>OX451735.1:1443410464-1444061159 GCA_948472305.1 Vicia faba | reverse complement strand
ATTTATTATTTTTATACACATTTGAAAATATTTTCTTGAAATATATATATTTTCTTTGTAAATAATTTATCTTATTTTTATACACTTAATATATTTAATACATATATATATATATATATATATATATATATATATATATATATATATATATATATATATATATATATATATATATATATATATATATATATATATATATATATATATATATATATATATATATATATATATATATATATATATATATATATATATATATATATATATATATATATATATATATATATATATATATATATATATATATATATATATATATATATATATATATATATATATATATATATATATATATATATATATATATATATATATATATATATATATTATATATATATATATATATATATATATATATATATATATATATATATATATATATATATATATATATATATATATATATATATATATATATATATATATATATATATATATATATATATATATATATATATATATATATATATATATATATATATATATATATATATATATATATATATATATATATATATATATAAAATAATTTTTTTATATATACTTTTATTTTTGTACAAATTGATACATTATTGCATATAAATAATAAATAACACTATTTATTTAAGAAATTAGGGTTTTTGCCCTAAAAAACAAAAATATTGGAAATTGACTTTTTATTTATTTACATTTCACATAAAAAAAATACTTTTTACATACATAAAAACTTTTTTTGCATAATACACTTTATTTAATATTTATTTATTGTATTTATTTAAATATTGTACATTTAATTGTTATGCCTTATACATTCAATTTGGTTGTAATAATTTAGGATTTAATTTCTTGCAAAATAATCCTCAATTCAAATTTGTACCCCCTCCCTATATCATGTTGTAATAGTGTAGAATTTAAATTCTCGCACCTTTAAGCTTTCAATTATGCCATGATTAGACTTAGGGCTTTGTATGCAAAATCAAATCAACAAATAGCTTGACCTAATCAAAGACAAAAATGCATGAAAAAACAAACACAATGCACACTTGCACCCATAGGGTTACAATCCACTTGTTGCCTTCAAAAATGGGCCATGATATGCATGTCAAGTACTTTGGCAAAACAAAAACAAAACAAAAGATCATAGTCCCTCGATGACGCTATCTGAGTTGCCTAAAACAAAATGATCAAGTCCCTCAAGAAAGTTGCCAAAAATACTTGACACTGTTGCTATCATGGTCTATACGATGACCCGCGCCTGTCCCGTTTAACATCCTAACACAAGGTTGTTCACCAAATACAATAGAGAAACAACACTGTTAAAAGGGTTAAAAGCATAAGAAAGATCTTTGAGTAAAATAGGGTAGACAATTCTTAGTTACTTGATTAAAACTTGCAAAAACATCCTTGCTATCTTCAAAACACACTTCACAACACAAATTTCAAAACCCTACTTTCAAACATTGAAAACTTTTCAAAAGACAAAAACATCTTTGTATACGTTCAAACAAGAATCATTACAAAGGTTGCCACAACGATGGCCTCTTTTCAAAATACCTTTCAAAGTCACACACAAAGCACCATTTCAAACAATTGAAGAGCACCATTTCAAACAATTGAAAAGAAAAGCAAGTGATCTAAGCAAGTAACTAAGAGCCCATGGATAACCATGGATAGAAAGGGTGCTAATACCTTCCCTTTCTATAATATACTCCCCGAACCCAATAAAACATCTCAAAGGTCTTTCCTGTGCTTTTTGACCTTTCCTTAGGATAAAATAAAAAGTCGGGTGGCGACTCTTGTTAAACCGAAACATTTGCGAACACAAACGCAAATCCCAAGTCAGTTCTCCCACCGTATCATAGAACTGGCGACTCTGCTGGGGAGTCCCTAAAAGTGGGGTTACCTTAGGGTTTTAGATCACATATACATGCTTACCTTGATTGCTTTGATTGCTTTACTTTTTGGGTTCCTTGTTTGGGTTTGTTTTAAATCCTACACCCGGATTTGGGGACACCTTTTAGATAAGTAGCAATAAACTGTGAGGGAACTGTGCGGGGTATACCGACATGGTTGAAGCAGTAGCTATGTTAGTGTGACATATTTGTGGGTATCGGTAGCCTTTGAGTCAATCAAAGAGCATATGAGGCCGCTGGGTGATGTCATGAAGCACTAACAAACTCTTAGAACCTTACTTGACCATCTTGGCCTTTTTAGGGGTAGTGAGATGACCGACTTTGGTGTAGTCCGAAGTTGGTAGATACTCGATACTACACTCATTGAGGATTGTTTTCTTGGAATATTTTGGTCTCCAGTTAAGTGGTTAAACCAAAAAAATGAACACAGAAAATAATCCAGTGATATTGAGCTCCTTAGAACCCAGATTCTATTTTAGGAAAGGTTGAGCCAACTAACTTCAAAAGGGTACTTACCTACGAACCGCATGCAAGCCTAAACCTAAGGACTTGTCTGCTTTGTGTGAATGTGATTTCCTGTATATACACTTGCTTACTTTTGCATACGCTGTACATAACATCATACCATAGCATTTTCAATAACCATTTTCAAGGATCTCGAGGGTCTTTTATGCAGGGTCACGTTGAACCAGACATCTACCAAAGGGCAAGAGGATTTTCCTCTAAACAAACACCGTCAAAGATCAAGTGCAACAACTTGAATCGGGGGCTATAACCCACTCGACATGGTGAGCTTGATTCTCGTGGAAAGACATCCACGGATACAAAGCTCTCCAATCAAATATTTATTGATCAAAGTTCAACCTCTAACATTTTCTTGTGTTTACCCCGAGGGATTCTTGAAAACATGCATCCACATATCATGCATTGTGTCATGACAGGTTTTCCCTTTCAGGTTTCCTTATTCTCCTACTGTTTATTTCAGTAGAGATGGCTCTAGAGAGGACTGTCGAAGATCTCCAAGCTCAAAACGCTCAACTTTAAGAAATGTTCTTGAACCTATCCCAAGGTCAAGAAGAAGTGAAAGCTCTCCTCACAAGGGGCATGGTCCTAGGGAATCCAGGCGGCATCAGGAATGATCAGTTGGAAGAACTATAGATTGAGTTGGAAACAATGAAGATCGAGATGATGGGACAACTGGTGGGCCAGATGGCTCTCATACAAGACCTGGCCCAAAGACAAGAAGAGCTCAGGGTCCTCGTCAACAAACTGCTTCAAGATAACCAAGTGGGGAAAACAACTAGGGTTTAAGATCAAGTCATCATTCAACCTCCTTTGAGACAAGAAGTCAAGGGAAAAGCTCCTCAACTTGCTTCAGGGTCACAAGCCCAACAACAACCTCGCCAGCGTCAACGGGGTAATCGGCGTAAGCAAAATACGTCTGGAAGACAGTTCACTGAGACTGACATACCATCATCTCTAATACTGGAACGCTTGTTGGAGGTCAATCTGACTGCTTTAAAGGATCCTATTCGAAAGCCCAATACCTCTGCTCCTAGCTATCACCCTGACGCGTTTTGTGTATACCACTCCTATAGTCCTGGACATGACACCGATGACTGTTGGGCTTTGAAAAACAAGATCCAAGACTTGATTGACAATGGAGTGCTGAAATTCATGCCGGATGGCGAGATGAAAATCTTCCGCTGAGGGTTTTCCACCTGAAATGACAAGTTCGAACTAAGAGACGTTTGTTTCATTTGAATTTTCAAGTTGTAATTTCTTTTGTTATTCAAACAATTATCTGTTGATGTCAAACTCTGTTTCATTAATGCATTGCATATGTTTGTCTTGAATTCATCCATTCGTTTTCACTATTCTTGAATTATGCTTTCTACTTTATTTATGATATTTAACTCTTAATAAAAGTTACAAGTCTTTAGAGGGAAGATGACGAAACAATACCATAATCTCATACAATATGCTTTTGGACAGACCTTGCTGACGATGTACAGGCATTTCTTTCAAACCCTGAACACTAGAGTTATAAGGAAGATAATCCCTAGTCAACCCCTTCGAGCCAAAGAAGTAGAAGTTTTCTATTTTAAACACAAATTGAAACCTTTGATTAAACCTGGGGCAGGGTAGTCTCTCAGTTAATTTAAAAGATGCACATTGAAGTCGCAAACTCTCAGTTCGTAATACAACGGATGACATCAAAAACATTCCTTTGGAACCAAAAGACAGTGATGGTTCCTTATCTCATAGGCAGTCATTATCTCTCAAAAGAGAAAAGCCACTGAGCCAAAACCTACAAAGGAGGCTTAAGAAAGCTGGGGCATCCCGCTGACTGTAATCTCGAAAACAGGAACAGTCAGGCAAAAATCAGGGATAACAAATCAAAATAAAGAGGTCAATATAAATCCTCAACGACATGGAAAATGTTGCAAAAAAATGACTGCCTTCCAACAAATTCAACTTGTGTGAACCATCACCAAAACATCGTATCAAACTCGAATAGAGTTTAACGTACAATTAACTGAGTTTAGGATTGAAGAACATCATGAAGAGCGGGTGGGTACAAATTTACTTTGAGCCTTTATCCTTTGTTTCTTAAACCGTGAACCAAGCAACGTTACAACCCTTCAAAAGTCCTAATTGAAGCATGGGTTAGTTCGAAAGCATACTGTTACAAAAGGTATCCTGACTCCTGTAAGGCTTTGCCCTAAATCTTGTGTTGAATTTGTCTTATAAAAAGTTTTCTGCTAAAAAACGCATTTTTCAAAACTTCGAGACAAGCATAAACTTTGCATTATTTGAATATCATTGTTTGCACATGGTTATTTGTTTGACAGCGAAGAAATTCATACAGTGAATGTTCGGAGGAACGAAAGCTCTCTCAGTAAGTAAAATCACTTCAAGTGGGATGACACTCTCGTGGCAAAAATCTCCTACCAACAAAAGGGGACTTGATATGGTATTGTCCAGGTAACCTGGGGCAGTCCAGTCAAGATTTCAACAAATCTTTCAAATTTCAGTAAACCTGGGGCAGTCCAGTCAAGATTTCAAGAAATCTCTCAATTGCGTATTAACCCGGGGCAAGTCTCCCTCACCATCACTTGGGGCATTAAAACGTCAATCTCAATAAAGGGTTACATACAGTGTCACAAACATCTGATACTAGGGGCAGTGATGAACCTCTCTGAAATCTTTCTGAAAAGAAGTTCAAGCGTCCTCGAGAAGTTCATCACCTCTCTAGCAAACCAGCAGTCATGGGTTTATTTCCCCAACATTTGTCAAGGATTTATTCTCCAAAACAAATTACATTTCAAATTGAACGGTCGTTCAAAATTTCCTTCATCACCTGTTGGAAGTTACGGTCGTCATCAAAAAATTCCTTCATCACCTGTTGGAAGCCACAATCGTTCAAAATTTCCTTCATCACCTGTTGGAAGTTACGATCGTCATCAAAAAATTCCTTCATCACCTGTTGGAAGCCACGGTCGTTAAAAATTTCCTTCATCACCTGTTGGAAGTTACGGTCGTCATCAAAATTCCTTCATCACCTGTTGGAAGCCACGGTCGTTAAAAATTTCCTTCATCACCTGTTGGAAGTTACAGTCGTCATCAAAAATTCCTTCATCACCAGTTGGAAGCCACGGTCATTAAAAATTTCCTTTATCACCTGTTGGAAGTTGCGGTCGTCATCAAAAAATTCCTTCATCACCTGTTGGAAGCCACGATCGTTAAAAATTTCCTTCATCACCTGTTGGAAGTTACGGTCGTCATCAAAAATTCCATCATCACCTGTTGGAAGCCAGGGTCGTTAAAAATTTCCTTCATCACTTGTTGGAAGTTACGATCGTCATCAAAAATTCCTTCATCACCTGTTGGAAGCCACGGTCGTTAAAAATTTCCTTCATCACCTGTTGGAAGTTACGGTCGTCATCAAAAATTCCTTCATCACCTGTTGGAAGCCACAGTCGTTAAAAATTTCCTTCATCACCTGTTGGAAGTTACGGTCGTCATCAAAAAATTCCTTCATCACCTGTTGGAAGCCACAGTCGTTAAAAATTTCCTTCATCACCTGTTGGAAGTTACGGTCGTCATCAAAAAATTCCTTCATCACCTGTTGGAAGCCACGGTCGTTAAAATTTTCCTTCATCACCTGTTGGAAGTTATGGTCGTCATCAAAAAAATTCCTTCATCACCTGTTGGAAGTTACAGCCACCAACAGAATAACAGACAACTGAAGCTCCTAAAAATCTATTTCTCTCAAGAATGAAGATTCTCATCCTTAAAACCCCAGTAGATTGGCATACACCCAACCTTCTGACCCAAGACCTGAATGAAGATTCTCATTTTGGCTTCCCCAGTAGATTGGCATACACCAAACCTTCTGACCCAAGACCTGAATGAAGATTCTCATTTTGGCTTCCCCAGTAGATTGGCATACACCCGACCTCCTGATTTTCCCCGACAGAATGAAGATTCTCATTCTCAAAGTGGTATACAATTCAACTTCCTCATTCTCAAAGTGGCATACGACTTGACTTCTGAACTTCCTCCAAACAGGAATAAGCCCCTCCAACAGGATAGCTACTTTTCAACAGTATGGCTATTCCCCACATAATTCTTATTCCCCAAGCAGAATGAAGACTCTCATTCTCAATTCCTCAAAGAGTTTTTCAGATATTCCCCAGCGAAGATCTCCTCAAAGCAGGAATCCCCAGTAGATTGGCATACAACCCAAACTCCTGATTTCCCCAACAGCGATCCCAGGACTTCTCATTTTCAATGATCAAAGGATTTTCAATCCCCGACAATAGTCAGATATTTATTTTCCCCGACAACGGTCAAAGATTTTATTATCTCCATCTATCCAGGGTTTATCTTCCTCAGCAAGACGACTAATCAACTTACATGCACATTCATTACATTCATATATCATAAGCATTGATATAACACATACATTACATCATACAACATAACTTTGTGTTTCAACTAATTTTTTTACCCTTCGCAGGATAAGTTTAGCAAGTTTCGAACTTCAAGGCTTCTGAAAACAGTTTATAGATTCTCCAAACACGGATGTTAATCTATCGCTTGTTCAGACTCAACTTTTGAAAACAGTTTACGGATGCTTCCCAACATGGATGTTAATCTATTTCTTATTCAACTTCAAGACTTCTGAAAACAGTTTACATATTCTCCAAACACGGATGTTAATTTATCGCTTGTTCAGATTCAACTTTTGAAAACAGTTTACGGATGCTTCCCAACATGGATGCTAATCTATTGCTTATTCAACTTCAAGACTTCTGAAAAAAGTTTACGGATTTTCCAAACATGGATGTCAATCTATCCCTTGTTCAGATTCAGTTCGCTGAAAATAGTTTACGGAAGCTCTAAACGCGGATTCTAATCTATTGCTTATTCAAACCCCTAACTCAGAGATGTTCCAAACACAGATACCTTTCTGATACTCATTCTTTCACCTACAACATACAGTTCAACAAATATTCTTGGATGGCATCTTTAAGCCCATCTCCAGCAAGATTCTACCATCTCTAAATGGCATCTTTAAGCCCATTTCCTCAGCTATATTTTTACGAGTGCAAATTTACGGGCACTCTAGTGTCCAATCCTCTTTTACCTTCGAGTCACGAAAGGCAAACTTGCCAATCTAACTCTTCAGGTGCAAAAAGATTGAACAGGGGAAACTATTGTACCCCAAAATTTTCCTTCTCATTTCATCAACATTTTTCATCACAAGACTCTTGGAACTCAAGATCAAGCTAGGGTTTGCTATGTTCAAGACACCTCCTTGCACTATTGACCTAAACTACGGTTTGAGTTTGCACAGGGATGTTTTGACCCACAATTCCCAAAATGACTTTCATACTTCTTGTTGGACTCACAAGTTTGTCCATACCAAGTTTCAAGCCTTGATTCAAATTTTTGCCCAGTCAATTGGACAGTTGACCTAGAAATAAGTTGTATTGGGGAAAAAGTCAACTGTGGCCAATTGACACTCAAACGTCATGAATTTTGACCCACATCAACATTATGAACTCATATTAACCATTTGATCAATTTTGGATCATAATTCCACAAGAAATTTGATCAGATCACCAAAAGGGCAAAATTGTCATTTTTAGGGTTTTGACTGCACAAGGGCAATTTTTGACTGTTTGACCTAGCCAATGGCAAATCAAGCTCAACCATGTACTCAAGGACTCAATGAAATTATATTGACCCATTCAACAAGTTAAAAAGATCTCAAATGCATAGGATTGACAAATGAATTTTTCAGTCAACTGATCAAAATTTGACTATACACTGAAAAGTCAAACTTTGACTTTTTGGTCAAAATCAAGTGCCAAGGGTCATTTTTCATCAAGACATGTCAAATTATGAAACTTGTTCATCAAGAAACCCAAAAATGCAAATTAGGGTTTAAAATGGAAAATTTTCATAACTTGGAAATTTTCTAAGTTATAAAATTTTCTTATTTTTTCCTAACTTTGTCCCATTTTTTCACCAAGATGAAAATGGATTAAAACAAAACTTACAACATGAAAGTTGTAGTCCATCACAAAGTCTACAACTTTTATTCACATAGTTTTCTCAAAAGAAGCTTGGATCTCAAGTTATGATTTTTGGAACAAGGGTACCTAAAACTTTTAACTTAGAGAAATTTTGCCCTAGTTTAGGCAGGATTTTTACCCATCTTCTTGGTCATTTTTCACATAGTTCCACTTGTAGTTTCAAGTTGCATTTCAAAGATCGATTATATTACATGTTGCAAGCTTTCCAAATTGTCCAAGAAATCTTCAAACACCTTTGTGGTTAGGGAGACTCGAATGCTTGAAGTTGGCAAAAACTCATTTTGATCCATGGCCAATACATGTTCATACCACTTGCCAAATCTGATCTAGCTAGCTTGGTTCACAATTACAGACCTCTAAACCAGTTTATACTCCATAATTTAATGCAAATCCATTGAGCCAATGCATTGTCTTGGTCATTAGGGTATTGTACACAAGATTAAGCCTTAAATGGAAAAAGTAACAATGCCATTTTTGCTTGAACTTTGCTTTATGTCAAAACAACATCCTAGAGCATTGAACCAGATCTTATGCTGCAAAAAAATCCACTTATTAGAGGGGCCAAGAGGGTTGTATGTAGGGTGATAGGATGGCATGTACAAGTCTATAACCTCACTTCCACTCTCTTGCTTCAAAAAAGAAGAAAACTTGTCAAACACAAGGCATCTCACACATCTGCTAAAACCAACTAAAACAAAGTCGTTAAACAAGTTTCATACACCTTAGCAAGCCAGAAGCACGACCCCTTGACCTCTCAAACCTCCTTGTACACAAAATCACCATTTTTCTGCAAAACAGGGCAAGCCCTGCAGAACCACCTCCATCTCCACTTTCCCTCGTGCGTTTTGCCTCAAACTTGTTCCAATACCCTCCATTCAACTCACCTGAACTATTCCAGACCTCCATTTCCAGCTGTAACACCATTAATACACATTGCCATTTTTGTTTGAAAGCTTTGCAGGTTGAGTTCTGTAGCACGATTCAGGCTACTTCAAAACAAACTAAGCATTGGGAAAGCTTCATTGGATATCAGGCAAGCTCAAAAGAACCTCAAGCTCCCTTAGAAGTTTCTGCATTGTCCATCTCGAAGTCAACTGAAACAGGTATTTCATGAACTTCTATCTCTCTATTTCGGAATAGTTAGACTTAGGTTTGCGAATGAAAGATGTTGTATTCATAATCCTAAAACCATACATGTGCTTAGTTTTCATTTATATTAATCATGCTAAGAGAATTTCATCCATGAACTTTCTGAAAAAACTAGGTTAAGAATTAGGGTCAGAGAAATTCTCTCTGGTCTTTGAGAGTTAGCTTAAGTTTTTTATATGGTTAGATTCGTTGTTTGATGCTCTACTAGTTTCATGTTATGAGTTTTGTCAAAAAAGCACAGAATTAGGAGATAGCATTTTGTACATAGAGCGCGCACGTTTCTGTTCAAAGGAAGAAGATGAAGTTGGTTTTGGGTTGGGCCTGTACATGCTTACTTTTGGCACCCCCCTCTTTTCTTTTTGCACCCCCCCGACCCTTTTCTTGTATATTTATCATTTTTGAATTTTTATTTTATTTCTGACCTTGATATTTTATTCTCAAATATAAAAAATACTTAAAAAATATTTTCATAAAATTTTATATTTATTTGGTATTTATTTCAATTGTTTCTAGTATTAATACATTAAATACTTTATATTTACTTTTGTTTAAATGTAAAAATAATGTAAAAAAATACTTTTATTTTTATTTATTATTTTTATACACATTTGAAAATATTTTCTTGAAATATATACATTTTCTTTGTAAATAATTTATCTTATTTTTATACACTTATTATATTTAATACATATATATATATATATATATATATATATATATATATATATATATATATATATATATATATATATATATATATATATATATATATATATATATATATATATATATATATATATATATATATATATATATATATATATATATATATATATATATATATATATATATATATATATATATATATATATATATATATATATATATATACATATATAATATATTTTATTTTGTTAAGTAATTAGAACAAAAAACACAAAAATAATACATTTTTTATTTTTATTAATATTTTATACTAAAAATACTTTTTTTATATATACTTTTATTTTTGTACAAATTGATACATTATTGTATATTAATAATAAATAACACTATTTATTTAAGAAATTAGGGTTTTTGCCCTAAAAAACAAAAATATTGGAAATTGACTTTTTATTTATTTACATTTCACATAAAAAATACTTTTTACATACATAAAAATTTTTTTTTTGCATAATACACTTTATTTAATATTTATTTATTGTATTTATTTAAATATTGTACATTTAATTGTTATGCCTTATACATTCAATTTGGTTGTCATAATTTAGGATTTAATTTCTTGCAAAATAATCCCCAATTCAAATTTGTACCCCCTCCCTATATCATGTTGTAATAGTGTAGAATTTAAATTCTCGCACCTTTAAGCTTTCAATTATGCCATGATTAGACTTAGGGCTTTGTATATGCAAAATTAAATCAACAAATAGCTTGACCTAATCAAAGACAAAAATGCATGAAAAAACAAACACAATGCACACTTGCACCCCTAGGGTTACAATCCACTTGTTGCCTTCAAAAATGGGCCATGATATGCATGTCAAGTACTTTGGCAAAACAAAAACGAAACAAAAGATCATAGTCCCTCGATGACGCTATCTGAGTTGCCTAAAACAAAATGATCAAGTCCCTCAAGAAAGTTGCCAAAAATACTTGACACTATTGCTATCATGGTATATACGATGACCCACGCCTGTCCCGTTTAACATCCTAACACAAGGTTGTTCACCTAATACAATGGCGAAACAACACTGTTAAAAGGGTTAAAATCATAAGAAAGATCTTTGAGTAAAATAGGGTAGACAATTCTTAGTTACTTGATTAAAACTTGCAAAAACATCCTTGCTATCTTCAAAACACACTTCACAACACAAATTTCAAAACCCTACTTTCAAACATTGAAAACTTTTCAAAAGAAAAAAACATCTTTGTATACGTTCAAACAAGAATCATTACAAAGGTTGCCACAACGATGGCCTCTTTTCAAAATATCTTTCAAAGTCACACACAAAGCACCATTTCAAACAATTGAAGAGCACCATTTCAAACAATTGAAAAGCAAAGCAAGTGATCTAAGAAAGTAACTAAGAGCCCATGGATAACCATGGATAGAAAGGGTGCTAATACCTTCCCTTTCTATAATCTACTCCCCGAACCCAAGAAAACATCTCAAAGGTCTTTCCTGTGCTTTTTGACCTTTCCTTAGGATAAAATAAAAAGTCGGCGGCGACTCTTGCTAAACCGAAACATTTGCGAACACAAACGCAAATTCCAAGTCAGTTCTCCCACCGTATCACACTGGCGCTGTTACTTCTACGTTGCACCATATGCTGAAGTATCTGATTCAAGGGAAGATTATCACCATTCATGGAGAAGAAGAGTATATGATCAGCCATCTCAATTCTTTCAGATATATGGAATTATATGGTGAATTTATTGAAACTCCATTCCAACACTTTGAAGAGGTCCCGCAAGATGTGGCAGTGACTAAGGCTGTTCCCAAGATCATAACGCCTCCGCTCAGGATGTCATCTTTAAAGGATGAAAAGGCAGTGATAGAAGAAGGAGGATGCACTATTTGTGGACAACTCCCAGATATCCCATACAAGTCTGACAAGTTTGGCTTGGGTTTCACTTCAAGTGCTCAGAAGGCCGTATGCCGCACTCGTGCTGGAGGACCACCCCTGAAGATCAGCAACCGTGAAGTCAACGCGGTAGAGGATGATGAAGATGGTTGCAACCTGGAGGGTTGGATCTTCCCAAATGTCAGTGGAGGGCTCAACAATTGGGACGCTAGAGATTTTGTCCTGATCACTTTTATCCCACAATAATTTGTCTTTACATTTTGTTGGATCTGTAATATTAAAATAATTCAAACTCTTAAAACCCTGTGTCTTACCCGAGGCACAATGGTCCATTTGTAAGGGTTATCATCTCATTTCCATATGACATCAATGAATCATGGATGTTTTGCATACAAGATTTGTGCTCATTGTTTTTGCTTTTTTACATTTTCCTTTATTTCAAAGATAGTTATACCCTTACACACACTCACACTCACAATGCAGGTCTACATCCATTCGGGATCCCATGGGAAACGGTTCTGCTATGGCTTTCTATGACTCTGAAAATCTAATTTACCAAGCCGAAGACAAAGGTGAGGAAGATTGTGAAGTACCAGGGGAACTTGCCAGATTACTACTGCAAGAAGAGAGAACCATTCAGCCTCATGAGGAACCCGTGGAAACAATCAACCTGGGCACCAAAGAAGACAAAAAAGAAGTCAAAGTGGGTGCCAATCTAGAACCAAGTGTCAAGGAGCGTCTGATTCAGCTGCTACACGAGTATGTTGAGGTCTTTGCCTGGTCGTATGAAGATATGTCGGGACTTGATGCAGATATTGTGGTACATTGTCTGCCTACAAAAGAGGGTTGTCCACCAGTAAAATAAAAGGTCTGTCGAATACGACCAGATTTGTCAGAGAAGATTAAAGCAGAAGTCATGAAACAATTTAACGCTGGATTCTTGGCCATCACCTCCTATCCCCAATGGGTTGCCAATGTTGTTCCCGTGCCCAAGAAATACGGCAAGGTAAGAATGTGCGTGGACTACAGAGATTTGAATAGGGAAAGCCCTAAGGATGATTTCCCACTTCCCCACATTGACATTCTAGTTGACAATACGACACATCAAAAAGTGTTTTCCTTCATGGACGGTTTCTCAGGCTTCAACCAAATTAAAATGGCGCCTGAGGACATGGAGAAAACAACATTTGTCATACAGTGGGGGGACATTCTGCTACAAGGTGATGCCGTTCGGACTGAAGAATGTTGGGGCAACCTATCAGCGTGCCATGGTAGCTCTATTTTATGACATGATACATCATGAAATAGAGGTCTATGTGGACGACATGATAGCTAGATCTCAAACAGAAGAAGAACATCTTGATCATTTATAGAAACTTTTTGAGAGGCTAAAGAAGTACAAGCTGAGGTTGAACCCAAATAAATGCACGTTTGGAGTAAGGTCTGGTAAACTCCTAGGATTTTTCGTCAGCAACAAGGGTATTGAAGTAGATCCTGCCAAGGTAAAAGTGATACAAGAGATGCCTGCTCCTCATACTTAGAAGGAAGTCATAGGATTCTTGGGACGTTTAAACTACATTGCCAGATTTATTTCTCACCTAACAGCTACTTGTGAGCCAATCTTCAAACTATTAAAGAAAGATCAAGTAGTCAAATGGAATGATGAATTCCAAAATACTTTCGACAAGATCAAAGAGTACCTGCAAGAGCCTCCTGTTTTGATGCCACCAGTCGAGGGAAGATCATTGATTATGTATCTGACTGTTTTAGATAATTCAATGGGGTGTGTGATGGGGCAGCATGACGAGTCTGGCCGAAAAGAGCACACTATTTATTACCTGAGCAAAAAGTTTACCGATTGTGAAACAAGATATTCACTGCTCGAGAAAACTTGTTGTGCTCTGGCATGGGCTGCTCGCCGGCTAAGACAATATATGATGACCCATTCTACCTTGCTGATATCTAAAATGGATCTGATAAAATACATCTTCGAGAAGCCTACTCTCTGGGAGAATAGCAAGATGGCAGATGATCCTGACGGAATATGACATACAGTATACTACCCAGAAAGCAATAAAGGGTAGTGTATTAGTTGATCACCTTGCTCACCAATCTGTAGAAGACTACCAGTCCATGAAGTTCGAATTCCCAAATGAAGACATCATGATGGTAAACAAATGTTAAGAATTCAGGCCATATGACGGACCTGAACAAGGATCCCGATGGACCCTGTTATTTGATGGGGCATCCAATGCACTTGGCAATGGTATTGGTTCGGTACTCATATCTCCCGAAGGATGTCATACTCCTTTTACGGCAAGACTCTGCTTCAATTGTACAAACAACATGGCGGAATACAAAGCGTGCATCTTTGGTCTCAAAGCTGTCATAGACTTGGGGATAAAATCCTTGAATGTATTCGGAGACTCAGCTTTGGTTATTAGCCAGATCAAAGGGGAATGGGACACCAAACACCCTAACCTTATCCCTTATAAAGAACATGTTTTGACATTGCTCCCACATTTTGAGAAGATTACCTTCGAGCACTTCCCGCGAGGAGAAAATCAGCTAGCAGGCGCACTAACCACAATGTCATCTATGTTTAAACTTAAATGGCATAATGAGACTCCCCAGATCACCATTGAACGAATGGATGAACCACCACACTATCACGAGATTAATATTGAAGAAGTAGTGGACCAGCCTTGGTTTCACGAAGTCAAGAAGTATCTCGAGGTTCAAGAATATCCAGAAGGAGCTTCAGTCAATGATAAGAAGTTCTTAAGGAGATACTCTGCTAAATTCTTCCTTAGTAATTGAATTCTTTACAAACGCAACCATGACTGTGTTACTTCGATGCGTAGATACGGTTGAAGCTGAAAGGATCATGGTTGAATTACATGAAGGCACTTTTAGCATCCATTCTAGTGGGCATACGACGACAAAGAAAATCCTACAGGCAGGCTATTACTGGTCTACCATGGAACCAGATTGCTATCAACACTCTCGAACTTGCCATAAGTGTCAGATTTATGCTGACAAGGTGCACGTACCTCCGGTTCCTCTGAATGTCTTGACGGCTCCTTGTCCCTTTGCTATGTGGGGGATTTATATGATTGGGGAAATTAAGCCAACAGCCTCCAATGGACACCGCTTCATCCTAGTGACTATTGACTATTTTACCAAGTGGGTTGAGGCAGCCTCCTTCGCTTCCGTTACCAAGAATGTTGTAGCCCGGTTCATTAAACAAAATCTCATCTGCCGGTATGGTATCACGGAGAGGATCATCACCGACAATGGTACGAACCTGAACAATACTATGATCACCGCCTTGTGCGAGAAATTCAAGACCCATCATCATAATTCTTCCCCTTACCGGCCAAAGATGAATGGTGCTGTCGAAGCTGCAAATAAGAACATTAAAAAGATCATACAGAAAATGAAAGTCACATACAAATATTGGCATGAGATGTTACCATTAAATCTCCACGGGTATCGTACTACAGCTCGCACATTAACCGGGGCAACACCCTATTCTTTGGTATACAGCATGGAAGTTGTCTTGCCTATTGAGGTTCAGATCCCCTCTCTAAGAATTATGAAGGATGCAGGTCTAAATGAAGACGATTGGATCCAGACTCGACTTGATCAACTGAACTTAATTGATGAGAAAAGACTTACTGCTGTATTCCATGGTCAAATGTATCAAAAACGGATGATCAAGGCTTTCAACAAAAAGGTCAGATGCCAAGTATATCAAGTTGGGGATCTGGTGATCAAACGTATCATACTACCGCAAGGCAATCCCAGGGGAAAATGGACTCCTACATACGAAGGACCATTTGTAATCAAAAGCATTTTCTCTGGTGAAGCAATGATCTTGACCACCATGGATGGTGACGACCTACCGCACCCTGCAAACACAGACATAGTTAAAAGATACTACGCATAAGGGACCCGTTAGATTGACACACCTAGGCAAAATAAGGGCATCCCAGCGAACCAAAAAGTTTCAGGCAAAAATTAGGGATAAAACAAAAAAAATCTGTACACTCGGCAAGTTGAAAACTCGAAAGGGCGACTTGGGCAAAAAAGGGCATCCCAGTGGGCTGAAAACCTGAAAGGGCGGTCCAGGAAAAAGTTAGGAAATTAAAGCGTATGACTATGTCCCGTTGGATAACCTTATGGAAAACTTGCAAACTCGACATTCCTGACCAATCCAATCATATTCGGACAAGGCAACAAATAGACAAGATGCTCAGAGATACGAAGGCTATAGCAGAATGGGAACCCCATGGGATTATTACACATAGCTATCTTTTCTTTGTATTAAAATTTTTTCATTTTTACAACGGCATTCTCTTACTAGAATGTTTGTCTCACTGTAAAAAAAATACTTACTCAAAGTCAATACAAAGATATTCCTTTGAAAGTGCAAAACTATCTGTTTTTCTTTACTCTTGTGTTTTGTTTACAAAAACGTCCAATGATTCATTGTTGAAAATATGAATTTGAACATAATTATTGTTTACAAATAAACAAAATAAAAGACAATCACTGATGGCTTTAAGAGGTAGGGAAATCTCTCTATGATATTTCCATAATCCCCTGCAGTGTGCAGTTTAATCCCCAGCGGAACAGAGCTTCCAGTTATCAATCCCCAATAGAAGTCGTCAAATTTCTCAGGATTCCCTAATAGGATTTTACAAGCGGCACACGACATCTCCGTTATAACAGAGTTTATTTCTCCAAGCAAAAATTCATCAACACTTAGACTTCACAACATGAAGACTTATACTCCATATCCTCAGCAGCAGTCAGGGATTTATTTTCCCCAATCCAACAACAGTGTGGCAGATTAGCTCGCATACGCATACATTGCATCCATATATCATAAACATGGATAACACAAATGCATTATACCATGAATTTCATACAACATGACTTTGTATTTTTGCTAACATTTTACCCTTTTCAGGATAAGGTTAACAACTACCATTGACATTGTTCAAAGTTTTCAGATACAATTCAGATACGCTCCAGACACGGATGCCGTCCTGAAGCTCATTCAACTCTCAGATACAGTCAGATATAGTTCAGATATGCTCCAGACACGGATTCCATTCTGATACTCATTCAAAATCAGCTTCCATATACAGTACAGATACACTTCAGGCACGGATGTCATCCTGATACTCATTCAAAATCAGCTTCCAAATACAGTACATATACGCTCCAGACACGGACGCCATCCTGATACTCATTCAAAATCAACTTCCAGATACAGTACAGATACGCTCCAGAAACGGATGCCATCCTGATACTCATTCAAAATTAGCTTCCAGATATAGTACAGATACGCTCCAGACACGGGTGCCATCCTGATACTCATTCAAAATCAGCTTCCAGATGCAGTACAGATACACTCTAGACACGAATGCCATCCTGATACTCATTCAAAATCAGCTTCCAGATACATTACAGATACGCTCCAGACACGGATGCCATCCTGATACTCATTCAAAATCAGCTTCCAGATACAGTTCAGATACGCTCTAGACACGGATGCCATCCTGAAACTCATTTACAGTTCAGATACGCTCTAGATGCGGACGCCATTTTGATACTCATTTAAAGTCTCCTTCAGATACAATGCTGATACGCTCCAGACACGGATGTCATTCTGATATTCATTCAGATGAAATTCTCAAGATACAGTACAGATACGCTCCAGACACGGACACCATTCTGATACTCATTCTTTTAGCTTACAAATTACAACTCAACAATCACTCTTGGATGGAATATACAAGCCCATCTCCAACAACTTTCTACCACCTCTCCAAATGGCATCTTTAAGCCCATTCCCTCTACCATCACATCGCCGAGTGCAAATTTTTGGGCACTCTAGTGTCCAATCATCTTCCACCTTCGAGTCACGAATGGAAAAACATGCCAATCAAACTCTTCAGGCTTAAGAAGATTGAACAGGGGCAGCTGTTGTACCCTAAAATTTTCCCTCTCACTTATCAATAATTTGCTCACAAGATCTCCTTGGACTCAAGACTGCACTAGGGCTTGATCAACTCAAGACATCTCCTCAAACACTGATGACCAAAATTAGGATTTGAATTTGCACAAGGATTTTTGAAATTCTAATGTCCCATGTGACTTTCATGGATCATCACGGACCCCCAAGATTAATCATTCCAAGTTTCAAGTCTTGAATCACATTTTTGCTCAGTCAATTGAGCAGTTGACCTAAAAATCAGCTGTATTGGGAAAAAAGTCAACCATGGCCCATTTACAGTAAAACTTCATAATTTTTTTATCCATATCAACATTATTAACTCATATGTATCATTTTATCAAGTTTGGTCCACAATTCCCCAAGAAATTTGATCAAATCATCAAAAGGGCAAAATTGTCAAAATTAGGTGACTAGGAAAGGGCAATTTCTGATTTTTGACCTAGAAAATGGTCAATTAGTTTAAGGCATGATCTCAAGAGTCCAATTGCATCATTTTGACCTAATGGCATGGTTCAAAACACTGCAAGTCCATTAGATTGACTGATGAATTTTGCAGTCAACTGATTAAAAGTCAACTGTACACTGAAAAGTCAAACTTTGACTTTTTAGTCAAATTCAAGTGCCAAAGATCATAATTCATGAAAACATGTCAAAATATGAAACTTATTCATCAAGAAATCAAATATCAAGATTTCATTTTGAAAAGTCAATGTTTTCAAACTTAGAAATTTTTCTAATTGTTGAAAACTTCATGTTTTTTCATAACTTTGAGCCAATTTTTCACCATGATGAAACATGATTCAAGAGAAACTTCCAACATGAAAGTTGTAGATCTCCATGAAATCTACAAATTTTCTTTACACAACTCATTCCAAAAATGCTTGGATCTCAAGTTATAATTTTATGAACATGTGGTCATGAAACTAAACACTTAGTGAAATTTTGCCCTAATTTGGTCAGGATTTTGACCCAACTTCATGGCACTTTTTCATATATTTCCAAGGGGAGTCTTCAAAAGCAATTCAAATATTGGTTGTATAGAATATTTCAAGCTTTCCGAAATATCCAAGAACTCCTTGAGATCATTCTTGAGTAGGGAGAATCGAAGAGATGAAGTTGGTGTTTTGTCACTTGAATCACAAGGCATTTTGTGATGAACAAGAATCCAATTTCAAACCTATGCTGCACAATCTTGTTTTGCAGGCTTCTAAACCTCATTATCTCTCCATAAACAGAATATTACACTTGCTTTTGAGCTATTATCCAAGTGTTCCAAGCATTGTCCAAGCCAATTTGCCATTTTTGGAAGAAAGTTACCATTCCATTCTTGAAAAGTTGCTTTAATCACAAAGTCAACTTATCTTGAGCTTCTAACTTGTTCTTTCTGCACACGCAACCCCTATAATCCAAAAGCAATGTGTCTAAGACCTGAATAAGCTCAGGACATGCTTGTACAACATTTGAGATTTGTTATTTCACTTTTCTTCAAAAGCAAGTTATAGAGCCATAACCCTATAACTCAGAAGCCTGGAGTGATTTTATGCTCTAATCTTTTCCATACATATTAACAAGTTTATTGCAAGCTAAGGCATTATTTGAAGCATCCTAAAACTCTCCCAAACACCCTTGCTGCACAAGACTGCTCAACTTGACAGTTTTGAGCCAAATACTCTCCATCTCCATTTCCACTCGTGCCTTTTGATTCTTAATCATTCAAACACCTTACATACATCATACACAAGTGATCCAAGCCCCTGTTTCAAGACTGTAACCCCTCCATCACTATTCACCATTTTCAAACATCAAGCTTGCAGGTTGACTTGAGTAGGGAGATTCAGGAACTTTCAAAGCAAATTAGGAGTTGGAATACACTCAAGGAGGTCCAGGCAAGCTAAACAGATTCTTAGGTCACCTCAAAGCTTGCTCAAACTCCATACACAAATCCATATGCAAGAGGTAAGTTTTCTAACTTCAAAATCTTGATACAAGCGTCCTCTATGCTTACATTCTGAAGTAAAAATTTAGATATCGTTGCTCTAAAGCTAACCATGTCCATAGTTTTCATTTATATTGACAGTGTGTAGAGAATTTTAGATTTGAACTTTCTGAAAAAATTAGGTTTCAATTTAGGGCCAGCAAAATTAATATTCATCTTTGACTTTTAGCTTACATAAGTTATATGGTTGGATTCGTGAGAAAAATAGCACAACTTTCATGTTTGAATTTTCCATTTTTGTTGAGAAATGAATGAGATACAGGTGGTCCGGCTGGCTGAAGGTTGAAGACGAAGTACAGGTCATGGAGACGTTTTACCTTATGTATTTATTCTTTTATTTAAGTTAACGGATGTACAACCACCCTAGTGGTAAGGCAGCGCGCGTTATTGGTAGAGGTCATGGGTTCGAACCTCAGCGCTGCCTTTTGCTATTTTTTTCTTTCATTGACATTTTTTTTGTTCCTTTCAGCGCATGGGCCTTCCACTTCTTGGGCATGACTTTTTTTCTAACCTTCCTCCCCCCGTTTCATATTTGCACCCTGGCCCAATTTTACTTTTTTTCTTCATTTTTTTTTATTTCCTCAAATATATTTTCTAAATACTAAAAAATGATTAAAAGAATACAAAAAATGATAGTTTATATTTTGACTTATTTTATTTTATTTTTCCATAAATAAATTTTTTTTTATTCTTCATACTTTATTTATTTATTTAAGTAAACCATATAAAATTAATTAATATTGTATTATTTATTTATTTTTCTTCACACCATTTAAAATATATTATTTTAATACAAAAGGACTAAAAAATATTTTATAATGCTATAAATATTTTCAAGATAAAAAATGCCAAAAAAAAATAATACTTTTCCTAAACTTATCTTCTTTTGATTAATAGAATTAGGGTTTTCATCTAAAATCTTTCTCAATAATTTCAAACTTAATAAATTATTTTCTTTATTTTATTAGGTTAAGGTAAAATTTCTTTTCATAAAACATCAAACAAAATATCCATTTTTCTTCACATTTATCCTCTTGCATATTTAATTCATCTTGTGCATTATTTATTTTAATTCTTGTATAAATTTAATTTGGTTGTAATAGACTAATTAGGGTTTTAATTTCTTGCAATCCCTATTTGCCAACTGTATACCCCCCCTCCCCACAAATGTCGTAATAGCATAGTAACTTTAAATTTCGCAATTTATCGCTTTCATATAACATGCTAGTAATTAGGGTTTGTATAGAAAGACTAAAATCAACACTTATAAAACCCTAATTCAAGACAAAAACAAGCATGAAAATAATACACTTGCACACATGCACCCCTAGGGTTATCTCACTTGGCACCAGGTCAGTTCTCCCACCGCGTCACAGGCACCATACATGATGTCTGCATCTGAATTGTCAGAGTTAAAGAAGCAGTTGGAAGAGTTACTTGAGAATAAGTTTGTAAGACCAAGTGTATCGCCATGGGGAGCTCCAGTGTTGTTAGTAAAGAAGAAAGATGGAAGTATGAGGCTTTGTGTTGATTATAGATAGTTGAATAAAGTGACAATTAAGAACAAGTATCCACTTCCAAGAATTGATGACTTGATGGATCAATTGGTGGATGCTCGTGTGTTTAGTAAGATTGATTTGAGGTTGGGGTACCATCAGATTAAAGTGAAGGATGAAGATATCCAAAAGACGACTTTCAGAACGCGTTATGGACATTAAGAGTATTCATTGATGCCTTTCGGTGTTACTAATACGCCGGGAGTATTCATGGAATATATGAATCGTATCTTCCATACTTATTTGGATCGGTTCGTAGTGGTATTCATTGATGATATTTTGATTTACTCTAAGTCAGAAGAAGAGCATGCAGAACACTTGAGAGTAGTATTGCAGGTTTTGAAAGAGAAGAAGTTATATGCAAAGCTATCCAAGTGTGAGTTTTGGTTAAAGGAGGTTAGTTTTATTGGTAATATGATCTCAGGTAGTGGCATTGTTGTAGATCCATCGAAGGTCGATGCTGTATTGCAATGGGAAACTCCGAAGTCAGCTATTGAGATTAGAATCTTTTTAGGATTAGCTGGTTACTATAGGAGGTTTATCGAAGGTTTTTCTAAGTTGGCACTTTCGTTGACTAAGTTGACTTGTAAAGGTAGAACTTTTGTGTGGGATGTTCAGTGCAAAGAAAGTTTTATGGAATTGAAGAAGAGGTTGATGTCGGCTCCTATTTTGACGTTGCCTAATCCAGGAGAGCCTTTTGTGGTGTATTGTGATGCTTCGAAGATGGGTTTAGGAGGTGTGCTTATGAAGAATGGTAAGGTAGTTGCTTATGCGTCAAGGCAGTTAAGGACTCATGAGAAGAACTATCCTACGCATGATTTAGAGCTTGCTGCAGTTGTTTTTGTGTTGAAGATTTGGAGGCATTATCTTTATGGTTCTAGATTTGAAGTGTTTAGTGACCATAAGAGTTTGAAGTATCTTTTCGATCAGAATGAGTTGAATATGAGGCAATGAATAAGGTTGGAATTTTTAAAGTATTATGATTTTGATTTGAATTATCATCCAGGAAAAGCGAACGTGGTAGCTGATGCGTTGATTCGAAAGACTTTACATATGTCGGTAAATATGGCTAAAGAGTTGGAATTGATTGAGCAGTTCAGAGATATGAGCTTAGTTTGTGAGGTTACGTGGCTAAGTGTTATGTTGGGTATGTTGAAGATTAATAATGAATTTCTAGACAGTATCAAAGAAGCTCAAAAGTTGGATGTGAAACTGGTAGATTTAATGTTTGGGATTGATCAGTCTGAGAATAGTGATTTTAAGCTAGATGTGCAAGGTGTGTTGAGGTTTCGTAATCGGATTTGTATTCCTGATGATGCTGAGATGAAGAAAGTGATACTGGAAGAGAGTCATAGAAGTAAGTTGAGTATTCATCTAGGAGCTACGAAGATGTATCAAGATTTTAAAGGTTTGTTTTGGTGGCCTGGAATGAAGAGTGATGTGGCGCGATTTGTGTATGCCTGTTTGACTTGTCAGAAGTCGAAAGTTGAACATCAGAAGCCTGCAGGGTTGATGTAACCATTAGAAGTTCTAGAATGGAAATGGGATAGCATAATGGACTTTGTGACAGGATTACCAAATACTTTAAGAGGACATGATTCGATTTGGGTGATTGTTGATAGGCTTACGAAGTCGGCTCATTTTATTCCTATTAACATCAGATTTCCAGTGTCGAAGTTGGCTGAGATTTACACTAGTGTGATTGTGAAGTTGCAGGGTGTTCCTTTGTGGATTGTGTAAGATAGAGATCCAAGATTTACTTCTGATTTTTGGAAGAGTTTGCAAGGAGCGTTGGGTTCTAAGTTGAGGTTGAGTTCAGCATATCATCCTCAAACAGATGGTCAAACTGAACTGATTATTCAATCGTTGGAAGACTTGTTGAGGGCATGTGTTCTTGAACAAGGAGGTTCGTGGGATACTTATCTTCCGTTGATAGAGTTCACTTATAATAACAGTTACCATTCTAGTATTTGGATGGCACCTTTTGAAGCATTGTATTGTTGAAGATGTAGAACTCCGTTATGTTGGAATGAATCTGGTGAGAGTGTGGTACTTGGACTTGAACTTGTTCGTGAGACTACTAAGAAGGTGAAGTTGATTCGATAAAAGATGAAAGCTTCCCAAAGTAGACAGAAGAGTTATCATGACAAGCGAAGGAAATATTTAGAATTTCAAGCGGGTGACCATGTGTTTTTGAGAGTTACACCAGTGACTGGTGTTGGGCGAGCATTGAAGTCTAAAAAGCTCACTTCTCATTTTATTGGACCATATCAGATTTCGGAGAGAGTGAGGAATGTTGCTTATAGAGTGGCTTTACCGCATAATATTTCAAATTTGCATGATATGTTTCATGTGCCGTAACTCCGGAAGTATATTTCAGATCCATCTCATGTGATTCATATGGACGATGTGCAAGTACAGGATAATCTTATGGTGGAGACGATGCCTGTACGGATCTCGGATCGTGAAACTAAGACTCTGAGGGGCAAAAAGATTGCTTTGGTTAAAGTGGTTTGGCTAGGAGCTGCCGGAGAAAGCATGACTTGGGAGTTGGAGAGCAAGATGCGAGACTCCTACCCTGAGTTGTTTGATTGAGGAAAATTTTCGAGGACGAAAATATTCTAAGTGGGGAGAGTTTTAACGCCCGTAATTTAATTAATTATTTATTTAAATTATTTTTGGAATATTTTTGAATATGTGTTGTGATTAATTGGATTTAATTATTTTATTAAGTGATGAAATAATATTAGAAGTATACTATTATTTGATGTGGGTTTGTTTTAAAGGAATATAAGTAATGAAGGGGGATGTATTAGTTTTGAGCCCATTAAGGCATAAAGAGAATAGCAGGTTATTTTATTATTGTTAGAAAGAATAGAAAGAAGAAGCAGTAGAAGAATAAGGGTTTGAGAGGAAGAACGTGAAGCTGTTGGAAAAAAAGGAAGAACGGGAATTCAATTGGAGAAAGTTGTAGATCGTCCTTAAATCCAAGGTAAGGGTGGGGTTCTGACTCTATAATTGGGTTCATGATAATTGGTGTGTGGGGTTAGAGGTGATTGTTGTCTTGTTCATGAATTGAATGTATATGTTGTTGTATGATGAGAATTGATGATTGAAAGATGAATGATGATGTCCCGATGCTGTTTATTTGATGTAGAATTATAAGATAACTGTAAGTGATGATTATCTACGATTAGATTATGTTTTTAGGGCTTAAAGTATGGAACCCATAGTGAAAACTCAGAGAAAATCACAGAAATTACCCATGATAGAGCAGTATGCATCGACCCCAAATGGTATGTGTCGATACGTGAACGATGTTAGACTCAGGATGAGTCAATACGAAGAGGTCTTGCATCGATACATGAGGACCTTTAGACTCAGGATGAGTCGATACGAAGGAGCATGTATCGATACATGCTGTGTGGTAGACTCAGTATGAGTCGATACAAGAGAGGATTTGTCGACTCATGTTGCAAGTTCAGTGCAATACGCGTCGATCCAAGACGTTATGTGTCGATCCATGTCGTCTGGTTTTTGGCAGAATCAGTTTGAGCAGACTGTAACTTGAGTTTTTGGATTCCATTTGAGGTTCCGTTTGAAGCGTTGAATAGCTAACGCGATGAACTTCGTTCTTATTGATTAAAATGAAGAATAAGAAGGATAACCATAGGATTTGAATTAGTTCCCGTGTTGATCGTTATGTTGGTTTTTATGAAGAACGATGAGGATGAGACATTTGTAGAGTAATGTCTGGTTTGTAACAGTAGGATTAATGATAATAATGATGTAATATTACAGAATAGTAGTATGTAGAGATTTGGTGATTTAGAAGTAAGCCTTAGTTGATTAACTAATTATAGGCAATATCTTGTATAGGCCTATGGCCAACGTTGTGAAATTGATGAGTTACTGTGTATTACTGTACAACTGAGTTGTTGATGAGATGATGTTAATGAGAGTTGTTTTGATGAATTATGATGTATAAATGATGTTTGATGATTTATGATGATAAATGATGTTGATGAAGAGATGTTGAGATGGCATGTATTGGCGAATATTGAGATGAAGGCTTATGCCTTGTTGATGCCTCTATTAATTGGAAATTTTTTAGATGAGAGTTCTGCTCCAATGGTACCACATGCATTTGCATAGTATTGAGTCGCATTATTTGATTGCATAAAGAGGTTGTGCATTGAAGTGGTATATGTGTATATTGTTGATATTTTGTTACGATGTTTGTTGTTTGTAATATGAGAAGCGGTGATGTTATGTGATTTAATTTAATATATTAATTATCATACGCTTTATTATATTGTTAGATATCTCACCCCTTCTATTTGAATGTTGCCCTGATGTTGGTAACGTGCAGGTAATCTAGAGTGAAGGTTGTATACCTTCAATAGTTCGAGTCGGTGTCATTGCTCTGATATGTAACACTCGGGGGGATAAACGCTTGTTGCTTTTGATTGTTGATTATCCAGTTGTTGAACTTTAAATTGATTATTATTAAGTATGTGTTATTTTGAAGTTGTTGTAACGATGATAAAGATGTTATTAGGAATTCCACTGCGTAGATGTTTAAATTTTTGAATTATTTAATTAAAGTATTATGCTGATGGTTCATCCGAAGTTTTAAAGTGTTACATATCCACGATGAATGCAATGAGTTTTGATGATGAATTTGTGGCATCCTGGTTCGTTTGCGTGAATGATTTTATAACTCTGATTTATTTATATAATTGTCGGGGTAGAATTGGGGTGTTACACTCTTTGATGCAGGTCTGATTCACAAGCTTCGAGTAGGCGTTGGGTCCCCCTTCGATCATGTTCAAATCACAAGGCTTCGATTTCGCATTAGCTACTTCATTCTTGCCTTTGATTCACTAGGCTAACGACATCTACAAGTTCCTTTCAATTCACAAGGCTAAAGGCCTCTTCAAGTTCCCTTCGATTCACTAGGCCAAAATCCCCTTCATGCTTGCTTTAGATTCATAAGGGGAAAGGTTTCTTCTATGATTGCCTTCAATGCATAAGGAAAGGAATTACTTTATGCTTGCTTTTAAGGCCAAGACCCCTCAACACAGTTTCTGCACTATGACACATAATATGACCCCTTTGAAAGAATGCTCCAAAAGTCCATTCGAAGGACACATATTGATGGCCATTCAAAGGAGACACATAATTAATGAATGCAAATTTGTCTTATGATGGGTCTTGGTCCTACATGTAGCCAGGCCCATGCCTCTTGTGTAAAGGCATTTGAAAGAAGTGACAAATGAGGCTTCGATTGACTGAATAGTGTTCTCACTTGGGGGTATTTGAATCAAATAGCTAAGGCAAATAGATGGGCCCAGTCTAAAGTCATTCGAAGGACATGTAAATGATCCATTCGAAGAAGCAATTCAAAGGTCTATTCGAAGGACACTTAGTGTTGTCTGAAAGAAATGGGTTTGGCCAAAGATTAGATCTAGTTGGCCAAAATGAAAGAGAAATATGCAAAAATTTAGGCTGGCCCAAAATCCCACATATTGTGATACTCAAGTGTCCTGAACACGCATTCATGCCAAAGGAAGCTTCGATTGGCCTGGAAAGAGTTTTCGTTTGGACTAGCTGAGTAAGGGCTCAATCGAAAAGGCCCCAATGATGAGAATTTGAGTTATTCGAAAGAAGTAGCTCAAGGTCAATCGAAGGGCAAGACTTGAGCCATTCGAAGGAAACAACTCATATACAATCGAAGGGCAGGGACTGAAGGCAATCTAAGGCGAAACATGTCCAGGTTCATTTAACATTTCAAAATGGCATGAAAATTCTCTAAAAGGCAATCTTTAAATTGGTCTAATTTTTGTCTTCAAAACTATATGTCTGGCTTTTAAGGACATGATTAAGGTTGTTTCTTTCCATGCTAAGACTCCCTCCTCATCTCATATAAATATCCAGCATATCTGCAAGTTGTGGGGACATACGAATCACCTATCGGAAGCTACCCCAAAGAGCCATGAAAATTCTCTAGAATCCAGCAAAGTTGTCAAAATAAAAGACACTATTTGTAGGCTCCTCCAAGTCCAATCGAAGACCAGCTCTCCTCCAAACCTAAAGCACGCCCAAAAGTCACGCACCAAGCTCACCAGTCCTTGGTAAAATTCTGGATCACAACCTTTCAATCATTATTTTATTTGTTTTTACATGCATATTTATGTTATTAGTCATTCATACGAATATAAGTGTTGAAAGTACATGGTGCCATTTTAAGGCTTCGAGGTAGCCAAGCTTCAAATTAGGTGATACAAAGATTTTGTTCCAATTTTAACCATAGATTTTGACTTAGGAGATGATCATACATAGGGTAGGATCTTTGGATTTGTTTCGATCCAGCATTTGATCAAACTTGCAGGTGTGTGTAGGGGAAGGACCTGGGTTCGACACCCATGTTTGTATTTGTTTCTTTTTCTAACGCTTTTACTGCAGATCAAGCTTGAGCAGACCAGTGTGCACAGGATCGAAGGACCTGGGTTTGATACCCAGGTCCTACATCTTTATTGTTCTAATGCTTGTCTTGAAGATATGGATCGAAAAGCAGTTTTCCCTCCTGGATCGAAGAAGACAGCTCCTTCTCTGGATCAAAGGAGACAGTTCCTTCTCTGGATCAAAGCAGACAATTCCCCCTGGATCGAAAGACCTTCACTCATTTGTTTATTTCTTTTATTTCTTGCCTCCCTTTTTCATTAACATTAAAACAAAATCACAAAAAAAAATTAGGTCTAGTCTTTTTTCCAATAAAAATCATTTTTGTTAACTAATTAATTTAACAGCTTTTTTTCTTTTAAAAATTAAAATTAAATAAAATTAGACTTTATTTTCTTAAAATAAATCAAAACAAACAAAAATATTCCCTTTTCTTTAGGAATTTTAGACATCCTTTCTCAACTCGCGCGCATTTATCTATTCTCGCATTTTTCATATTATTGTAACGGCTCATAGGTTGTAATAGAATAATTAGGACTTCATTTTCTGCTTTATTCCCCTTATTCTTAGACATGTAATTAATCCCCAAATCCCTGTAATAGCGTAGGATTTACCTTTTCGCACTTTAAATTTCTGCAAACTATAAACTGTTTAGATGCATGACTAATAGGATTGTATGATAAGATTAATAATCAAACGCTAACAAACTTAACACAAAAGACTAAAATAACTGAATATAACACACATTGCACATATACACCTCTAAGGTACGCCCTACTTTGGTTTCCTTCATAAAAATAGTCACAACTCTCAAAACGTGAGAGGTTTTAGTGGCTACCCTTTGGTTCAAAAAGATCATAAGTCCCTCGATGACCTGCTCGACGTTGCCTCGGTAAAAATATGATCTTAGAACCTTAGACAATGCTATCCTACTATTAATGAGTAGGTAACCCTTATCGTTGGATGTATGAGAGACATTCGAAGGGACGATTTATAGTCACAAAGGCAACTTCGCAAGAAGTTTTAGTAACTACCCTAAGGTTCTAAGATCATAAGTCCCTCGATGACCCGCTCGACGTTGCCTCGGTAAAAATATGATCTTAGAACCTTAGGGTAGTTACTAAAACTTATTTCCAAGTTGCCTTTGTGACTATAAATCGTCCCTTTGAATGTCCCTCATACATCCAACGATAATGGTTACCTACTCATTAATAGTAGGATAGAACTGTCTAAAGGTTAGGAGGAAAAGAATAAACTTTTCGAGTATAAGTAGATAGTTCTTAGATGCTATGCTCAAAACAAATATTTTACACTTATACATTTCAAAAACCACTTTTAAAAATGTTTACTTTATCAACACTCTTGAGGACTGATACAAGAGTTATCATAAAGTAAATCGCCATACTAAGGCATTTCAAAACATTTTTTCAAAACACACAAAGCACAAGGTACTTTTAAAATGAGCTAAGCATCTAAGAGCCCGTAGAAAACTATAGATGGAAAATGTGCTAACACCTTCCCTTTCCATAATCTACCACCCTTACTCAGAAAATTATCGAAAAGGTCTTTTCCTGTTCTTTTCACCCTTTCCTTAATTTGGATAAAAGAAAAGTCGGTGGCGACTCTTGCTTACCGCAACATTTGCAAACACAAACGCAAAATCAATATAACAGTCAGTTCTGCCACCGTATTACACACATCATGCATCATATTATACACACTTATTACATTTTTTTCATGTTCAGGTGTCTTACTGAGCTTCTTTACTTTGTTCAGCAAACTGTCTCACCAGTACAATACCCGAGCTAATTTTAGAAGGAAGATGGATAACCTAGAACAAAAGAATCACGAGCTGCGCGAGGAAGTTTCTGCTCTAAAGGCCGGTATGGCCAATCTCACTGCTCTGATGGAATCTCTGGTGGCTGTTTAGAATCAACCACTGATTGTTCAGCCTCAATAGACAATGGTTACTACTGAAGCTCTGACTGTTTCTGTTTCTGCTACTCCAGCTGTTGTTCAGAATTGTATGCCTTTGGGATATCCTTGGGGAATGCTAAAGAACTTTATGACAAAAGGTTTTAATCAGGACCCTCAGATTGCTCCGCTTACTCAAACTGCTGCTTCTCTCGCACCTCCTGTGGTGCACGTTACCCCTGCTTCTAGAAACGAGGTTCACTATGTTGCACCTCCCTCGGTGAATATGGCCCCGTTTGCTAATTATGAAGTGTATTACCCTATTCCACCACCAAGTGAAAGCTTTGGTTTCTATGATCGAATGGATGATTTTCAAGACCAGATTGATAAAATGCAGAAAGAGTTAAAGGCCCTCAGAGGAAAAGAGTTGTTTGGGCAAAATGTGTATCGTATGTGCTTGGTTCCAAATGTGAAAATACCTACAAAGTTCAAAGTACCAGAGTTCGAAAAGTACAAGGGCAACACTTTCCTTGTTCTCATTTGGTGATGTATGTAAGGATAATGTCTACTCATACAGATGATCAACGCCTGTTGATTCATTTCTTTTAAGACGGTTTAAGCGGTGTAGCGTTGAAATGGTACATGAGCCTGGATAGTGCCAGTATTCATTCTTTTAACGACTTGGGAGAAGCATTTATCAGACAGTACAAATACAATGTGGACATGGCGCCTGACCGTGATCAACTCTGGGCCATGGTCCAGAAGGACAAAGAATCATTTAAAGAGTATGCACAGAGATGGCGTGAGGTAGCCACCCAAGTGATTCCTCCAATGGAAGAAAAAGAGATGACAAATATTTTTCTGAAGACACTAGGTGCATTCTACTATGAAAGAACGGTGGCAAGTGCGCCTAGTGATTTTACTGAAATAGTGGGAATGGGCATCCGCTTGGAAGAGGATGTAAGAGAAGGTCGTCTGACAAAAAGTGAAGGTTTCAGCAATGTGAAGAAGCCATCATATGGATTTATTAATAAGAAAGAGGGGGAAACAAATGATGTTATTCATGAAAGAAGGGTTAATCCTTCTAGAAGAAATCATCAGTGCCAACAATAGGTTTCCTCGGTGATTCCGGTTGTAAATGCGACTCCGACTATAGTTTCTTATCAAAGACCAGCCCCTCAGGGAAGTCAAGGGAAAAATCAGAGGAGAGAGCCTTTTGACTCTATTCCTATGATTTATGTAGATCTACTCCCAACATTGATCAAGAAAAAGTTAGTCCAAACTAGGCCACCTCCTGCTATACCATCCCCTTTACCTTGGTACTACAATGCAGATCAGATGTGAGCTTTCCATCAGGGTGCACCAGGGCATAATGTAGAAAATTGTTATCCTCTAAAGTCTGAGGTAAAGATGGTTAGATCTGGCCTTTTGTCCTTCAAAGATGTCAGTCCTAATGTAAAAGATAATCCTCTCCCAAAACATGGAGGAGCGAATGTTGTCAACATGGTTGCTGGTTGTCCAGGGGACTTCCGCATTTATGATATTAACTTGGTCAGAAGAGACTTGGTAAAGATGCATGCAGACCTTTGCGATTTTAGTTACTATACTCATGACCATGTTGGTTGTGGTATATGTAGTACTAATATACAAGGTTGCGATAAGATAAAGGCTGATTTGCAAGAGATGATGAATGAGGGCCTCATCCATATAATCAGGACTAGGGCATAGTATGAGGAGGAAGTGAACATGGTCTTTGGATGTCCTGGAGAATTCAGGATCTTTGATGTGGAACATATGAATGATGATCTCGTACAATTGCATGCTACTTTTGTCTACATGGCTGGTCAGGTAGAGCACCACTATGGATCTTGCCGAGTTTGCTGCAGAGACTCCCGAGGATGTTCAATTGTGAGAAAAGGTATTCATTTGTTGTTGGATAATGGAACTATCAAGGTTTCAAGCCAAAGAGATGATTACCATGAGGTTAATCGGATTGAGTTCTGCTTGGATGAGGAAGAATCAGATGATGAATATGCTTTCGCGGATGAATTCTTTTCCTCAAATGAGGGTATGTTCTCTGGCGATGATTCTTTGATGACCAAGTTTTCTAAAGAAGGTGTGAATGTGATTGTGTCGTGTTTTTGTGATTCTTCCCCTGTTGAAATTGAATACTGTAGCAAGCCAGTTGTTTCCCCTATGGTGATTTGCTTGCCAGGGCCCGTTCCTTACAAATCACACAAAGTTGTACCGTACAAATACAATGCTACAATTTTAGAGGATGGTGTGGAAGTTCCCATCCAGCCTTTGTCTAGTGTTTGAAATATTGCTGAGACTAGTAGAGTGACCCACAGTGGTCGTGTATTTGCACCAGTTGTTCGAGGAAATGGTAATACTGGTAAGAAGGCTATGGAAAATGTTGAAGATAAGAAGGTTGAAGGGGAATCTAGTGGTACTACCCTGGAGAAGGACATAAATGATATTTTGAAGATAATCAAAATGAGCGACTACCAAATCGTGGATCAGTTATTGCAGACTCCTTCAAACATATCTAACTTGGCATTGTTGATGAATTTTGCTGCCCATAGAGAATCTTTAATGAGGGTGTTGGACCAGGCCTTCGTGGAATATGATATGCCATTAGACCAATTCAGCAGTGTGGTAGGTAATATTACATAATGTAATAACCTAATCTTTTGTGATGATGAATTTCTTGACGAGGGGAGGAATCACAATTTGGCTCTCCACATATCCATGAACTGTACAAGCGATTCATTATCAAACATGCTGATTGATAACAAATCCCCCTTGAATATGATACCGAGGAGTACGCTGATGAAGTTGAAATATCAAGGGACTCCTATGCACCCAAGTGGTATTATTGTCAAAGCTTTCGATAGGTCAAGGAAGTTGGTTATTGGGGAGGTTGATCTGCCTATTCACATAGGCTCGCAATTGTTCCAGATCACTTTCCAAGTCATGGATATTGTACCCGCATATAGTTGTTTACTAGGAAGACCATGGATACATGAAGCAGGGGCCGTCAGCTCCACTTTACACCATAAGCTGAAATTCGTGTGTGAAGGAAAAGTGGTTATTATAAATGGAGAGCAAGCATTACTAATATCTCATCTATCATCTTTCAATATTGTAGAAGCAGATGAAACTGCTGTGGGGGCGCAGTTCCATGCTCTGTCTATTGATAATCTAAGAAGGAATGAGAACTTTATGACTTCATTCAAGGATGCTCAGCAGGTTGTACGCAATGGTCCAAGTAAAGTATGGGGACAGGTCGTTGATCCTCCAGTGAAAAAGAACATGGATGGTTTAGGATTCTCTGCCAAGAATGGCAAAGGATAAAGTTTGAAGTCAAAGTCTACTATGAGCAGCTATCATGCTGTTTTCCGCGGCAGAGGCTACCTCCATTCAACTGTTTCTAGAGTTAATGCTGTTGAGGATGATGAAGAAGATCAGGAAATGCCGAATTATGTGACGCCTGGAGTTAGAATTCAGAACTGGGTCATTTATGATGTTCCCTCTTGCATCCATGTTTCAAAGTAATTTGTTTTTCTTTGCAAAAAGCTTTCATTTTTCCCAAGATAAAAGTTAATATTGTAAGGGCTTATATGTTTGCTTTGATAATTTAAATCATAAATAAAAGTTGTCTTTGATTCTCAAAATTGTGTCTTTTATTTTTCTGCTTTTTCATGGAAAATGGTAATAATAAAAAATCCCTTTTGAGTAAAATAATAATTGAAAATAAATCTGCATAATCACTTGACATATGTGTCAATTTTATAAAAGCAATCACAAATCACATGTACATATTAACTAATAAACCTGTGGAATACAATGACCCTGCACCCTTTCCCAACTTTGAATATCCTGTGTTTGGGACGAAAGAAGAAGAATATGATGAGATTCCAGAAGAGGTTTCACGGTTGCTCGAGCACGAGGAAAATGTCATTCAATCGTATAAAGAGTCATTAGAAACAATTAATTTTGGTTCAGAAGAGGAGCCAAAGGAAGTCAAGATTGGAGCATTATTGCATCCTGATGTGAACAACAAGTTGAATGAACTATTGAAAGAGTATGTGGACATCTTTGATTGGTCTTACCAAGATATACCGGGTCTAGATACTGATATTGTGGAACATCATTTTCCTTTGAAGCCAGAGTGTCCGCCCGTCAAATAGAAGTTGAGAAGAACTCACCCTGATATGGCAGTAAAAATCAAAGAAGATATCTTGAAGCAGATAAATGTCGGTTTTCTTGTGACATCAATGTATCCCTAATGGATAGCCAACATTGTGCTCATACCGAAGAAAGATGGAAAAGTCCGCATTTGTGTGGATTATAGAGATCTAAATAAAACTAGTCTGAAATATGATTTCCCACTATCGCACATTGATATGCTGGTTGATAGCACAACAAAATTTAAAGTATTCTCGTTCGTGGATGGATTTTCCGGATATAATCAAATAAGAATGGCTCTTGAGGACATGGAAAAAACAATGTTTATCACACCTTGGGGAACATTCTGTTACAGAGTGATGCCCTTCAGGTTGAAGAACGCTGGTGCAACGTACCTGAGGGCTATGAAAACCCTATTCCATGATCTGATGCACAAGGAAATTGAGGTATATGTTGATGACATGATTGCCAAATCACAGACCGAAGAAAGGCATGTGGATAATTTGTTGAAGTTATTCCAGCATTTGAGGAAGTATCGTCTCCGCTTGAATCCAAATAAATGCACCTTCGATGTCCAACCAGGGAAGTTGTTGGATTTTATTGTCAGCCAAAAAGGGATTGAAGTTGACCCAGATAAGGTCAAAGTGATCCAAGAAATGCATGCGCCAAGGACTGAAAAGCAAGTGAGAGGCTTCCTTGGGTGTTTGAATTATATTTCCATATTCATCTCCCACATGACCACAACATGTGAATCGATCTTTAAGTTGCTAAAGAAACATCAAGGTTGTGTGTGGAGAGAGGATTGCCATAGGGCATTTGAAAGTATCAAAGATTATCTGCTTGAACCTCCTATCTTGCTCCCTCCCGTTGAAGGAAGACCATTAATCATGTATCTGATTGTGTTGGATAGTTCTATGGGCTGTATTTTAGGATAACAAGATGAAACAGGATAGAAAGAATATGCCATATACTATCTCAGTAAGAAATTTACTGATTGTGAGTCACAATATTTTATGTTGGAGAAGACATGTTGCACTCTGGCCTGGGAGGCAAAGAGGTTGCGATAATATATGTTGAATAATACTACTTGGTTGATTTCCAAAATGGATCCAATTAAGTATATTTTTGAAAAGTCTGCTCTCACCAGGAGAATTGCCCGCTGGCAAATGTTATTGTCCGAATATGACATTGAGTACCGCACTCAGAAATCTATAAAAAGCAGTGTGCTGGCGAATTATCTTGCTCACCAACCGATAGATGACTATCAATCTGTCAAACTTGACTTTCTCGATGAGGATGTGATGTTCTTGAAAGCAAAAGATTGTGATAAACCTTTGCCTGAGGAAGGTCCAGATCCTGAATCTCGCTGGGGCATGGTATTTGATGGAGCAGTGAATGCTTACAGAAAATGGATTGGTGCAGTGATCATCACCCTGCATGGATCATACATTCTTTTACTGTAAGGCTGAAATTTGATTATACTAATAATATGGAGGAATATGAGGCTTGCATTATGGGTCTCTAGGAGGCCATTGATCTTAGAATCAAGGTTCTAGATGTGTATGGTGGTTCTACTTTTGTTGTTAATCAGATTAAAGGAGAATGGGATACTCGTCACCCTGGCTTGATCCCTTACAATGATTATGCTAGAAAACTATTACCCTTATTTAACAAAGTTGAATTCCATCATATTCTAAGAGATGAAAAATCAGATGGCGGACACTTTGGCAACTATGTCTTCTATGTATCAAGTTAATACTTGGAATGATGTGCCTCGTATTACGGTACGATGTTTGGATAGACCGGCTCATGTGTTTACAATAGAGGATGTGGTAGATGAAAAACCTTGGTATTTTGATATAAAACATTTTCTTCAGACTCGAGAATACCCGGTTGGTGTATCAAATAAGGATAGAAATACATTGAGAAGGTTGGTAGGCAGCTTTTTCCTCAATAAAGATGTACTGTATAAAAGAAAACATGACATGATCTTGCTCATATGTGTGGATAGACACGAAGCAGACATGTTGATGCATGAGGTTCATGGAGGTTCATTTGTTACCCATGCCAATATTCAATGGCGAAAAAGATGCTTAGGGCAGGTTACTATTGGCTGACAATGGAATCTGACTGTTACAAATTTGCAAAGAAGTGCCATAAATTCCAGATTTATGCTGATAAAATTCATATACCTCTGACGCTTCTCAATGTTATTTCCTCCCCATGGCTTTTCTCTATGTGGGGTATTAACATGATTAAAATGATTGAACCAAAGGCGTCAAATAGGCATCATTTTATCTTGGTGGCAATTGATTATTTTACCAAATGGGTGGAGGCAACTTCATATGTTAATGTCACTAAACAGGTAGTAGTGTGTTTTATCAAGAAAAACCTCATATGTCGGTATGGTGTGCCTAGCAGGATTATTACCAACAATGGCTCAAATCTGAATAACAAAATGATGTCTGAACTTTGTGAGGAGTTCAAGATTATCCATCATAATTCATCTCCCTACAGACCAAAGATGAATGGGGTTGTTGAAGCGGCCAATAAGAACATCAAGAAGATCATCCAGAAAATGGTTGTTACTTATAAAGACTGGCATGAAATGCTCCCTTTTGCCCTGCATGGGTATCGAACATTTGTACACACTTCAACAGGGGAAACCCCATTCTCTCTTATATATGGAATGGAAGCATTGCTCCCCATTAAAGTTGAGATTCCCTCTTTGCGTGTAATAATGGAATCCAAGTTATCGGAAGCTGAATGGTTCCAGAACAGGTTTGACCAACTGAATTTAATATAAGAGAAAAGAATGACGGCTTTGTGTCATGGTCAATTATACCAAAAGAGAATGAAGAAAGCTTTTGATAAGAATGTCAAACCTCGTGAATTCAAAGAAGGAGACCTTGTACTCAAGAAGATCATGTCTTTTAACGCTGATTCTAGGGGCAAGTGGACTCCCAATTTTGAAGGCCCATATGTTGTCAAGAAAGCCTTCTCTGGCAGTGCACTGATTCTTGAAACAATGGATGGCGAGGAGTTCCCACGTCATGTGGATGCTGATGCAGTCAAGAAATACTTAGCCTAGAAAAAATAAAAGAACAGCTCGCTAAGACGAAAACCCAAAAGGGCGGCTTCGGTAAAAAGGAGCGTCTCGGTAGTCCAAAAACCCGAAAGGGCGGTCTAGGCAAAAATTAGAGACATAAACAGAATAAATTTTCCCGGTAGGTTGAAAACCCACAAGGGAAACCTAGGCAAAAGTTATGGATTTTCTGGCAAGTAACTGCATCAGATAAGACTTGATCAATGGATCAACAATCTATTTGGATGTTACTTCTCTTCGACTGAAGTTTCGGCTTAGAAATTTGAAGTTGTTAGGGAGAATAGTGGTCATTGTAATTCAATGTATCTTTTCCAATATATATTACCATGTTCTAAACTTTGTAATTATCTATGGAGTCTTGCCACTCGTAGACTACAATTCTATTAATAAAGTTTGAGCCTTTTATCCAATTCTTCGCAATTCTTATTATATTCAACCTATAAAGATTTCATTTATTATTGATAGTAATGATCAAAGCAAACAAATTAAATAACAAAAATTATTTTTTGAAAAGAATTTACAAATTACCTATTGCTTTAGATTTTGTGATGCAAGGAGAACAAAATTAGTGGCTTCAGGGACGGATAAACTCAAAAGTTTGCATGATATCCAGACTATGTCCAAGATTCCCCAGTGAAGTCTTCACTCATCTAAATAAAAGTCTTTTCTCCCCGTGCATGCTGAGTTGGACTCATTAGCAAAGCATCTCCGTTCGGCAGTACTAGCATATTGTTTGTTGGCCCGGCAGTCAGGCGAGGATAATGTCTTGTTTAAGAAGTTTTGAAACAATTATCAACTTTTTGGATTTTCTCCCGCCAAGTGCTGGATTGGATTTAAAATCCCCATAAGTTTTCTTGCTATAGTGATTGATTTATTGAGTTCCCCGGGTGAAGTTGACATGATATACTTCTCTGATGTCCCCGTGAGTTTTCATACTTTATCCCCAGAGAATTTGGTGCAATTATCACTCTCAGTATTAAATAATGTATCTCGATGTCTCCTTTGATGATATAGTATTACCCTCCCCAGTGAAGTCAGAATGTCATCCCCAACTGATGTCTCAATGATGTGATATTGTTTTCCCTAGTAAAATCAACCATGGCAAAAGTGTGAACTTCGAGCATTTTGTTTCACCCGTTGAAGCCTGTGTGGTTTCCCCGGTGAAACTTGGAGGAAGATGTTATATCGCCATGCTTGTGTTAATTTACTGTTATTGATCTTGTTCCTTCCCAGTGAATTAATGAAATAGGAGTTTGTTTCCTTGGTTGGTGCTTACTATCTTATGGAATTTTCCTTCTGGATATGATTTAGCCGAGTATTAACTTTTCCCAAGTTGGTTTTGTCTGGTTATCCCCAGCGTTATATATCTGTTTTGTCAGCATATACATGATAACATTCATACATTCATGAACACATCATGAATAGTGGAATTTATCAAATCATTTATCATTTGCATTCATTAATATATGGTTGGTATATTACCCTGTTTTGCAGAGTTGTGTTATCATCTTTCCAATAGAGTGTCAACCTTAAGTAGAAAGTGTATATCCTTTCAATTTCCCCACTGAGTTATTCCTCGTGGAAGATTTTTGCTTTAGCCTTCCTGTACAGCTCTTTGTCTAGATAGAAAGTGGTTCCCTCTTGAGTTTATTTCTCATGAGGGTTTATTTTGGTTGATTGATTCATTCTGGTTTATTTCTAGATTGAATATATGGTCCCCAGCAATATTATTATTTTGGTTTCTGCAAGCTTGGAGCCCTGGTTTGAGAATGTGCATTTATTTTGCACAAGAAGATTATATCTCCTCAACATGAATTTATTGGCATTTCTCCAAGAGTTCAATCTGTTTCCCCAGGAAGCCATGTTTTCTTTCTTCAGGAAGTATTTATTGCAATTCCTTCTCATAGCAGCAAGTGGCAGGTCTCTTTATTTGAGCAACATGTACTTCCCCCAGTGAATCTGATGGCTCCCAAAGAAGATTCAGATTTTGTTACTCCAATGGATGGTAGCCTTGTCATTATGGAAGGTAATTCATTGTTGATATTTTGTTACTCCAATGGATGGTAGCCTTGTCATTATGGAAGGTAGTTCGTTGTTGAGATTTTGTTACTCCAATGGATGGTAGCCTTGTCATTATGGAAGGTAGTTCATTGTTGAGATTTTGTTACTCCAATGGATGGTAGCCTTGTCATTATGGAAGGTAGTTCGTTGTTGAGATTTTGTTACTCCAATGGATGGTAGCCTTGTCATTATGGAAGGTAGTTCATTGTTGAGATTTTACTACTGCAATGTATGGTATCCTTGTCATTATGGAAGGTAGTTCGTTGTTGAGATTTTGTTACTCCAATGGATGGTAGCCTTGTCATTATGGAAGGTAGTTCGTTGTTGAGATTTTGTTACTCCAATGGATGGTATCCTTGTCATTATGGAAGGTAGCTTGTTTTTGAGATTTTGTTACTCCAATGGATGATAGCCTTGTAATTATGGAAGGTAGTTCGTTGTTGAAATTTTGTTACTCCAATGGATGGTAGCCTTATCATTATGTAAGGTAGTTCGTTGTTGATATTTTGTTACTCCAATGGATGTTAGCCTTGTCATTATGGAAGTTAGTTTGTTGTTGAGATTTTGTTACTCCAATGGATGGTAGCCTTGTCATTATGGAAGGTAGTTCGTTGTCGAGATTTTGTTACTCCAATGGATGGTAGCCTTATCATTATGAAAGGTAGTTCGTTGTTGAGATTTTGTTACTCCAATGGATGGTAGCCTTGTCATTATGGAAGGTAGTTCATTGTTGAGATTTTGTTACTCCAACGGGTGTAGCCTTGTCATTATGGAAGGTAGTCCATTGTTGAGATTTTTTTCCGATGAATGGTAGTCTTGTCATTATGGAAGGTAGTTCATCGTTGAGATTCTATTGCTCAGTAGAATTTCATTTGTTCATAGTCATGAGTACTGAATACATCTTTAATTTACTGGTATTATCTTACCATTCCTTTCCCTAGTGGGTCGATGTTACTTTTTTGCTATCCCCTCTCTGAGTTGGTAGTTCACAGTTATCTGTTGGTCATTGTTATCCTTCACTCTCTCTCCTTAATTTTTGAGTTGACGATGCCTTAGATCCTCTCTTGGGCATTACCCCAACGGTGTCTTTTCTTTTCATCACCAATGATTTATTTTCCTAGTCAAGTTTTCCTTTTGTTTCCTCTTTTACTTTCTACGTCCCCAGCGGTGTCTTGCGTCCCTTTAGATTTGTTCATCTGCATTCATAATCATAAGCATTGCATGGTATCTTAGGGCCAAAAATAGGGTTTATTTTATATTTAAGTATCTTCAATCGCGTCGACACGGAGATTTTAACCTTCGTATCTCCGGATATAAGACACTTAAATAAGGGCAACTGTTGTACCCCAATTTTTCCCCCTAAGATCCCTTCATCATATTATATCAATTCAATCATAACAAGAACACATTAGGGTTTGGTTCTTCTCCGTATCTTTAGCTTTTTCTCTATGAGGAATTACCAAGCACCTTGACTTATATTTTATGATCATATATGTTTTGTATTGATTATCCTTTAATTAATAAATACAATGAGTGTTTGCCCCAATTGTTAATGTTGTAGATAAAAGCACAATACATTCCATCAAGATGGATCTAGGGATTCATGAGTTCATTTTTGTGCCTTTCTCAACAAAGCTTCATTGATATTCAAGCCTCATCATTAAATATTTTTTGAAGTAATGTCATGACAAAGTCTTTTATGATTCATCATGCCTCAAGTTGTCAAATTTAGTTCAAAAGTACAAGGGTTGATTGAAGAAGTTAGACCCAATTGGACAAATCTTTGATTCATTGATCACAAGTGCCTATCTCCTTCAATTTTCAATATTTTAAAATGGTTTTGGTTGCTATAATTTCTCCTTATCATCCTTAGAAATTTATATTCACATGACAAAGGTATTTGTGCAAGAAGGTTGGTCAAAATGGAAAAGGTCTCCCAAGGCATTTTCTTGCTCTACGAGCTAGGGTTTTGAACTTCCAAGGGGTACATCTTGCTCATTTTTTGGTATTTTTGAGTTATTCCAAAAACATCCTTCTCTTCAAAGGGTTATTAACAACTCACTTAAAAAGTTTCAAAGAAATTTTATGTGGAAGAAACTTGATGGTGAAGAAATATTACAAGTCCTCTATATGAACCTTCAAATTCCCTTTATGTGACTTCAAATGATCATAACTTGACCAATTTTTATCACCTTGAGCCCATTATTTTTCCACAGTAATCTTTAATATGTGTACTTCAACCTTTCTTTCATGTGAAAAGTGTGAAAATGGATGGAAGATGCCCTAAGGATGCAAAAGGTTATAGGTCATTTCATAAATTTTTGCCAACTTCAAAAAGTCATAACTCTCTCAATTTTTAGATATTTTTAATGGTTCAAGTTTCAAAATGTCATTCAAAAGATTTACTTTATACCATCTTTTTTTGTCAAGAACAAATTTCAAGTAGAAGGCCATGTTTGGATGCAAGACATTATAAGTCATTTTTGAAGAAAAACTTAAAAAAATTTCGAAGTATGGAAACTCAACCTCTTTTTCTCAACTTTGATTCATTACAACTTTCAGCTCAAACATCAATTTGATCCCATTATTTTCACATTGTAAATCTTGTAATCTCCTCTTTCTAAAGCTTCAAGAATCATGTCCTAAGACTCCTTGAGTTGAGAATGCCATTGGTTTGAATTTGGCAATTTGAAACTGAATTTTTCACCAAGTCAGAAATTTGAAACTCTTGTTTTGGCTTCTAATCACAAAATTTTTACATGTTTTTGCTCATAAACATGTTTATTGAACTTTCAGAAGTGATTAGTGCATCAAAACGCAAGGTTTGGCTGAGTTTTGATTTAAAAAATGAGTCACATTTTCCCATGCTGCAGATTCACATGAATTCCCTCCAAACTTTATCACTTCACATGCTTGAGAATCCAATTAGATTCCCCATAAATAGAGGGTCATCCCTCATTCATTTCCTCAAGCTTAGAAAGCCAGAATCACCCTACCAAACTCTCTCTTGAACTCAATTTTCTGTAACTTCGAATTTGTTCTTACAGCTTTTCTCAATCATTTTTCTTTGTCAATTCACCTTTCTTGAACCTTACCGAAGCTAACAGAAGAAGAATTAAGCTCTAAGACTCCCTGAATCGTGCTAGCCAAGTCTAGTTTTAGAGCTCTGCAACTTAACTTCAATAGGTAGATTCCTTCACCAATTCTCTCAAACTTTGATACTATTGTGAAGCTCTCATCATCCTGGTCCTATTCGCAACACTTGTTTTTAACTGGAAGCACATTTTGATCATGAAATTTCAAATCCTTTTTCAAAACTTTTCTTCCAAATTGCTTGAGCTACAGTTTATATAAATTTTTCGCGGAGGTGTGGTCGTCTTCATCTTGATGAGACAAAGAAAATGGCATAGGTCTGAGCTTCTAATTTTACAGTTTGAGGGACCTGTGTTTCACGTTGGCTGGAGGTTGAAGATGACCAACATGTCATCTTCCAACCAATAATGGCGTGCCATTTGTTTTTTTATTTTGAAAATCTGATTTTATATGTGATTCAGTGCTTTATTCAATAATGACCATGATATGCACAACGTGTCTGATCCATTGGATTAGCTTACTAATGTGTTTTGACTCTCATCCATTGGTCCATATTTTTTTGACTTTATTTTATTTTCTGATTTTTATATTTATATTGTTTTAAACTTCAAAAATTCATAGAAAATTCATTTTTACTCCAAAAAATCTAAAAAAGTTATGGAAAATACTTTTGATTTTTTTCTTTCTGATTCTTATTTTTTCACAATTTTATTTTGTGTTTTGGTATTTTTTTTAATAATGTTTCACTTTATTTGAGTTGTTTTAAATGTTTAAAAATGCTTTTCTTCATTTTTAAATTCTAAAAAAATAGTGAAGGATCCAATGACATTTTGACAAATATTGGTGACCTCATTTATTTTTTATTTCTGAATTTGTTATTTTTTATCATATTTGGTTTATTTTACCTACTTATTTTAATTTTAAAAATAATTTCTGACTTTAAAAAATTACCAAAAATTTATATAAATATTTGAATATAGTTGCTAATTTTCTCTCTTATTTCCATTTTATAATCATTTAAAAAAACTTTTTTTTCTTTTATTTTAAACATAATTTTATTTTTTTATTTGTTCTAGCTGATCTTGGATTAAAATTTTAATCATAAACTTTATTAACATCATTGGATCCATGGTGTTGAGTCTAACTCCATAAAAATGGATGAATAATTTTAATAATTGTTTGATTAAATTTTTGGTTCAAATGTGGTTTATTAATTTCCTCTCCCCTCTTCATCTTATCCCATTCTTATTGTACCAAATGTTATTGGAGCATGATTTATATATCATGTCTCAAAAAATGAGGTGCATAGATTGCTATTGACCGACCTCAAAAATAGGTGCGACTTCTATATAAGTCGACTTACGATTGCTTAACATAACGCTAAATTTTGTCCCGATTTGAGAAAATAACCATTTGTGACCCAAACCTATGTTTGCAAGCCCAAGTATGTTAATTTAAACCCTTTGATCCAATAACCTTGAGATCCATTGTTAAGAGGCTTTGGTTCTACCAATCCTCTAATGGAACTTCATCAATTTTGGTCAAAGTGAATCACTTAAACATCATTGATCATTAAGTGTTATCTTGAGAATTCTTAAATGGATGATATACTTGACAAAAAGAAAATTCAACTTGTTGTTGAGAGGCATTGGTTCTACCAATCCTCTAATGAGTTCCAAAATGCATTTTTCAAGATGGTCATCCAACTAACTACTAATTCCTAACAATTGACTTTATTTTTATGCTTTTATTTTATGCTTTTACTTTATGTACCATTTACTTTAGCATTTACAGTCCATGCTTTTTTTTATCTTTTCTCACTTGAGCCTTTATCTTCATGTCATTTTTATTTTTGCTCACTTGAGTTTCTCATTTTCTCTTTGAAGATACCTAATAATCAACTTGAACCCTAAAAGCTTTAATGTTACTTGGACTACTTGGTTACTATCCTTGGCATTATGGAGTGATGGACTTCTTGGACTTAGGATTAGAAGTTGTGACCTACCTTGAGCCTTTGTGACCTTGATTGTTATTTTGTCTGGAATTCTTGGGGTTTATCCCCGGACATTGGGTTGTTTGTTTGCTTTGTGTGCAAGTTATTGTGATTACACACTTTGTCTGTAATCTGGAATTCATCTATGTACAGCTATTACTCTGCCCAATTTTTGTGAAGACTTAATACAATTAAAGCTTGTTATTCTTGAGAGGTTTATTAATTGTTTGCTTGTTTTCAAATCCAAAGGATGTAATTCTACATTGACTCATTGTGTCAATTATTGGCTTCTTGTTGGTCAGATGGTCCTTCTCCTTAGCTTTTACTTTATGCTTTAGAATAGTCTCTACATCTCCTCTCATCTTCTTTAATTTCAAAAATCTTCTCCCTCCTTTTGAAAACTCTTCTTATTTTAAAACTTGAACCACTTTCATAATAAACTTGGACTAAGGTCCATGCATTTTCAATAATATTTTCTTAATCAAACTTTAATCAACTTAACAATACCTTGACATTTTTGTGAGAAGATTAAAAGTCAATCAATCTCATTCAAACTATTTTTCCATTTTGTCCTTTACCTTTAAAAACTTTTCTCAAAATATTGGACTCTTGTCAATCCTTGTAGTGATGCAAACAACTATGCTTCTATAATATGTAGTAAAGTGAGATATTTTCCACTTGGGTGTTGAGTAAGGCATTGTTGATTTTAAAATCCAAGCCATATCCTCCACTTTGAGATGATGCAAATTCTTCTTTCTCATAATTGTGGGTAATAAGTATGTTTTCCACATGGACAATGACAATGATGTCTTGTCTCTTAAAATTAACCAACACACTTGTGTTTTAAAATTTAAAAAAAGTGAACTACGAGTACCCTGATCCCCTATTGCCCGGAAGGTGGTACGTAGGCACCAAAGGTTCACAACCGCGGCGGGTGCAAAAATCATTAAAAAATACTTCTTTTCTCATCTCCACAATCTATTTTTATACAATATTTTATAGTCAAAATATACAGATTTTTCAAAGAGGTTTCTGCAGAGTATCATAGATGTTTAAGGTGCTAATATCTTCCCTTTGCATAACCAACCCCCTTACCTAGAATATTTCCCCCCCTCTTTTGGGTTATTATCTCTTTTCCCATTCCTTTGGAAACAATAAACCGCGGTGGAATTTTTTTTATTTTGATCTGTGCGAGTCAAGTCAATCCAATGGCTTAGTGTTATCATTTCTACCACTACAGGCTACACTCAGTGCAACCGGATATTGTTGATGCTATCATATAAAGGCTTTGGCCCTCCAGAGTATTAGCTATTCTTTGTCCCCAGTCAAAGCTGAATTTCGAGGACCTGCCAGAGTAACTTATATATCATTTCTCAGTGGAGCGAATGCTTCTTTCCCTAGTGGAGCAAGTGTCATGTCTCCCCAGTGTGGTGTGCATAAGAGTTCCAGACATAACTATTTTATCCCCGATGATAAAAGATTTTGTTGAAATATCACCGGTGGAGTTTTTGTCCCAAGATATTTGCTTCTCCCCCAAGTGAAGACTTTTTACCCCCGTACGATGTTATCCTTAGTACGGTCTGAGTAGAATTATTTTTATTTAATAATTTCCATACTCCCCAGTAGAAGCTATCTTCGTCAATAAATTCTATGCGTGAAAGTTTCCATCCCCAGCAAAGCTCTCCTATTTCTAACAGAGGATAAAGGATTTGTTCCCCAAGAAGTTGAGGGTTTGATCAGAATTCAAGATTTTCATTGAACTACACTTTATTTTTGAAGTATCCTCTCTAGGAAGTTACTTCCATGTTGATATCAATCTTTAGAGGGTGGTGGTTCCGAATCTTGGTTCCCCATTGATGTTCAGTTTGTCTTTTCTCTATAGAGGATCAGATGCACAAGAATAATCATTTGGAAATTCATTGTCTTCTCATCAGCCGATTATTAACGTGCTTTCCCCAATGCATTGATAAACATGCATCATTACATTGCATCTACCAAAACGCATAGCATTTCCATTTTATGGAGCATTATACTAAAAAATTTAAACATGCATGAGTATAATCCAATTATGTTCACATGTGGTAAACAGATTTTTATGCACTCAGATTTGATTTATCTGTACAGCAAGCCTAGGGTGATTCAATTCTGTTTCCCCAGTGGAGTTTGTTTTGATTCACCACTAGTCGAGTCTTTGGTATTTCTCCATTACCCCAGTAATTCGTGGTTTTCTCTTGCCCTTGCAAGCCCTTGGTTATTTTACCCGTGTTTGCTTTGTTGTTAGAGTTCGAGTAAGAGTCAGTGTATACCCTTTCTTGCTTCTCAAGTATTTGAGTATCCATACTAGTTGTGTGGTAATTCAGATAATTGTCACTCTTGAAGAATTACACCCCGCCTTTGGCCATAGGGATTTTGTAGTTCTTGCATATTTGCAACCTATCGAAAGCCCAACATGTTTTATCAATCCTTGTTAGAGTCTGCTTTGACCGGTCTCTTTCTCTTATAGAGTTCACCTTCGATCGGTGCTCTCTGAAGGTCCTACTTAGTCAGTTCCTTGTCTTTGTTTTATTCATGTTAGTCGAGTTCTCTTGTCGTTAGCTTAGCTAACTTTCTCTGTTAAGAGTCCTTCAGTGTCTGTTCAAATTCAAATTGTCTGGCATCCTTGTTTAGGCGAATGCGTCCTTTCTTGGTGGGGCTTTCTTCGGTTAGTCTCTTTCTTGTGTTCGTTATCAACTCCAAACATTTATTTCTTGATGCTTAATTTCATTCTTGTGTGTCTAACTCAGACCGTATATGCATATCTTTATCTCCTATGAGTTCACATTTGGTCGGCATTCTTTTCTTAGGAATCTACCTTCGGCATAGTATTCCTTGATGAAGATTCCCCTTCATATGGTTTATTTATCTTGAATTCCACCTCCGGCTGGCACCCTTAAAATCCACCTTCGATTTGTACCTTTTGTTAAGAGTCCCCTTTGGATGGTATCTTTTCATTTGCAAGTTCTCCTTTGATCGGCGTTATTTTCTTAGGAATCTACCTTCGGCGTAGTATTCCTTGATGAAGATTCCTCTTCGGCTGGTTTCTTTATTTTTAAGTCCACCTTCGGCTGGCACCCTTAAAATCCACCTTCGGCTGGTACCTTTTGTTAAGAGTCCCCTTCGGCTGGTCTCTTTTCATTTGCAAGTTCGCCTTTGATCGGTGTTCTTTTCTTAGGAATCTACCTTTGGCATAGTATTCCTTGATGAAGATTCCCCTTCAGCTGGTTTCTTTATCTTGAAGTCCACCTTCGGCTGATATTCTTTAAATCAACCTTCGATTGGTACCTTTTGTTAAGAGTCACCTTCGGCTGGTCTCTTTTCATTGTAAGTTCGCCCTTGATCGGTGTTCTTTCCCCTTTAAATCCACCTTCGACTGGTATCATTTGTTAAGAGTCCTCTTCGGCTGGTCTCTTTTCATTGTAAGTTCACCCTTGATCGGCGTTCTTTCCCCTTTAAATCCACCTTCGGCTGGTATCATTTGTTAGGAGTCCCCTTCAGCTGGTCTCTTTTCTTTGTAAGTTCGAATTTTATTGGCATTCTATTCAGAGTCAATGTCTATTAGTGTCCCCCAGTAAGCTCTCCTTCGATTTGTGTTCCTTCGTTAGAGCCTTCTTCGATCGGTCTCTTTCTTGTGTATGTCTAACCTTGACCTGACATCCAAGAGATTTACTCAACTAACTACTGCAAATAAAATAAAAACCAAAAATATAATAATACTTGACTGGCTTCGGAGCGTAAATTTTCTGGTTCTTTTAAGTATTTAATCTTCTTCCACCTTGAAAGTTCGAAAGGCTAGCGCCAATCTCACCTTCAGGTTGAAGGCGATTAAATAAGGGCAGCTATTGCACCCCAAAATTTGCCCTCCTTGTTTTAACTTTGATTAGATTATACTCTATTTGCATATACACATGCATACATATCATTGGTTCCATGTTCATAAGGTCAAGGTGTTTGATCAACACAACAAATCTCTCATAATTTTTCAACACATGTTTGAGTTGTGGAAGGTTTGGGTGTTTTCGGTGAATTTAAAATAATGCAAATTGGAAACAGTTGTTTTGACTGATCTAAGTTTCAAAATTCGCATCTCCAGCTTGGAGTGGTGTTTTGGGTTGATTCTCAGGGATTTGAAACTGTCTCGATGTTCTCTTCAATTTTCGTGTTCGAACCAAAAGCTAATTCTCAAAGGAAATTCTCCGAATATGCGATTCTTTTGGAAGTTATATAGTGAAAAATACAAAGAAAAAGGTGCTGAAAGTGCAGTTTTGGCGCACTAGAAAATTCATAACTCAAAGACCGTTCATCATTTTGAGCCAGTTCTGGTGGCCAAATTTCCTTCTTGATGTCATCTACATTTCGTATCTCATGGTCGGAATCCAGTTTTACTCAGAGAGTCTTCGAATATATGAATTTATCAAATATGTTCGCACAAGAGAATTGTGACAAATGTTCACCTGCTTCATCTTCAAAAAATCATAACTCGGTCGAATCTTATCTTATCTAGCTAGTTACGGTGGAATTAGTTCAAAAATTGAGTTAGATAAATATTTCTTTCAGCTTTCCAATTCGAACGTGTGATACAGTGGGAGAACTGACTCGGGTGTTTTGTGTTTTATCGCAATTGTTGCAGATAGCAAGAGTCGCCACCGACTTTTCTTTTATCCAATAAAGGAAAGGGTGAAAAGAACATGAATTTCCTTTCGAGATATTTTCTTGAGTTCGGGGTATAGGTTATGAAAAGGGAAGGTGTTAGCACCCTTTTCATCCGTAGTTATCTACAGGCTCTTTGTTGCTTGTTAGATCACTTTTGAAATTCCTTTGTTTGAAATGTGTTTGTGGTGGGTTTTGAAAGTATTTTGAAAACGCATTTGTTTCGGAAAACTTTGTAATGATTCTCGTCTATATAAGAATGTATACAAAGTGTTGGTTTTGAAAACAGTTCAAAGAGATGTTTGTTTTTTTAGGTGTTTTGAAAGTGTGAGTGCGGAAATGGTTTTAGTTTGTGAGCAAGCAACTACGAGTGTCCTACCTACTCAAAAGGTCTTTGGTCTTTTCCTCCTTCTTTATATGTTTCTATCTTACCATTTATTGGTAAGAATCCCCATCATTGGATGTGAAGGTACGGGCGTGGGTCAATCGTATAGTCATAGAAGGCAACTTATGATATGTTTTAGCAATTTTCGTAAGGGACTACATCGTTTACCGAAGGCAACATCGAGGGAAATCGAGGGACTACGATCCTTTTTATCGAGGGTATTTGCTAAAACACCCATATTCAAGGGACATGACTATTTTCCGAGGAAACAAGCGAGGTTACCCTATAGGTGCACATGTGCGAAGTGTGTTTGATTGCATGCATTTTTATCTTTGAGATTAGGGTTTTCTAACGGTTGATTTATCTTTCCATACACACCCTAATTACTAACAATTTATATTAAAGCGGTAAATTATGGAAATTAAAATCCTAAGCTATTACATCATTATGGGAGTGGGGGTACAATTTACAAAGGGGGGTGCAGTAGAAACTTAAATATTATAACCATATCGAATAATAATGAAGACAATGTAAAAACAGTGTAAAATAAAGGAAAATTTTCATTTTGAACTGTTATGTGACAACACATGCCGCTATGCATCGAAACATAACATTCCTTGCTCCTGTAAAACCAAACCAACTCGGTATAAGTCGATGCATAATGGGATGTGTCGACTCATGCACCTGTTTGTGTCGACACATACATGTTTTGCATCGACTCATGCACCTTTTGTCCTTCTGTTTTGGGGCCTGGATAACAGTATCAGTCGATGCATAAGGCCATGTGTTGACTCATACCCTGTTTTTTTTACTAGAATAAGTCACCCAAGTGGGTATATGTCGACTCATGCTGCAGTGTTTTTCCTTAAACATTGTTTTATTGTCTGCACAAGTCAGTTTACATCATATAATTGATAAATATAAACAACAAGCAAATGGTTAGCTCAAAGGGGCAATGATTACTACATTTTATCTTCAAAAATAAATCATTAATGATGTATGAAAATATGAAAAGTCAAGAAGACTTACCTTGAGACTGCAATTGGTGTTTTAAACTTGAATACTTTTCAAGATGCTATGATGGCTCCAATGAATCTCCAGGAAGCTGTTCCAAATTGTTGAATCACACTAACTCATTCAAGTTGTACAATATTGTTTTTGTGTTTGGAGGGTGAAGATAATGGCACTACAGAGACTGTTTTTATGTTTGAACAATCTCTATGTGATAAGGTGTTTGGTTTATGGGAGAGTTTGTAAGATGGAATAATGGATTGAGGTTCTGTTTTGAATGAAAGTAGAGATGGTTTTTTGAATGAGTAAAGATTACAAAAAATGTTGTTTTTTTCTGTTCAAAAAAACTCTTTATTCTCTCTTTCCAAAGCCCCCCTTTGTGTGTTGTGAAAACAATCTATTTATAGATGAGTTTTGTTGGGATTTTGGGAGGGAAACAAATAACAATTTGAACTGTTTGGGTATGCTATCTTCATAGCTTTTTTGATGCAGCTCCTATGTGCTAATTTGGTGCAAATATGGGGCTGAGATAATGCAGGCTTAGACTAGGTTGGTAGTAGCATTGCAGGGCTGTTTTTTTGAAGCAATTTTGGAGTGTTGTGGCAGCTTGGTGCATGGCTGTTTTATAGCAGTATAGCAGACTGTCTTTTGACATGGTTTTAGGCTGTTATGTGGGTAATACAGCAGGCTCGGACAACATTGTTTGTAGCATGATACAAAATCTGGTTTGTGAACAAATTTATGCAGATTGTAACAAAGACAAAGCATGTTTGTGGGCAACATAATGGCAAGGATTGAGTCAAAGGGAAAGAGTTAAAACAAGACCAAACTTAGGATTTGTAATCTTGCAAAAGTGCCACTTTGTAATAACTTAAATTATTTGTAACATCTTGAATCATTTTGAATTGTAGTGAAAAGATGTCATGAAGCAATGAAATTAACAAGCATAGAAAATACTTAGAAAAATTTCCAAGTCTTGCAAAGTTGGATTTTTGACTCTCTTGATTTTTGATGACCAAATTTCATATTTTGGATGTCTTGATGAAATGTGATTTTTGGGACTCAATTTTGGTCAAAAAGTCAAAGTTTGACTTTTTAGTGTACAATTGACTTTTTCCACCAGTTGACCGAATTTTGTCTATCAATCCACTGGTCTTAGGAGATGAATTGAAATATGAAATTAGGTCAAAATGACGCACTCGGATCCTTGAGATCATGCTTCCAATCAATAAGTCAGGTATTAGGTCAAAATTAAAGTTCGGTCATTTCCAGTCAAAACCCTAATTTTACCCATTTTGCCCTTTTGATAATTTGAATGACTTTCTTGGAAAATCGTGATCCAATACTTGAAACTTGACAAAAATAATCTTGAGGGTCCATAATGATCCATGAAGGTCATTTGAAACATTAGAAATCCAACTTCCTTTATACAAACTCAACCCCTAATTTGAGGCATTAGTGTTCAGGAGATTATTTGACCTAGTTGATGCTTGCGCAAACTTAAGTCATTAAAGATCTTTGTAGGAAATATCTTGAGAAATGAGAGGCAAAATTTTGGGGTACAACAGTTGCCCATGTTCAATCTTCTTAAACCTGAAGAGTTAGATTGGCGGGCCCGCCATTCGTGACTTGAAGGTGGAAGATGATTGAACACTAGAGTTCCCAGAAATTTACACTCGATGGCAGGTTGGTTGATTCCGTCAGGAACAGGCTTATAGATTCCGTTTGGAGAGTGACGGTATATTATCGTAGATGGGCTTATAGATGTCATCCAGAAGTGATGGAGAGTCATCGAAGATTGGCTTATAGATGCCATCCAAAGGATTATTGATAGAGATTGGAAGAAGTATCAGAGTAAATCTTTGGTCGATTTATACTTAAACCGTAGATGTCTTGAAGGGAGTGTTTGTCATGTAGATAGTCGCCCCGCCTTGTTTTGGGAATTGATCTACAACCAATTTGTTGGTAAACCAGTCTTGTTACGAGAGTTCATGCCATTGGTGATAAAGATAGTCGCCCCGTCCTGTTTCTAGAATTTATCTTTACCTAACCAAAGAGAAAGAAAGATAGTTTCCCCATCCTGTTTCAGGAGTTAATCTTCAATCTGCTCATGTAGATAGTTGTTCTGTATTGTTTCAGGTATTAATCTACAATCAGTTATTTACAGATAATTGTCCTGTCTTGTTTCAGGTGTTAATATGGAACCTTCTTTTTGTTGGTCGTAGAGATAATTGCCCTGGCTTGTTTCAGGAATTAATCTCTGACCTTAGAGAAAGAAAGATAGTTTCCCCTTCTTGTTTCGGGAGTTAATCTTTAATCTGCTCGTGTAGATAGTTGTCCTGTCTTGTTTCAGGTATTAATCTACAATAAGTTGTTCACAGATAGTTGTCCTGTCTTGTTTCAGGTATTAATCTGGAACTTGTTGAAAATTGATTGTTGTACCCCAAAATTTTCCCTCTCATGTTTCCCAAGGTTTTTCTCTTACATGGGTGGTTACAAACACTTGCCTAAAGAAAATGAATTTTTTTGAATGATAGTCAAGTGTCTTTCAATTGGCATGTCAACAGTGTATTTTGATTGGCATCTGTACAATGTCATTCGATTGGCATATCATAGAAAAGGGTCCTTCAATTAGCGTATAAGAGCAAAGGGTCCTTCGATTAGCATGTCAACAAGCTTCGATTGGGCATCTAAAACCCTTTGATCAAATATTGGCCCATCAGCTTCGATTGCACGTTGGTTCCCGTTTGAGCAAGCCTTGGTCCAAGTTTCATTTAAGCAAGAACCCACTACAAATTTCCTTCGATTCACCAGCAATGGCATCCTGTATGTTTATTTTGATTTACAAGGCAAAAGGCCTCTACATGCAACCTTTGACTCACAAGGCGAAAGGCTCCTACATGCAACCTTCGGTTCACAAGGAAGAAGCTTCCTCAGATTTATCTGGGATTCACAAGGGAAAAAAGCTTCTTCTATTATTGTCTTCAATGCATAAGGCAAGGACTTCCTTTATGCTTGCTTTCAATGCACAAGGCCAAGACCCCTCAACACAGTTTCTGCACTATGACACAGAATATGACTCCTCCAAAAGAGCACTCCAAAGGTAAATTTGAGGGACATATATTGGTGGCCATTCGAAGGAGACACATAATTACTGAATGCAAGTTTGTCTTATGATGATTCTTGGTCCTACATGTTGCCAGACCCAAGCTTCATGTGCAATGGCATTCGAAGGAAGTGACAAAAGAGGCTTCGATTGACCAGAATGAAGTTCTCATTTGGGCTATTTGAATCAAACATCTAAGGCAAATAGATGGGTCCAATCGAAGGATCCATTCGAAGGACATGTAAATGATACATTCAAAGAAGAATTCAAAGGCCCATTCAAAGGACACATAGTGTTGTCTGAAAAAAGGGTTTGGTCAAAGATTGGAACTAGTTGGTCAAAACAAAAGAGAAATATTCAAGGAAGCTTCGACTAGCCAGGATGAAGTCTTTCATTTGGTTTAGTTGGGTAGCGTTAGATCCAATCGAAGAATAAGGCAAATAGGGACTCAATCGAAAGCAATAATGATGAGGCCTGGAGCAATTCGAAGGAAGGTGAGGAGGCGTCTACAAAGCTTTCGATTGATAAAGAGCTGAAATAACATTCGACCTATCAGAAAGGGAGAGTTGATGCTTCGATTTGGTTTGAATTGAAAGATAGGCAATTGAATAAGGTAACACTTGGGGACTGATCGAAGAAACTCTGCTGAAGGAAATTCTGAGCAATTTGAATTCGTTCAAGGCGCCAAACATCACATGTCCAGGTTCATAACACGCAAATTGGGCAAGAATATGCAATTATGGCAATTTTTTAAAGTGTGTGATTTTGTTCTTAAAGGACATGATTAAGGTTGTTTCTTTCCATGATAAGACTCCATCCTCATCTCCTATAAATACCCAGGATATTTGCAAGCTGGGGACGCACAAATTGCCTATCGAAAGCTACCTCAAAGAGCCACGAAAATTCTCAAAAATTCAGTAAAGTTGTCAAAACCAAAATACCTTTTGCGAGTACCTTCGATCCAAAACCAGCATCCTATATTCCTCCTGAAGGTCCCAAAAGCCATCCCTAATCATCACACAAGCCCAACACATCCCAAAAACACCCCCATGATAATAATCGGTTTGGTATATTTCTTTGATTCAAACTTGTTGAAATATGTATTGTTGATCCATTTAACGCATGCATATATGTTTGTGATAATGATTAGAAAAGGTCCGATGTTTTACATGAGAACTTAAGTGCTGAAATTGCAGGTTACCATGGCTAGAGGTTTTCGAAATAGATTACCTTCATAGGTCGAAACAACCCCAGATTGGGATTCAGGGGGTGATTTCTAAGATAGGCTTTCGTTTCATTTTGAAACTAACAAAATTTGCAGGATTCAATGTTGGTTTCATTTATTTCGATTGAAACAGCAACTCAAATGGCAGGGCAGGCGCGTGAAAAGGGAAAGGACCTGGGTTCGATACCCAGTCTAAAGTTTTATTTTTATAACATTGCTTTGCAGATTCCATGCGTTGCATAATCAAGCGCCCACCATGTGCCTTCATGTTTGGGCCATCAAATGCCAGCAGAAGGAGATCTAACATTCCAAGCGCATTGTACATGATGAACCCTCAAGGGACAAACCACACAGGATCAGACAGACATTGAGCTCCTTTCATTTGGGCCCAGTGAATTCAAATCTCACACCTCCCATTTTAATTTTTGCACACCAGGCCCATTTGCATTTTCTCTTTTATTTGTTTTATCATTTTGTTTATTTCATCTTTTTTTCATAATAATATAAAACCATAAAAAATAATAGACTTAGATTTTATTAAATTAATTTATTTTTCATAAATTGATTAAATTAATTATTTTGACCTTTATTTAATTAATTTAAAATCAAGTAGACTTAGATTTATTTCATTCAAATCTTTATTACAAAAATACAAAAAATATTAAAATTAGTTTTCTTATATTTATTTAATTAACTAGGATTAAGTTTAGTCTTCCTTATTTTAATTTTAAGTATTTTCTTAAAAAATAAACAAAACCAAAAAAAAAGATTTTTATGTTTACTTAGCAATTTCTTAGGGTTTTAGACGTTCCTCTCTATTTCGAGCGCATTATCTTATTCTCGCATTTTTTATAACAATGTACCTGCTGACAGTATGTAATAGATTAAGCTAGGACTTTATCGCTTTCTTTATTTTCCTCCCAACTTTTGGACATATAAATACCCCCTCCCCAAAGCATTGTAATAGCGTAAGATTTATAATTCCTGCATTTTTTATTGCTTTCATATTAACTTCTAGATGTATGATTAATAGGATTGTATGATAAGATTAAAATCAAACGTTAGCAAACTTAAATTTAAAGATTAAAATAATTGAACATAACATACATTGCACATATACACCTCTAGGGTATCCCACTTCGGTTGCCTTCAGAAAATAGTCACAATTCTCGAAACATGAGAGGTTTTAGTGGATACCCTCTAGTTCAAAAAGATCATAAGTCCCTCGATGACCCTCTCGACATTGCCTCGATAAAAATATGATCTTAGAACCCTAGGGTAGTTACTAAAGCTTATTGCCAAGTTGCCATTGTGACTATAAATTGTACCTTAGAATGTCCCTCAAACATCCAACGATAGGGCTACCTACTCACTAATAGTAGGATAGCGATGCCTAAAGGATAGGAGGAAAATAACAAACCTTTAGAGTATAAGTAGATAGCTGTTAGATGCTTGCTCAAATAAAACAAACTTTTTACACTTACACATTTCAAAACACTTTCAAAAACATTCTCTTTGTCAACACTCTTTAGGACTGATACAAGAGTTATCATAAAGCGAATCACCGCACGAAGGCATTTTCAAAACTACCTTTTTTCAAACCATAAAGCACAAGGTATTTTAAAAATGAGTTAAGCATCTAAGAGCCCGTAAAAAACTACGGATGGAAAGGGTGTTAGCACCTTCCCTTTCCATAATCTACCCCCTTTACTCAGAAAATTCTCGAAAAGGTCTTTTTCTGTTCTTTTCACCCTTTCCTTAATTTGGATAAAATAAAAGTCGGTGACGACTCTTGCTTACCGCAACATTTGCGAACAAAAACGCAAAACCAGTATAACTGTTGGTCCTGCCACTGTATCACAGAACTGGCGACTCTGGTGGGGAGTATAAAAAAAGTGGGGTTATCTTAGAGTTTAGATCATTTTAACTGCTTTCGTTGTGTGTTTTTATGCTTTACTTTTGAGGATCTGTTTGGGTTATTACTAAAAGATCCTACACCCGGATCTGGGGCACCTTATTAGGTAAGTAGCAATAAATCATGGAGGTTGTACGGAATAGACCGATATGGATGATGTGATGGCTACGTTAGCGTGTTACTCTGGCTTGTACTAATGTTCCTTGAGTCAGTCAAGGATAACATTAGGCTTCCTTATAGTGTGATTAAGCGCTAACTGGCCTTTAGAACCTTCAATTGACTCATCCTAAGCCATTAGAAAGTAGTGAGATGGTCGACTTTGGTTTCGACCAAATATTGGTTGATACTCGATATTACATTCATTGAGATTGGACTTTTTAGATATTCTGGCCGCAATACTTTGGTGCTTGAGCTAGAACAATACCTAAAAGAAAGGTCAGTGATATGAGACTCCTTAGAACCCGGTTACTACTAATAGAACAGGTTGAGCCAACTGAAACTTCAAGAGGGTACTTACATTTAAAACTCATGCAAGCCTTTAAACCTAAGGTCTCTGTGTGACTCGTTTGTGTTTGATATACTTGTGATTTCAAAGAATGATCATAACATCATAAACATCATAACATGTTGTGATACAGTGGCAGAACTAACATGAGGTTTGAGTTTTGTGTTCGCAAATGTTGCGGTTTAGCAAGAGTCGCCATCGAATTTTATTTTATCCAAAAGGAAAGGTGAAAAAGCACAGGAAAGACCTTTAGAGATTTTTTCTTGAGTTCGGGGGGTAGATTATGAAAAGGGAAGGTATTAGCACCCTTTTCATCCATGGTTTTCCATAAGCTCTTAGTTACTCGCTAGATCACTTGCTTTTGTTTGAATGTGCTTGTGGTGTGAGTTTTGAAAGTATTTTGAAAATGTAACTATGTAATGATTCTCGTTTCTATAAGAACGCATACAAAGTGTTTGTTTCAAAAATAGTTCAAAGAGGTGTTTATGAGATGTGTTTTTGAAAGTGATTTTGAAAAGGTGTATTCTTTGTAATGGTTCTCGTTTCTATAAGAACACGTACAAAGTGTTTGTCTTTTGAAAATGTTTCAAAATGAGAGTGTTGGTGTATAAAATGTATTTGTTGTGAGCAAGCGAGTAACTAAGAGCGAACCTACCTACTCAAAAGGTCTTAGATGTGCTTTTCCTCCTCCTTTAGATGTTGCTATCTTACCATTGTTTTGGTAAGAAGCCCCATCATTGGATGTGAAGGGACGGGCATTGGGACGTTTGTATAGTCATATAAGGCAACTTATGAGACGTTTTAGCAATGTCGTTTAGGGACTAGATTATTTACCGAAGGCAACATCGAGAGTCATCGAGGGACTACGATCTTTTATCGAGGGTCTTTGCTAAAACTCCCATGTTCGAGGGTCATGACTATTTTCCGATAGGCAACAAAGTGAGATTACCCTAAGGGTGCATGTGTGCAAAGTGTGTTTGATTGCATGCATTTAGTCTTGCTTAGGGTGATCTATTTGTCAATTTCATGTCTTGTCATACACACCCTAACTACTAGCATTTACATTTAAAAGCGATAAATTGAAGAAATGTAAAGTCATACGATATTATAATATTTTAGGGATGGGGATACATATTTACAAATGGGGGGTTGCAAATAAAATAAGTCCTAAGTTACTATTACAACCATATTGAAATGTACAATGTAAGAAAGAAATAGACTTGTTTAGAAAATGGTTTTTTTTGTCTTAATGAAAAAAAAAGAAATTAATTAATTAATAAAAGAAAATATTTTTATGTCTTTTTATGTTAATAAAAAAAAAGGAGTTAATATTAAAAATGATGAAAAAGAAAATAAATGAAAGATAGAAACAGTGTTGCTGCAAGCAAAACAACAAGGATCAGAAGTTCTGAAGCCAGGCGCGTGATGACTCAGAAAGGAACGTCAGTGGAATCAGAAATTCTAGATTGGTAAACTCTGAGGTCCTATAAAACATGTTAGAGGGAAAACACATAAGTTCTAGATGGTATTCAGACAGTGGGCCACAAGTTAGAAGTTCTGTATTACACTAAAACAGTGAGTAAACGTCAGTAGTTCAGTGTGTTATCAACATATAAAAAATCAGAAACTCTGAGTGTTTGAAAACAACAAGTGGAAACATCAGAAGTTCAGTGTATTTGACATGTAAGGAGAACTCAGAAGTTTTGTGCTGTGTTAGAACAATGAGTGAATCATCAGAAGTTCTAAATTATGCTGAGCCAATGAGTGAACATTAGCAGTTAAGTGCGTTATCATCATGTAAGAATCAGAATTTCAGTGTGTGTTAACAGTGAGAAAAAATCATAGAAGTTCTGTGTGTTAAAACAGTGAAGAGAACTCAGAAGTTCTGCGTGCTTAAACAGTGAGAAAATCCTAGAAGTTCAGTGTGTTTAAACAGTGAGGAGAACTCAGAAGTTCTGTGTTGTGCTTAAAGTTGTGAGTGAACATCAAAAGTTCTATATTTCAACTCTTAATCAGAACATCAACAATTTATTCAATTCTTATTAAACAGAAAAACAGAAGGATAATAGCACAACAGTTTATAGAAGTTATAATCCTAAATCTGAGTCTAGCCCTAATCCAGAAGTTCTGATCCACAGTTTTTCTACTTAAGCAATGATACGTACAATATTAATACTATGATATTCATATATTTAATGATGTTCTGAATGAAAAAAATGCAAATTTAGAAACACTTACCTTGAACCTGGAGCGTGGGCTTGGAGCTTTTAGCTGCTACCTTTGGATGTTCTGGAATCAACAAGAGTAACAAAAAAGGAAGTGCCAAGCTCTTTGATTCAAAAGGAAGAACAAAGGTTTGGTTTTCTGTTTGGGATTTCTGGATTTTTTATGAAGGTTTCAACTTCCTTTTCTCTCCCTTTTTTACCAATCTCACTTCCAAAGCGAGCCAGCCCCCTTGAAAGTGTGAAGGAGCAACTTATATATAGGTGAATTTGTTGTGATTTTTTTGGGGGGGGGGGGGGGGGGGGGGGAAACAAATGGGATTTGAACCTTTTTGGGCATCATGTTCCCTTGCTTTCTCATCATTGTTTTCGTATGCTAGTTTGGTGTAATTATGGGATGCAGGCATAGGTTGAACTAGCTGCTGATTAGCAGCTTTTAACCATGCTTAAGCTGGAGTTGTCAGCATGATTTAAGGAAAAGAAAACGAAGCATGGGCCTAGTACCATAGTTTGCTATCCCAAGACAGTAGAGGTACACGTGGTGGAAATCCTTTGGATAAATAATCAAAAGTGGTTGTGAGCATTAAATGAGCATTAAATGATGATGAGACTTATCACAACCAGAAATCCTGCAACATGAGATTCTACACCATGGCTTAGTTCTGGATCAGAATTTCTACTTCACCGTAGCATCCAACCTATGATCTTTGTATCTTCTAGCTCCAGCATGTTCTGAAGGAGTTTTCAGGCTCTCCAGGAAGTTTGTAACACGCTTTGTAAACCTTCTTTGAACTGCTCTTGCAAGCTCTGATTGAGCCATTGTGAAAACTAGTCCAGAAGTCCTGACCAAACTCTGCCTTGAGAGTGTCCAGAATTTGCTGAGTGTTATGGTGATAATCTGGTCAGAAGTTCTGAAATTGTCATAATTCTTAAACACTTAGAAAAAATTTCTAAGTATTTAGAATTTGACTTTTCCAAAGTAAAATTTGAATTTTGGATTCCTTGATGAAACAAAATTCATATTCCAACATGTCTTGATGAAATATGATTTTTGATATTTGATTTTGATCAAAAGTCAAAGTTGGACTTCTCAGTGTGCGAATGACCATTTTGTCCTTGCGGATGACTTTTCCTGAAAAATTGCAGTTCAAGGCTTGGAATTGGATGGAAGCAAACTTGAGGATCCAGGGTGATTCCTTGAGAAATGAGAGGGAAAATTTTGGGGTACAACAGCTTCCCCTGTTCAATCTTCTTACACATGAAGAGTTAGATTGGTAATTCTGCCATTCGTGACTTGAAGGTGGAAGATGATTGAACACTAGAGTGCCCATAAAATTTGCACTCGAAGATGTGTTAGTTGGTTATGTAGGGAATGGGCTTAAAGATGCCATTTGGAGAGGTAATGGATAGTTGTTGGAGATGAGCTTAAAGATGCCATCCGAAGGTGATTGTATCTGGACTCAGCAGGATGATGAAGCAATCTTGGATGATTACTACCTCAGCAGGATGATGAAGGAATCTTAGACGATTACTACCTCAGCAGGATGATGAAGGAATCTTTGGGCGATTTCTACCTCAGCAGGATGATGAAGGAGTCTTGGATGACTACTACCTCAGCAGGATGATGAAGGAATATTGGATGACTACTACCTCAGTAAGATGATGAAGGAATCTTGGATGACTACTACCTCAGCATGATGATGAAGGAATCTTGGATGACTACTACTTCAACAGGATGATGAAGGAATCTTGGATGACTACTACCTCAGCAGGATGATGAAGGAATCTTGGATGACTACTACCTCAGCAGGATGATGAAGGAATCTTAGATGATTACTACCTCAGTAGGATGATGAAGGAATCTTTGATGACTACTACCTCAGTAGGATGATGAAGGAATCTTGGATGATTACTACCTCAGCAGGATGATGAAGGAATCTTGGATGACTACTACCTCAACAGGATGATGAAGGAATCTTGGATGACTACTACCTCAAAAGATAATGAGTTTTATCTGTTGATTGATCTTTCCTGAAAAGGAAAAGAGTTAGTTGCATGCAATGTCATGATGTATGCATTATGTAATGATGTTCTCAAAATAAATGAGATTTGTGTTATATGTATTTTGTATGCATATGTAAATAGGATGTATGAAATGTGAAATGTTTATTGAAGTGTATCTTTGTCTAGGAAAATAAATCCTTGACAAGTGTTGCGGAGTTATTAAATCCCAAATTGCTATTGAAGAGTAGGTATGTCTTCAAATTTTTCTTAGAATGTTTCCACTGAGGATCCATGTTTCATTGAGGAGAACTCTGTTGGGGAAAGTTGAAAACTCTGTGGAGAGTGTTGATTCCTGCTTGGGAAAAGAGTTTTGGAGTCTCGGTTATCCGTTGCTCTACTGGGGTCAAAGTTGAACTGATATCTGGTCGGGTCTAGGTTTCACAGTAATTTGTTGGGGATTGTAGAGTAGTCTACTAGGGAAGAGGAGTTGTGGTCTTTTGATTTGTAGTAGTTGGAGAGGAAAACTCAAGTTGGGGAATCCGTAGTTTATTGGGGAAATAAACCTTGTTGTCGGTCTGTTAGGGAGGCGACGACTTCGTTGGGGAAAGTCCTCGAGGACTCTTGAGGTTGTCTCATCTGAGAAAGGTTTTCAGAGATTAAACTCTTGCTGGGGAATCATCCTATGAGAATAATTTTGTGGAAATTTGTCATTTCCCCTAGCAGCAAATGTTTGTGGAATTGCTAGAAAATGTTTGATTGTACGTAACCCTTCGCTGAGATTGACCTTCAATTCCCCAAGTGACAGAGATGGACACCTGCCCCTGGTTACTCTGCAATTCTTGAGAGATTTCTTGGAATCTTGACTGGACTGCCCCAGTGTGTTGGATAGTGACATGTCATGTCCCCTTGTTGATAGGAGGCTTGTCAATGGGAGTGTTATCCTACTTGAATCGGTTTTGTTCACTGAGAGAGCTTTCGTTCACTGGATATTCATTGTGTGAATTTCTCCTCTGTCAAACAAATAGCCATATGCAAACAGTGATATTTAAGTAATACAAAGTTTATGTTTTTCTTGAAGTTTTTGAAAATACGTTTTAAGAAAGTAAAGAAATTTTGCAAGAAAAATTCAACTCGGAATTTTGAGTAAAGCCTTACAGGAGTCAGGATACCTTTTGTAACAATATTCTTTCGAACTAACCCATGCTTCAATTAGGACTTTTGAAGGGTTGTAACGTGGCTTGGTTCACGGTTTAAGAAACAAAGGATAAAAGCTCAAAGTGTATTTGTACCCACCCGTTCTTCATGATGTTCTTCAGTCCTAAGCTCAGTTAATTGTACGTTTGAACTCCAATTGAGTCTGGAATGACATTTTGGTGATGGTTCAGACAAATTAAGTTTGTCGGAAGGCAGTCATTTTTGCAACATTTTTTTCATGTTGTTGAGGATTTGTAGTGGCCTCTTTCTTTTGATTTGTTATCCCTAATTTTTGCCTGATTGTTCTTGTTTTGAGATTACAGTCAACGGGATGCCCCAGTTTTTTCTTAAGTCTCCTTTGTAGGTTTTGACTTAGTGGGCTTTTATTTTTGAGAGATAATGACTTCCTATTTGGTAGGGAACCATCACCGTCTTTTGATTCTAGAGGAATTTTTTTGATGTCATTTTTTGTATTACGAGATGAGAGTTTGCGGCTAAACGCGCGCTTGAATAATCTGAGAGACTACCCTGCCCCAGGTTTTGTTTAAAGGTTTTAATTTTGTGAAAAATAAAAATTTCTACTTCTTTGGCTCGAAGGGGTTGACTAGGGATTATCTTCCTTATAACTCCAGTGTTTAGGATTTGAAAGAATGCATGTACATCGTCAGCAAGGTCTGTCCAAAAGCATACTGTATGAGATTATGGCATTGTTTTCGTCATCCTCCCTCTAAAGGCTTGTAACTTTTAGCAAGAGTTGAATTTCATAAAGTGAGTAAAGAGCATAGTTCAAATGTAATGAAAATGAGTGGATCAAATCAAGACAAACATATGCAATGCATTAATGAAACAAAGTTTGACATTAATAGATAATTGTTTGAATAACAAAAGAAATTACAATTGAAAATTCAAATGAACAAGGTGCTCTCAATAATTTGACATAGGAGTAGTGATCATGTTTGGAGTCTCCGGAGGGTCAAACTCAATCTCCTTGGCATCAATCAAATCTTGAATCTTGTTCTTCAAAGTCCAACAACTGTGAGTGTCATGTCCAGGACTATCAGAATGGTAGGCACATCTTACGCTTGGATTGTACTTAGAAGAGGAGGTATCAGGATTTTGAGGAGGATCCTTTGTTGTGACCAGCTTCAACTTCAATAGATGTTGTAACGCTTGAGAAAAAGGCATGTTGATGTTAGTGTATTGTCTTTCTTGATATCTTACCCTACGCCTATTGCCCTGTCTTTGTAGAACAAATGTAGGATTAGAGATCGGGAGTGCCCCTACATGTTGATCATGACGACTCTTTTGGCCATACACAGCATTGGTCTCTTTCTTCCCATTGTATGGCCTTTTCTAAGCATCGGAAGGTGTAGCTCCTTGGATCTTTCCGCTTTTGATGCCAGCTTCAACCCTTTCGCCAGTCAGTATTAGCTCGGTGAACCCGACCGAGGAGCTTCCGATTAGGTGTTTGAAGAAAGGCCCTATCAAAGTTCCCATGAAGATGTCAATCAGCTCCCTGTCGGTTAAAGGGGGCTGCACCCTACCAGCCAGACCTCTCCACTTTTGGGCGTATCCTTTGAAGCTCTCGTTGGAACTCATGGTCATGTTCTGCAATTGCACATGAGTTGGTGCAAGATCAGCATTGTACTGATACTGCTTGTAGAAAGCAGCGGCTAGATCCTCCCAGGTGTGGATGCAAGAACTCTCCAATTGATAGAACCATTCGAGTTGAGTCCTTACTAGGCTCTCTTGGAAGAAATGGATCCAAAGCTTGGATCAGTTGTGTATGGTTGAATCTTGCGGACATAAGACTTTAAGTGCATCTTAGGGCAAGAGACTCCATCGTACAGGGCAAAGGTAAGGATTTTGAACTTTGGCTGAATGACCACTCCAGAAACCAAACACACATCTCCTAAATCCAAGCCAGGTATCTGTTGAATCTCCATAGCACTGAGGAGATCCTCCAACTGTTTGTACTTGTCATCAGTGAGAGGATATTGTTCCTCAAAGTAGTCAGCTTCAACTTCATCAATCTCCAAATTGAGGTCTTCTTCAAGACTATCCCCCATGTTGGATGGAGTTGAAAGATCTAGAGCTCTCTTTATTGGTCCTCTAGGTCTTCTTCTCAAGTTCAGGACACCTACTGACTTCTTGGACTTCTTGTCTTTGAGAAGGAGAGTTTTCAGACCCTCTTGCCCCTTAGCCATAGTGTTGTACCCCAAAATTTGCCCTCGCATTTTTCCACAAGAAATCACAGCTTCGGACTCTTCCTGATTTTTCAGACTGGTTCAAGAATCGGTCAAACAGACTTTTCTTATCAGTCAAACATAACTAGGGTTCTCTTTGATTTTAAGCAGTTCAGGCAGATTACTAGGGTTTGGTTGAGTTGGCTCAGGTTTTAATCGGGCGGACGTTTCTTTAACATTTAATCAAGAACTAGGGTTTGTGCGCGCAGAAAGAATTAATTTTACAGTTCTTTTCAGTTTACTCTGAGATTTGGATTGAGGCATTTGAATCAAGAAATTGCAGTGTTTTGTTTAATCAGTAAAGGCTAAGGCATTTGATTTGAGAAGAGATAAAAGCTGAGGTACTTAAATTGAGAATCTACAGTGTTTGATTTGATCAGTAAAAAGATAAATATCTGGATATTGGTTTGATTAACTGTGCATTGGATATTTGAAGCGCCAGACGTTTATTAATTATTTCTTTTTTCTAAAGTCAGAATAATTGGATTTATTTCCAATTGTTTTAATTTAAGAAATTCAAATAATTAAGTTAAACAATTGAAAGTAAATAAAAAGAATTAATTGATCAAAAGAGGATTTTTATTCACCTTTAATGGTTTGTTACAATCTATTATTTGAACAACGGTAAATTTATTTACATCATTGTTTATAATAATAATGTTACAAATAATTAAATTGAAACTATCCTAAATTCCTAAAGTCTTCATCTTCTATCCAATGCCTCCTCTTTCGCTCCATTTGATTGTTTATCTGCAAAACAAAGAAAAGAAAGAAAAGTCAAAGCAGATAAATTAAAAAGACAAACAGTAATTTAAGGATTCATCATTAAAGGCAACTGGCCGGAATCAGTTTGCCCTCTCTGCAAATCACGAGATTTCTCCCGGTTCACAGAGAGGGATGAAAAATGCTTGCAAAAGAAAAAGATATGAAATGCACAAAAGTATAATTTGCACAAATTCAAAATTGTCACACATGCTGCCTAGTTTCAAGTTTTCAACCAAAGAAGGCAAACCAAACTGAATGGAATAAACCAAGTCAAAAGTTGTCAAAGCAACTAACTGTCCAAAGTTGTCCAAGGATATTAAGATATCAAAGTACAAAAGGCTATCAAAAAGGGCTGTCAAAGAAGCATAAAATCTGGAAGAAAAGATAAAGTATGCAGGGTAAAACCAATATTGCAAGCAAGCAAGTTTCAATGTCATCATGTTCAGGCCAGCTACCTTTTCAGTAAAGGACAATATAAGCAATATTAAATGCTTAAAAAACTGTCAAGAGAGAGGAGAGAGAGAGTGAAAGAAGGAGGCTTACAGGGCTCAGGCTTTAGGCAAGAAAAGATATAAAACAAAACTGTAATAACACAATACACACCAGGCAGAAACAAGATAAACAAAAGGAGATACAAACAAAACTGTAACCAAGAAACAGAACTGCCCAACCAGTAAAGCACTAAAGCCTTACCTGATTCAATTATTTCAAAGCCTTTCAAACTGCTTCAACCAACACATAACCAAAAAACACAAACTCAGTACACACAAGTCCAAAACCTGCATTAACCTTCAAAGACCACAAGCCTTACCATTCAAAAAAACACCTACTCTGATAAAAGCTTAAGCACCAACCTGTCTAAACCCAAAAACAATACAAAAAGGCCAAGCCCCTTCAAGAACTGTAAAAAACATAAACAACATATCAAAAAACTCACCAACACCCAACACATCAACCTGTAAAGACAAAGCCCTCAAGCACCAAACTGTCAATCCCTTTCCAAAACCAGTTTCCAAACCAACACGAGCCCCTCAGAAAAATTTTATCATTGGGAAAATACACAAATCAGACACAATAGCATTCAACTCAATACCAACAAACATTCCAAACCAACACAAACCCTCAGAACATTGTCATCACTGGGTTAATCATCAAGGCAACTCAAACATAACATCAACAAGCATACCAAATATCCAAGCATACAGCAGCAGAAGGCAACAAGAACAAGAGGATAAAGAAGCCAATAGGGTCAAGCATACGAGGCAACTGAGGCACAGGGTGGAAGAGGCAAAGTAATAACTCAGGATAAGCAAGCATTCAAGGCAATACAGAGTAGGGCAACCAAAGCCTCAGAAAACTTTCATCATAGGCAAATAAATCATCATTGAAGGCAACTGAAGCGAAGTTCACAAAGAGGAAAAGAAGTGTCAAAGCTAGGCATCAAGCTAGCATAGGAAGCAACAAGAAGAAGAAGATAAAGAAGCATCTCAGACTCAGCATTTCAAGGCAATAAACTCTCAGATAATCATCATCAAGCATACAAACGAAGGCAACATACCAACAAGCAATATTCAGAGAAAACATCATACAAAGGCGAGGCAACCAGAAAAGAAGAGGAAGAGAAATATACAAGGTTCTCAGACAACATCATTAAACCATAAAAAGGGAAAAATACCAAGTACCAGGTTTTCCAGCATCATCGTTCCCCTCGCCGTCAAGCCGCCACAGTGCCTCCCAAATCCGCCTCCTTCTCCTCCGTCCCCAAGGGTCAAGGTAGCATTTCTCTTTTTTTTCTTTCCTTTCCACAACCTCAATAACAAACAATAACAACACTTAATCAAAACATGAAGTCAAAAGAAATAACGAAAACCCTAACGCATTAAGGAATGAAGCCTTTACCTTTGTACCATATCACTGGTTAGTCCATGGAGGAGGGAAGACAGATGGTGGCGTTGGTGGTTGGGCAAGGAAGGGTTTCATTCAGAAAGCTCAAAAGATGAAGGAAACGAACGAAGTGAAGACGAAGCCAAAACGGCGCCTCTGTCTCACAAACCCTAGCGCGTTCCAAAATGAAAACAAACTTTGACAACCCTAAAACATTTGTGTCAAAACAATGGGCCTTGCCCTTCAAAATTCCTAAGCCCATTTGCCTTTTTCCAAACGCATACCCCCCCCCCCCCCTTTTTTTATATGTTCTGATCAATCTTTATTTGGGCCAGCATAACTCCTCTAAAGCCCATTCTTGTTTTTTAACTAAAAACCATTATTCTTTTTACCATCCTATGCTTTTTATAACTTATACTAATTATAATTTTTGCAATACCTCTTTATATATAACATAATTAAATTTTGTATATAATACATTATTTAAAATACACCAAAACATTATTTTTTTCTTAAAAAACATTTCTTTTTTTTAGTTAAAACTTTGTACATAAAAAGATTAATTAAAATACATTACTGGGTAAATACATAAGAAATACTTTTCTTTAATATGAGACATCAATATATAGAATTTGAGCATTTTCTTTTCTTAAAATATTGTGTTTGTACATATTAACAAAATACGAGAATACAAAATTAAAATAAACCAAATATTTAATTTTTCATTAAGTTAACAATACTTTATAATGCATGAAAACACACATTCCTCACCTTGTAAATAATCATACGCTTACACAAATGCATTTACAATACACATTTTATCTTTTTATACATTGATACATTTGTTATTCTTATACATTGCTATACATTATATTTTACATTTGCGCAATTCGATTTGGTTGTAATTCTTTGGATACTACTCTCCTATAAGTCTCATCCTCATTTGTATACTTGTACCCCCACTCCCGGATACTATTTTGTAATAGCGTAGACTTTAAATTCCCGCAATTTACCGCTTTCAAATATGCCATGGTTAGACCTAGGGTTTGTATGTACATAAAGAATTGAACGCTAGATAACCTAATACAAGACAAATACATGAAATCAATACACAATCACACTTGCACCCCTAGGGTAATCCCGCTTGTTGCCTTCCAAAATGGGCCATGCTGGCACGTCGAGTTTCTTTGGCAAAACAATTCAAATGATCATAAGTCCCTCGATGACGCTTTCGAAAGTTGCCTATCAAAATGATCATAGTACCTTCAAGCAAATTGCCAAAGACACTTGGCATCATTGCATTCATGGTCCATACGATGACCCGCGCCTGTCCCGTTAAACATCCTAAACGCAAGATTGTCCACCAAATACAATGGTGGAACAAAATTGTTAAAAAAAGGTTAAGACATGAGAAAAACCTTTGAGTAAACTTAGGGGTAGACAAAACTCTTAGTTACTTGATCAACTTGCAAAAACACTTGCCTGCTTTTCAAACCACACTCCACAAACACTTTCAAAACAAACTTTCAAAAACATTTGAAACATCTTTTCGAAAAGATACACACCTTTGTGAAACACTCAAACACGAGTCATTACAACGGTTGCCGAGACAAAGGCGTCTATTTCAAAACATTTTTCAAAACACAAATACACACACCATTTCAAGAAATCAAAAATGAAGGCAAGTGATCTAAACTAAGTAACTAAGAGCCCATGGATAACCATGGATGAAAAGGGTTCTAATACCTTCCCTTTTCATAATCTACCCCCCGGACCCACGAAATATCTCAAAAGGTTTTTCCTGTGCTTTTTAACCTTTCCTTTAGGATAAAATAAAAAGTCGGTGGCGACTCTTGCTAAACCGAACAAGTGCGAATACAAAACGCAAACCTCAAGTCAGTTCTCCCACCGTATCACAGAACTGGCGACTCTGCTGGGGAATTATTCTAAAAGTGGGGTTACCTTAGGGTTTAGATCACCTTTACATTCTTGCTTTGATTGCCTTGATTGCTTTATCTTTTGGGTCCTTGTTTGGGTTTATTGTAAATCCTACACCCGGATTTGGGGGAACCTTTTTAGGTAAATAGCAAAAAAAAACTGTGACGGAACTGTGCGGGGTATACCGACATGGTTGAAGCAGTAAGCTATGTTAGTGTGACATATTTGTGAGTACCGATAACCCTTGAGTTCAGTCAAGGAGAGTACGGGGCCATTGAGTGATGTCGTGAAGCACTAACGAACTCTTAGAACCTTAATTGACCATCCTAGCCTTTTTAGGGGTAGTGAGATGACCGACTTTGGTGTAGTCCGAAGTTGGTAGATACTCGATGCTACACTCATTGAGGGTTGTTTTCTTGGAATATTTTGGTCGCCAGTCAAGTGGCTAAACCGAAACAATGAACACAGAAAACAATCCAATGATATTGAGCTCCTTAGAACCCGGTTTCTATTTCTAGGACAGGATGAGCCAACTAACTTCAAGAGGGTACTTACCTACAACCCCATGCAAGCCTAAACCTAAGGACTTGTTTGCTTTGTGTGAATATGTTTGTCTGTATATACACTCACTTGCTTTTGCATGCATGTACATAACATCATGACATCATACCATGGCATTTTCAATAACCTTTTCAAGGATCTCGAGGGTTCTTTTGATGCAGGGTTACGTTGAACCAGACGTCTACCAAGGGGCAAGAGGTTTTCTCCTCTAAACAAATGCCATCAAAGATCAAGTACAACAACTTGAATTAGGGGCTATGACCCACTTGACATGGTGAGCTTGATTCTTGTGGAAAGACATCCACCGATACAAAGTTCTCCAATCAAAGATCAAGTGCAACAACTTGAATCAGGGGCTATGACCCACTTGACATGGTGAGCTTGATTCTAGTGGAAAGACATCCACCGGGGCAAAGATCTCCAATCAAAGATCGAAGTTCAACCTCTAATGTTCTCTTGTGTTTACCCCAAGAGATCCTTGAAAGCATGCATCCACATATCATGCATTGCATCTTGACGATCTTTCCTTTTTCAGGCTTCCTTACTCTCATACTGTTTATTTCAGTAAGAGATGGCTCTAGAGAGGACTGTCAAGGATATCCAGGACCAGACTGCTCAGCTGCAGGAAATGTTCTTGAACCTGTCATTGGGGCAAGAAGAAATGAAAGCTCTCCTCACAAAGGGCTTGGTCCAGGGGACTTCAAACAATGCCAGGAGTGACCAGTTGGAAGCACTGCAGTTTGAGCTGACAACAATGAGGATCCAAATGATGGGGCAACTGGTGGGCCAGATGGCTCTCATCCAAGACCTGTCTCAAAGACAAGAGGAACTCAGAGTTCTCGTCAACCAACTGCTTCGGAACAACCAATTGGGGCAAACATCTGAGGTTGAAGAGAAAGTCATCACTCAACCCCCTTCCAGCCAAGAAGACAAGGGGAAGGCACCTTTGCTTGATTCAGGGTCACAAGCCCATCAACAACCTCGCCAGCGTCAACGGGGTAATCGGCGTAAGCAAGAGACGTCGGGAAGACAGTTCACGGAGACTGACATACCGTCATCTCTGATTCTAGAGCGTTTGTTGGAGGTCAATCTGACTGCTTTGAGGGATCCTATCCGGAAGCCCAATACCTCCGCTCCTAACTATCATCCCGACGCATTTTGTGTGTACCACTCCTACAGCCCGGGACATGACACCGACGACTGTTGGGCCTTGAAGAACAAGATTCAAGATCTGATCGACATTGGAGTGCTGAGGTTCATGCCAGACGGCGAGATGAAAATCTTCCGTTAAGTAGTTCTCCACTTGAAGTGACAAAGCTCAAGCTGAAAGACTTTTGCTTCATTTGATTTTTCAAAGTTGTAATTTCTTTTGTTTTCAAACAATTAACTATTGATGTTAAACTCTGTTTCATTAATGCATTGCATATGTTTGTCTTGAATTCATCCATTCGTTTTCACTACTCTTATGCTTTCTTTATGATATTTGACTCTTGATAAAAAGCTGCAAGCCTTTAGAGGGAGGATGACGAAACAATACCAAAATCTCATACAGTATGCTTTTGAACAGACCTTGCTGATTGATGTACATGCATTTCTTTCAATTCCCAAACACTGGAGTTATAAGGAAGATAATCCCTAGTCAAACCCTTCGAGCCAAAGAAGTAGGAGTTTTCTGTTCTAAACAAATCGAAACCTTTGATATAAACCTGGGGCAGGGTAGTCTCTCAGTTAATTCAAAAATGGTGCGCATTGAAGTCGCAAACTCTCAATTCGTAACACAACGAACAACGTCAAAAAAGAAAAGCATTCCCTTGGAATCAAAAGACAGTGATGGTTCCCTATCATATAGGCAGTCAATCTCTCAAAAAGAAAAAGCCCACCGAGCCAAAACCTGCAAAGGAGGCTTAAGAAAGCTGGGGCATCCCGCTGACTGTAATCTCGAAAACGGGAACAGTCAGGCAAAAGTTAGGGATAACAAATCAAAATCAAAATAGAGAGGTCGTTACAAATCCTCAACAACATGAAAAATGTTGCAAAAGAAAAAGAGATGATGACTGTCTCCCAATTCAACTGGTGAACCATCACCCCAAAAGTCGTTCTAAACTCGAATAGAGTGCGACGCACAATTAACTGAGCTTAGGTTTGAAGAACATCGCGAAGAGCGGGTGGGTACAAATATATTTTGAGCCTTTATCCTTTGTTTCTTAAACCGTGAACCAGGCCACGTTACAACCCTTCAAAAGTCCTAATTGAAGCATGGGTTAGTTCGAAAGCATACTGTTACAAAGGTATCCTGACTCCTGTAAGGCTTTGCTCTAAATCTTGTGTTGATTTGTCTTATGAAAAGTTTACTGCTAAAAACGCATTTTTCAAAACTTCGAGACAAACATAAACTTTGCATTGCTTGAATATCACTGTTCGCATTTGGCTTTTGTTTGACAGCGAAGAAATTCATACAGCGGATGTTCGGAGGAACGAAAACTCTCTCAGTGAGTTAAAATCACTTCAAAAGGACGACACTTCCATTACAAGTCTCCTATCAACAAGGGGCATGACATGTCACTATCCAGCACGCCTGGGGAAGTCCAAGTCAAGATTTCAACAAATCTTTCAAAGTTCAATTAACCTGGGGCAGTCCAGTCAAGGTTTCAACAGATCTTTCAAAGTTCAGTTAACCTGGGGCAGTCCAGTCAAGATTTCAAGAAATCTCTCAATTTGCAGAGTAATCTGATTCAAGACTCCTTCATCATCACTTGGGGCATTCGAATGTCAAAAGTGTCCGAAGTTTTCCTTCATCACCTGCTGGAAATTACAACCACCAACATAATAACTATCACCTTTCCAGATTTGATTCCTGTACCTAGCCAGGGCATATCTGTGGACGACTAATTGTAGATTAACACCTGTAACAAGCCAGGAAATTATCTACATGAAGAGATCGAAGATCAACACCAGTAACAAGCCAGGGAACCATCTTTCTTTCTCAGGTCAGAGATCAACACCTGTAACAAGCCAGGACAATATCTCCTTGACCAACTTTTTTTAAGTTCCAGATCAACACCTGTAAGAAGCCAGGAGAATATCTGTGGATGACTGATTGTGGATTAACACCTGTAACAAGCCAGGAAATTATCTACATCACCACTTAGGGCATTCGAATGTCAAAAGTATTCAACAATTCCTTCATCGCCTGTTGGAAGATACGGTCCAGATTTGCTCCAAACACGGTTGCCATTCTGTCACCTTTCTTAAGTTCCAGATCAACACCTGTAACAAGCCAGGAAAATATCTGTGGACTACTGATTGTGGATTAACACCTGTAACAAGCCAGGAAATTATCTACATCACCACTTAGGGCATTCGAATGTCAAAAGTGTTCAACAATTCCTTCATCACCTGTCGGAAGTTATGGTCGTCAAAGATCAATTTCTCGCAAAATTCAAGTTATGAAGCCCGGATTTGACCGGATAGTACCTTGATCTCTACAGCACATTGTGAAGACCGGACTACGAACGGATAACAGTGTCAGACTACCGCAAAGTCTGGATTACGACCAGATAGTGGGATCTCCTGAATTCAAGTTATGAAGCCCGGATTTGACCGGATAGTACCTTGATCTCTACAGCATATTGTGAAGACCGGATTACAACCGGATAATAGTGTCAGACAATCGCCAAGCCTGGATTACGACCGGACAGCAGTCAAGAGTACTACGAAGCCTGGAATCGACCAGATAGTGGTATATCTTTAACACAAGCCGTGAAGCCCGGATTTGACCGGATAACAGCTTGGCAAGGTATTGTGAAGCCTGGACCACGACCAGATAGCAATGCAAATTTCTGTGAAGCCTGGATTACGACCAGATAGCAATTAACCCTCAAGAGTGAAGACCCTCATCCTTAAAACCTCAGAAGATTGGTATACTCCCAGTTTCTGACCGTTAACAGAACAAAGATTTCCATCACCTCATCATGAAGAAACCCTACACAGGTTCCTTCTCAAACTCAAAAGATTCTTGGAATCCCCAGCCAGAGAGCCTCACAGAATCTAATTCCCCTCCAGAATCAAGTTTCAATATCCCCAACGGAGCTAAAACTTCCAACTATCAATCTCCAAGCGGAGTGAAGACTCTCATTTTCAGGTCCCCACAGAATATTCGAATATTCTCCAGTGAAGATCTCCTCAAGACAGGAATCCCCCAGTAGATTGGCATACAACCCAAGCTTCTGATTCCCGAACAGTACCCAAGGAATTATTTTCCCCGGCAGCAGTCAAGATTCTTATCTCCAGCCATCCAGGATTCATCTATCCTCAGCAAGACAACTCATCAGCTTACATGCGCATTCATCACATTCATATCATCAACATTAATGTAACATACATTGCATCATGCATCATGACATTGCATACAACTAATTCTTCACTTTTTCAAGAAAGATCAGTCGACAGACAAAGATCATCATCTTTCGAGATTCTTTCTAGAAATGGTTCAGATGTGACCCAAACACGGCGACATTTTGATACTTATTCCAGATTCATCCAGATGCAGTTTTACACGGACTCATCATCAGGGAACCCTACACCGGTTCCTCTTCAAACCCAGATGCAGTTTTACACGGACTCATCATCAGGAAACCCTACGCCGGTTCCTTCTTCACTTTAAGACTTCTGAAAACAGTTTACGGACGCTTCCCAACAACGGATGTTAATCTATCACTTGTTCAGATGCAACTTTTGAAAATAGTTTACGGACGCTTCCCAACAACGGATGCTACTCTATTGCTTATTCAACTCTGACTCCTGAAAACAGTTTACGGATTCTCCAAACATGGATGTCAATCTATCGCTTGTTCAGACCCCCAGTTCAGAGACGTTCCAAAACATGGATACCTTTCTGATACTCGTCCACTCACCAAGGACATGCAGTTGAACATTTCCAAATGGCATCTTTAAGCCCATTTCCAAATGGCATCTTTAAGCCCATTTCCAGATGGCATCTATAAGCCCATCCTCCTCAACAAACACTTCCAAATGGCATCTTTAAGCCCATTTCCAGATGGCATCTATAAGCCCATCCTCCTATCAGCAGTCACCAGATGGCGTCTTTAAGCCCATCACCAAATGGCATCTTTAAGCCCATTCCCTCCACCATCACATCACCAAGTGCAAATTTTAGGGCACTCTAGTGTCCAATCTCCTTTTACCCTTGAGTCGCGAAAGGCAAACTTGCCAATCTAACTCTTCAGGTCCAAGAAGATTGAACAGGGGAAACTGTTGTACCCCAAAATTTGCCCTCGCATTTTTCCACAAGAAACCACAGCTTCGCACTCTTCCTGATTTTTCAGACTGGTTCAAGAATCGGTCAAACAGACTTTTCTTATCAGTCAAACAGAATTAGGGTTCTCTTTAATTTTAAGCAGTTCAGGCAGATTGCTAGGGTTTGGTTGAGTTGGCTCAGGTTTTGATCGGGCGGACGTTTCTTTGACATTTAATCAAGAACTAGGGTTTGTGCACGCAGAAAGAATTAATTTTACAGTTCTTTTCAGTTTACTCTGAGATTTGGATTGAGGCATTTGAATCAAGAAATTGCAGTGTTTTGTTTAATCAGTAAAGGCTAAGGCATTTGATTTGAGAAGAGATAAAAGCTGAGGTACTTAAATTGAGAATCTACAGTGTTTGATTTGATCAGTAAAAAGATAAATATCTGGATATTGGTTTGATTAACTGTGCATTGGATATTTGAATTGCCAGCCGTTTATTAATTATTTCTTTTTTCTAAAGTCAGAATAATTGGATTTATTTCCAATTGTTTTAATTTAAGAAATTCAAATAATTAAGTTAAACAATTGAAAGGAAATAAAAAGAATTAATTGATCAAAAGAGGATTTTTATTCACCTTTAATGGTTTGTTACAATCTATTATTTGAACAACGGTAAATTTATTTACATCATTGTTTATAATAATAATGTTACAAATAATTAAATTGAAACTATCCCAAATTCCTAAAGTCTTCATCTTCTATCCAATGCCTCCTCTTTCGCTCCATTTGATTGTTTATCTGCAAAACAAAGAAAAGAAAGAAAAGTCAAAGCAGATAAATTAAAAAGACAGACAATAATTTAAGGATTCATCATTAAAGGCAACTGGCCGGAATCAGTTTGCCCTCTCTGCAAATCACGAGATTTCTCCCGGTTCACAGAGAGGGATGAAAAATGCTTGCAAAAGAAAAAGATATGAAATGCACAAAAGTATAATTTGCACAAATTCAAAATTGTCACACATGCTGCCTAGTTTCAAGTTTTCAACCAAAGAAGGCAAACCAAACTGAATGGCATAAACCAAGTCAAAAGTTGTCAAAGCAACTAACTGTCCAAAGCTGTCCAAGGATATTAAGATATCAAAGTACAAAAGGCTATCAAAAAGGGCTGTCAAAGAAGCATAAAATCTGGAAGAAAAGATAAAGTATGCAGGGTAAAACCAATATTGCAAGCAAGCAAGTTTCAATGTCATCATGTTCAGGCCAGCTACCTTTTCAGTAAAGGACAATATAAGCAATATTAAATGCTTAAAAAACTGTCAAGAGAGAGGAGAGAGAGAGTGAAAGAAGGAGGCTTACAGGGCTCAGGATTTAGGCAAGAAAAGATATAAAACAAAACTGTAATAACACAGTACACACCAGGCAGAAACAAGATAAATAAAAGGAGATACAAACAAAACTGTAACCAAGAAACAGAACTGCCCAACCAGTAACGCACTAAAGCCTTACCTAATTCAATTATTTCAAAGCCTTTCAAACTGCTTCAACCAACACATAACCAAAAAACACAAACTCAGTACACACAAGTCCAAAACCTGCATTAACCTTCAAAGACCACAAGCCTTACCATTCAAAAAAACACCTACTCTGATACAAGCTTAAGCATCAACCTGTCTAAACCCAAAAACAATACAAAAAGGCCAAGCCCCTTCAAGAACTGTAAAAAACATAAACAGCATATCAAAAAACTCACCAACACCCAACACATCAACCTGTAAAGACAAAGCCCTCAAGCACCAAACTCTCAAGCCCTTTCCAAAACCAATTTCCAAACCAACACGAGCCCCTCAGAAAAATTTCATCATTGGGCAAATACACAAATCAGACACAATAGCATTCAACTCAATACCAACAAACATTCCAAACCAACACAAACCCTCAGAACATTGTCATCACTGGGTTAATCATCAAGGCAACTAAAACATAACATCAACAAGCATACCAAATATCCAAGCATACATCAGCAGAAGGCAACAAGAAGAAGAGGATAAAGAAGCCAATAGGGTCAAGCATATGAGGCAACTGAGGCACAGGGTGGAAGAAGCAAAGTAATAACTCAGGATAAGCAAGCATTCAAGGCAATACAGAGTAGGGCAATCAAAGCCTCAGAAAACTTTAATCATAGGAAAATAAATCATCATTGAAGGCAACTGAAGCGAAGTTCACAAAGAGGAAAAGAAGTGTCAAAGCTAGGCATCAAGCTAGCATACGAAGCAACAAGAAGAAGAAGATAAAGAAGCATCTCAGACTCAGCATTTGAAGTCAATAAACTCTCATATAATCATCATCAAGCATACAAACGAAGGTAACATACCAACAAGCAATATTCAGAGCAAACATCATACAAAGGCGATGCAACCCGAAAAGAAGAGGAAGAGAAATATACAAGGTTCTCAGACAACATCATTAAACCATAAAAAGGGCAAAATACCAAATACCAGGTTTTCCAGCATCACCGTTCCCCTCGCCGTCAAGCAGCCATAGCGCCTCCCAAATCCGCTCCCTTCTCCTCCGTCCCCAAGGGTCAAGGTAGCATTTCTCTTTTTTTTTCTTTCCTTTCCACAACCTCAATAACAAACAATAACAACACTTAATCAAAACATGAAGTCAAAAGAAATAACGAAAACCCTAACGCATTAAGGAATGAAGCCTTTACCTTTGTACCATATCACTGGTTAGTCCATGGAGGAGGAAAGACAGGTGGTGGCGTTGGTGGTTGGGCAAGGAAGAGTTTCATTCAGAAAGCTCAAAAGATTAAGGAAACGAACGAAGTGAAGACGAAGCCAAAACGGCGCCTCTGTCTCACAAACCCTAGCGTGTTCCAAAATGAAAACAAACTTTGACAACCCTAAAACATTTGTGTCAAAACAATGGGCCTTGCCCTTCAAAACGCCTAAGCCCATTTGCCTTTTTCCAAACGCATACCCCCCCTTTTTTTATGTTCTGATCAATCTTTATTTGGGCCAGCATAACTCCTCTAAAGCCCATTCTTGTTTTTTAACTAAAAACCATTATTCTTTTTACCATCCTATGCTTTTTATAACTTATACTAATTATAATTTTTGCAATACCTCTTTATATATAACATAATTAAATTTTGTATATAATACATTATTTAAAATACACCGAAACATTAATTTTTTCTTAAAAAACATTTCTTTTTTTTAGTTAAAACTTTGTACATAAAAAGATTAATTAAAATACATTACTGGGTAAATACATAAGAAATACTTTTCTTTAATATGAGACATCAATATATAGAATTTGAGCATTTTCTTTTCTTAAAATATTGTGTTTGTACATATTAACAAAATACGAGAATACAAAATTAAAATAAACCAAATATTTAATTTTTCATTAAGTTAACAATACTTTATAATGCATCAAAACACACATTCCTCACCTTGTAAATAATCATACGCTTACACAAATGCATTTACAATACACATTTTATCTTTTTATACATTGATACATTTGCTATTCTTATACATTGCTATACATTATATTTTACATTTGCGCAATTCGATTTGGTTGTAATTCTTTGGATACTACTCTCCTATAAGTCTCATCCTCATTTGTATACTTGTACCCCCACTCCCGGATACTATTTTGTAATATCGTAGACTTTAAATTCCCGCAATTTACCACTTTCAAATATGCCATGGTTAGACCTAGGGTTTGTAGTACATAAAGAATTGAACGCTAGATAACCTAATACAAGACAAATACATGAAATCAATACACAATCACACTTGCACCCCTAGGGTAATCCCGCTTGTTGCCTTCCAAAATGGGCCATGCTGGCACGTCGAGTTTCTTTGGCAAAACAATTCAAATGATCATAAGTCCCTCGATGACGCTTTCGAAAGTTGCCTATCAAAATGATCATAGTCCCTTCAAGCAAATTGCCAAAGACACTTGGCACCATTGCATTCATGGTCCATACGATGACCCGCGCCTGTCCCGTTAAACATCCTAAACGCAAGATTGTCCACCAAATACAATGGTGGAACAAAATTGTTAAAAAAAGGTTAAGACATGAGAAAAACCTTTGAGTAAACTTAGGGGTAGACAAAACTCTTAGTTACTTGATCAACTTGCAAAAACACTTGCCTGCTTTTCAAACCACACTCCACAAACACTTTCAAAACAAACTTTCAAAAACATTTGAAACATCTTTTCGAAAAGATACACACCTTTGTGAAACACTCGAACACGAGTCATTACAACGGTTGCCGAGACAAAGGCGTCTATTTCAAAACATTTTTCAAAACACAAATACACACACCATTTCAAGAAATCAAAAATCAAGGCAAGTGATCTAAACCAAGTAACTAAGAGCCCATGGATAACCATGGATGAAAAGGGTGCTAATACCTTCCCGTTTCATAATCTACCCCCCGGACCCACGAAATATCTCAAAAGGTTTTTCCTGTGCTTTTTAACCTTTCCTTTAGGATAAAATAAAAAGTCGGTGGCGACTCTTGCTAAACCGAACAAGTGCGAATACAAAACGCAAACCTCAAGTCAGTTCTCCCACCGTATCACACATAGCCAAGAACATTTGTTGGAATTGAGCGTTTTGAGCTTGGAGATCTTTCACCGTTTGTTCCATATCCATCTTACTGAAATAAACAGTAGGAAGATAAGGATACTTGTATGGGAGAAACCTGTCATGATATGATGCATGATATGTGGATGCATGTTTTCAAGGATCTCGTGGGGTAGTAGTCACTTACAGTTTTGGATTGGAGAACTTTGTATCGGTGGATGTATTTCCACGAGAATTAAGCTCACCATGTCAAGTGGGTTGTAGCCCTTGACTCAAATTGTTGTACTTGATATTTGACGGCGTTTGGTTAGAGGAAAATAAATCCTCTTGTCTCTTGATATACGTCTGGTTCAACGTGAACCTGCATCAAAGACCCTCGAGATCCTTGAAATGCTATGGTTCAATGTTATTGGAAATGCTATGGTATGATGTTTATGATGTTATGTACAAATATGCGAGGTGATCAAGTTTATATACAAATAATCATATTCATACAAAGTAGACAAGTCCCTATGTTTTAGGCTTGCATGGAGTTTGTAGGTAAGTACCCTCTTGAAGTTTAGTTGGCTCAACCTATCCTAGTTAATAGTAACCAGGTTCTAGGGGATCTCAATATCACTGACCTTTCCCACAAGCTTCGTTCGGTAGGCAATTGACTCGCAACCAAACAAAACTCAGGAGTCAAGTCTCAATGAGTGTAGCATCGAGTATCAACCAATTTTCATCTTTACACCAAAACCGGCTATCTCACTACTTCCTAATGGCCAAGTTGGTCGAGTAAGGTTCTAAGGTCAGTTGATGCTTCACGACACCACGCGGCGGCCCCATACTCTCCTTGATTCGACTCAAGGGTTACTGGTACCAACCAAAGTGCCACATCAACGTAGCTACTGCTTCAACCATGTCAATATACCCCGCACAGTTCCCTCACAATATATTTCTACTTACCTAAAAGGTGTCACCAAATCCGGGTGTAGGATTTAAAACAAACCCACTTTTAGAATTTCCCCAGCAGAGTCGCCAGTTCTGTGATACGGTGGGAGAACTGACTTGAGGTTTGCGTTTTGTGTTTGCAAATGTTGTAGTTTAGCAAGAGACGCCACCGACTTTTCTTTTATCCAAAAGGAAAGGTGAAAAAGCATAGGAAAGACCTTTAGAGATGTTTTCTTGAGTTCGGGGGGTAGATTATGAAAAGGGAAGGTATTAGCACCCTTTTCATCCATGGTTTTTCATGGGCTCTTAGTTACTCGCTAGATCACTTGCTTTTGTTTGAATGTGCTTGTGGTGTGAGTTTTGAAAGTATTTTGAAAATGTAACTTTGTAATGATTCTCGTTTCTATAAGAACGCATACAAAGTGTTTGTTTGGAAAATAGTTCAAAGAGGTGTTTGTGAGATGTGTTTTTGAAAGTGATTTTGAAAAGGTGTATTCTTTGTAATGGTTCTCGTTTATATAAGAACACGTATAAAGTGTTTGTCTTTTGAAAATGTTTCAAAATAAGAGTGTTGGTGTATAAAATGTATTTGTTGTGAGCAAGCGAGTAACTAAGAGCGAACCTACCTACTCAAAAGGTCTTAGATGTGCTTTTCCTCCTCCTTTAGATGTTGCTATCTTACCATTGTTTTGGTAAGAAGCCCCATCGTTGGATGTGAAGGGACGGGCATTGGGACGTTCGTATAGTCATAGAAGGCAACTTATGAGACGTTTTAGCAATGTCTTTTAGGGACTAGATTGTTTACCGAAGGCAACATCGAGAGTCATCGAGGGACTACGATCTTTTATCGAGGGTCTTTGCTAAAACGCCCATGTTCGAAGGTCATGACTGTTTTCTGATAGGCAACAAAGTGAGATTACCCTAAGGGTGCATGTGTGCAAAGTGTGTTTGATTGCATGCATTTAGTCTTTCTTAGGGTGATCTATTTGTCAATTTCATGTCTTGTCATACACACCCTAACTACTAGCATTTACATTTAAAAGCGATAAATTGAAGAAATGTAAAGTCCTACGATATTATAATATTTTAGGGATGGGGATACATATTTACAAATGGGGGTTTGCAAATAAAATAAGTCCTAAGTTACTATTACAACCATATTGAAATGTATAATGTAAGAAAGAAATGGACTTGTTTAGAAAATGGTTTTTTTTGTCTTAATGAAAAAAAAGAAATTAATTAATTAATAAAAGAAAATATTTTTATGTATTTTTATGTTAATAAAAAAAAGGAGTTAATATTAAAAATGATGAAAAAGAAAATAAATGAAAGATAGAAACAGTGCTGCTGCAAGCAAAACAACAAAGATCAGAAGTTCTGAAGCCATGCCCGTGATGACTCAGAAAGGAACGTCAGTGGAATCAGAAGTTCTGGATTGGTAAACTCTGAGGTCCTGCGAAACATGTTAGAGGGAAAACACAGAAGTTCTGGGTGGTATTCAGACAGTGGGCCACAAGTCAGAAGTTCTGTATTACACTAAAATAGTAAGTAAACGGGAGCAGTTCAGTGCGTTATCAGCATGTAAAAAATTAGAAACTCTGAGTGTTTGAAAACAGCAAGTGGAAACATCAAAAGTTCAGTGTATTTGACATGTAAGGAGAACTCAGAAGTTCTGTGTTGTGTTAGAACAGTGAGTGAATCATCAGAAGTTCTAAATTATGTTGAGCCAGTGAGTGAACCTTAGCAGTTCAGTGCGTTATCAGCATGTAAGAATCAGAAGTTCAGTGTGTGTTAACAGTGAGAAAAAATCATAGAAGTTATGTGTGTTAAAACAGTGAAGAGAACTCAGAAGTTCTGCGTGCTTAAACAGTGAGAAAATCCTAGAAGTTCAGTGTGTTTAAACAGTGAGGAGAACTCAGAAGTTCTGTGTTGTGCTTAAAGTTGTGAGTGAACATCAGAAGTTCTATATTTCAACTCTTAATCAACACATCAGCAATTTATTCAATTCTTATTAAACAACAAATCAGAAGGATAATAGCACAACAATTTATAGAAGTTCTAATCCTAAATCTGAGTCTAGCTCTAATCCAGAAGTTCTGATCCACAATTTTTCTACTTAAGCAATGATATGTACAACATTAATACTATGATATTCACATATTTAATGATGTTCTGAATGAAAAAATGCAAAGTTAGAAAGACTTACCTTGAACCTGGAGCGTGGGCTTGGAGCTTTGAGCTGCTACCTTTGAATGTTCTGGAATCAGCAAGAGTAACGGAAGAGGAAGTGCCAAGCTCTTTGATTCAAAAGGAAGAACAAAGGTTTGGTTTTCTGTTTGGGATTTCTGGATTTTTTATGAAAGTTTCAACTTCCTTTTCTCTCCCTTTTTTACCAATCTCTCTTCCAAAGCCAGCCAGCCCCCTTGAAAGTGTGATGGAGCAACTTAATTATAGGTGAATTTGTTGTGATTTTGGGGGGAAAAACAAATGAGATTTGAACCTCTTTTGGCATCTTGTTCCCTTGCTTTTTCATCACTGTTTTCGTATGCTAGTTTGGTGCAATTATGGGATGCAGGCATAGGCTGAACTAGCTGCTGATTAGCAGCTTTTAACCATTCTTAAGCTGGAGTTGTCAGCAGGATTTAAGGAAAAGAAAAACAAACAATGGGCCTAGTACCAGAGTTTGCTATCCCAAGACAGTAGAGGTACACATGGTGGAAATCCTTTGGATAAAGACTCAAAAGTGGTTGTGAGCATTAAATGAGCATTAAATGATGATGAGACTTATCATAACCAGAAATCCTACAACGTGAGATTCTACACCATGGCTTACTTCTGGATTAGAAGTTCTGCTTCAGCGTAGCATCCAACCTCTAATCTTTGTATCTTCTGGCTCCAACATGTTCTGAAGGAGTTTCCAGGCTCTCTAGGAAGTTTGTAACACGCTTTGTAAACCTTCTTTGAACTTCTCTTGCAAGCTCTGACTGAGCCTTTGTGAAAACTGGTCCAGAAGTTCTGACCAAACTCTGCCTTGAGAGTGTCCAGAATTTGCTGAGTGTTATGGTGATAATCTGGTCAAAAGTTCTGAAATTGTCATAATTCTTAAACACTTAGAAAAAATTTCTAAGTATTTAGAATTTGACTTTTCCAAAGTAAAATTTGACTTTTGGATTCCTTGATGAAACAAACTTCATATTCCAACATGTCTTGATGAAATATGATTTTTGAGATTTGATTTTGATCAAAAGTCAAAGTTTGACTTCTCAGTGTGCAAATGACCATTTTTCCCTTGCGGATGACTTTTCTTGAAAAATTGCAGTTCAAGGCTTGGAATTGAATGGAAGCAAACTTGAGGATCCAGGGTGATTCCTTGAGAAATGAGAGGGAAAATTTTGGGGTACAACACATGTCATGTACACTAACCATTTCAAGGGCCTGTGGATTTATCTCTCCTCTATTTTGTAGGTTATGGATTCAGCTCGCAGAAAAACAATCTGAATCAATTTTGTAGAGATTCCTCCCAAACTCAAAGAAATGGTCTTAAAAGTTCCTTAGAACTCATCATTCAACAAGAGATATGGTCACTTTCTCAGTTTGGTTACTATCGGTTTTGACGCGGGTTTGATGAGTGTCTTATTCCAGTTCTTCAACCCTAAACACCATTGCTTCACATTTCTGGACTATCAGTTGGTGCCTACGCTAGAAGAATTCTCCAAAATACTTGGTTTTCCTATATTGAAGTAGATACCCTTTATCGGTTTAGAACAAGATCCAACTGCTGAAGATGTTTCCATAGCTTTGCACTTGAAGCCATCTGACATTGATTCCAATTGGGAAAGAAGGAGTGGAGTTAAGGGCCTCCTCACGAGTTTTCTGATGAAGAAAGCCTAGGTATTCCTAGACGCTATGAGTTGCCACTCCTTTGAAGATGTTTTAGCTCTTTTGATCTACGGGTTGGTTTTGTTCCCCAATTTAGACCAGTTTGTAGATGTTAGTGCCATCAACATCTTCCTTTCTCACAATCCAGTGCCTACATTGCTCGGGGATATTCTGCATTCACTCCATACCCGTACCATGAAGAAGCGAGGGAATCTTATGTGTTGCATACCTCTACTATATAGGTGGTTTATTTCGCACCTTCCTCGATCAGTAATGAAGAATGAGCTAGGTTTAAGATGGAACCAAAGATTAATGTCTCTTTCTCACTCTGAAATCTATTGGTGCCCTCGCTCCTAAGAAGACATCTCTTTTATTGATCGATGTGGAGAATTTCCCAACGTGCCACTCCTTGGCATTAAAGGAGGCATCACCTGCAACCCCTCTTTAGCTTTACGTCAGTTTAGTTACACCCGGAGAGACGGTCCTCATGATATGCTCATGCAGGGTTTTGTGTTTGACTATTTAAATAACCTACAAGGTTATCATCAGAGGTTCATCCGTGCTTAGGGAATGGTTAAGAAGACTTACAGTAGGACTCTAGAGCACAAGAACTCCATCCCTTTGGAGCCATACCTCAAATGGGTGCGAACTCGTGCTCAAAATATTATGATGTCGTATGCTGCTATCCTACTAGTGATTTTAGAGCCTATTGTTCAAGGGGTCGAGTCTTGCATCATTCTGCATCCTGATATGCCAACAAACTTTGAAGAATTGCAAAAATCTTGGATACAACTCAAAGAAGAATGAGATACCTTTGAGTCCCAATTTTATGCCAGTGAGAAAAAGGTGTTGGAACTGACAAAGCGGCTTCACGGAGAGCAGAATCTCAATGCCTACATTAGCACCAAAAGGAAGCGTCCATGGGAGACTTAAGAATCTTAGAAGTTTCTTATTTGTTATTCCTTTGTAAAGTTTGATCTCATTTGAACTTACAAACAAAAAGTCTTTGTTTCTGTTTTGGTTAAAAGAGTTTGAATCCTATGAGGCCTTTAAAAATATTGCATAAGCATATCATGAATTTCATTGCATAAACAGGTATTTCAAGACAGGTTTCTTATTCTTTTCGTTGTTTATTTCATCAAAAGAAATGGCTCTCGAACAGACAGTGAAGGACCTCCAAGCTCAGAATGCTCAGTTTCAGCAAATGTTCCTGGCTCTGGCCCAGGGGCAGGAAGATCTGAAAGCTCTTATCATCAAATAGAAGTCCAAGAAGGCAAAGAAACCAGTTGGTGTATTGAATTTGGGAAGAAGGATCAGAGGACCAGTTAAGCGAGCTATAGATTTCGCAACCCCATCAAATGAGGGTGACAATCAAGAAGAGAAGCCAGTGGAAGAAAACAATAATCCAGGGTCTGAGGAAGATAAACTTGACTATTCTGAGGAGCAGTATCCTCCCGTTGATGATAAATACAAACATCTAAAGGATCGACTCAATGCTATGGAGATCCAGAGGATACCTAGGCTGGATTTTGAGGAGCTAGGACTGATTTCAGGGGTGGTCATCCCACAAAAATTCAAAGTCCCAATATTTGCTAAGTACGACGGTTTCTCCTGTCCTAAACTGCATTTAAGTTTGTATGTCAGGAAGATTAAACCCCACACTACTGACAGGAATCTGTTGGTACATTTCTTCTTGGAGAGTTTGTCAGGGACTCAGCTGGAATGGTTCTATCAACTGGAGAGAACCAACATTCGCAATTGGGAAGATTTGGTTGTTTCTTTCTACAAGCAGTATCAATATAATGCTGACCTCTCCCCGACTCATACGCAATTGCAAAGTATGTCTATGGGTTCCGGCGAAGGTTTTAAAGATTATGCCCAAAAATGGAGATACCTTGCGGGAAGAGTCCAGCTTTCGTTGTCTGATAGGGAGCTGGTGGACATGTTCTTGGGCGTGTTATCTGGATAGTTCTTTAACCATCTGATTGGAAGTTCTTCTGCTGGGTTTACTGAATTGATCTTGACTGCTGAATGGGTAGAAGCTGGCATCAAAAGTGGTAAAGAGAGATGCATCCTCCAGTACTGTAAAGAAACCTTTCACTGGAAAGAAGGATTTCAGTGTTACTTATAGCCAAAGAAATCACAACAAAACTGAGCGCCGCCCGACGGTAGGGGCTGTTATGATATCCAATCCTGCCTCAAACCAACAACAAAACAATCAGCGCAGTCCAGATGCGCTAGAAGACAGTCTACCAGATCAACATGACCTTATCCCAGGTTCTGCCACACTTGCTGAAGTACAACCTGGTGACCCTAAATGAGGCTCCGAATAATCCTAATATCGCATCTCCCCGCTACAACCCAAATGCTCGATGTGCCTACCATTATGAAACTCCAGGGCATGATACAAACGATTGTTGGGCTTTGAAGAACAAGGTGCAAGACCTTATTGATGCAAAGGAGGTTGAATTTGATACCCCTGAGACTCCCAACGCCATAACTGCACCTATGCCCAAGCATGGTCCGAGAGTCAGTGCTATTGATGTTGTCTCTGCCACAGAAGATGCTGACAGTAGCTATGACTTGGACAAGTGGATCTTCCCATTTATCAGCGGAGGACTTAGCAATTGGGAGGCCAAAGATTTTGTTCCCATCTCTTTTATTCAAGAGTAATTTGTATTTTTGTTTTAAGGATATGTAATATTTGAACAATTGAAACATTAAATCCTTGTGTATTACCTGAGGCACAATGGTCTATTTGTGAGGGTTATTGCTTCATTTTCATATGTCATTAATAAAATATTGGACGTTTTGCATACAAATTTTGCGCTCTTTGTTTTTCTTTTCTGCCTCTTTACTTTATCAAAAAATATACAGTTATGCTCTTACACACACCCATATATCAAATTGCAGATCCACATCCACTATGGATCCCATTGATAACCATTCTGCTATTACTCATTATGACTTTGAAAATCCGATCTACCAAGCCGAGGACGGAGGTGAGGAAGATTGTGAAGTACCAGGAGAACTTGCTAGAATGTTACAACAGGAAGAAAGGGAAATACATCCTCATGAAGAGCTGGTTGAGACAATGAACTTGGGTACTAGAGAGGACAAGAAAGAAGTAAATATAGGTGTCGATCTGGAGCATAGTGTCAAAGAGCGGTTAATATAGATGCTACATGACTATGTTGAGGTTTTTGCCTGGTCGTAGGAAGACATGTCGGGACTTGACACTGATATTGTGGTCCATCAGCTACCTACAAAAGAAGACTTCCCTCCAGTGAAACAAAACGTTCGTCGCATGCGGCCAGGGATGTCAGAAAAGATCAAGGTTGAAGTCATGAAACAGTTCAACACCGGTTTCTTAGCTGTCAGCTCTTATCCATAATGGGTTGCCAATGTTGTTCCGGTACCTAAGAAGGACGGTAAGGTAAGTATGTATGTGGATTACAGAGACCTGAACAGGGCAAACCCCAAGGGTGACTTTCTGCTTCCCCACATAGATGTTCTGGTTGACAATACCGCACAACATAAATTATTCTCCTTCATGGATGTTTTTTCAGGTACAATTTGATCAAAATGGCACCTGAGGACGTGGAGAAAACGACCTTCATCACACAGTGAGGCATTTTTTGTTGCAAAGTTATGCCATTTGGACTAAAGAACGCCGTGACAACCTATCAGCGTGCTATGGTAGCTTTGTTTCATGACATGATCCATCACGAGATAGAGGTCTATGTTAATGACATGATAGCTAGATCTCAGACTGGAGAGGAGCACCTTAATCATCTACAGAAGCTGTTTGAAAGGTTGAATAAATAAAAACTGAGGTTGAACCCGAATAAGTGCACCTTTAGAGTAAGATCTGGTAAGCTCTTAGGCTTCGTTGTTAGCAACAAAGGCATTGAAGTTAACCCAGCAAAGGTTAAAGCTATATAAGAAATGCCAACTCCTCACACTGAGATGGAAGTTAGGGATTTCTTGGGACACCTAAACTACATAGCCAGATTCATTTCACACCTAACCGCTACTTGTGAGCCAATCTTCAAGTTACTGAAGAAAGATCAAGAAGTAAAGTGGAATGAAGACTGCCAGAACGCCTTTGACAAAATCAAAGAATATATTCAAGAGCCTCTAATTTTATTGCCTCCAGTCGAAGAAAGACATCTGATCATGTACTTAACAGTGTTAGAGAATTCAATGGGGTATGTGTTGGGCCAGCATGACGAGTCTGTTCGAAAAGAGCATGCAATATACTACCTTAGAAAAAAGATTACCGATTGTGAAACAAGATACTCACTGCTTAAGAAAACTTGTTGCACTTTGGCATGGGCTGCTCGCCGACTAAGACAGTATATGTTGACTCACACTATCTTGTAGATATCTAAAATGGATCCTATCAAGTACATCTTTGAGAAGCCCGCTCTCTCCGGAAGAATAACAAGATGGCAAATGATCCTGATCGAATATGACATTCAATACAAAACCCAGAAAGCAACTAAGGGAAGCGTACTAGCTGATCATTTAGCTCATAAAGTTGTGCATGACTACCAATCCATGAATTTTGAGTTCCCGAATGAGAACATCAAGTTAGTAACTGATTGTGAAAAACCTGGACCGGATGAAGGACCTGAAAAAGGAATCTGATGGACTATGGTTTTTGACGGAGCTTCCAACGCTCTTGGCAATGGCATCAACGCTGTGATCATATCTCCTGAAGGCTGTCATACTCCTTTCACTGCTAGGCTATGTTTCAATTGCACTAACAACATGGCTGAATATGAAGCATGCATTTTGGGTCTCAAAGCTGCTATCGACTTGAGGATCAAATTCTTGAGTATATTTGGAGACTCAACCTTAGTGATCATTAAAAAAATTTGTGTTGACACTGATTCCGCATTTTGAAGAAATTACCTTTGAGCATTTTCCACGAGAGGAAAATTAACTAGCGGATGCGCTATCTGTGATGTCATCCATGTTCAAGGTCAGGTGCGATAATGAGGCTCCTCAGATCACTGTTGATAGGATGGATGAACCAGCATACTGTCACGAGATTGGTACTGAAGAAGTAATGGACAGACCTTGGTTCCATGAAGTCAAAAGATATCTCGAAGCCCTAGAGTATCCTGAGGGAGCTTCATTCAATGATAAGAAGTTCCTAATAAGGTTCTCTGCCAAATTCTTTCTCAGTAACGAGATCCTCTACAAGCGCAACCACGACTCTACCTTGCTTCGGTGTATAGACAAGAGTGAAGCAGAAAAGATTATGGCTGATTTGCACGAAGATACCTTTGGCACTCATTTCAATGGGCACATGATGGCTAAAAAGATCCTACGGGCAGGATACTATTGGTCCACTATGGAAGCAGACTGTCATCAGCATTCGCGAACTTGTCACAAGTGCCAGATCTATGCTGACAAGGTGCATGTGCCTCTGATTTCTCTAAACATCCTGATTGCTCCTTGGACATTTGCAATGTGGGGCATCGACATGAATGGAGAGATCAGGCCTACAACTTCTAATGGACACCGATTCATCTTTGTTTCCATTGATTACTTTACGAAGTGGGTCGGAGCAACTTCATTTGCTTCCGTTACCAAGAACGTTGTGGCTCGTTTCATCAAACATAACCTTATCTGTCAATACGGTATTCCAGAAAGAATCATCATGGATAATGGTACCAATCTCAATAACTCTATGATCACCAAGCTCTGCATGCAATTCAAGATCCAGCATCATAACTCTTCTCCTTACCAGCCGAAGATGAATGGCATTGTTGAAGCTGCTAATAAAAACATCAAGAAAATCATACAGAAGATGGCGGTGACATATAAAGACTAGCATGAGATGTTACCATTTTCCCTTCATGGTTACTGCACCATAATGCGCACATCAACAGGGGAAACTCCTTCCTCTCTGGTGTACGGTATGGAAGTTATCCTGCCCATAGAAGTCCAAATCCCTTCCTTGAGAATCATGAAGGATGCAGAGTTGAATAAAGACGAATGGGTTCAGACTCAACTTGACCAATTAAACCTGATTGACGAGAAGAGGCTCGCGGCTATTTGTCATGGTCAGATGTACCAAAAATTCATAATAAAAGTTTTTAATAAAAAGGCCAGACGTCAGGTATATCAGGCTGGTGATCTGGTAATCAAGCGCATCATACTGCCACAAGGTGATCCTAGGGGAAAATGGACTTTCACATATGAAGGGCCATTTGTGATCAAGAACATATTTTCTGGTGGGGCCATGATCATAACTATTATGGACGGTGACGACCTTCCACACCTGGTAAACATGGTCATAGTTAAAAGATACTATGCATAAATAAGACCCGCTAGGTCGACTGGCCTAGGAAAAAATTAGGGCATCCCAGCGAACCAAAAGGGTTCGGGAAAAAATTAGGGATATACATAAAAATATTTATACACCCGGCAAGTCGAAAACCTGAAAAGGCGGCTTGGGCAAAAAGGGGTATCCCGGTGGACTGAAAACCCGAAAGGGTGGTCCAGGAAAAAGTTAGGGATTTAAAGCATATAACTATGTCCCATTGGATCACCTTACAGACAATCTTCAGTATCAACTATCAAGTTCAAGTGGTACTAATTAATCCAGTCAGCTTTGGACAAGCAGCGAAAGAGATGAGACGCTCAAAGACATAGGGGTAATAGCAGAATGGGAATCCAATGGGATTATTTCACATAACTGTTTTTCTTTGTATAATATTTTTGTATAGTTTCCATTCTTACGACGACATTATCTTACTAGGATGGCCGTCTCCTTGTACAAAAACACTTCTTCAAGCTAATACAAAGTTATCTCTTTGAAAGTGAAAAACTATTTGTTTTTATTTTTCTGTTTTGTTTGCGAAAACGTCTAGTGATTATTTTTCAACATATGCATTTGAATGTGATTACTGCTTACAAATATACGCATAAAAAAATAGAAAGACAGTTACTAATGACTTTAAGAAACGGGACAATATCTAAGGGCCATCCATAAAATCCCCGCTGATATTTCCTCCAACAGATACGTTCTCCAGCAGGTACAGAGGCAGGAGCATCCTACTACAAGGTCACTGCCATATTCTTAGTATGCAGCCTAATGGTGTCAGGTGTTCTCATATCCCGGCGGAGCAAGAATCTCCAAATTACTTCTCCAACATCTAAAACTTTCCTAGTGAAGTCACCAAGCTTCTCAGGATTCCTCAGCAGGATTTCACAAAATCCCTAAGCAGTTCACGGTTTTTTCCTTCCCCAACAGAGTTTATTTCTCTAACAACGGAAGGTCATCTCCCAGCATGTCAACTTCAAACAAAATCCGAAGACCTACATTCTTCACCCCCAGCAACAATCAGGGATTTATTATCCCTAGTTCAACAATACTACAATAGAACAACTGACACGTTCATACATTGCACTCATACATCATTTTACAAACATCGTGGCATATGAAGCACAAATTCATATATCATAATCTCATTTATTTTTAGAGTAGCATGCAATTCATACATTATGACATCACATGAAAATGACTTTACCTTTTCAGGTTGAATTCACAGACAGACAAATAATATCAATTTATGCACAGCAGGTCAAAGATTAATGCCCGAAACCAGACGGGAAATAATCTACACGACCAAGTGGTATGAACTCCCAGAGCAAGACGGGTTTTCCAACAAATACAACAGGCCACAGATTAATACCCAAAACCAGACGGGGAAACTATCTATGTGACCAATGCTGCCAAGTTCCAGATTAATCCATGTAACAAGCCAGGACAACTATCTGTGGACGATCGATTGTAGATTAATACATGTAACAAGCCAGGAGAACTATCTACATGAGGAAATTGAAGATTAATACCTCTAACAAGCCAGGAAAATTATATTTCTTTCTCAGGTCTGAGATTAATACCTGTAACAAGCCAGGACAACTATCTCAACGACCGACAATTTTCAAGTTACAAATTAACACCTGTAACAAGCCAAGAGAACTATCTTTAGACGACCGACTGTGGATTAATAACTGTAACAAGCCAGTAAAACTATCTTTCTTTCTCAGGTCAGAGATTAATACCTGTAAAAAGCTAGGACAACTATCTTAGCGACCGAAAATTTTCAAGTTCTAGATTAACACCTGTAACAAGCCATGACAACTATCTGTGGATGATCAATTGTAGATTAATACCTGTAACAAGCCAGGAGAAATATCTACATGAGGAGATTGAAGATTAATACCTGTAACAAGCTAGTAAAACTATGTTTCTTTCTCAGGTACGAGATTAATACCTGTAACAAGCCAGGACAACTATCTCAGCGACCGACAATTTTCAAGTTCTAGATTAACACCTGTAACAAGCTAGGAGAACTACCTATGGACGACCGACTATGGGTTAATACCTATAACAAGCCAGGAAAACTATCTACATAACCATCCCAAAGAAATCTTACACGGGTTCCTTCTCATCATCCTGATGTAGTCTAACACTGACTCATCCCGAAGCAATCTTACATGGGTTCATTCTCATCATCCTGATGCAGTCTAAAACAGACTCATCCTAAAGCATCCCTACACAGTTTCTTTTTATTACGTTTTCAGATAACGGTTAATCCCATTATCCCCAACAAGTTACTGTGAAGCCCGAATTTTTAACCAAAAAACAGTAAACTTTCATCTCTCTGGAGATAACTCTTCAGCAGAGCCTTGGACAACTGAAGTTCCTAGACTCTATTCCCCATAGAGTTTTACTCAAGCAGGAGAACAACAGAAACCCACATTCCCCAACAGAGTCCTCCTCAGACAGCAGGAACAAGAATTCCCCATAAAGATACCTCTTAGGAAGTCAGTATCTACTTAGGATGGAATCTATAAGCCCATCTCCGACGACTCTCAGTCATTTTCTCCAAATGGTATTTGTAAGCCCATTCCCGCCATCATCAACCATCAATGTTACTTTATGCGAGTGCAAATTTATGGGCACTCTAGTGTTTAATCCTCTTCCAACTTTAGATCACAAAAGGCAGAAAGACTAATCTAAATCCTCAAGTTTAAGAAAATTGAACAGGGGCAGTTGTTGTACCCCAAACTTTGCCCTCTCATGTTTCCCAAGGTTTTTCTCTTACATGGGTGGTTACAAACACTTGCCTAAAGAAAATGAAATTTTTTGAATGATGGTCAAGTCTCTTTCAATTGGCATGTCAACGGTGTATTTCGATTGGCATCTGAACAATGTCCTTTGATTGGCATATCAGAGCAAAGGGTCCTTCGATTGGCATGTCAACAAGCTTCGATTGGGCATCTAACACCCTTCGATCAAGTATTGGCCCATCAGCTTCGATTGCAAGTTGGTCCCCCTTTGAGAAAGCCTTGGTCCAAGTTTAATTTAAGCAAGAATCCCCTACAAGTTCCCTTCGATTCACCAGCAATGGCCTCTTGCATGTTTATTTTGATTCACAAGGCAAAAGGCCTCTACATGCAACCTTCGACTCCCAAGGCGAAAGGCTTCTACATGCAACCTTCGATTCACAAGGCAGAAGCTTCGTCAGATTTATATGGAATTCATAAGGGAAAAAGCTTCTTCTATGATTGACTTCAATGCATAAGGTAAGGGCTTCCTTTATGTTTTCTTTCAATGTACAAGGCCAAGACCCCTCAACATAATTTCTGCAATATGACCCCTTCGAAAGAGCACTCCAAAGGTCCATTCGAAGGACACATATTGGTGGTCATTCGAAGGAGACACATAATTACTAAATGCAAGTTTGTCTTATGATGAGTCTTGGACCTACATGTTTCCAGGCCCAAGCCTCCTACGCAATGGAATTCGAAGGAAGTGACAAAAGAGGCTTCAATTAGCCAGAATGAAGTTCTCATTTGGGCTATTTGAACCAAATTGCTAAGGCAAATAGATGGGTCTAATCAAAGGAGCCATTCGAAGTACATGTAAATGATCCATTCGAAGAAGCATTCAAAGGCCCATTCGAAGGATACATAGTGTTATCTGAAAAAAGGGTTTGGTCAAAGATTGGATCTAGTTGGTCAAAATGAAAGAGAAATATTCAAGGAAGCTTCGACTGGCCAGGATGAAGTCTTTCGTTTGGTTTAGTTGGATAGTGACATAGCTAATATAAGAACAAGGCAAATAGGGAATCAATCGAAAGCCACAATGGTGAGGTCTGGAACAATTTGAAGGAAGGTGAGGAGGCGTCTACAAAGCCTTCAGTTGATAAAGAGCTGAAGCAACATTTGACCAGTCAGAAAGGGAGAGTTGATGCTTCAATTTGGTTTGAATTGAAAGAAAGGAAATCGAAGAAGGTAAGTGGGACTGATCGAAGACACTCTGGTGAAGGAAATTCTGAGTAATTTGAATTCGTTCAAGGCGCCAAATATCACATGTCCAGGTTCATAACACATGCAAATTGGGCAAGAATATGCAATTATGGAAATTTTTAAAAGTGTGTGATTTTGTTCTTAAAGGACATGACTAAGGCTATTTCTTTCCATTCTAAGACTCCCTACTCATATCCTATAAATACTCAGCATATCTGCAAGCTGGGGGGACGCACAAATTGCCTATCGAAAGCTACCTCAAAGAGCCACGAAAATTCTCAAAAATTCATCTAAGTTGTCAAAACCAAAACACCTTTTGCTGGCACCTTCGATCCAAAACCAGCATCCTATATTCCTCTTAAAAGTCCCAGAAGCCATCCCCAATCATCACACAAGCCCAGCGCATCCCAAAAATACCCCCACGATAACATCCCAAAAATATTTCTTTGATTCAAACTTGTTGAAATATATATTATTGATCCATTTAATGCATGCATATATGTTTGTGATAATGATTAGAAAAGGTCTAACGTTTTACATGAGAACTTAAGTGCTGAAATTGCAGGTTATCATGGCTAGAGGTTTTCGAAATAGATTACCTTAGAAACCCAAGCCACAGACCGTCATAGGTCGAAACAACCCCATATTGGGATTCAGGGGGTGATTTCGATTGATATAGGCTTTCGTTTGGTTTTGAAACTAACAAAATTTGCAGGATTCAGTGTTGGTTTCATTTATTTAGATTGAAACAACAACTCAAATGGAAGGGAAGGAACGTGTAAAGGGAAAGGACATGGGTTCGATACCCAGGTCTGAAGTTTTATTTTTCTAACATTGCTTTGCAGATTCCATGCTTGCATAATCAAGCGCACACCATGTGCCTTCATGTTTGGGCCATCAAATGCCAGCAGAAGGAGATCTAACATTCCAAGCGCATTGTACATGATGAACCCTCAAGGGACAAACCACACAGGATCAGACGGACATTGAGCTCCTTTCATTTGTGCCCAGTGAATTCAAATCTCACACCTCCCATTTTAATTTTTGCACACCAGGCCCATTTGCATTTTCTCTTTTATTTGTTTTATCATTTTGTTTATTTAATCTTTTTTTCATAATAATATAAAACCATAAAAAATAATAGACTTAGCTTTTCTTAAATTAATTTAATTTTCATAAATTGATTAAATTAATTATTTTGACCTTTATTTAAATAATTTAAAATCAAGTAGACTTAGATTTATTTCATTCAAATCTTTATTAACAAAAATACAAAAAATATTAGAATTAGTTTTCTTGTATTTATTTAATTAATTAGGATTAAGTTTAGTCTTCCTCATTTTAGTTTTAAGTATTTTCTTAATAAATAAATAAAACAAAAAAAAAAGATTTTTATGTTTACTTAGGAATTTCTTAGGGTTGTAGACGTTCGTCTCTATTTCGCACGCATTATCTTATTCTCGCATTTTTTATAATGATGTACCTGCTGACAATATGTAATAGATTAAACTAGGACTTTATTACTTTCTTTACTTTCCTCTCAAATTTTGGACATGTAAATACCCCCTCCCCGAAACATTGTAATAGCGTAGGATTTACAATTCTCGCATTTTTTATTGCTTTCATATTAACTGCTAGATGTATGATTAATAGGATTGTATGATAAGACTAAAATCAAACGTTAGAAAACATAAATTTAAAGATCAAAATAACTGAAAATAACACACATTGCACATATATACCCTAGGGTATCCCACTTCAACTGCCTTCAGAAAATAGTCACAATTCTCGAAACGTGAGAGGTTTTAGTGGCTACCCTCTGGTTTAAAAAGATCATAACTCCATCGATGACCCTCTCGACATTTCCTCGGTAAAAATATGATCTTAGAACCCTAGGGTAGTTACTAAATATTCTTGCCAAGTTGCCTTTGTGACTATAAATCATCCCTTTGAATTCCCCTCAAACATCCAACGATAGGGCTACCTACTCACTAATAGTAGGATAGCGCTGTCTAAAGGATAGGAGGAAAAGAACAAACCTTTCGAGTATAAGTAGATAGATGTTAGATGCTTGCTCAAATAAAATAAACTTTTACACTTACATATTTTAAAACACTTTAAAAAACATTCGCTTTGTCAACACTCTTGAGGACTGATACAAGAGTTATCATAAAGAGAATCGCCCCACTAAGGCATTTTCAAAACTATCTTTTTTCAAAGCACAAAGAACAAGGTATTTTAAAAATGAGCTAAGAATCTAAAGGCCCTTAGAAAACTACGGATGGAAAGGGTGCTAACACCTTCCCTTTCCATAATCTACCCCCATTACTTAGAAAATTCTCAAAAAGGTCTTTTTCTGTTCTTTTCACCCTTTCCTTAATTTAGATAAAAGAAAATTCGGTGGCGACTCTTGCTTACCGCAAAATTTGTGAACACAAATGAAAAACCAGTATAACCGTCGGTTCTGCCACCGTATCACATTGATGATAATATTTGTTTGTTGATCTTTCTTGAAAAGGTAAAGAATTAGTTGTATGCAATGTCATGATGCATGACATACATTGTGTAATGATGTTCTCAAAATAAATGAGATTGTGCTATATGTATTTTGTATGCATATGCTATGATGTTTGTAAATTAATGTATGACTGCAATATATGAACTGATCAGTTGTTCGTTGTAGTTTCGTTATATTGAGGGAAAATAAATCCATGACTGCTGCTGGGGATGAAGAATGTGATTCTTCATTATTTGTTGAATTTGAATTGTTCCGTGTCTAGAGAAATAAACTCTACTGGGGAGAGAAAACTCTGTAAAATGCTTGGGGATTTTTATGAATCCCTGTTGGGGAACCCAAGAAGTTTATGAACCATGTTATGGAATTCTTCAAGATGCTGGGGAGATGATTGGAGACTCTTGCTCTGTGGGGATATCGGAAACTCTGACATCAATAGGATGTATTCTGAAGATATGGCAGTGACTTCACAGGAGGACGTCTCTATCTCTTTATCTATTATGGGATATATCTGCAGGGATTTGCTGATGGCTCTTTAGACATTGTCCCGTTACTTAAAGCCATTAATAGCAGTCTTTCTATTTTTTATGCGTGTATTTGTAAATGGTGATTATATTCAAATGCATATGTTAAAAATAATCACTGGACATTTTTGCAAAACAAAATAAAAAAATAAAAAAATAAAAAGTTTATGCACTTTCAAAAAGATAGCTTTTGTATTAATCTGAAGAAGTCTGCCTATAATAGGATTTTTTGTACAAGGAGACATACATCCTAAAAAGAGAATACCGTAGTAAGAATGAAAACTATACAAAGCAGTATACAAAGAAAAACAGTTATGTGAAATGAACCCATTGGGTTCCCATTCTGCTATTTCCTTTATATCTTTGAGTGTCTCATCACTTTGTTGCTTGACCGAAGCTGACTGAATTTGATTAGTACCATTTGAATTTGACACTTTATATTGAATTATGTCTGTGAGGTGATCCAACAGGACATAGTTGTACGTATTTAATCCCTAACTTTTTCCTGGACCGCCCTTTTGGGTTTTCAGTCCACCGGGATACCCTTTTTTGCCCAAGCCGCCTTTTCAGGTGTTCAACTTGCCGGGTGTACAAATTTTTCATATATATATATATATATATATATATATATATATATATATATATATATATATATATATATATATATATATATATATATATATATATATATATATATATATATATATATATATATATATATATATATATATATATATATATATATATATATATCCCTAACTTTTGCTTGAACCCTTTTGGTTCGCCAGGATGCCCTTAGGACAGTCAACCTAGCGGGTCTCTGTTTATGCATAATATCTTTTAACTATGTCCGCATTTAAAGGATGCGGAAGGCCGTTACCGTCCATAGTGGTTAATATCATGGCTCCACCAGAAAATATGTTCTTGATCACAAATGGTCCCTCGTATGTGGGAGTCCATTTACCCATGGGATCATCTTGTGGCAGGATAATGCGCTTGATTACTAGGTCACCAACTTTATATTCCTGACGTGTAACCTTCTTGGTAAAAGCTTTAATCATGCATTTCTGGTACATCTGACCAAGACAAACAGCCGTGAGCCTTTTCTCATCAATCAGGTACAATTGGTCAAGTCGAGTCTGAACCCATTCGTCTTCATTCAAACCCGCATCCTTCATGATTCTCAAGGAAGGGATCTGGACTTCGATGGGTAAGACAACTTCCATACTGTATACCAGAGAGAAAGGAGTTGCCCATGTTGACGTACATACTGAGGTACAGTAACCATGAAGAGCGAATGGTAACATCTCGTGCCAGTCTTTGTATGTCCATGTTATCTTCTGTATTATCTTCTTGATGTTTTTATTGGCGGCCTCTACAGTGCCATTCATCTTTGGCCGATAAGGAGAAGAGTTATGATGCTGAATCTTGAATTATGTGCAGAGCTCGGTGATCATAGTTGTGATACAGTGGGAGAACTGACTGTTATACTGGTTTTGCATTTTGTATTCGCAAATTTCATAGTAAGCAAGAGTCGCCACCGACTTTTCTTTTATCCAACAAAATAAAGGGTGAAAAGAACAAAAAAAGACCTTTTTCGAGATTTTCTGAGTAAGGGGGCTAGATTATGGAAAAGGAAGGTGTTAGCACCCTTTCCATCCGTAGTTTTCCATGGGCTCTTAGGTACTTGCTCATTTTGAAAACTGCTTCCGTGTTAGTGTGTTTTGAAAAGTTTGCTTGCTTTATGATAACTCTTGTATCCGTCGTCAAGAATATTGATAAAGCGCTTTTGAAAAGGTTTTGGAAGTGTAGTGTGAAAAAAGTTTGTTTTGAGCAAGTACTTAACAACTATCTACCTACTCGAAAAAAGGATGTTCTTTTCCTCCTTTCCTTTAGATAGTGTTATACTACTATTAGTGAGTAGGTAGCCCTATCATTGGATGTTGAGGGACTATCGAAGGGATGTTTACGGTCACTAAGGCAACTGGGTAAGAACTCTTAGTAATTGTCCTAAAGTTCTAAGATCACTTTTTTAACCGAGGCAATAGTCGAAAGGGTCATCGAGGGACTTGTGATCTCTTGAACTCAAGGACATACACTAAAAATTCTCACGTTTCGAGAATTGTGACTGTTTTCAAAGGCCACCGAAGTGGGGATACCCTAGGGGTGAGTATGTGCAAGTATGTTGATTGGTTCATTTATCTTGCGCATTTAGGGTTATCTAATCGTTTTCTTTTCAGTCTTTTTCACGCAATCCTATTAATCGAAACAGTTAATAATAATAAAGGAAATAAATTACGGAAAAAAATTCCTAAGCTATTACAAGGCCTTTGGGCAATTACATAAATAGCAAAAATAAAAATGCAGAATTTTAAACCTAATTAAAACTATTACAAACCGGGAAACATTTACATAATTAAACAAAATACGAGAAACTAACTTAACAAAATAAAGTGGCAAGAAAGCATTAGAATCAGGAGAAAGGAGGTTGGGAGGATTAGGGTTAGTAGAAAAAAGGAAATATTTAAAAATTAATGGCAAAAGATTCGAAATTGATTAATTTAATAAAAAAAGAAATTTGATTGAATTAATTTAAGAAAAAAAAGATTTGATTAAATTATCCTAAGTCTAATTAATTTTAATTGGCAAAAATATCTAAACCTAATTAATGTTAATTACAAAAAAAAATATTTAAATCTAATTATCTTTAATTACAAGAAATAAAATTAATTGATGATTTATTTACAAGAAAAATAATTAAAACATATTTTTTGCGTTTTTGGTATAAAAGAAATTAAATTAAATATGTGAATAAACCTAATTCTAGTTAATTTCAATTAAGGAAATAAGTAAAATAATTAAATTAATTGCCAAAAATTAAATTAATTAGAAAAAAATCCTAAGTCTATTTTTTTGTGATTTTTTATGATTTTATGATTAAAATAAAAAACTGATTTTTAAAACAAATAAAATAAAATAAAGATATTGAAAAAAAAGGGATAGAATGGTCCTATTATTATTTTCATTTTGGGGGGTGTGAGTGGCAATTTACTAGGCCCAGCTCAAAGGAGCCCAATGTCCTTGCGTGAGATCCAGTGGAGAGTGTGTTTGAGGGTCCATGGTGGGGTCACACGCTGGAGGTGCTGGATCCAGGTCAATTGAGATCAAATGCTGTTGACCTGATGGCTTATCATACGCGTGGGTAGACTGCTGCACTGAATCTACAAGAAACTTGTTAGAAAAAATAAAATTCTAGACCTGGGTATCGAACCCAGGTCCTCCCCTTCACAACGCGCTGCCTTTGCCATCCGCGCCAACTGTTAATTCATGAATATGAATCAAACAAAATAATATAATGTGAAAACGTGGCAATTATTCAAGCAAAAAAGAAAACGCGTGTATATTTGAATTGGCCAATGGGGCTGCGCTACACAGTCATCTTCTCCACTCATCCGTCGTGTTAGCTTCTGCACTTTTACCTACGGACGTTGTCCGTCACTACAGCACCTGTAACTTCCAAAATCCACAACATGCAATATAAATTAAATCTAAAGCCATAGATCAATTAGGCTTGATCCCCTAAGCATGATGGTACTCATCTTTGGGCTCAATTTTGCCTATACCTAAAAACCCTAAAACAAAGGTCCAAACCCTAATAATGGAAGATCATCATACATTCATCAAAACTTGAAATTAATGATTCAAATACGTTCTAAACATTCATACAAACAGGAATGCATAATCAAAACACATTTATAACGCATACATGGCCATAATCGTTTTTGAAGAATAAAACTAAAACCGTGATTGAATTGGTCGCGATTGTAGGAGCTTTGATGCTTGGAAACGATGCAGTTAGCTTCAGGATGCCTCCAAGAAAAGGTTCCAACCCTCATAACCTCTTGAGTCCCTCTGCAACTCCAAATCCAATTGTCATTTTTCTTTGAATTTTCAAGCTTGTGAACACAGTCTTTTTTGCAGCAGTTGCGCGTGCTTTAGGTCTGGAATGTTTATGCATATATAGTATATCATATTAGGTCAACAAATATGGATTGAATCTTGAAGATTGGATGGAAAAGATTTGATTTGCATCTTGGAATTTTATGTTTCTAATTTTGGCCAAAACATGCTCCTATCTCTCCAATCAACCTTCACACGAATTCTTGACTTAATCTTCTGATTTTAGGCTCATGATATGATCATAAAAAAATATTTTGGATTTAATTCATCATTTTACTATTTTATTTGATTTATTAATATTTAAATGAATGAAAATTTAAATAAATAAAAACAAATCTCATAAAAATAAAATAATGGATTTAAATGTCTTTAATAAGTCCATGGATATGTTTGAGATCCAAAACCCACGCCCATTAGTTTAAAAGATCCAATTTGCTCACATTGACTTTTGTGCATTTTTCAAAAATTGGTCAACTTTAGCAATGCATATCTCTCTCAATTTTAACACTATGAGGGTGTTCTTGTACTTTTTAGAGAGCTTAGGATGTTCTCTAAAAAACCCTTTTGGTTTCATCTCAATTGGATTTTTCATTTTCATGTAAGGAGCTTTGGAAAAAGATGACATTTTGTTGACTTTTAAGATGTCCTATAATGTCTGAACTTGTATCTTTTAACTGGGGAATTTCTTGAACTTGGGGGATGAAGAGAAGTTGTAGGTAATTGGCTTCTCTTCAAAATTATCTTTGGTGAAAAATTTCTGATAAAGTATGAGAAAGTTATGCCTGGTCAAAGTTTGGCTGACTTTTCCTATAGAAACCCTAATTTGCAATTTTTGACTTTTGATGAGTTAGGAGTATTTCTGGAGGAATAATGATTAACCCTTAATAAAATGATGGATATTACTTCAAAATGTTTATGTTTACCAAAAATCTTGAAGTTTGACTGTATATAGGCCAAAATTGACTTTTGACCTAGTACAGTTGATTTCTAGGTATTTGAGCAGTTGACTGAGCAAACTTGTTGTGCAAGGCAAGAAATTTGACATGGATAACCTTGAGGACATATTAGGATCATGTAAAACATTTGAGACCATTGGATTTCACACATATTGATGAAAATAGAAACCCTAGTTAGATGTTCATTTCCTTTAGGAGGAGAATTTGTCTGGTCAATTCTTGGTCATCTATGGGCAAGTTGGGGACCTCAATGGGCATGTGTTGAGTAAAATGAGAGGGAAAATTTTGGGGTACAACAATAGTATTATTTGGATTGGTACCATTATCTGTGATGATTCTTTCTGGAATACCATACCTACAGATAAGGTTATGTCTAATGAACCGGGCCACGACGTTCTTGGTAACAGAAGCAAATGAGGCTGCCTCGACCCACTTTGTGAAGTAATCAATGGAAACTAGGATGAAGTGATGCCCATTAGAAGCGGTAGGTCTAATATCTTTGATCTTGTCAATTCCCTACATTACGAAAGGCCAGGGAGCAGTCAAGACGTTCAAGGGAACCAAAGGCACATGTACTTTACCAGCATAGATCTGGCACTTATGACAAGTTAGGGAATGCTGATAACAGTCTGCTTCCATAGTGGACCAGTAGTACCCTGCCCTTAGAATCTTCTTAGCCATTGTGTTCCCACTAGAATGGGTGCCAAAGGTACCTTCATGTATATCTTCCATAATCTTCTCTTCTTCACTCTTGTCTACACACTGAAGCTAAGTAGAATCGTGGTTGTGCTTGTAGAGGATTCCATTACTGAGGAAAAACTTGGCAGAGAACCTTCTTAGGAACTTCTTATCATTAACGGAAGCTCCCTCAGGATACTCTTGGGCTTTGAGGTATCTTTTCACTTCGTGGAACCAAGGTTTGTCCACTACTTCTTTAGTATCAACCTCATAACAGTATGTTGGTTCGTCTAATCTCTCAATAGTGATCTGAGGCGCTTTATTATCCCATCAGACTTTAAACATGGATGACATAGTAGCTAGCGCATCCGCTAATTGATTTTCTTCTCATGGAAAATGCTCGAAGGTAACTTCTTCAAAGTGTGGAATTAGTGTCAATGCATGCTCTCAATAAGGGATGAGATTAGGATGCTTCATGTCCCATTCTCCTCTGATTTGACTGATTACCAGGGCTGGGTCTCTAAATCCACTCAAGAATTTGATTCTTAAGTCGATAGCAACTTTGAGGCCCATAATGCATGTTTCATATTCAGCCATATTGTTGGTACAGTTGAAACATAGTCTGGCAGTGAAAGGAGTATGTCAGCCTTCGGGAGATATGATCACAACACCGATGCCATTGCCAACCGCATTGGAAGCTTCGTCAAAAAACATAGTCCATCGGGAACCTTTTTCAGGTCCTTCATCTCATCCAGGTTCTTCATAATCAGTCACTAACATGATGTTCTCGTCCGGAACTCAAAATACATGAATTGATAGTCGTCCACAGCCTGATGAGCCAAATGACCAGCTAGTACACTTCCTTTTACTGCTTTTTGGGTAGTGTACTGAATGCCGTATTCGGTCAGGACCATTTTCCATCTTGCTATTCTTCCGGAGAGAGCGGGCTTCTCAAATATGTATTTGATAGGATCCATTTTAGATATCAATAAGGTAGTGTGAGTCAACATATACTATCTTAGTCAGTGAGAAGCCCATGCTAAAGCGCAACAAGTTTTATTGAGCAGTGAGTATCTTGTTTCACAGTCAGTAAACTTTTTACTAAGGTAGTATATTGCATGCTCTTTTCAACCAGACTCGTCATGCTACCCCAGCACACACTCCCATTGAATTTTCTAATACTGTTAATACATGATCAGAAGTCGTCCTTCAACCGACGACATCAAAACTGGAGGTTCTTGAAGATACTCCTTGATTCTGTCAAAGGCAGTATGGCAGTCGTCATTCCACTTCACTACTTGATCTTTCTTTAGTAATTTGAAGATTGGATCACAAGTAACGGTTAGGTGGGAAATGAATCTGGAAATGTAGTTTAGACGTCCCAAGAATCCCCTAACCTCCTTTTTGGTGCGGGGAGTTGGCATCTCTTGAATAGCTTTAACCTTCACAGGATCTACTTCAATACCTTTGCTGCTAACAACAAAACCTAAGAGCTTACCAGTTCTTCCTCCAAAGGTGGACTTGCTCGGATTCAGTCTTAACTTGTACTTCCTAAGTCTTTCAAACAATTTATGTAAGTGATCCAAGTGCTCTTCTTCAGTCTGAGACCTGGCTATCATATCATTGACGTACACCTCTATCTCGTGATGGATCATATCATGGAACAATGCTACCATAACACACTGATAGGTTACCCCAGTGTTCTTCAACCCAAACAACATAACCTTGTAGCAGAAGGTGCCCCACTGTGTGACGAAAGTTGTTTTCTCCATATCTTCAGGTGCCATTTTAATCTGATTATACCTGGAGAAACCGTCCATGAAGGATAATATCTTATGTTGCGCAGTATTGTTAACCAGAACATCAATATGGGGAAGCAGAAAGTCATCCTTGGGGCTCACCCTATTCAAATCTCTGTAATCCACACACATACGCATCTTTCCGTCCTTTTTAGATATAGGTACCACGTTTGCAACCCATTATGGATAGGAAGTAACAACTAAGAACCCGGTGTTAAACTGTTTCATAACTTCATCCTTGATCTTTTTTGACATCTCAGGACGCTTACGACGAACCTTCTGCTTCACTTGAGGACAATCCTCCTTCGTTGGTAGATGATGAACCACAATATCAGTGTCCATCCCTGACATGTCTTCTTATGACCAGGAAAAGATCTCAATGTAGTCATGTAACATCTGGATTAACCGATCTTTGACAATATGCTCCAAGTTGGCACCTATCTTGAATTCCTTTTTATCCTCTTCAGTACCCAAGTTTACCGTCTCGACTGGTTCTTCATGAGGCTGTATTTCTCTTTCCTCCTGTTGTAATAGTCTAGCAATTTCTCTTGGTACTTCACAATCTTTCTCACCTTCGTCCTCAGCTTGGTAGATCAGATTTTCAAAGTCATAATTGGAAATAGCAGAATCGTTATCAATGGGATCCAAAGTGGATGTGGCTATGTAGTTTGATATGTGGGTGTATGTAAGAGAGCATAGCTATTTTAATAAAGTAAAAGCAAAAAAGAAAGACAAAGAGCACAAAATGTGTATGCAAAATGTCCAATGATTTATTTATGACATATGAAAGTGAAATGATAACCCTCACAAATAAACCATTTTGCCTCGGGTAAGACACGAGGCTTTAAAGTTTAAATTGTTCAAATATTATATATCCCAAAAAAACAAAAAATACAATTACTCCTGGATGAATGTAATGGGAACAAAGTCTCTAGCCGTCCAATTGTCGAGTCCACCATTGGTAGCAGGGAATATCCAATTGTTCAGGTCACAATCACTATCAGCGTATTCTATAACATTGACTCCATGGCTGTTGATGCGTAGTGGTGGTCCCCCGGCACGAGCATGACAAATGGCTTTTTGATCTCCTGAAGTGAAACCCAAACCAAATTTGTCAGACTTATAGGGGATGTCAGGTAGTTGGCCCCAAATAATGCACCCACCTTCTTCAATTACAGCCCTAACATCTTTTAGAGAAGCCATCTTCAGTGGAGGTATGGTAATCTCTAGAACAGTGGTGGCATCTTTGGTAACAACAATTGTCTGAGGAACCTCTTCAAAATTCTGGCATGGGGTCTCGATGAACTCGCCATCCATCTCAACATATTGGAAAGAGTTCAAATGGCTCACCATATAATCTTCTTCGCCATGGACTATAACAATCTTTCCATTAACTGGATACTTTAACATCTGATGCAAGGTGGAAGTGACAGCGCCGGATCCATGAATCCAAGGGCATCCCAACAAACAAGAGTAAGACGTGCGAATGTCCATCACATAGAAAGTGGAGCCAAAATTTTTGGAACCAACTTTAATAGGAATGTCCACCTCCCTGTGTACCATTCTCTTAGAACCGTCAAAAGCCATCACCACAATATTACTGGGCTTCAAAGTCAGTCCTTCACAGTCCAATCGTTCTAAAGCACCCTTGGGTAGAACATTTAGCAACGAACTCGTATCAACTAGAACATGAGCTAGGGTAGTGCCCCTGCACTCAATAGAGGCATGCAGGGCATCATTATGCTTTCTTCCTTTAGACGTCAAATCAACATCGGAGAAACCAAGTCCATTGTTAGCAGTCAGACTAGCAACAAAGTTCTCGAATTGGTCGGTAGAAGTCTCTTGTAGAACATAAGCCGACTTCAGGAACATCACCAAAGCCTTAGCATGGGCTTTGGAGCATATTAACAAGGCCAACATTGAAATTTTTGAGGGTGTCTGCCCCAATTGTTCCACAACATTGTAGTCACTCTTCCGTATGATTTTCAAAATTTCCTCCATTTCTCATTTGGAGGTTTCATGAATGGCTTCTTTGGGTGTCTCCATCCGGGAAGGCTTAACCAATACTTATTTGCCCCGAGTCAGAACTGACTCAGTAGCAGGAATAACAATAGGAGTAACAGGTGTTTTAGCAAGAATAACCAAAGGAGTGGCAACAGTCTTTGGAGAGATTTCAAGAGAGAAAACCCTTCCGCTTCTGGTAATTTTACTGGTCCCAATGATGTTATCGATGTTAGGATCAATATCTTTAGTAACTTCATTCTTAATGGCTAGGAGGTCCTGCTTGACGCCGTGATAATAAACGTCAGCTCCATAGTTCAGAGGAATAACTTTGTCGGAGGAATATGGTATGGGCCCCGAAAAGGTGATAATTAAAGGAGCAACCTTAGGAGTGGATGTAATCCTGACAGGTCTTTTGGAGTAGACCCTGGGAGGATTGTCGAAAATGGTAATTATTGACACATCTTCACATCTTGCATCTTCACATAGACCTTTCATAGAGGGAGTCTTCTCAAACAGAATTTCCTTGTTGTTCATCAGGCGTTGGACACATATATTCAACAACAAACAACCATTGGGAAGAAAAGCACACAGGTGGCAACCTTCACCATAGCCTAGAAATAAACCGGCTTGTAAGATATTCTTCTTAACAGTTGGCAGAGGGGTAGTCAAATCATCCACAGAAGAAACAAATAGAACATCATCAACAACATTAATACACATGCCATGCTTGGGCATTGGTGAAATTATCACATTTGGGGTTTCAGGAGGGTCTAATTCAATCTCCTTTTCCTCAATAAGATCCTGAACTTTATTCTTCAGAGCCTAACAATCATTCGTATCATGCCCTGGACTGTTGGAGTGGTAGGCACACCGAGCATTTGGATTATAACATGGAGATGTAGTGTTTGGATTTTAAGGAGGCTCCCTCAGAGTGACCAAGCTAGCCTTAATTAGATGTTTCAATACTTGAGATAAGGGCATGTGTAGTCTAGTGAATTATCTTCTAGGCGCATCATGCCTACGCTGATTATTTTGTCATTGAGTCGATACAGGGTTAGAAATCATTACAACTCCTACCGTTGGACGGTGTTCAGCTTTACCCCGATTTCTCTGGCTATAGGAAGCACTAACTCCCTTCTTCCTATTGAAAGGCTTCTTCACTACACTTGAAGATCCATCCCTTTGAATCTTACCGCTCTTGATACCAGCTTCCACTCTCTCACCTGTGAATATCAGCTCAATGAACCCAGCTGAAGAGCTTCCGATCAGATGGTTGAAAAATGGGTCTGACAAAGTACCCAAGAACATATCTACCATCTCTCTATCAAATAGGGGAGGCTGGACTCTTCCTACGAGATCTCTACACTTCTTGGCATAATATTTGAAGCCCTCATTAGAACCCATAGACATGCTTTGAAGTTGTGTACGGGTTGGAGAGAGGTCAGCATTGTAATGGTACTGTCTATAAAAAGTAGCAGCCAGATCCTCCCAGTTGCGGATTTTGGTTCCCTCCAGCTGATAGGACCATTCCAATTGAGTCCCCGATAAAATTTCCTAGAATAAATGCACCCACAAATTCCTATCAGCGGTGTGAGGTTGGATCTTCCTTACATAAGACCTCAGATGCAACTTAGGACATGAAACCCCATCATACTTAGCAAATGTGGGAACCTTGAACTTCTGTGGAATGACCACTCCAGAAACCAACCCTAATTCTTCAAAATCCAGACCAGGTACTCTCTGAATTTTCATCTGATCCGAAACTCCAAAAAATCATAACTAAATCACCGCTTATCCGATTGAGACCATCTTCGGACACAATTTTATCCTTGACGTTGGCTATATTTTAGTTTCACATTTCAACTTCTAAATTCGCGCCGCGGGATCTGCAAATTTAACCTTAAGGTGTCGGACTCTGATGAACTGAAAATTTGCACATTTGCTTGTGTTTATTGGAGGCTCATTCATTCAAAAAAAAAACGCACACTATATATTCTTATTCCCTCCAATTTTCAAAGGACTCTCATAATTTACCAATTCTCAAAAACACTAAAAAACTTTCTCTCATCTTGCTTAAGGATCAAAGAGCATCTTTCTCTCATTTTCATCAAGAACACCAACAACTTTTTCAAGATCCAAAAGTCAAAGAAGCTCAATTCTTCTCCAATTTCGAATCCGATTATTGCGATCTCTATACCCAAGCCCCCTCTTCAATTCTACGGTAATATTTTCTTGATTTAATCACTTTTCAAATAAGTGATTCTTAAATAAGCATTTTTGTGGATCAATGAATTGAACTTTGATCTAATTTGAATTGTGGAAGTGATTTCGATTATGAAAATGTGAATTGATCTTCAATTATGATGTGCAAATCCGGAATTGGATGATTAAATAAGTGCTTATTCAATTCATTGATTTTCATGAAAGTGCTTATTTGAGAAAACAAAATGTTGAAGTTATTTCAAGCTTAATTAATGATTCTTGATTGATTATGTGTGGTATAATTTAGATCTCTAATTTTGCAAAGATCATGAGTTGAATTTTGGAGATTATAAGTTTGAAAAAATGCTTGAGCCATTGTGCCTTGATCTTACCGCATGATTCAATTGATTTTTGGTTGCGTATAAATTTCCTTGTGCTATGGTCATAGCATAATTGATGTGAATTTGGTTTTTGATCCGATGAAAATTGCGTCAAAACTCATGAAATCGGATCATAAATTCACATGTCGATCATGCTAAGATCAGGGAATTTGTCGTATAATTTTTGTTGTTTTGGTTTCTGTTTCGTGCCATGGATATGCGATGATTTTCAAGCTTTCCAACGATTCAAACCATGTGCAAAATAGACACCCGATGCAAAAGTTATGTTGCTTCAAAGTTTCAATTGACAAAACTGCAGTTGAGTCGATGCATAGCCTTTTTGAGTCGACACAAATATTTTTGGTCACCTGCCGGAAGTGTTACGCCGACCCAGCGGTCATCGCAAACTGATAAAATCTTGGGCATGAGTCGATGCAAACATTTTGGTCATCTGCAAGAAGTGTTATGCCGACCCAGCGGTCGATGCAAACTGAGGAAAATCCTGGGCATGAGTCGACTCATAGCCTGTTGCGGTCGATGCATATTTTCCAAATTATTATTTTTTTGCTTCTTTGGCTTTGCTTTGGCTATTGTATGCTCCAAATTTCTTCCTACTCTTTTATACTTTAATTTTCTTGTTATTTTTAACATGTGTGTTGATTGTACAAGGTACATTTGGATGGTTTTCGATCATGTAATTATTACTCAATTATTTGATCGGAAAACTTGTTTGGACTTTTGATTTGTGGTCCAATTTTTGCATTCAAAATACACGCCTTTGTCTTGTTCCCCGTATCTTGTATAGTTGTATTTTGTGCAGGGGCTCGGGAATATAGATGTGTCGATACATATTATGTTCTTGGTTTGCCTAATTGCATTTTGTGCATGCGCTTTATGATACGGATGTGTACGCTACACATTCTGATCTTGCTTATTGATGCTTCGATGCATATTCTCACTGATTTTCTCTATTGATGCTAGCTTGCTCGAAGTTTTCTGGGTTTCTTATTTTTGCTTGCTTGATACGGATTATTATCCGTTTGATATTTCTCTTATACCTTTTTACCGCATTCGTTATCAAATTCTTTATTGCTTTCTAGAGATCATGAGAAGTAGGAAGCAGGAAATAAAGAGCGTGCGCTTGAAGTATCTGTTTAAAGAACTGTAGCAGGCACCGCTTTCTATATGCTAATTGTGATTGTTTAAAATCCTACCTTTGAAGTAGGTATTCTGCACGTGTGTTTACATTTGTGCCCACATTATATTACAGATAATAAGTCCTCAAAAGCAGTCAAGCGGGGAGGGTCTGCAATCGACCCCCGCACATTCTAGTCTGTGTCATCCTTAGCTCACGTTGTACATCGATGCTTCGGAGTTGTGCATATCATGGTTATCGAGTCGTCAAGTGGAAAAGGGATCTATAATCGATCCCCCGCATTTTGTCTTGAGCTCGCGTTGGTCGATGTTGATGCTCTCTGTTATTTTCTTCTATCCTCTCCCCGTTTGTTTGCCTCGGTTGATATGACCCCTTGGCTAAAGCATCCCTACTTGATTTTATACCTACCTTGATCGTCCATATCATGGTTAGGAATTTGACTTGAGTTAGCATGTGCTGCTCACGACATATTATTTGTGCTCTCTTGAGCTTGTTGGCTAGCTTGCTTGATTTCGTCTTTGTATGCATGTTATGAGATGATATACCCTCGGTAGGTTCCCTTAGGAGGTCTCATTTCAACTATAGATGATGATTCAGGATAGACATAGTTTTAGGTGATAGACCCTTGCTATGCTCCTTTAGGACTTCTTGATTCATCTATAGACGATGATTTAAGATAGACATTAGGTTATTATCCTTGCATGTCAACATGGGTTAGAGTTTCCCCTTCAAAACTGAACTTTAGGGTCAATCATTTGTGTGATAACATTAGAGATAGATTTAGGTTAGTCTTTGTGATACGATGGCAGAATCGACTGTTAATACTGGTTTGCGTTTTTTGTTTGCAAATATCGTGGTAAGCAAGAGTCGCCACCGACTTTTCTTTTATCCAACAAAGGAAAGGGTGAAAATAACAGAAAAAGACCTTTTTTCGAGATTTCTGAGTACGGGGGGTAGATAATGGAAAGGGAGGGTGTTAGCACCCTGTCCATCTGTGGTTTTCCACAGGCTCTTAGGTACTTGCTCATTTTCTAAAATTACTTGTGTTTGTGTGTTTGAAAAGCTTTGAAATTCCTTAGTGCGGCGATTAACTTTATGGTAACTCTTGTATCAGTCCTCAAGAGTGTGATAAAGCGTTTTGAAAACTTTTGTTTGAAAAGTAGTATTTGAAAGTGTAGGGTGTAAAAATTTATTTGAGCAAGTACCTAACAGTTATCTACATACTCGAAAAAGAATGTTCTTCTCCTCCTTTCCTTTAGACCGTATTATCCTACTATTAGTGAGTAGGTAACCCTAGTCGTTGGATGTTGAGGGACTATCAAAAAGGACGTACGGTCACTAAGGCAACTGGGCAAGAACTCTTAGTAACTGTCCTAAAGCCCTAAGATAACTTTTAAACCGAGTCAACAGTTGAGAGGGTCGTCGAGGGACTAGTGATATCTTTAGACTTGAGGACAGCCACTAAGAATTCTCATGATTCGAGAATTGTGATCGTTATTTTCTGAAGCAACCAAGTGAGGTATACCCTAAGGGTGAAAGTGTGCAACAGTACTTTTTTCAGATATATTATATTGTACAATTAGGGTTATCTAGATTCAATTAATCATTATCTTTCAGGCAACCCTATTAAACATTCATCTAATTAGTTTATCATGCTGGAAAATAAATGGCAAAAAGATAAAATTCCTAACTATTACAAGGTGTAGTTGTTTAGTTATTGACTTGCATTTTTGGTAAAACCCAAGTGTATGTGTGAATGTCATGACTGATGTCATAACATTCTAGTTTAGTTTGTACTGATTCATTAGGTACCTTTGCAGAAAAATATTGTCATTCAGGAACTGATGTTTATAAGTGTGTATCTGAGCATTTTGCAAAATGATCACATTTTGCTAAATCAGTAGACAGGTTTTCTCAGATGTCATAACAGATGTTAAGACATCCTGTTCTGAACTAACAGGTATGCAGGTTGGTTAATTCTGAGTTTTTTCAGGAAAATAACTCAGTCTTTCCAGAACAGAATCCTGCGTTTTCTTTGGGTTATCCTAGCTCAACCCTAACCTGGTTAAAAGAGTCATGTGACCTAGTCTTAAGGTCAAATGGAATTAACCCTAGGTTTTTGTGGAAACCCTAACTGAAGTTGCAGCTGCTATATATTCAACAGAGCTGCTGTTTTGCAATGTATCCCTTGGTGATCAGAAGATCATTTGTAAACTGTATAGGTTTGATTATTGTACTCCAAGCAATTATCATTGTGATAAGTGACTTGGAATAGGTTTTTAATTGTAAGGGTTGTGTAGCACTCCAAGCTTTGAAGCAAGAGTGTTTGAATGTTTCTTGACTAAAGCTGTGAAGCAGAGTCAAGTCAGTTGTGTATATCACTCAAAGCTGTGAAGCAAGAGTGGTTGTGTTGCTTGATTAAAAAGCTGTGAAGCTTGATCAAGTGTATGTTTTTGAAGAGTGTATTCATCAATTCATTAGTCAAATTGTTTTATGTATCACTGCTGTGATTGAGGGGGAGTGAGTAGGAACTCAGGTTTACGTTGTACTTAGATTATTGCATTGGGTAGGTCTTAAGTGAAGGAGATAAACTGGTTGGTTTATTCCTGAATTAACATCTCTTATAGTGGATTTCCTCCCTGGCTTGGTAGCCCACAGAGTAGGTGTTGTTGCACACTGAACTGGGTAAACAATTGACTGTGTTCTTTACTGTTTTTGTATTTACTATCTTATAGAAAGTCAGATACGGTGTCATAACATTAAACGTGACATTGAGTATCTATAGCCAGAATTTCAATTGGCATCAGAGCAGGCACCCTGCCTGTATTACTGGGTGAGATCTAGGGATATCACTTTCTGGCACTATGGACAAAGAAGGAGTTTTTGGAAATAGACCACCCATTCTGGATGGAACTAATTATGACTACTGGAAACCTCGTATGATTTCCTTCTTAAAATCTCTGGACAAAAAGGCTTGGAGAGCTGCTGACAAAGGATGGATCCATCCCACCATAACTGAGAAAGATGGGACAATCAGTCTGAAGCCTGAGGAAGATTGGAGTAAAGAAGAAGATGAGTTAGCCCTGGGAAATTCCAAAGCTTTAAATGCCTTGTTCAATGGAATTGATAGAAACATTTTCAGACTAGTACATCAATATGAACTGGCCAAGGAAGTTTAGGACACTCTCAAAACTACTCATGAGGGCACTTCCAAAGTAAAAATGTCAAGGCTTCAGATGTTGACTACCAAGTTTGAGAATCTAAAAATGATGGAAGATGAAACCATTCATGAGTTTCACATGAACATCTTGGAGATTGCCAACACCTCAGGAGCAATGGGAGAAAAAATGTCAGAAGAAAAACTGGTAAGGAAGATTCTCAGATCCTTGCCTAAAAGATTTGCAATGAAGGTAACTGCCATAGAGGAAGCCCAGGACATCAGCAAGTTGAAAGTGGATGAACTTATTGGGTCTCTTCAGACTTTTGAGATGGGGATCACTGATAATGGTGACAAGAAGAACAAAAGCATAGCACTTGTATCCAACACTGATGTTGAAAACAAGGAGGATGAAGAAGAAAATATTTCAGAAGCTATTGCCATGCTTGGAAGACAGTTCAACAAGCTCATCAAAAGAATGGATCCAAAGTCAAGGTCTAATGTTCATAACATTCCCTCTGACATTGACAGTTCCAGCAGAAGACCAAGGTCAGAAGAAAAGGGAAACCAAGGAAAAAGTATTCAATGCCATGGCTGTGAAGGATATGGACATATTCGAGCTGAATGTCCTACCTTTCTTAAGAAACAAAAGAAAGGAATGACTGTTACTTGGTCTGACTATGATTCAGAAAGTAATTCTGAAGAAAAATCTGCCAAACTAGTTACTGCTCTAACTAGTGTTTGTACCTCTGAAAGTGACACTAGTGATGAAGAAGTGACGTTTGAAGAACTGGCTGATACCTACAAGAAATTGTGTATCAGAAGTGCTGAAGTCTGTATGCAGAATGAGAGACAATCAAAACTCATTATAAAGCTGAAGGCTGAAAAAAGGGCAGATCTTGAAACTATAAGTCACCTAGAAGGGGAAGTTCAATTACTGAACTCACAACTGAACCAAATGACAAAATCTGTCAATATGTTGACCAATGGATCAGATAAATTGGAAGAGATTCTGCAAGTTGGACAAAATGTGGGAAACAAATCTGGTCTAGGATTTGTGGAAGCTAAGAAATCTGGTGCAGACAAGAAGATCAGGCATGTTAAACAATTGTCAAAGCAGATGTCTCAACACAACTCTCAACATCAGAAATACATGAAGAAAAAATACCAAAGATGGAGATGTCATCATTGTGGGAGGTATGGACACATAAAGCCCTTCTGCTTCAAATTGCATGGATACCCTAATCAAAACTCAGGTGCTAAACCTAAGCCAAAAAGGGTACCACATACTCCTCATTGGAAGAAAAAGGCTACTGCCCTGATAGCCCATACTTCCCTGAGAGTGTCTGCAAAGGAAGGCTGGTACTTTGACAGTGGATGTTCCAGGCACATGACTGGAATCAAAAACCTCCTCAATAATGTTAAGCCTCACACCACCAGTTTTGTGACCTTTGGAGATGGCGCTAAAGGTGAAATCAAAGGAGTTGGTAATTTGGACTGTCCTGGAGTTCCAAGTCTGAATAAAGTACTTCTGGTAAAAGGGCTGACTGCTAATCTCATTAGTATCAGTCAATTATGTGATCTAGGATTCAAGGTCAACTTCTCAAAATCTGAATGTCTAGTAATTAATGAAAAACTAGAAGTTGTAATGAGAGGAATCAGATCCAAAGATAGCTGCTACTTGTGGCAGCATGAGAACACTGATATCTCCACTATGTGTCCAATTACCAAAGAAGAAAAAGAGATGAAACTGTGGCAGCATAAGCTTGGTCCTCTTCATCTAAGAAGAATGAAAAGAGCTATTTCTATGGAAGCAGTCAGAAGAACTCCAAAACTATAGGTTGATAATGTCTGTGATGTGGCAAATAAACTTGAAGAAGGATGTGTTGTCAGAACCATAAGTTATCTTGACAAGGATGTTGGAAATAACAAGTCTAATAAATTCTGTTTCCCTGAAGAAATGAGGCTTGAAGTCTCCTCTCCTATAACTCTCCATCAAAATGGACTGGACAAAAAGAAAATCATTCAAGAATCAACCAGAACTATGATTCATATCAAAAGAATGCCTTCCCAACTCTGTGCAGAAATAGTTGCTGCTAGGAAAAACTGTTCTCAAAATATCTGGTCAAAACAGATGCTCACTGAGTATAATGTCTCACAAGATGTTGTGACATTGTGTTGTGACAATCTGAATACAATCAATATTTCCTTGAACCCTATTCAGCATAACAGGAACAAGCACATTGACTTTGTAGAGAAGAAGTCATTTAAACTGGAACATAGTATCTTTAAGCTTCAGCTGACTGATTCTTCTACCAAGGCTCTTGTTGGAAATAAACTTGAAAATTTGAGGGGCAGGTTGGGTATTTACCAACATGAGAAATTATAGAAATTAATTTTGCTTAAAACAAAGGTTGAAGGAGTTAATTTTATTAAGTCTATTTTTAGTGGGTTAATCATATGCTTTCCCAATTCTTTCAAAATCCTTAAGAAGTTGAAAAGACTCCCTTTTGCCTCCTACCTCTCTCGTCCTTGCAACCTGTTTCCTCCTCTCAATCAAAGATTTTTCTCAAATTGCTACTGTTACTCAAAGTCAATCAAAATGTCTCAGACATCGTCTTCAACCAAGGCGACTTCATCATCCTCATCATCTTCATCATCTGACCAAGACTCTAGAGCAATCACCACATGCATAGAATCTGAAGTTCTTGAGGTCACTCCTCTCAGAGAGATGGCATATGACCTAGCCAAAGTCAAAAAGCTAAGAACTAGACATGCAAGAAGAGCTCAAGTTGCAGTCTCTGGTAATCCTTCTCATCCTTCTTCTTATGTACCAAATAGAGAAGGATCAGTTCAAGTTCATCAAGCTATTGCTAGGCTTGTTACTAGTATACTGAGCGGAAACCAACCTGTACCGGGGATTTCTGTCCCTTTAAATCAATCAGAAAGCCCAAATGTGGACGTCTCTGAGAATGTAGATGTCACTGAGAATGTTGTGACACAAAAAGACAACATTCAGAACCCTTCAGAAAAGACTGCTGATCCACCTATCATTGATGTGGATGAGGATTACTCAGATAATGATCTGATTGCTAATGTAAACCCTAGCATAGCTAGGAGATTGATGAAAAGAAAGAGTAATCAGAATGATGCAAAATGTGTGTCCAAAGATAAACCTGCTGCTAAGAAATCCAAGGCTGAAGGCATGGCTGAGAAAAGTATTCAGACAAAAGGGAAGAAGGCCCAGGTGCATTCTGCTAGACAACCAATTTCTAAGAAGAGAAAAGAACCTGAATCTTCTGATTCTGATGAGGAATCAGAATTTGAGATTGATGCTGAAGAAACTCCTATCAGAAGGAAGCTCCCCTCCAGCAAAATTGCTAGAGTGCCTGAAGTCCCAACAGACAACATCTCTTTTCATCATCCTGACAATGCAAACAGATGGAAGTATGTTTGCTTAAAAAGAATAGCTTTAGAAAGAGAACTCAACAATGATGCCTTGGAGTGCAAAGACATCATGGACCTGATCAAGAATGCTGGACTGATAAAGATAGTGACAAAATTTAACAAGTGTTATGAAAATCTGGTCAAGGAGTTTGTAGTGAACTTGTCTAATGATTGTGCTGATGGAAGGTCAGCTGACTTTGAAAGTGTTTTTGTTAGAGGAAGAAGGGTCAAGTTCTCTCCATCAGAAATTAACAAATTTCTTGGAAGAACAAATGAGGGTTGTCCTGATCTGGAGGCCACTGACAATGAAGTTTGTCAAACCATCACAGCCAGGCAAGTGAAGTGCTGGCCCTTGAAAGGCAAGCTGAATGCCAGCAAGCTCAGCATGAAACTTGCCATCCTGCACAAGATAGGTGCAGCCAACTGGGTGCCTACAAATCATAAATCAACTATCTCCACAGGATTGGGGAAATTTATTTATGCTGTGGGAACCAAGACTGCTTTTGACTATGGCAGGTACATCTTTGAACAAACTTTAAAGCATGCTGGTAGTTATGCTGTCAAAGGACCAATAGCCTTTCCCTCCCTCCTTTGTGGAATTATCCTTGCACAATACCCTGATATCCTGGTGGCAAGAGATACAGCCTGCAAAAGAGCTCCTGCCCTTGGGTTGCACTACAAACTGTTTCAGGGATCTCATGCTCCAGATATTGTCATAACATCAGTTGTTTTAAAAGAAACCTGCAAGGAGCTGGAAGCTAGGAAAAAGACCCTAGAAATCCTAATTGCCAGGTTAGAAAAGGAGGAAGCTGAAGGAAACAGAAGGGAAGAAGGTGTAGAAGCTGAAGGTCATCTCAACATTGAAGAAACTAGCTCCTCTGAGTCTGATGACAGTGCTTAAAGGATTGGTTGCTGTTTGGTGGTGTTGCTGATTGGTGGTGGTGATACCTGGTGGAGTTTGGAAGTGTGTTCAGTTTTTTTTCTCTGCTGCTGCTCTTATTAATTTTGGATAACTGTATAATCTTTATGAACATGTATCTTTGGCCCATTTGTGGCTAAAGAGGGGGAGAATATTTTGGTACTTACTTAATTAGTACTTGCTCAATTAGACATTCTATTTTTCTGCAGTCATTTCTTTCTGCTGCTATCTATCTCTGATTGCTTAGGGTCTTTAGCCAAAAATCTGCCAAAGGGGGAGTTTGTAGTTGTTTAGTTATTGGCTTGCATTTTTGGTAAAACCCAAGTGTATGTGTGAATGTCATGACTGATGTCATAACATTCTAGTTTAGTTTGTACTGATTCATTAGGTACCTTTGCAGAAAAATATTGTCATTCAGGAACTGATGTTTATAAGTGTGTATCTGAGCATTTTGCAAAATGATCACATTTTGCTAAATCAGTAGACAGGTTTTCTCAGATGTCATAACAGATGTTAAGACATCCTGTTCTGAACTAACAGGTATGCAGATTGGTTAATTCTGAGTTTTTTCAGGAAAATAACTCAGTCTTTCCAGAACAGAATCCTGCGTTTTCTTTGGGTTATCCTAGCTCAACCCTAACCTGGTTAAAAGAGTCATGTGACCTAGTCTTAAGGTCAAACGGAATTAACCCTAGGTGTTTGTAGAAACCCTAACTGAAGTTGCAGCTGCTATATATTCAACAGAGCTGCTGTTTTGCAATGTATCCCTTGGTGATCAGAAGATCATTTGTAAACTGTATAGGTTTGATTATTGTACTCCAAGCAATTATCATTGTGATAAGTGACTTGGAATAGGTTTTTAATTGTAAGGGTTGTGTAGCACTCCAAGCTTTGAAGCAAGAGTGTTTGAATGTTTCTTGACTAAAGCTGTGAAGCAGAGTCAAGTCAGTTGTGTATATCACTCAAAGCTGTGAAGCAAGAGTGGTTGTGTTGCTTGATTAAAAAGCTGTGAAGCTTAATCAAGTGTATGTTTTTGAAGAGTGTCTTCATCAATTCATTAGTCAAATTGTTTTATGTATCACTGCTGTGATTGAGGGGGAGTGAGTAGGAACTCAGGTTTACATTGTACTTAGGTTGAAATTGCATTGGGTAGGTCTTAAGTGAAGGAGATAAACTGGTTGGTTTATTCCTGAATTAACATCTCTTATAGTGGATTTCCTCTCTGGCTTGGTAGCCCCCAGAGTAGGTGTTGTTGCACACTGAACTGGGTAAACAATTGACTGTGTTCTTTACTGTTTTTGTATTTACTGTCTTATAGAAAGTCAGATACGGTGTCATAACATTAAACGTGACATTGAGTATCTGTAGCCAGAATTTCACAAGGCTTTGGGGCAATTACATAATTAGTGACTGAAAATTAAAGATGCAGAATTAAAACCCTAATTAAACTATTACAAACCGGGCGCAATTACATAATGAAAAAAATAATATAGCAGAAATAATAAACACGCGAGGAATAACGAAGCGCCTAAACCCTAAAACGCGTCTAGGTTAAGAGAAAAGATTTTTGTTGTTTTTATTTGGAAAAAGGTTAAATGATAAAAAGGGTAATTAATTAATTTGAAAAAAAATTATTAATTAAAAAATTAATTCTAACAAAACTAATATTTTTTTATATTTTTGAAGAAAAAATATTTTGCAATTTAAACCTAGATTCTAATGGATTTTATTTTTAAAAGAAACAAGTCAAAATAATTAATTAAATTAATTTTAATAAAAAAAACTAATTCTATTTTTTACGGTTTTATTGATTTTATGATTAAATAAAAAAACTAAATTTAAAACAATTAAAATAAATAAATTTTAAAAAAAACAATATAAAGAAGAAATAGAATGGGCCTGATGTTGTGAAGCATTTTGGGGGGTGCTGATTGGATTTGCAAGGCCCAGGTCAATAAGTCCAATAACCCCTTGCGTGTGATTTGGTGTTGTGGATTCTGGAAGGTCCATCATGCACACTTGGAGCTGGAGCGTTTGATCTGGCGCTGAAGAGATCCAATGGTGATGATAGGCCAGTACAGGGTGCACACGCTTAACCCTGGGGCACTGAATATGCAAGTAGAAATTAGAAAAATAATATGTCGGAGGCAAGGGTCGAACCCCTGACCTCCCACACATGCAATGCCTTAACACCCTTCCTGCTTGCCACTAGACCACTTGGTTATTTGTGATATCAAAAACCAAAAATATATTTTGTTTAATAATTGGCAGTAATAATGAAAATACGCGCGAGATTCAAATGGTCCAACCAGACTTGGACACTCCATCATCTTCTCCAAAGGGGCTGTCTGTTGTACCCCAAAATTTACCCTCCCATATTCTGCAAGATTTTCAAAGAGCATGCTTCAAAATCTCCTCAAGGGTTGCACAGTTCAAGGGCCTCCTAACAGTCAAAAACTAGGGTTTTGGTTCTGACAAAGAAGTTGAAGTTTCCAAGGGTCCAATCAAGTCCCACATGCCTATAAACATTGTCAAGCATCCTCATGTCAAGTTTCAAGACTTACAGCATAAAATTGCACAGTCAAAAACCCTAATTGCCCTACAGTCAACTGCAGGGGTAAAATGGTCATTTGACAGTCAAAAGTTCAAATTTTTGGTCAACATCTTATTTTGAAGCCACAAACATCATTTGATCAATGCTTGATCATGATTTTCAAAGTATGGCTCAAAAAGTCTCAAGATGCAAAAGTTTCCATATTTGGACAGTTGAAAAAGTCAACTGTAACTTGACCAAGGCATCACTTCCACATGGTTTATCAGAAAAAATTCCATCTAAAGCTCATTTTGAAGAGAATGACATTTCCTACAACTCCTCTTCACACTTCAAGTCCAAGAAATGCTCTCACAAAAAGTTATCAATTTCAACATTATAGGTCATTTTCAAAAGTCAACAAAAAGGGACTTTAAGTCAAAGACCATAACCTGAGATTGGTAAATCAAAATGACATGGGACCAAAGGAATTGGTTAGAGGACTTCAATACCTTTCCAAAATGTCCAAGAACATGATCAAAGCTTAAAAATTGAGCAAGATATGCCTTGTGGAAGTTGGGAAATTTTTGGGAATTTTGAAAAGTCAACTTTGCTTCAAATGCCTCAAAATTGCTAATGGGCCACATTTTCTTCCAAGATTCATCATCCAAAGGCTATGCACGACCATTTGGACCAAAGGGGATTTATTTCATCATTTTTATTATTTATTTGAATTTTTAATCACAATTAATTCATTTAATTAAATAAAATATGAAAAAAATACTCATCCATGCTTTTCAAATCTTTTTGTGCATAGAATACCTTCAAGATTTCGTGAACTATCCAATATGGAAAGAATCAAGGTGATTTGGTCATGATTGGCATCAAAACACATGGAAAAGATTTGAAGAAATATGCCATTAAAATCAAATATTTGATTCATGATTACAAGGGTTTTTGGATTCAAATTTCAATCCTAATCCATTGGCATACATATACTGATCAAAACCTAATGCACAAGAACCTTCAAGCTGCGCTAGAACTCCAGGACCAAAACTCACCTTTTCTTAAAAAATCCAAAACCTGTTTTCATAGTTGGAAGGCATTTCAAGGCGTGAAAAAGATCTCAAAAGCTTCCTGGAACTCCTCTGAACAGAACCCAATCGTTCTCCACTCTCCAAGCGCAAGGAATTGGTAGATAGGAGTCTAACTTTTCTGAAAAAATTTGATAATCATGTTTGCATTTCCATACGTTATTCATGACTTTTAACATGTGATTTATACTAATATGATGTTTCTAAAGCCATTGGTATTATTCAATTGAGTTTTGGACGCCTGTATGCAAAACTACCATGAACATGCGTTAGGGTTTCAGGAGCTTAAAAAGAGGGCTTCCTTATTCTGGAAAAATTAAGACACGAGACCCACGCCATTGAAATCAGAAGCTCGTGACTAATCGATTCTATACCTCGCGATCAATTTATGATCAACGACAGCCTATTCGCTATTTTTTCATATGTCATGTAGTGGGGGTTTAAAACCCCCGCAATCTTGTTTTGTTTTTTCAGGCAAATGCAGAAACGAGTGGAGAAGATGATGCGTGTTGGACTGCAATTGGCTGATTCAAATAATTGGCGCTTTTTTTTAGTTGTCCCACTAACTTGTCTTTTCTCTCTTTTATTATTCACGTCTCATTATATTAACAAAGCAACCCAACAGCGCAGCTGGCAAGGCATTGGCTTGGTAAGCTCTGGGACCTGGGTTCGATTCCCAGGTCCCCTCCCTTTCTCATATTATTTTCTTTTCCATATTCCTACGCAGCGCATATTCCAGGGGTTCATCATACATCTACCATCCAAGCTTGCCACGCGCCCACTGATCTCAATCCAACGGCCATGATCTGAGGAGCACCCTAGGCCTTGGTCAATGAAGCCACTCACGTCCCAGAAAAGTCAACAAGGCCAGGAATTAAATGGGCCTAATTGCTGGCCAGATACCTCCAAATTGGGGTCAACACCCCCCATTGGTTTGCATTAATTTCCCTTTCTTTTTTATTCTTTTCTATTTATTTGTTTTATTTCTTTTTTAGTTTAATTCATAAATTAATTTTTTCTTTAACATAAAAAATAATAAAAAATCAGAAAGACAAAAAATAAGAATATATTTTATTTAATGTTATTTTTGTAAAAAATCTTATTAATTGATTTAGTTTTAATTCTAGGTTTAATTTTAATGTTTTTTTCTTAATAAATTAAAAAATGTAGAATTAGGGTTTTATACTTTTCTTCCTTTTTTCTTTTTTCATCCTATTTAATTATTAATTATTATTTTATAAATAAAAATTGCCATGTAAATAATTAATTTAAACTAGGTCTAATTTAAATAGTTTTCTTAATAAATTAAAAACAATTTAGAATTAGGGTTAATTGACTTTTCTTTTTAATTTCATTTAATTTTCTTACTAAAAATCCATAAATACGAAAAACTCAAAACAATAACTTCTCTTTTCTCATTACATTTAATTAATTTCATAATTGTGATTTAATTTCCTTAAAAGGGTCCAACGCCCTCGCATTCCCGACTTTAATTCTCTTCGCATTTTTATTTCTTTTTGTGAATATTCATGTAATTCTCCCAAAGCCATGTAATAGCTTAATTAGACATTTATCTTTTCCGCATTTTTATTTTACTTCAAATCGGGTCTTGGATAAATTTGGCGATGTAGACCCGCGCCTTTGTAATAGCGTAGGACTTTTAATTCTGCATCTTTTAACTGTTAAATAACTCGCATGAAAGAATGAATGCCAAAATAAAAGCAACGCGTAGATCACCAATGTATGACAAGACAAAAATATCTGAAAATGACACACAAATCACACACCACCCCTAGGGTACGTCTCACTGTTGCCTTGCCCCTCGAAAGGTGATCGTCGAGTAGAGGACGTTTTAGTAAGTCCTCATGTCCATGAACATGGCATGAGGGTAGCTTCTAAGGTGTCTTCCTATTGCTCCGGTGATCACCATGTCCCGAACCTTCGAATTGACCCGAACACCTCCAACGGTGGTGCTACCTACCTCTCAATGGTGGGATGGCACTACTTTAAGGACATTTACACAGACGAATTCCTTAGGGTAGGTAGACGACTCTAGATACTTGCTATAATTTCAAAAATAAAAAAAATACTTTTCACACCGACACTTTTCAAAAGCTTTCGAAAGCAACTTTTCAAACACTCTTGAGGACTGATACAAGAGTCGAACTGAAATTTTCAAACAAACTTTTTTTTAAAAACTCACAGTTGAAAAGCAAACAAACCATTTTGAAAACACAGATGAGCAAGTATCTAAGAGCCCATGGATAACCATGGATAGAAAGGGTGCTAACACCTTCCCTTTCTATAATCTACCTCCCGAACCGAGAGCAATCTCTATAAGGAATTTTTCTGTGCTTTTGTCCTTTCCATTTGGAGAAAATAAAAGACGGTGGCGACTCTTGCTTCCGCGACATTTCGCGAACCAGCGTTAAACAGTCAGTTCCGGATCCACCGATCACACTGTCGTTTTAGACAGAACCTTTACCCATGGAAAACCTGTTATAAATATAAACCTGCGTATTTCAAAAATCACAGCCACACAATAAAAATGAAATCTAAATACACAGATCAACTGGATTTAATCTCGTGAGTGCAATGGTGTTCATCATTTGGCTTAATTTCACCTGTACTGAAAAACCCCAAAACAAAGCTTCAAACCCTAGCAATGGAAGTTGTCCATACAAGCATAAAAACTCATAATTAATTATACAAACAGGTTCTAAATGATGATACAAATATGAATGTATGCTTAGAAATCATTTATAACACATAAATAATCAAAATCAAATTCAAGAATGAAGGGAAAACCGTGATACCGTATGGGGCGTTTTTGGGTGCTTAGATGCGTGGTAATGGTCCAAAAAACTTCCAAACGTGCCCAGAAGTTGATTGCAAGCTTTAGAATGCCTTGAATCTCCCTACACATGCCAAATTGAATGCCACTTTTTTGTCAAAAAATTAAAGTTTCTTGTGTCAATTCTACACGGCCAAATCCTCTTTTCTTCGCTCTGGGAATGTTATGGACATATAATAGAACGAATTAGGTCAACAAAAACAGATGCAATCTTGAAACGTTATGGAAAAGAGATTTGATTTGTATCTTGTATTCTTTATTTTTAAATTTGGCCAAATCATGATCTTTTCCAATCCAATTAGTCCTTGTATGAATTACATGATTTACCAGCTGATTATAGACTCATAATGTGCTCACAAAATCCAATCTTTGATTTTATTTCATTATTCCATTATTTAAATTGATTTATTTTGATTTAAATGAATAAAAAATAAAAACAAATAATAAAATAATAAAATAATAAGTGGATAATCTCAGGGGTCAGGGGTCATCTTAGGAACAAGTTTCAAACAAGAAAACATGGGCCCATTTGGAAAAAAAATCAATTTTGATCAATGTTGACTTCATGCATATTTCCAAATTTTGGTCAACTTTAAGAATTCATATCTCTCTCATTTTTTACCCTAAGAGGGTGTTCTTGGACTTTTTATAAAGATTAGGATGTCCTCTAAACAACCCTTTTGGTTTCATCTCAATTTAATCTTCCATGTTCATGTAAGGAGCTTTGACCCAAAAGGTGTTTTTGTTGACTTTTTGAAATGACCTATAATGTATGAACTTGTATCTTTTGATTAAGGCATTTCTTGACCTTTAGGGATGAAGAGAGGTTGTAGGGCATTGGATTCTGTTCAAAATGAGCCTTGGTTGGAAAATTTCTGATAAAGTATGAGAAAGTTATGCCTGACCAAAGTTTGGTTGACTTTTCCTATTGAAACCCTAAATTATCGTTTTTTACTTTTGATGAGTTAGGAGCATTTCTTGAGGAATCATGATCAAACCTTGATCAAATGATGGAGATTACTTCAAAATGTTTATGTTGACAAAAAATCTTGAAGTTTGACTGTATTTGGGCCACATTTGACTTTTGACCTAGTATAGTTTATTTCTAGGCATTTGAGTAGTTGATTGAGAAAACTTGTTGTGTAAGGCATGAAACTTAGCATGGATGATCTTGGGGACATATTAGGGAAATGGAGGACATTTAGGACCCTTGGGACTCAACCATCTTGCTTGAAATTGAAACCTAGTTTGAGGCTTATTGTCTTAAGAGGAGGATTTGTCTGGTCAATCCTTAGTCAACTTGAGCAATTGAGGACCTCTAGGAGTATGTCTTGTGTGAAAATGGGAGGGAAAATTTTGGGGTACAACAGCTGCCCCTGTTCAATCTTCTTAAACCTAAGGATGTAGATTGGCTTGTCCGCCTTTCTTGATTTGAAGGTGGAAGATGATTGAACACTAGAGTGCCCAGAAATTTGCACTCGTCTGAAATGATTCTGGTAGTTGATGATGTCTAGAATGGGCTTACATATGCCATTTGGAAGAGATGAAGGAAGATCGCCGGAGATGGGATTAAAGATGCCATCCGAAGTAGATGCTGACTTCATAAGAAGTCTCTTTATGGGGATTCTTATTCCTGTTGTTTGAAGAGGTCTTCGCTGGAGAATGTTGATTTTTTGTTGTTCTCTTGCTTGAGGAGAACTATGTGGGGAATAGAGTCTAGGAATTTCAGTTGTCCATAGATCTACTGAGGGGTTATCTCTGGATGGGAGAGATGAAAGTTTGTTGTTTTCTGGTTAAAATCCAGGCTTGGTAGTAATTTGTTGGGGGAGAATGAAATTAACTACTATTTGGAAACGTATCATAGGAAACCTCTGTAAGGCTTTTCAGGATGAGTCCGGGTAAGATGTCATCTGGAAGTGTAAGATAAGGAACCTGGGTAGGGTTACTTCAGGAGATATCTGAGAGGGATCCTAGGTAGGGCAGCTTCAGGATGAGTTCGGGTAAAACAACATCGGGAAATTGTAAGAAGGAACCTGGGTAGGGTTGCTTCAGGACGAGTCCGGGTAAAACTACATCGCGAAATTGTAAGAAGGAACCTGGGTAGGGTTGCTTCAGGATGAGTCCGGGTAAAACTACATCGGGAAATTGTAAGAAGGAACCTGGGTAGGGTTACTTTAGGATGAGTCCGGGTAAAACTACATCGGGAAATTGTAAGAAGGAACCTGGGTAGGGTTGCTTCAAGATGAGTCTAGGTAAAACTACATCGGGAAATTGTAAGAAAGAACCTGGGTAGGGTTACTTCGAGATAAGTCTGTGTAAAACTTCTGAAGGAACCTGGGTAGGGTTACTTCGGGATAAGTCCGTGTAAAACTTCAAAAGGAACCTGGGTAGGGTTACTTCGAGATAAGTCTGTGTAAAACTGTTTTGGAAATCAGAGGAAACCCTTATAAGATTGCTTCGTGTTGAGCCCGTGTAAAGCTGTATTTGGAAGTTAGGAGAAACTCGTGTAAGATTGCTTCATGATGAGCCCGTGTAAATCTGTATTTCAGAAGGAGAAGGAACTCGCGTAAGATTGCTTCATGAAGAGCCCGTGTAAAGCTGTATTTGGTCGCACATATAATTACTCTGTTTAGTTTCAGGAGCTAATCTTGGACCTGTTGGAAATTGTTGATGATAACTATCTATTCATTGATCTTTCCTGAAAAAGTAAAGTGTTAGATGTATGCAATGTCATGATGTATGAAATGCATTGTGTAGTGATGTTCTTATAATAAATGAGATTGTGTCATATGAATTTGTACTGCATATGCTATGATGTTTGTAGAATAATGTTTGAATGCAATATATGAATGTATCAGTTGTTTTATTGCAGCGTTGTTGAATTAGGGAAAAAAATACCTGATTGCAGCTGGCGATGAAGAATGTAGGTCTTCGGATTTTGTTAAAGTTGAACTGTTGGGAGATGATCTTCCGCTGCTAGAGGAATAAACTCTGTTGGGGAAGGAAAGCTATGTGAATTGCATGAGGATTTTGTGAAATCCTATTGGGAAATCCTGAGAAGTTTGATGACTTCACTGGGGAAAACCTGATGTCGGAGCAATAGTTAGAAATTCCTGTTCTGCCGGGGATACAAGAACACCTAACATCATTAGGCTGTAAACTGTGGATATAGCAGCGACCTTGTGTAAGATACCCCTGCCTTTGTACCTGTTGGAAAAAGTACTTGCAGAGACTTTATGGACGGTTTAAGTGTTATCCCAACTCCTGGGGTGCTTGGTAAATGCTGATCAGGATGATAAACCTTCTACTGACTAAACAAGTGACAAGAGGACGGGACGTAGTCGTACACTTTAATCCCTAACTTTTTCCTGGACTGTCCTTTCAGATTTTCAGTCTACCAGGATACCCTTTTTTGATCAAGCCGCCTTTTCAGGTTTTCTACTTGCCAGGTGTACATATTTTGTTTTTATCCCTAATTTTTGCTCGAACCCTTTCGGTTCGCCGGGATGCCCTTATTTTTGCCTAGGCCAGTCAACCTAGCGGGTCTTTGTTCATGCGTAGTATTTTCCGACTATGTCCATGTTCACCGGGTACGGAGAATTGTCACTATCCATAGTAGTAAGTGTTTCCACACTGCCAGAAGATGCTCGTTTGATCGTACAAGATTCGTTGTTGGAATTCATGTCCAATGCCCTAAGTGATTCAGATGGAGATCTGCCCCTGGCTACTTGGCATCTTTGAGAGATTCCTTGAATCTTGACTTGACTGCCCCAGATCAGATGGACATCATGTTATGCCCCTTAATTATGAAAGGCCTATCAATGGAATGTCTTTCTGTCTGAGGTGATTTTGTTCATTGAGAAGATCTTTATTCACTGAATATCCTTCGTGCGACTTTCTCTGCCGTTGAATAAATAGTCATATGCAAACAATCGTATTTTAAGAATGCAAAGCTTATGCCTGTATTGAAGTTTGAAAATTCATTTTTAGTAAAACAAACAAATTTTGTAAAAGTGTGATATCAACTCGGGATTTATAGAGAACCCTACAGGAGTCAGGATACCTTTTGTAACAATATGCTCTCAAACTAACCCATGCTTCAGCTAGGACTTTTAAGGGTTGTAACATGGTCTGGTTCACGGTTTAAGAAACAAAGGACAAAGGCTCAAAATTTATTTGTACTCAACCCGCTCTTCGTGATGTTCTTCAGTTCTATGCTCAGTTAATTGTGCATTTTGGATCCCAATTGAGTCTGGCATCTTGTCCTTGATATTCTGGTGATAGTTCGGCAATTGAACATTTTCTTGAAGAAGGCAGTCATTCTTTTAACCTTTTCTTTTTTGTCGGGGATTTGTAGTAACCTCTTTTTTGATTTCGCTATCCCTGTCTTTTGCCTGAACTGTTTCTTTTTGTGATCACAGTCAGTGGGATGCCCCAGTTTTTTCTTAATTCTCCTTCATAGGTTTTGACTTAGCGGGCTTTTATTTTGAGAGATAATGACTGCCTGTTTTGACAATTATGCGGAACCATCATTGTCTTTTGATTTGGAAGGACGTCTTCGATGTCATTCATTATGTATGAAGTAGAATATTGCGACTGAATGTGCATCTGAATTAACTGAGAAGAACTACCCTGCCCCAGGTTATGATTAAGGGTTTTAATTTATGTGAAAATAAAACTCCTACTTCTTAGGCTCAAAGGGGTTGACTAGGTATTATCTTCCTTATAACTCCATTGTTTAGGATTTGAAACAATGCATGTACATCGGTAGCTTATGGTATGATTTCCGTCATCCTCCCTCTAAAGGCTCAGGGCTTTTGATCGAGAGTTGAATATCACGAAAAGGAAGTATAAATAAGTTTAAGCATAATGAAAACAAATTAATTCAAGACAAACATGTGTAATGCATTAATGAAATAACAAAGTTTTGATATGACAATAATTGTTTGAATAAATAAAGAAAATACAACTTGAGAATTAAAATGAACAAAAATGCTTTCAATCCTAGCCATGATTTGGCATGGGAGCAGTGATCACGTTGGGAATCTCATGAGGGTCGAACTCAATCTCCTTGGCGTCAATCATATTTTGAATCTTGTATTTCAGTGCCCAAAAATCGTTAGTATCGTGCCCCGGACTGCCAGAATGATAAGCGCACCTTGCATCAGGATTGTAGTTAGGAGAGGAATTCTTAGGGTTTGGATGAGGGTCTATCACCGTAATCAGATTCATCTTCAACATGTGTTGAAATTGTTGTGACAATGGCATGTTGATTTGGGTAAACTATCTCTTAGGCTCGTCTTGCCTTCAATGATTGCCCTATTGTTGTGGTTGTTGCACGCGTTCCGAATTAGAGACCAGCACTGCCCCTACAGATTGGTGGTAGTTTGCCTTATTATGACCCTTCTGGCCGTGCACAACATTGGCTTCCCTCGTACCATTAAATGGCTTCTTCTCAGCATTAGAAGAGGCAACCATCGGGATCTTCCCGCTCCTGATACCACTTTCGATCCTCTCTCCAGTCAGAACCATCTTTGTGAACCCGGATGAGGAACTCCCAATCAGCAAATTGAAGAATGGGCCTGTCAGAGTACCCATGAACATGTCCACCATTTCCCGATCAGTTAGAGGAGGTTGAACCCTTCCATCTAGATCCCTCCATTTTTGCGCATATTCCTTGAACCCTTCTCTCGAGCCCATAGACATATTCTGCAGTTGCACTCGAGTTGGTGCCAGGTCAACATTGTATTGGTACTGCTTGTAGAAAGCAGTAGCCAAGTATTCCCAGATATGGATGTCAGTTCCTTCTAGCTGATAGAACCAATCCAATTGAGTGCCAGCAAAAATTTCTTGGAAGTAATGGACATGTTGTACCCCAAAATTTGCCCTCCCATTTTTCACTCAAGGTACTATCCTAGGGTTTCTCAAACACTCAATTTGGCTCAAGATTTGATCAAACAGATTCTTTTTTTTAGGCATTGAGTCAGCCATTAAGGTTTGGTATTCCTCGAGCGAAATTGAGTTTCTAAAGTTTCAATTGGTCTTCTTGGTCCTTCATGTGTTCTCAAGGATGTTCATGCCAAGTTTCAAGCCTTGCATCGCGAGTGTGCCCAGTCAATGGCTCGAATGACTAAAAATCAACTATAAAAGTCGACACTTTCAAGATCAAGTTTAGAAGATCATAACTTCTTTAATATTTAATATTTCTGAGTGATTCTTTGAGCATGTGTTTCCTTTTTACGTCCTCATTAACTCATCTTTACAAGTCAAGGGCCAATAATTTGCACAAGATCATCAACAGTTTGGATACTTTACAGGCCACTTTATGGACTTTGGCCTAATCTCAAGTAACTGTTACTAGACTTTCAAGGATTGCAACTCTCCCAATTTTCATCATATCGGGATGGTTCTTTTTGCAACATATCGCAAATGATTATGTCTGTAAGATTGCTTCAAGGATCAATAGCCAAATGCGCTTAGAAGGCCATGAAATTCGTTGGAACATTTTGGACTTAGAATTGATTTTGTGTTGAGTTTGTTCTCCACTAAGTCAAGGGTAAAGGCAAGATGTTGAGTTTGAGGATTCATTGATTATATATTGCTTATAATACAAGTTGCTTGTGTTCGAAGCATTAGTAATTACTGAATTAAAATTGGATATAGATCAGGTTTCTTAAGTTTCTTTGATTGTTCATCAAGATTTGGTTCATGATAAAAAGGTTTATGTGTTTCTACTTGGAGTGCATTTCAAGGGTTCAAAATCGAATATCCAAGTTCGTCAATTAAATTGCAATATCAATTCAAGAAGATTTATGAGTTTAGAATTTTGAGCAAAATACACCCTAATTTCTAGAGGATTATTCCAAGTTTCCAAGAATTCAAGACTTACAACAAATTCATCATTCATACATTTCATTAAAATATTGTGTTCGGTTTACATTCTTGGACAATTTGCAAAAGGGTTTACAATGCAAAATATAAATTGAATCACAAGCTACATTTGTTGTTTACAAAGAAATAAATAAATATTTGTTTTTCAAGTTTTCTTCATCTTCAAGAAACTCCTCATAGCTAGCCATGGTTTTCTCTTCACCTTGCCTCGCTTGCCATTCAATTGCTCGTACATGAAACAAGAAAAAGAAAATTTTAGCTAGCGTCATGAAAATTCAAGCAAGCATTGATGGTTAAAACAAGTTTTATCTCATCATTAGGGTTTGCATTTTGGAATCAGAAATTAACAGGTTTGTTGTTTTTTAATCATAATCTATCTCCTCCTATTTTGCAAATCACAAAACCTGGATTTCGGTTCACGAAAGGAAAAGAGGGTTGCCAATGTTTCGTACTGCAAAAAAAAGCAAAGACACAAAGCAGCACAGCAAGCCAAACAACACTGCAAAATAGCAGTCCAACAATGCAAAACAATAAGTAATAGCCAGCAAAATCAGCAAATAAAAATGAGCAACAATTCATAAAAATATTAGCAAAAAAACAGCAAGCTAACAATAGCTCAAAAAAACCTCAAATGTCATCATTTTCCCTAAATGGCCAAACCCTTCAGAAAATTGTATGATAAGCAAAATTGATTTATTTCATGAAAAGATGAAGAGGAAAAGAGATAGGGTCAGGAAGATATCACATAAGCATACAACAGTCTAAAAACCTGCAATGAACATGCCAAAATCTGCACCTCATCAGCCCAAACACTCTGCTCTCAAAGCAGTCATGAGCTGCCTTGCATAAGTCAGCCCTCTTGTTGTCCAAACCTTGCTGCCCATAATAGTCTGCAATGCTGCACAACTTGCATAAACCAGTCCCAAAAACCAGTAAAAACCTTAAGCTACGTGAAAAAACAAAAGATGTTGCAACTCTTGCCACAAACCAGCCCATAAGACAACAAAAAGGCATTGTGATCGGTGGATCTGGAACTGACTGTTTAACGCTGGTTCGCGAAATGTCGCGGAAGCAAGAGTCGCCACCATCTTTTATTTTCTCCAAATGGAAAGGACAAAAGCACAGAAAAATTCCTTCAAGAGATTGCTCTCGGTTCGGGAGGTAGGTTATAGAAAGGGAAGGTGTTAGCACCCTTTCTATCCATGGTTATCCATGGGCTCTTAGATACTTGCTCATTTGTGTTTTCAAAAATGGTTTGTTTGCTTTTCAACTGTGGGTTTTAAAAGGTTTCTTTGAAAATTCCAGTTCGACTCTTGTATCAGTCCTCAAGAGTGTTTGAAAAATTGCTTTCGAAAGCTTTTTGAAAAGGTGTTGGTGTGAAAAGTATTTTTGAATTTGTTTTGAAATTAGAGCAAGTATCTAGAGTCGTCTACCTACCCTAAGGAATTCTCCTGTGTAAATGTCCTTTAAAGTAGTGCCATCCCACCATTGAGAGGTAGGTAGCACCACCGTTGGAGGTGTTCGGGTCAATTCGAGGTTCGGGACATGGTGATCACCAGAGCAATGGGAAGACACCTTAGAAGCTACCCTCATGCCAGGTTCCCGGATCATGAGGACTTACTAAGACATCCTCTACTCGACGATCACCTTTCGAGATAAGGCAACAGTGAGGCGTACCCTAGGGGTGGTGTGTGCGATTCGTGTGTCGTTTTCATTTGTATTTGTCTTGTCATGTTATCGGTGTTCTACGCTTGATTTTATTTTAAGGCCATTCATTCTTGCATGCTTTGTTTAACAGTTAAAATATTTGCGAGAAAGTAAAAGATTCTAAGCTATTACAAAAGGCGCGGGTCCACATCGCCAAAATTAAACCGGACCCGATTTGACAGAAAAATAAATAAATTAAAAGAATTAAAAGTGCGAGAAGTAGTTACAAGGCTTCGGGAGAGGTACATAATTATTTAAATGACATAAAATAAATATGCGAAATTAAACAAAACGAGGGCGTTGGACCCTTTTGCAAAATTAAAATTAATAAGGAATTAAAATTAAAATTAAAAGAAAGCAAGAATTTGTTTTTTGTTTTTGGTATTTTTAGTATTTTAGGATTTAAATGAAAAGAGAGAATTAATTAAAATTTAAATGAGATATAAACCCTAATTCTATTTTGTTTTAATTTATTTAAGAAAATATTGAATTCAACCTAAATTAAACCTAATTTTTTATGTACAATTTTAATTATGAAAATAAATAATATTATTGTGAAAAAGAAAAATTTAAAAAGGAATAAAATCATTAATTAAACCTATTTCTATATTTTTTAGATTTTTTTATGAAAAGAATTAATATTGCAACCCCTAATTTAAACTAAATTCATTTACATACAATTTGTTTATGAAAATAATTAAAATAAAATACTTATTATATTTTTTGATCTTTTCTGATTTTTTATGCATTTTTATGTTTTTGTAGAAATAATTAATTAATTTAAACAAATAAAGAAAACAAAATAACAATTAAAAATAAAACATGAAAAAGAATGGAGAATTGCAAACCAGGGGGGTTTCAGTCCCAAATTAGGAGGTATGGATCCAAGAATCCTGGCCCAACAAGCTTCAGGTCCATTGACTTTTTTGAATCACGTGTGGTGTGTTGACTGGGATCCACTATATTCCTCAATTCTCAGCCTTGTGATGGTTGACGCTGGGCACGTGGACGCTCTGATCTGGAGGATGCATGATGCGCTCCACCTTTGACACTGCATAGGAACACTTTTTGCAAAATAATATAGAAATTACGTAGACCTGGGGCTCGAACCCAGGTCATGTGCTTTGCCAATAGACTTGCTTGCCATCTGTGCCAGTTCACGCATTTGATTAATAAACAAACAACAAATATTATAAGAGAAAGCAAGGAAGTTAGTGGGTAGCGCGCGAAATATTCAAACGCTCCAATCAATGCCTCCCACGTGATCGTCTTCTTCACTTTCCTGAAACATAAAGTATTAGGCCACGGTTTCTTATGCGTTTCAGAATGGGACTTTTGGGAAAATAGCGATTAGGCTATCCTTGAACATAAATTAGGCGCGAGGGCATGTTTAGGATCGTCCAGGTCTGTTGATTACAACCATGGCATTATTGAAGGCTAATTTTTCGTTAAATAAGAAACCCCAATTTTGAGGTCCTGCAAACCCTAGAAAGCAAGCATGGTGAAATCTCATATACAGCATAAAAACGCAATTAATTATGTTGGTTAGCATCAGAATATCATAAGGAATATAAATCCACAATTAGAATGCCATGAGAATGCCTAGAATTAAAAATACGATCGTGACTTTTTCCCTGTACAGGGGAGGTTCTCGTTACCAATTCCTTGAGCTTTGGTGAATGTCTTTGATTGGAATGAGATCAGTGATCTCCAAGGAAGCTATTGGAATGAAAATTAGGTCTTGAATCGTCCTCAAAGGTGGTTTTCAGAATTGACCTTCTTAGAGAAAATTTCAAGTTTTCAATGGCCTCTTCTGAGCTGCTGCGTGTCCCCTGTGATTAGGGTTGTGTTCTAGCATTTGTACTGAGTGAATTAGGTTAAGAAAAGTAGCACAAATCCATGGAATTCATTGTTTTTTGAAAATTTGATTTGTTAAGATCTTTCCATATCTTTTTCCATGTGTTTTTGGTCCAAATCATATCCAATTTCTCCAATTCTTTCCACGTTTAGCTAAGCACGAAATATTGAGTCCAAAACATGTATAAAAAGATTGGTTAGGTCAAGTTAGATATTTTTCATATATTTAAATGATTTAAATGAATTAATATAAATAATAATTCAAATAATTAAATAAAAAATGATAAAATACTTCCCTTTGGGCCAAGTAGTCGTGCATATGCTTAGAATGATGAATCATGGAAGAAAAATGGGCCCATTAGCAATTTTAGGTCATTTGGATCAAAGTTGACTTTTCAAAATATCCAAAAATTTCCCAACTTCTACAAGGCATAACTTGCTCAATTTTTAAGCTTTTCTCATGTTCTTGGACATTTTGGAAAGGTCTTTGAGTCCTCTAACCAATGCCTTTTGAAAATGACCTATAATGTTGAAATTGATAACTTTTTGTGAGAGCATTTCTTGGACTTGAAATATGAAGATGAGTTGTAGGAAATGTCTTTCTCTTCAAAATGAGCCTTGGATGGAATTTTTCTGATAATCCATGTGAAAGTTATGCCCTGGTCAATTTCAGTTGACTTTTTTCAGCTGTCCAAATAAGGAAACTTTTGCATCTTTGATGATTTCTGAGCCAAATTTTGAGAATCATGATCAAGCATTGATCAAATGATGTTTTTGGCTTCAAAATGATATGTTGACCAAAAATTTGAACTTTTGACTGTCAAATGACCATTTTACCCCTACAGTTGACTGTAGTGCAATTTAGGGTTTTGACTGTGCAATTTTGAGCTGAATGCATTGAAACTTGATATGAGGATACTTGACCATGTTTGTAGGCATGTGAGACTTGATTGGACCTTTGAACACTCCATTTTCTTGATCAGAACACAAACCCTAGTTTTGACTGTATGGGAGACCTTTGCACTGTGCAACCCTTGGGGAATTTTGCAGCTTGACTTGGAAATTTCTTGGAGAATATGGGAGGGAAAATTTTGGGGTGCAACAGTTTCCCCTGTTCAATCTTCTTAGACCTGAGGATGCAGATTGGCGGACGTGCCTTTCGTAATTCGAGGGTAGAAGATGATTGGACACTAGAGTGCCCAGAAATTTGCGCTCACATGTTAGCGGTGATGATGGAATGGGCTTATAGATGCCATTTAGAGGTTGATGAATAGGATGATGGGCTTATAGACGCCATCTGGATGTTGATCGCGTAGGAGATTCCTTAGCGAGAACCTGCATACCTGCAAAACAGAAAATGAGTACCTGACACGTTGCAGGAGCTGATTTTTTAAATGCTTGGTACAGATGTGTCCTGACTGGTTACAGGAGCTGAGTCTTCAGATGCTTCAAACGGCGATGAATGAACCAGGGATGGTTACTGCCTTAGCATGAATGGTAAGAGAACCTTGGGCGACTTTAACTTCAACAACGCTCGTTGAGAAAATCTTGGGTGTCTTCTACTGGGATAAGAATCAGGGAGATCTTAGGGTCGATCTGACTGAACCAGAGAAGGCCTTTGACTGGATAAGCATCAGAAAAATCTTAGGGTCGATTTAACTGAACCGGACAGGGTCTTGGAATATCTTCAACTGGATAAGCATCAGGGAGATCTTAGGGTCGATTAACTGAACCGGTCTAGGTCTCGAAATGTCTTCAACTGGAATAAGTGTCAGAACGTCGCCATATCTGGTTCATATCTGGACTATATCTGGAAGGAAACCTGGAAGCAGCATCAGAACGTCACCATATCTGGTTTACATCTGAAACTATATCTGGAAGGAAATCTGGAAGCAGAATCAGAATGTCACCATATCTGGTTTACATCTGAAACTATATCTAGAAGGAACTCTGGAAGCAGCATCAGAACGTCACCATCTCTGGTTTACATTTGAAACTATATCTGGAAGGAAATCTGGAAGCAGTATCAGAACATCGCCATACCTGGGTCATATCTGAAACTATATCTAGAAGGATATCTGGAAGCAGTATCAGAACGTCGCCATATCTGGGTCATATCTGAAACTATATCTAGAAGGAAATCTGGAAGCAGTATCAGAACGTCGCCATATCTGGGTCATATCTGAAACTATATCTAGAAGGATATCTGGAAGCAGTATCAGAACGTCACCATATCCGGTTCATATCTGAAACTATATCTAGAAGGAAATCTGGAAGCAGTATCAGAACGTCACCATATCTGGGTCATATCTGAAACTATATCTAGAAGGATATCTGGAAGCAGTATCAGAACGTCACCATATCCGGTTCATATCTGAAACTATATCTAGAAGGAAATCTGGAAGCAGTATCAGAACGTCACCATATCTAGTTTACATCTGAAACTATATCTAGAAGGAACTCTGGAAGCAGCATCAGAACGTCACCATCTCTGGTTTACATCTGAAACTATATCTGGAAGGAAATCTGGAAGCAGTATCAGAACGTCGCCATACCTGGGTCATATCTGAAACTATATCTAGAAGGATATCTGGAAGCAGTATCAGAACGTCACCATATCTGGGTCATATCTGAAACTATATCTAGAAGGAAATCTGGAAGCAGTATCAGAACGTCGCCATATCTGGGTCATATCTGAAACTATATCTAGAAGGAAATCCGGAAGAAGTATCAGAACGTCGCCATATCTGGGTCATATCTGAAACTATATCTAGACAGAATTGCGATAGTTGATAGTAATCATTTTTGTATTGATCTTTTTCCTGAAAAGGCAAAACATAATTGTATGCAAAATCATGATGCATGAACTGTATGTCTTCAAAATTAATGAGATTCGTGTAGTATGATGCATATGCATGCTATGATGTATGAAGATGTGATGTTTATGAATGTATTTTTGTCTAAGAAAATAAATCCTTGGCGGGTGCCGGGAAGTCACTCCTGGGCTGATGTTGAAGAATAGGTTTTGCTTCCGCCGGGGATGATAGCTGCAAGAATACCGGTAGGAGAAGATGACTCCGTTGCGGAATAAACTTGGCGAATGGGTTGCTCTGCGGGGAGACAAATACTCTAGTAATCTTGCTGGGGAGCAATACTCTGTGGGGAGAGAGACACTCTGTTGATTGTTGATGGTAACTTGCTGAGGATATCCTTGTTGTTGGAAGTGTTGATGGACTTCGCTGGGGTAAGAAGACTGTGTCGACGACGACCTTTCCGTGGCTTTTGACTGAGGATAACCCAGTTATATCCTGTTAGGGAAATAACTCTTTGAATAAAGCCGGGAGACGCATTCGTGCTCTGCGAGGATAAGCTTCCAAAATTTACTGGGGATAAGCTTATTGCTTGGGGATATGAATTCCATCTTTCTTGGGGAAGCTGGATTGGACTCTCCTGGGGAAGTATTGAACTGTATTGGTTATGTTCTTCAACGGAACCTACCCTGATACCTTGGAGGATAGAACGATCAGATTTCTTAGACCACTCTTTATTGCCCCTGTTTCTATGGGGGAGGCACTTGTGGGGTGCTGATAGTTGTTGAAGGACAAGCCTTCTTCTGGTAGACAGATGGCAGGACATAGTCGTACGCTTTAATCCCTAACTTTTTCCTGGACCGCCCTTTCGGGTTTTCAGTCCACCGGGATACCCATTTTTGCTCAAGCCGCCTTTTCAGGTTTTCGACTTGTCGGGTGTACAGATTTTTTCATTTCATCCCTTCATTTTTCCCGAACCCTTTTGGTTCGCCGGGAAGCCCTTATTTTTGCCTAGGTGTGTCAACCTAGCGGGTCTTTGATTTTGCGTAGTATTTTTCGGCTATGTCCACGCTCTTAGAATGCAGGTAGGTGCCCCTGGCTGCTTGTGTTGCCATATTACCAGAAGGTGTCTGATCGTGCAAGATTCGTTGCTGGAGTTCCCCAAGTGACTCAGGCAGAGATTTGCCCCAGGCTTTTGGCCTTTTGAGAAATTCTCAGGATCTTGACTTAACTGCCCCAGATGGTAGACCATGATCATGTCTGCCCCTTGATTGGAAGTACTCTTGTTCATTAGGCATTCGTCGTGCGAATTTCTATGTTGTTCAAACAAAAAGTCATATGCAAACAAAGTTATGTTAAAATGCAAAGCTTATGTCTGTCTTGAAGATTTTGAAAATGCATTCTTTTTCATAAAACAAGTGAATGTTTGTAAAACGTGATGTCAACTCCGTATTTACCGTAAGCCTTAAGGAGTCAGGATACCTTTCGTGACAGTATGCTTTCGAGCTTACCCATGCTTCAGCTAGGACTTTTAAGGGTTATAACGTGGCCTGGTTCACGGTTTAAGAAACAAAGGATAAAGGCTCAAATTATTTGTACCCACCCGCTCTTCGTGATGTTCTCCAAACCTAAACTCAGTTGATCGTGCGTTAGACCTTGCTTGAGTCTTTGCTTTGATGTTCCAATAATGGTTCAGATGTTGATGATTTCTTTTGAATAGGCAGTCATTTTTTGCTTTAGTTGAGGGTTTGTGAGACCTCTTTCTTGATTTTTGTTATCCCTTTCTTTCTTTTTTGCTTGAACTGTTTCCTTTTTTGGAATTACAGTCAGCGGGATGCCCCAGTTTTGTAAGTCTCCTTCATGGGTTTTGACTTAATGGGCTTTTCATTTTTTGAGATAATGACTGCCTGTCCTTGTGATTTATTCAGAACCAATCATTGTCTTTTGTTTTGTAAGGACTCCTTTGGTGCCATTTGTTATGCACTTGGATCAACTGAGAGAACTACCCTGCCCCAGGTTATGATAAAGGGTTTTAAATTTCGAAAATAAAAACTCCTACTTCTTTGGCTCAGAGGGTTTCACGAGGGATTATCATCCTTATAACTCCAGTGTTTAGGGATTGAAACAATGCCTGTACCTCACCAGCGGGGTCTGTTCAAAAGCATACTGTAGATTATGGTATCGTTTTCGTCATCCTCCCTCAAGAGGCTTAGAATTTTAGATCCAGAGTTGACATCAGAAAAAATATGAAAAGAAATTTGAACATAATGAAAACAATTGTATTAATTCCCAAAATAGACATATGCGATGCATTGATAGGATAAAAGAGTTTGCTATGACATTAATTGTTTGTATAAGCAAAGAAAAATACAACTCAAAAATTCAAATAAACAGAAGGCTTCAATGATTGGTCAACGGAGCAGTGATTATGTTTGGAGTCTCAGGCACTTCAAACTGAATCTCCACGGCGTCGATCATGTCTTGGATCTTGTTCTTGAGAGGCCAACAGTTGTCCGTAGTATGCCCCGGGCTATCAGAATGATATGCGCACCTATCATTGGGATAATAGTTTGGAGCAGAAGTGTTCGGATTCTGGAGAGGATCCCTTAAGGTGATCAGCCCTGCCTTCAACATTTGTTGCAGTGCTTGATCCAGCGACATGTTGATTTTGGTGTACTGTCGTTTCTCCTTTCGCTGCTGCCCCTGTCCTTGTTGAGCAGGTCCAGGATTGGAGATCTGGATTGCCCCTACCTCATGACTGCTCTTTTTACCATGCACAGCATTGGATTCTTTCTTTCCATGATGAGGCTTTTTATCAGAAGGTGCAGCCTCTTGAATTTTCCCAGACCGGATGCCAGCTTCTATTCGCTCTCCAGTCAAGATAAGATCTGTGAATCCAGCAGACGAATTCCCAATTAGGTGGTTGTAGAACGGACCAGACAGGGTCCCCAAGAACATATCGACAAGTTCCCGATCAGTCAGAGGTGGTTGTACCCTTCCAGCAAGATCCCTCCATCTCTGCGCATATTCTTTAAAACCTTCACTTGATCCTAACGACATACCCTGGAGTTGGGTACGCGTAGGAGCAAGGTCGGCATTATATTGATACTGCTTGTAGAAAGCAGTAGCCAACTCCTCCCAGTTACGAACCTTGGTCCCATCTAGCTGATAGAACCATTCGAGATGAGTCCCTGAAAGACTCTCCTGGAAGAAGTGGATCCACAAATTCTTGTCCACCGTATATGGCTGAATCTTCCGAACATAGGACCTGAGATGTAACTTGGGACAAGACGCCCCGTCATACTTGGTAAAGGATGGTGCTTTGAACTTCCGAGGAATAATCACACCAGTTGACAAACCCAGATCTCCAAAATCCAGCCCAGGTACCTGTTGGATCTCCATAGCATTCAGCCTATCCTCCAATTGTTTGTACTTGTCTTCGGCAGGAGGGTATTGTTCGTCGTTGAAATCTGTCTCGTTGTCGGAGACCACTGGACTGGGAACCCTTTCCTCTTGATGACTGCCTTTCCCCACAGATGGAGTTGTCCTCTCAGTTTCATCCTGCAGTGTGTTCCCAGATCTGCGTCTAGGGCTGAACAAAACAGTCCTCCTCTTCTTCTTTTCCTTCTTCAAGAGAAGAGCCTTCAGATCTTGCTGCCCCTGGGTCAAATTCATGATCAGCCCTTGGAACTGGGCGTTCTGAGCCTGGAGGGCCTTGATAGTGTGCTCGGTTGATGATTCAGGATTCATGACGATCGGCTGAAATAAACAGCGAAGAAGGGTAAGCAACCTGTCAAAGGGATACCTGCAATGTAATGAGATGTATGACATGCATGTAATGTTTTCAAGGACCTCGCGGGGTAGACAAAAAATTTGTTAGAGTTGAAAACCGGTAACTTGATTGAAGGTACTTTATGTTGTTGAGAGTCCTTCTTCAAGGGTCAAAGGCTCACCATATCAAGTGGGTCATAGCCCCTGACAACCTTGGCTAGAGGAAAATAAATCCTCTTTGCCCCTTGCTAGATGTTTGATTTATCATGACCTGCATCACAAGCCCTTGAGATCCTTGAAATGGGTTAGGATGTATGCAATGGTATGATGTCATGCTATGCATGGGGTGATGTAGGTAAACCCTGTTATGAGTCCCAATTAAGGACTATAGACAAACCCTGCAAGAAATTCAGTATACTTTGTTATGAGTCCCAATTAAGGACTATAGACAAACCCTGCAAGAAATTCAGTATACTTTGTTATGAGTCCCAATTAAGGACTATAAACAAAACCTGCAAGAGACCTAGTAAACCCTGTTATGAGTCCCAGTTAAGGACTATAAACAAAACCTGCAAGTAGTTCATGTGTTAGATAACAAGCATGCAAGTAGTCAAGTACGAAGGCACACAAGTCACACAAAAGAGCCCTTAGAGTTTAGGCCAGCATGAAGTTTGGGGTACTACCCTCTTGAAGTTGGTGGGCTCAACCTGTCCTATCAGAAGTGACCGGGTTCTAAGGGTCCCAATATCACGGGATTGCTTTCATTGTTCATCGTTTCGATTTAGCCACTGAACTGGCGACCGAAATATTCCAGGAAAGCAACCCTCAATTGAGTGTAGCATCGAGTATCAACCAACCTCGGACTGCACCAAAGTCAGTTATCTCACTACCCTAAAGAGGCTAAGATAGTTCAATTAAGGTTCCTAAGGTCTGTTGATGCTTCATGCCACCACGCGGAGGCCCCGTACTCTCCTTGACTGAACTCAAGGGTTACCGGTACACACCAAAGTGCCACATCAACGTAGCAGACTGTTTCAACCATGTCGGTATACCCCGCACAGTTCCCTCACAGCCTTGTTGCTACTTTCTAAGAAGGTATCCCCCAGATCCGGGTTAGGATCTATAGAACTCCCAAGCAACCCACAATAATAAAGCAAACAAGGAAAGCAATTGAAAACACAGTTATGAACTAACCCTAAGGTACACCCCACTTTATAAGAGTCCCCAGCAGAGTCGCCAGTTCTGTGATCGGTGGATCTGGAACTGACTGTTTAACGCTGGTTCGCGAAATGTCGCGGAAGCAAGAGTCTCCACCATCTTTTATTTTCTCCAAATGGAAAGGACAAAAGCACAGAAAAATTCCTTCAAGAGATTGCTCTCGGTTCGGGAGGTAGGTTATAGAAAGGGAAGGTGTTAGCACCCTTTCTATCCATGGTTATCCATGGGCTCTTAGATACTTGCTCATTTGTATTTTCAAAAATGGTTTGTTTGCTTTTCAACTGTGGGTTTTAAAAGGTTTCTTTGAAAATTCCAGTTCGACTCTTGTATCAGTCCTCAAGAGTGTTTGAAAAATTGCTTTCGAAAGCTTTTTGAAAAGGTGTTGGTGTGAAAAGTATTTTTGAATTTGTTTTGAAATTAGAGCAAGTATCTAGAGTCGTCTACCTACCCTAAGGAATTATCCTGTGTAAATGTCCTTTAAAGTAGTGCCATCCCACCATTGAGAGGTAGGTAGCACCACCGTTGGAGGTGTTCGGGTCAATTCGAGGTTCGGGACATGGTGATCACCAGAGCAATGGGAAGACACCTTAGAAGCTACCCTCATGCCAGGTTCCCGGATCATGAGGACTTACTAAGACATCCTCTACTCGACGATCACCTTTCGAGATAAGGCAACAGTGAGGCGTACCCTAGGGGTGGTGTGTGTGATTCGTGTGTCGTTTTCATTTGTATTTGTCTTGTCATGTTATCGGTGTTCTACGCTTGATTTTATTTGAAGGCCATTCATTCTTGCATGCTTTGTTTAACAGTTAAAATATTTGCGAGAAAGTAAAAGATTCTAAGCTATTACAAAAGGCGCGGGTCCACATCGCCAAAATTAAATCGGACCCGATTTGACAGAAAAATAAATAAATTAAAAGAATTAAAAGTGCGAGAAGTAGTTACAAGGCTTCGGGAGAGGTACATAATTATTTAAATGACATAAAATAAATATGCGAAATTAAACAAAACGAGGGCGTTGGACCCTTTTGCAAAATTAAAATTAATAAGGAATTAAAATTAAAATTAAAAGAAAGCAAGAATTTGTTTTTTGTTTTTGGTATTTTTAGTATTTTAGGATTTAAATGAAAAGAGAGAATTAATTAAAATTTAAATGAGATATAAACCCTAATTCTATTTTGTTTTAATTTATTTAAGAAAATATTGAATTCAACCTAAATTAAACCTAATTTTTTATGTACAATTTTAATTATGAAAATAAATAATATTATTGTGAAAAAGAAAATTTTAAAAAGGAATAAAAACATTAATTAAACCTATTTCTATATTTTTTAGATTTTTTTATGAAAAGAATTAATATTGCAAACCCTAATTTAAACTAAATTCATTTACATACAATTTGTTTATGAAAATAATTAAAATAAAATACTTATTATATTTTTTGATCTTTTCTGATTTTTTATGCATTTTTATGTTTTTGTAGAAATAATTAATTAATTTAAACAAATAAAGAAAACAAAATAACAATTAAAAATAAAACATGAAAAAGAATGGAGAATTGCAAACCAGGGGGGTTTCAGTCCCAAATTAGGAGGAATGGATCCAAGAATCCTGGCCCAAAAAGCTTCAGGTCCATTGACTTTTTTGAATCACGTGTGGTGTGTTGACTGGGATCCACTATATTCCTCAATTCTCAGCCTTGTGATGGTTGACGCTGGGCACGTGGACGCTCTGATCTGGAGGATGCATGATGCGCTCCACCTTTGACACTGCATAGGAACACTTTTTGCAAAATAATATAGAAATTACGTAGACCTGGGGCTCGAACCCAAGTCATGTGCTTTGCCAATAGACTTGCTTGCCATCTGTGCCAGTTCACGCATTTGATTAATAAACAAACAACAAATATTATAAGAGAAAGCAAGGAAGTTAGTGGGTAGCGCGCGAAATATTCAAATGCTCCAATCAATGCCTCCCACGTGATCGTCTTCTTCACTTTCCTGAAACATAAAGTATTAGGCCACGGTTTCTTATGCGTTTCAGAATGGGACTTTTGGGAAAATAGCGATTAGGCTATCCTTGAACATAAATTAGGCGCGAGGGCATGTTTAGGATCGTCCAGGTCTGCTGACTACAACCATAGCATTATTGAAGGCTAATTTTTCGTTAAATAAGAAACCCCAATTTTGAGGTCCTGCAAACCCTAGAAAGCAAGCATGGTGAAATCTCATATACAGCATAAAAACGCAATTAATTATGTTGGTTAGCATCAGAATATCATAAGGAATATAAATCCACAATTAGAATGCCATGAGAATGCCTAGAATTAAAAATACGATCGTGACTTTTTCCCTGTACAGGGGAGGTTCTCGTTACCAATTCCTTGAGCTTTGGTGAATGTCTTTGATTGGAATGAGATCAGTGATCTCCAAGGAAGCTATTGGAATGAAAATTAGGTCTTGAATCGTCCTCAAAGGTGGTTTTCAGAATTGACCTTCTTAGAGAAAATTTCAAGTTTTCAATGGCCTCTTCTGAGCTGCTGCGTGTCCCCTGTGATTAGGGTTGTGTTCTAGCATTTGTACTGAGTGAATTAGGTTAAGAAAAGTAGCACAAATCCATGGCATTCATTGTTTTTTGAAAATTTGATTTGTTAAGATCTTTCCATATCTTTTTCCATGTGTTTTTGGTCCAAATCATATCCAATTGCTCCAATTCTTTCCACGTTTAGCTAAGCACGAAATATTGAGTCCAAAACATGTATAAAAAGATTGGTTAGGTCAAGTTAGATATTTTTCATATATTTAAATGATTTAAATGAATTAATATAAATAATAATTCAAATAATTAAATAAAAAATGAGAAAATACTTCCCTTTGGGCCAAGTAGTCGTGCATATGCTTAGAATGATGAATCATGGAAGAAAAATGGGCCCATTAGCAATTTTAGGTCATTTGGATCAAAGTTGACTTTTCAAAATATCCAAAAATTTCCCAACTTCTACAAGGCATAACTTGCTCAATTTTTAAGATTTTCTCATGTTCTTGGACATTTTAGAAAGGTATTTGAGTCCTCTAACCAATTCCTTTGGTCCCATGTCATTCTGATTTACCAATCTCAAGTTATGGCCTTTGACGTAAAGTCCCTTTTTGTTGACTTTTGAAAATGACCTATAATGTTGAAATTGATAACTTTTTGTGAGAGCATTTCTTGGACTTGAAATATGAAGATGAGTTGTAGGAAATGTATGTCTCTGCAAAATGAGCCTTGGATGGAATTTTTCTGATAATCCATGTGAAAGTTATGCCCTAGTCAATTTCAGTTGACTTTTTTCAACTGTCCAAATAAGGAAACTTTTGCATCTTTGATGATTTCTGAGCCAAATTTTGAGAATCATGATCAAGCATTGATCAAATGATGTTTGTGGCTTCAAAATGATATGTTGACCAAAAATTTGAACTTTTGACTGTCAAATGACCATTTTACCCCTACAGTTGACTGTAGTGCAATTTAGGGTTTTGACTGTGCAATTTTGAGCTGAATGCATTGAAACTTGATATGAGGATACTTGACCATGTTTGTAGGCATGTGAGACTTGATTGGACCTTTGAACACTCCATTTTCTTGATCAGAACACAAACCCTAGTTTTGACTGTATGGGAGACCTTTGCACTGTGCAACCCTTGGGGAATTTTGCAGCTTGACTTGGCAATTTCTTGGAGAATATGGGAGGGCAAATTTTGGGGTGCAACAGGCATGTTGCACCTTGCTGCTCAAAAACCTGCATCAAACAGCTAAAGTTTGCATATAATTAGCAAAAACATACAACCTACACTAAAAGGCCACAAGGATAGTTAACCAAGAGTGTTCAAACCCTATTTTCTTTTCCCCTAAAAAACTTCAATCTCGTTGGCTATAAAACAGACAGAGGCATGAGTTATCAAGGAAGAGGAACGATTGCTCAAAAACCCAGTCAAGACTTTCTTCCACCATTGAGTAACTTCAATCTCTCTGTTCCTTCAGCCTCTTAAGAAACCACTTTCTCCTTCCACTGTAGATCACATTCTCCCAATAAAAAACCTATAAATCTTATACTCGTCACCCTGTAAAACTAAAAAAATTGTTTTATACCATCTATAGAATTCCAAGAAAACACAAAAAAATATATCCAAAAAAAAATCTACGCATCCTTCATCCAAAATAACATAGACCCTCTGTTTCCAAAGCATCACTCAGAAACAGCCTCACCTCCACCTATTCACGATCAAAAATCCGTCGCACCACCCTTACAATTCCTCTTCCTCATAATTTCCGCCATATTCCCCTCCTTCTCCGTCCCGAATCCGACCCTCCAACAACCAGCAACTACCCACCACCATCGATCTGCATCCGCTCCATGCTTCATTCAAAATCAACAATCTGAACTCAAAAGATGAGGAAAATGCAAAGCAAGATACAAAGTTGAAGGACTTACCGCTAGCGTTTGCCAGAATTTCCTAAACTCTGCGTCAGAATCATCAAAGCTCCAAACAGGTTCTGTTTAATACCTTCTTTTTTTCACTTGTTCCCTTTGGGTTCCATCATCTTTCATACAGAGCATCGTGAATCTTGGCTTCATCTATGCGTTTCTTTAGACTTAGGGTTTTGGGTTCCTCTTCTTCGTAAATTTCGAGAGAGACATGGGGCAATTGACAATAATCATGCTTGTAGAATTTGGGAAGGTGATTATGAGGACATGCAAGAGACACAGAAGACTGTTACCCTTTTCTTCATCGTTCCAATTTTCCTTTAATTTAATACTATTGAAAATAACAATAACTTAATTTAATAACCTAACAGCAGCGGCGCTGCTACGCTAGGGTTTCATTTTGATTCCATTTTTTCCTTTTCCCTTTACAATAAAACGGGTTGGGCCTATTTGGTTTGGCCCAACCCGTTTCTCAAATTTCATTTTTTATATTAATAAAGGCATTAAAATAAACGAATGAGTAAGCAGCACAGTGGTTAAGGTGTTGTCATATGAAGGTGGAGTCTCGGGTTCGAGACCCCCAGGGGACGTTTTCCATTTCTTTTTTTTCTATTTTCTATTTTGCTTCATTTTTCTGTTGGACAAACAAATCTCTGTTGGGCCTTATTCCCAACCAAGTCCAAAACCTGCAGCCTGTAAGCCCAGTCCATTTTTTATCAAACCACCTCTTTGTTTCTTTTTAACAAAATTATTTCTTAATTTCACAAAAAGCAAATTTGTGCCTTTCATCCCAAATTCAGCCCAACAACGAATTGATGCTGCTTACCCCCATATTTTCTGTTTGTAACCCTTTTTTTTAATTCTTATAATTTTCTTAATTAGTTTAAGATTTTGTGAATAATTAACTTTTTAACATTTTTGAAATTGTTTTATTTTTTTCATAATAAACTAAAATTCCAAAAAAAAATATATAGAAATAAATTTTATTTTTCTTCCCAAATTTCTCACAAAACAAAAACAAGAATTTTATTTCCATACTTTGTTAATTAATTTTTACTTCATAGATTATTGTAATTTCGATTAATTTCTCGATTCAATTTGGTTGTATTGATTGCCTATTTGGACTTTTAATCGCATTGATCCATCCCCATTTGTAAATTTGTACCCCCATTCCCGAAAACTCTGTAATAGCATAGAATTTTAATTTCCACAATTTACTGTTTTCCTTATACTGTATAGTAATTAGGTGTGCATGGCAAGATTTAAAATCAATCGCCAGATAACCTAATTTCAAAGATAAAATAACTTGAAACAAAGACACTTTTTTCAAACGTGCACCCCTAGGGTAACCTCGCTCGTTGCCTCGGAAACACAATCATGTCCCTCGAATATGGTACGCTTTATCAAAGACCCTTCGATAAAAAAGATTTTAGTTCCTCGATGTTGCCTTTGATAAAACGATCTAGTCCCTTATGAAAATTGCTAAAAGCGTCTCATAAGTTGCCTTCTATGACTGTACGATTGACCCGCGCCTGTCCCTTCACATCCAATGATGGGGCTTCTTTCCAAAACAATGATAAGATAGCAACATCTAAAGGAGGAGGAAAAGAACATCTATGACCTTTTGAGAAGGTAGATTCGCTCCTAGTTGCTCGCTTGCAAACAACAACAAAGAAACATTTTATACACCAACACTATCATTTTGAAACATTTTCAAAAGACAACACTTTTTACGCGTTCTTATAGAAACGAGAGCCATTACAAAGAAGACATATTTTCAAAATCACTTTCAAAAAAACATCCCACAAACACCTCTTTGAACTATTTTTTGAAACAACACTTTGTACGCGTTCTTATAGAAACGAGAACCATTACAAAGACATTTTCAAAATACTTTCAAAACCCACACCACAAGCACATTCAAACAAAAGTAAGTGATCTAGCAAGCAACTAAGAGCCCGTAGATAACTACGGATGAAAATGGTGCTAATACCTTCCCTTTTCATAATCTACCCCCGAACTCAAGAAAACATCTCTAAAGGTCTTTCTTGTTCTTTTCAGCCTTTCCTTTTGGATAAAAGAAAAGTCGGTGGCGACTCTTACTATCTGTACAATTGCGATCAAACGCAAAACATCCAAGTCAGTTCTCCCACCGCGTTACAGAACTGGAAACTCTATTGGGGAAACTTAAAAAGTGGGGTTACCTTAGGGCTAGATCACATCTACTTGCTTTCATTGTTTGACTTATATGCTTTACATTTTGGGTCCTTGTTTGGGTTACTATTAAAAATCCTACACCCGGATTTGGGACACCTTTTAGGTAAGTAGCAATAAACTGTGAGGGAATTGTGTGGGGTATATCAACACGGTTGAAACTGTAGCTATGTTAGTGTGACACATTTGTTGGTACCGGTATCCCTTGTGTTAAAATAAGGAGAATACGGGGCTGCTGAGCGGCGTCATGAAGCACTAATTGACCTTAGAACCTTACTTGACCAACTTGGCCATTAGGAAGTAGTGAGATAGCCGATTTCGGTGTAAAGCTGAAAATTGGTTGATACTCGATGCTACACTCATTGAGACTCGACTCTTGAGTTTTGTTTGGTTGCGAGTCAATCGCCTATCAAATGAAGCTTATGGGAAATGTCTGTTGTGATACGGTGGGAGAGCTAACTTGAAGGATTTGCGTTTGATCGCAAATGTTGCGGTTAGCAAGAGTCACCACCGAATTTTCTTTTATAAAAAAGGAAAGGTGAAAAAGCATAGGAAAGACCATTGAGATTGTTTCTTGAGTTCGGGGGGTAGGATATGAAAAGAGAAGGTATTAGCATCCTCTTCATCTATGGTTTTCCATGGGCTCTTAGTTACTTGTTAGATTATTTGCTTTTCGTTTGAAATTGTGCTTGATGTGGTTTTTTTGAAAGTATTTTGTAAAAGAGGCCAGTGTTTAGGCAATCTTTCTAATGATTCTTGTTCGTAAGAATGTATACAAAGATGTTGATCTTTTGAAAATATTTTCAAGTTTTGTAGGATGTTTTGAAAGTGTAGGTGTTTGTTTTTGAAAATAGAAAGGATCTTTGTTTTGAAATGGAGCAAGTAATTAGGAGCAATCTACCTACTCAAATGTCTTTCTTGTTCATTTCCTTTTCCTTTGACATTGTTGTCTTACCATTGATTTGGTAAGCAACCCTATCTTTGGATGTAAACGGGACGGATGTGGGTCATCGTATAACCATGATTAGAAATGTTGAAAGGTATATTAGCATTATTTTTGAGGGACTAAGATCATTTATACGGCAACTTAGATAGCGTCATCGAGGGACTTTGATCTTGTATTTGCTTGTTTTTGCTAAGATACCTTATATGCGTAATATGGCCATTTTGTATAAGGCAACCAAGTGGAATAACCCTAGGGGTGCTTGTGTGCAAGTGTATTACTTTCATGCTTGTTTTTGTCTTGAATTAGGGTTTTCTAGATATTGGTTTTAGTATTTCCATACAAACCTTAATTACTAGCATGTTATATAAAAGCGATAAATTGCGAAATTTAAAGTTACTACGCTATTACAACATTTGTGGGGAGGGGGTGTACAATTTGTAAATGGGGATTGCAAGAATTTAAACCTAATTAGTCTATTACAACCATATTGAATTGGTATGAACATACAAGGGATTAAATAAATACAAAGTATAAAAATAAATAAATGTACAAGGATGCAAAAATGTAAAGAAAATGAATTTGTTTGGTTTTCATGAAAGAAGATTTTGTCTTAACCTAATTAAATAAAGAAAATAGTTAATTAAGTATGTATTTATTAATAAAATATTTTAAATGAAAACCTAGTTCTAGTAATTAATCAAAAGAAAATAAATTCAAGAAAAGTATTTCGGTATTTTCATCTTAAAAATATTTATAGTATTATAAAATATTTTTAGTGTTTTTTTATATATAAAAAATAATGCATTTAATCTAGTATGAAAGAAAATAACTAATAACCTAAATTTATTTATTTACAAGATAATAAGTAAAAAAAATAAAGTATAATTAATAAAAATATTTTTGTGAGAAAAATAAAATAAACTAAGTCAAAATATAAATATATCATTTTTTGTATTTTTATGATTTTTTAGTATTTAGAAAATATATTTAAGAAAAGAAAAATGAAATAAGTAAATAAATAATAAAACTTGGGCCAGGGGGTGCCAAGAGGAAGTAGGGAGGTCAGCCAGCAAAAAAATAAAAAAATAAGCCAGGCCCAAAGAGGCCCAGCGCCCTGCAAACAAAAAAGTCAGAAATGTAAAAAATGAAAAAATGAAAAGGGTACCACTGGGGCTCGAACCCAGGTCCCATAGGTTACAGACGCGCGCTTCTACCACTAGGGTGGCTATACATCCGTTAATACAAATGAAACAATAAATATGTAAGGAAAAACGTGTTCTGAAGACTTCATCTTCAACCTCCAGCCAGACCAACTGTAACTTGCTTATTTCTAATCAAAAATGAAAACTGTAAACATGAAACTTGTAGAAAATTTTCTCACGATTCCAGAAATGTAAAGTATTAAAACTATAGATCAAAGATAAGCAAGAATTTTAATGGCCCTAATCTGAACCCTAAAATTTTCAGAAATTTCAGTTTCAAAATTCTCTAAGCTCAAGAAAAATTAATGGAAACTAAGGACATGGTTAGCTTCAGGGCAATGATATCTACATGTTTTATTCACAAATAAACTATTGATGATGCATGTATGAAGAGTTCCAAATTGAGAAAACTTACCTCAAAACTGGAAATCTTGTTTGGAGTTTGAGCTTGTTTCAAGTGATGGTGATGATCAGGTTAGCTTCCTTTAGGTCCTAGGAAGCTAATGCAATGGTTTGCTTGAGTTGAGAGTGGCTGAAATGACTTGGAGAAGTCAATGTGCAATGCTCTATTTTTGGTTATGGAGTTTTATGTAAATGGTGTTACAGTCGTGTAACAGGGACAAGTTATATTTGATGTATAGGAGCTTTAGGAACTAAAAGGCCAAAGAACGCACGGGGGAAATAGAAGATACAAGTTCAAGGTCAGAACCTGCATAAAAATGGAGTTTGTGTGCAATTTCTGGCTAGAGAGAATTTGAGAGAGTTTCAGGCTTGCAAAAATCGTCTCCTAAGTTGCATAACAGTGTCTCAATGTATAGGAAAATGTTTTTGAGAGTTTGGGTGATCAGAAGTACAAGTTCACATGTTATGGCTTTTTGGCTTGTTTTTGAAGCAAGCTTGACAAGCATTGTTCCAAGGCAAGGTACAAGGCTATCTAAAGTGGTTAGGCACTTTAAACATGCTTATCTCATTGTGTATAGGATGCTTGTACAGAAATAAAAAATACAAAGCTCAAGAGAAGTTGACTTTGTGATTAAAGCCACTTTACTAGAATGGCGATGTTACTTTGTGCCATTAATGGAAATGCAACTTGGATAAAGCTTGAATCAAGTGGATAATAGCTCAAAAGCAAATGTAATCTTCTGATTATGGAGAGATATTGAGGTTTAGAGGCCTGCAAAACAAGATTGTGCAGCATAGGTTTGAAATGGAATTCTTGTTCATCACAAAATGCCTTGTAATTCAAGTGACAAAACCCCAACTTCATCTCTTCGATTCTCCCTCCTCAAGAATGATCTCAAGGAGTTATTGGACATTTTGGAAAGCATGCAATGTGATCTACAACCCATATTTGAATTTATTTTGAATATTCCCCTTGGAACTATGTGAAAAAGTGTCATGAAGTTAAGTCAAAATCCTGGCTAAATTAGGGCAAAATTTCACTAAGTGTTTAGTTTCATGACCCTATGTTCATAAAATCATAACTTGAGATCCAAGAATTTTTGGAAGGAGTTGTGTGAAGAAAAGTTGTATATTTCATGGAGATCTACAACTTTCATGTTGAAAGTTTCTCTTGAATCATCCTGCATCATGGTGAAAATTTGGCTCAAAGTTATGAAAAAACATGAAATTTCCAACACAGAAAAATTTCTAAGTTTGGAAGTTTTGACTTTTCAGAATGAAATCTTGACTTTTTGATTTCTTGATGAATAATTTTCATATTTTGACATGTTTTAATGAATTGTGATATTTGGCACTTGAATTTGACCAAAAAGTCAAAGTTTGACTTTTCAGTATACAGTTGACTTTTGATCAATTGACTGAAAAATTCATCTGTCAATCCAATGGACTTGCAATGTTTTGAACCATTTAATTAGGTCAAAAATGATGAAATTTGACTCTTGAGATCATGCCTTAAATCAATTGACCATTTTCTAGGTCAAAAATCAGAAATTGCCCCTTCTCAATCAAAACCCTAATTCTGACCATTTTGCCCTTTTGGAGATTTGATCAAATTTCTTGAGGAGTTATGGTCCAAACTTGATCAAATGATACATATAAGTTAAAAATGTTGATATGAACCAAAAATTATGAAGTTTGACTGTGAATTGGCCATAGTTGACTTTTTACCCAATACAACTAATTTTTAGGTCACCTGCTCAATTGTCTGATCAAAAGTGTAATTCAAAGCTTGAAACTTGACATGAGTAATCTTGAGGGTCCATAATGATCCATGAAAGTCATATGGGGAATTGGAAGCTCAAGTATCCTTGTGCAAACTCAAACCCTAATTTTGGTCATCAGTGCCTAAAGAGGTGTCTTGAGCTGATCAAACCCTAGTGCAGTCTTGGGTCAAGGGAGATCTTGTGAGCAAATTCTTGATAAATGAGAGGGAAAATTTTGGGGTATAACAGCTGCCCTTGTTCAATCTTCTTAAGCCTGAAGAGTTAGATTGGCATGTTTTGCCATTCGTGACTAGAAGGTGGAAGATGATTGGACACTAGAGTGCCCAGAAATTTGCACTCGGTGATGTGATGGTAGAGGGAATGGGCTTAAATATGCCATTTGGAGGAGTGGTAGAAAGATGTTGGAGATGAGCTTGTAGATTCCATCCAAGGGTGATTGTTGAATTGTAATTTGTAAGCTGAAAGAATGAGTATCAGGATGGCGTCCTTGTCAGGAGCGTATCTGAACTGTATCTGGAAGCTGATTTTAAATGAGTGTCAGAATGGCATCCGTGTTTGGAGCATATTTAACTGTATCTGAGAGTTGAATCTGAAAGAGTATCAGAATAGCATCCGCGTCTGGAGCGTATCTGAACTGTATCTGGAAGCTGATTATCAGAATGGCATCCGTGTTTGGAGCGTATTTGAACTGTATTTGAGAATTGAATCTGAAAGATTATCAGAATGGCATCTGTGTCTAGAGCGTATCTGAACTATATCTGGAAGCTGATTATCAGAATGGCATCCGTGTTTGGAGCTGTAGCGGTAGAAATGTTCAAGACTAAGCCATTGGATTGACTAGACTTTATACAAATAAAAATAAAAATCGCCACCGTGCTTTATTATTTCCAAAGGAATGGGAAAAGAGAGAATAACCCAAAAAGAGGGGGAAAGATTCAAGGTAAGGGGGTTGGTTATGCAAAGGGAAGGTATTAGCACCCTAAACATCTACGGTACTCCGCATGAACCTCTTTGTAAAATCTGTATATTTTGGCTATAAAAATGTGTTGTATATAAAATGGATGGTGGAGGTGAGAAAAGAAATATTTTTATGATTTTTGCATCCGCCGCGGTTGTGAACCTTTAGTGCCTACGTACCACGTTTCGTGAAATAGGGGATCAGGGTACACGTAGTTCCTCTTTTAAAAATTTGAAACACAAGTGTGTTGGTTAATTTTATAAGATAAAACATCATCGTCATTGTCCGTATGGAAAACACACCTACTACCCACAATCATGAGAAAGGAGAATTTGCATCATCTCAAAGTGGAGGATATGGCTTAGATTTCAAAATCAACAATGCTTCACTCATCACCCAAGTGGAAAATATATCTCTTCACTACATATTATAGAAGTATAGTTGTTCGCACCACTATAAGGATTGACAAGATTTTAATCTTTTTAAGAAAAGTTTAAAGATAAAAGCCAAAGTGGCAAAATGGTTTGAAATGAGAATGGTTGACTTTTAGTCTTCTCACAAAAAATGGCAAGGTATTATTAAATTTATTGAGGTTTATTTATGATTTTTTTTTTAAAATGCATGGACATAAGTCCAAGTTTATTATGAAAATGGTTCAAGTTTCAAAACAATAAGATTTTTCAAAAGGAGGGAGAATATTTTTGAAATTAAAGAAGATGGGAGGAGAAGAAGAGGCTATCCTAAAGCATAAGGTAAAAGCTAAGGAGAAGAATCATCTAACCAACAAGAAGCAAATACTTGACATTATGAGTCAAGATAGAATTACCATTATTTTGATTGAAACCAAGCAAGCAAAGATACTAGACCTCTTGAGGGAACCAAACATCAAGTGTATTAAGTTTGCGCAAAAATTGGGCAGTGTAACGGCTGTATACAGGTGAATTCCAGATTACAAACAAAGAGTGTAATCATAATAACCTCCACACAAAATAAACAAACAACCCAACGTCTTGAGGTAAACCTCAAGAACTCCATACAAAATAATCATATAAAGTCACAAAGTCTCCAAGATAGGCCAAGGTCTCTAATCCTAAGTCCAAGAAAATGTACCATGCTCCATAATGCCAATGATAGTAACCAAATAGTCCAAGTATCATTAAAGTTTTTTATGGTTCATGTTGAATATTAGGTGTCTTCAAAAGGAAAAGAAAAGCTCAAGTGAGCAAATTAAAAATGACATAAAAGTAAATGCTCAAGTGAGCAAAGATGAAAGTAGCATGAAATGTAAAATGCTAAAAGTAAATGGTATATAAAACATAAAAATAAAAGCATAAAGTAAAGTCAATTGTTAGAAATTAGTGGTTAGTTGGATGACCATATTGAAACTTGCATTTGGAACTCATTAGAGGATTGGTAGAACCAAAGCCTCCACACAACAAGTTGCATTTGCTTTTTGTCAAGTATATCATCCATTTTGGAATCCTCAAAAGTAACATTTAATGATCAACGATGTTTAAGTGATCCGCGTTGACCAAAGGTGTTGTAGATCCATTAGAGGATTGGTAGAACCAAAGCCTCCACACAATGAATCTTAAGGTTATTGGATCAAAGAGATCAAATTAACATACTTGGGCTTGCAATTATAAGTTTGGGCCACGAATGATCATTTATTCAAATCGGGACAAAATTTAGCGCTATGTTAAGCAATCATAAGTGGACTTATATAGAAGTCACACCTATTTTGAGGTCGGTCAATAGCAATCTATGTACTTCATGTTCGGATAAATGATATAGAGATCACCATCCCTTAACATGTAGCACAATTAAAACAGAAAGGGATAAGATGAAGAGGGAGGGGAAGGATAAGCTAATTTGGATCACTACTTTAAATTTCTTTCATCTTAAAATTCAACCACTCCTCTAGATGGATTAAAGCACTAAACATATCATTAATCCAAAGAACCAAAAATGAATTAAATAATTCACTCTTCGGTAGATTTGAATTGATGAACATTTATCCAACTTCATCTACATCACAAAGTCCATTGAGTTTAAAGAGAAATTGGACATTTCAAATTGCAATCCAAACCAACAATCAAAAGGAGTGAGTAGAAAAAGCATTTTGGATCGAAGCTGCCCAAAACAAGGCAAAAAAAATGCATTATGTCCCTGTGTAAATCAATTGCACTACTGTGTAAATCGATTTACACAATACAATTTTCAAAAAAATCTGCGCGAAATTGCTTATGTGCAATCGATTTCACTGTTACTGCAATCGATTGCACGCTGTTACAGACAGCAAAATAGCATTTTAAAAGGCCAAATTCTTGTTCAAACTTTCCATCAAATACCTTATGATCATGGATCCAATTGAGCACAAAAATTCCATCAAATTATGAGAAAATAACACCATTAGAATCACAAAATAATGCTCAAAGAATCAAACCCAAAAATCAACAAGAGATCACATTGTGAAAGATGAATTATCCAACTTACCAAAGGTAGATCTAGAGAATTATGAAAACAACTTCAAGAATTTGCTTCAATTTAACCACAAGAATCAATTGCTCAAGCTTGGATGTAGAGAATTGATAAAGAAAAAGTGTTTGGATGAATGTTTAGCTCAAAGATTGGTAAGCTTCAATGCAAAGCTTACTACCTTTTTGAAAATGGAGCTTTGAGTGAATTTGGTAGATGGATAGAATTGAGAGATTTTTTAGCAAGGTGGATTTGGCTATCAAAAGCTTGAAAATTGAATGAAATGAGGGCTCTATTTATAGAGTTTAGGATTGAGATTAGTGGTAATTTGGTAATTGATTCTTGAAGCCAAAATTTGAATTAATGATAATTCTTTCAAATATTAGAGCCAAAATTTGAATTAATGATAATTCTTTCAAATATTAGAGCCAAAATTTGAATTAATGATAATTCTTCTTAAAAATGAAAGATTGACACTAAAATTTGAATTAATGATACATCTTTCAAAAATGAAGAAAAATTGGAGCCAAAATTTGACAAGTTTAAAATTGCTGATTTTTTTTCAAATTTTCATGTTGTGCAATCGATTGCACTATAGTGCAAATCGATTTGCACAATGTCTTTTTTTAAAAATGGCGCAAAATGCACTATGTGCAATCGATTGCACTCTAAGAGCAATCGATTGCATCAGTGAAAAAAATGAATTTTTGTTAATTTTTCCTTTTCAAATAGAGATTTTAGGAAAATAATACCAGAAATCCTTATTTGTCAGATGCTTCAACCTGGTACCTACAAAACAAAAATATACAAAGACAAAGAATAAATATTTTTTGTATTTTGATTAGAAGTTAGTAAACAACACATATACAAAATACACAACCAATGTGCTTGAAGATTCCTCAAGAGAAAACTTAAAGATAGGAGATAGAAAAAGAGGAAGAACCGACCCTAATGTGATCTTGTTATGACCGAGTTGATATGATATGATAGAGGAATATTAGGGGCAATAATTGGGGTACAACAGTTGCCCTTATTTAAGTGTCTTCTATCTGGAGATACGAATGTTAAAAATATTCGTGTTGACGCGATTCAAGATACTTAAATATAAAACAAGCCCTATTTTTTTCCTAAGGTGCCATGCAATGCTTATGATTATGAATGCAGATGGACAAATCTAAAGAGACACAAGACACCACTGTGGATGCCACAAAAAATGAAGAAACAAAGGAGCAACCCCACCAGGAAAATAAATCATCGGTGGACCCAAAAGAATTGAATCAGAGAGGAAGATAACAAGCATCGACGTTCATTGTCGATGTCCTACCAACATTCACTGAAGGTAGAAAGAGAAAATATCATATCATCGCTGTTCACTGATGATGAACTATCAACATTCACTAAAGATAGAAAAAAGATAATAAACACCGACGTTCACTGCCGATATCCTACCAACGTTTACTGAAGGTAGAAAGAGAAAATATCATATCATCGCCATTCACTGACGATTAACTATCAACGTTCACTGAAGATAGCAAAAAGATAATAAACACCGACGTTCATTACCGATATCCTACCAACATTCACTGAAGGTAGAAAGAGAAAATATCATATCATCACCGTACATTAACGATGAACTATCAACGTTCACTGAAGATAGCAAAAAGATAATAAACACCGACATTCACTGCCAATATCCTACCAACGTTCACTGAAGGTAGAAAGAGAAAATATCATATCATCGTCGTTCATTGGCGATGAACTATCAACGTTTATTAAAGATAACAAAAAGATAACAAACACTGATGTTCACTTCCGATATCCTACCAACGTTCACTGAAGGTAGAAAGAGAAAATATCATATCATCTCCGTTCACTGACGATGAACTATCAACATTCACTGAAGATAGCAAAAATATAATAAACACGGACGTTCACTGCTGATATCCTACCAACATTCACTTAAGGTAGAAAGAGAAAATATCATATCATCGCCGTTCACTGACGATGAACTATCAACGTTCACTAAAGATAGCAAAAAGATAATAAACATCGACGTTCACTATCAATATCCTACCAAAGTTCACTGAAGGTAGAAAGAGAAAATATCATATCATCGCCGTTCACTGACGATGAACTATCAACGTTCACTGAAGATAGCAAAAAGATAATAAACATCGATGTTCACTGTTGATATCCTACCAACATTCACTAAAGGTAGAAAGAGAAAATATCATATCACCGCTGTTCACTAACGATGAACTATCAACATTCACTGAAGATAGAAAAAAGATAATAAACACCGACGTTCACTGCCGATATCCTACCAACATTCACTGAAGGTAAAAAGAGAAAATATCAATTTTTCCCCAAAATTCTGGTGTTTCACCTTGAACGGGTCTCAACTTCTTCTTTGACCAAGGAAATCTGCCTGGAAAAGATCAAACATAAGTTGTCTCAAATAAAGAGACTTGTTACTTGTTGTCATGGAGAATTGCAAAAATAAATGACTTTCTAGGGATAGAAATATGACTTCCCGGGGAAATGCCACGATATTCCTGCTGAGGAGATAAAGTCTTCTCGTGCAAAATAAATGCACAAACCAAAACTCGAAGTTTTCAGAAATCCAAAGTAAATAATATTGTCATGCAACCACATATCCAAATCAGAAACAAACTAGAGCAAGATAGTCAACGAAGATACATCCTTTAAGAAATAAACTCAAGAGGGAAAACCAAATCCATCTAAGCAAAAAGCGCTGCAGGAAGGTCAGAACACAATGTCAATGAACAATGATTTGTCAATTTTAGTTATGCATGATGTATGTATGAATGTATGAGTGCTATCATGCATATGCTGGTAAAATAGATACACAAACAGTAGGAACAAACAAACAAAACTGCCTCAGGTACTAACAACACTTGGCTAAACTTCAACCAGAAAGATCATTCCAAGAAAGGTAAAAGCCAACTGCGGAAACCAAACTTATTGATTTCCTTTAACTTTACTAAATAGAAACATAATTTGGAGGTAGACAAATTAAACAGATACCGAGATAGAACATCCTCCTTCCGGCTTCATCAGAGAAACCCGTTTTTCTTCAAAATTAACACACCTACTGGAGATTGCAAGACCAACTCCAAATAAAGCAGACTGACGCCGAAACAAACAGACCTCACCGGGGAATTCAAGCCTACCTCCCTGGAGAAAGATGCGGATTGAAACTTTACATTATGAAAACTTATTCCAACAAAATATGCCTTGGGATAGCCTTCTCGGGGAATCAGAAAGTCATCAATATAGAAAGAGGTCAAACCCATGGGGATTTTTAATCCAACCCAGCACTTGGTGGGTGAAAACCCAAAGGTTGATAATCATTTCAACACTTCTCAGAAAAGATACTGCCCTGGTCTAGTTTCCTTGTAAATAAATACCAACAATAATGCCAATACTGCAGAAAGAGCGACATCTCAGCACACCAAGGAAATAAAACCTTCCATCATATGAGGGAAGACTTCGCTGGGGAATCTGGGACAGAGGCTTCTGACCATGCAAACCCAAAATCAAAAGTGAACCAAGACTTGACTGGAGACAATGGGATCCCGAACCCAATACTGCACCTTACACCGATAGGTATCGTCTTTAACTATCTGAGAAACATACAAAGATCGTGCACATACCAGCAAAATGACCTAAGAGAACCTTCAAGAAGGAAGTAAATCTTCTCAAAACAACCGGAGTTTGTTCATTCCTGGGATCACCATTTTTTGTTGTCATTGTGTCATCACAAATCTCGAAGTAAATTGAATTGTAAAAATCTCTCCCTTTTTTTTTGAAAAGTCAATTTTGCTTTTTAATATTTTTGCTTTGAAAGTTATTATCAATAATAAATGAAGTCTTTGCAAGCTAAATAAAATAAGAACACAAAGAATTGGGTAAAAGCTCGAATTTCATTAATAGAATGGTAGTCCGCGAATGGCAAGACTCCATGGATGATTACAAAGTTTGGGAAATGGTAATATATAACGGAAATGATACATTGAGATACAATGACCACTATTCCCCCTAACAACTTTTGAAATCCTGAGCAGCAGCTTTTGTTGAAGTATGGTGAGGATCCGAGAAGATTGTTGCTTCAACGATCAAGTCTTGTCTGACGTAGTTACTTGCCAAGAGAATCCCTAACTTTTTCCTAAGCTGCCCTTGCGGGTTTTCAACTTAGCTGGAAATTTATTCTGTTTATGTCTCTAATTTTTGCCTAGACCGCCCTTTCAGGTATTCAGCCTACTGAGACGCTCCTTTATTGCCTAAGCCTCCCTTTCGGGTTTTCAACTTAGCGAGTTATTCTTTTATTTCTTTAGGCAAAGTATTTCTTGACTGCGTCAGCATTCATGGGACGTGGGAACTCCTCGCCATCCATAGTTTCAAGAATTAATGCACCACCAGAGAAGGCTTTCTTGACAACATATAGGCCTTCAAAATTGGGAGTCCACTTGCCCCTAGAATCAGTGTTGAAAGACATGATCTTTCTGAGCACGAGGTCGCCTTCTTTGAATTCACGAGGTTTAACCTTTTTATCAAATGCTTTCTTCAATCTTCTATGATATAACACTCCATCACATAAAGCTGTCATTCTCTTCTCATCAATCAAATTCAATTGGTCAAGCCTGCTCTGGACCCATTCATCCTCTGAAAACTTGGTTTCCATTATCACACGCAAAGAGGGAATCTCAACCTCAATTGGGAGTACCGCTTACATTCCATATACTAAGGAGAATGGAGTTGCTCCTGTTGAAGTGCGGACATATGTCTGATATCCATGCAGAGCAAAAGGAAGCATTCCATGCCAATCCTTATAAGTAATAACCATTTTCTGGATAATTCTCTTGATATTCTTATTAGCATCCTCAACAGCCCCATTCATCTTTGGCATGTATGGAGACGAATTGTGATGGACAATCTTGAATTCTTCACACAGTTCTGTCATCATCTTGTTGTTCAAATTTGAGCCATTATCGGTGATGATTCTGCTCGGCACACCATATCGGTATATAAGATTATTTTTGATGAAATGCACAACCACTTGTTTGGTAACATTGGCATATGAAGCAGCCTCTACCCACTTGGTGAAGTAATCAATTGCTACCAAGATAAAACGGTGCCCATTCGAAGCTTTGGGTTCTATCATCCCGATCATGTATATACCCCACATAGAGAAAGGCCATGGGGAGTAAATCACATTGAGAAGTGTCGGAGGCACATAGACCTTATCTGCATAAACTTGGCATTTATGGCACTTCTTTGCAAATTTGTAACAGTCAGATTCCATTGTCAACCAATAATAACCTACCCTTAGCATCTTTTTAGCCATTGAATGTCCATTAACATGAGTGCCAAATGAACCTTCATAAATCTCATGCATCAACATGTCTGCTTCGTGTCTATCCACGCTTCTGAGCAAGACCATGTCATAATTTCTCTTATATAACACATTTTCACTGAGGAAGAAACTGCCTGCCAATCTTCTCAGTGTCTTTCTATCTTTCCTCGATGCACCATTCGGGTATTCCTGAGTCTGAAGAAAATGCTTGATATCATAATACCAAGGTTTTTCATCTGCTACATCCTCTATCATAAACACATGAGCGGGCCTATCCAGCCGTCGAACTGTAATTCGGGGTATATCATTCCAAGTATTCACTTGGTACATGGAAGCCAGGGTTGCCAGAGCATCCGCCATTTGATTTTCATCTCTAGGGATGTGATGTAATTCAACTTTATTGAAGAAGGGTAATAATCTTCTTGCATAGTCTTTGTAAGGGATCAAGCCAGGGTGACAAGTGTCTCATTCTCCTTTAATCTGATTTATTACCAAAGCTGAATCATCATACACATCTAGAATTTTGATTCTGAGATCAATAGCTTCCTCAAGACCCATGATGCAAGCCTCATATTCTTCCATATTATTAGTGCAATCGAATGTTAACCTTGCAGTAAAAGGAATGTGTGATCCATGAGGAGTGACAATCACAACACCAATTCCTTTACCATAAGCATTCACCGCTCCATCAAAAATCATACTCCAACGAGATTCAGGGTCAGGGACTTCCTCAGACAATGGTTCATCACAATCTTTCACTTTCAGGAACATCACATCCTCATCGGGGAATTCATATTCTGCAAATTGATGATCTTTCACCGGTTGGTGAGCAAGGTAATCTTCCAACACACTACTTTTAATAGCCTTTTGAGTGCGGTACTCGATATCATATTTAGATAACAACATCTGTCAGCGGGCAATTCTCCCAGTAAGAGCAGGCTTTTCAAAAATGTACTTGATTGGATCCATTTTGGAGATCAACCAAGTATTGTGATTCAACATATACTGCCGCAACCGCTTTGCCGCCCAGGCCAAAGCATAACATGTCTTTTCTAGCGTGGAATACTGTGACTCACAATTAGTGAACTTTTTGCTGATATAATAAATGGCGAACTCTTTCTTCTCTGTTTCATCCTGTTGTCCTAGAATACAACCCATGGATTTATCTAACACTGTTAGATACATAATTAACGGTCTTCCTTCTACGGGAGGAAGCAAGATAGGAGGTTCAAGCAGATATTCTTTAATACTCTCAAATGCCTTTTGACAGTCATCTGCCCACACACAACCTTGATATTTCTTTAACAACTTAAATATCGGTTCACATGTTGCAGTCATGTGGGAGATAAATCTGGAAATATAATTCAAACGCCCGAGGAAACCTCTGACTTACTTTTCAGTTCTTGGTGCTGGAATTTCTTGAATTGCTTTGACTTTATCAGGGTCAACTTCAATTCCTTTCTGGCTAACAATGAAACCCAACAATTTCCCCGATCTAACACCGAAGGTGCACTTATTTGGATTCAAGCGGAGACAATACTTCCTCAAACGCTGAAACAAATTCAACAAATCTTGTATATTCCCTTCTTCAGTCTGGGATTTGGAAATCATATCATCAACATATACTTCGATTTCTTTGTGCATCAGATCATGGAATATGGTCGTCATAGCCCTCTGGTACGTTGCACAAGCGTTCTTCAACCCGAAGGGCATCACTCTGTAACAGAATGTTCCCCAGGGTGTGATAAACGTTGTTTTTTCCATGTCCTCTGGAGCCATTCTTATTTGATTATACCCGGAAAATCCGTCCATGAACGAGAATACTTTGAATTTTGCTGTGCTATCCACTAACATGTCGATGTGAGGCAATGGAAAATCATCTTTTGGACTAGCTTTATTTAGATCTCTGTAATCTACGCACATGCGGACTTTTCCGTCTTTTTTCGGTACCAGGACAATATTGGAAATCCATTGAGGATACACTGACGTCACAAGAAAACCAGCATTAATCTGCTTTAAGACCTCCTCTTTGATTTTTACTGCCATATCTGGGTGGGTTCTTCTCAACTTTTGTTTAATTGGCGGATACTTTGGCTTCAACGGCAAACGATGCTCGACAACATCTGTATCTACACCAGGCATATCTTGATAAGACCAAACAAAAATATCCATATACTCTTTCAACAACTCAATAAACCCGCTCTTCACATCAAGATGAAACGATGCTTCAATCTTGACTTCCTTCAGATCTTCTTCTGAACCCAAATTGATCACTTCCAATGGCTCCTTATATGGTTGAATGGTATTTTCCTCATGCTCAAGAAACCGTGAGACCTCTTCTGGAATCTCATCATAATCTTCTTTTTCAGCCCCATACACAGGACATTCAAAGTTGGGAGAGGGTGCAGGGTCATTGTATTCAACGGGTTTTTTAATTAATCTGCACATGTGATTTATGATTGCTTTTAGAAACTGACACATATAACAAGTGATCATGCAGATTAATTTTCAGTTATTATTTTTTTTAAAGGTTTTTTTTTATTACCATTTCCCAAGAAAAAGCATAAAATAAAGACATAATTTGGAAAGCAAAGACAACTTTTATTAATGATCTTAAAAGTCATAGCAAACAGATAAGCCCTATAACATTAATACTTTCACCTTGGGAATAGTGAAAGCTTTTCAAAAGAAAGAAACAGCTTAACAAAATAAATTACTTTGAAACATGTATGCAAGAAGGAACATCAATGGTGACCCAGTTATGAATTCGGACTCCATGCATCACATAATTCGGTACTTCTTGCTCTGCTTCATCCTCTTCGACAACATTAATTCCATAATCAATGGGATGGAGGTAGCCTCCGCTGCGGAAAACATCCTGATAACTGTTCACAGTAGACTTTGACTTCAAACCTTCTCCTTTACCAATCTTCAGAGAGAAACCCAGACCAATTTTGTTCTTGTTCACGGGTGGATCCACAAGTCGTCCCCAAACTATATTATGACCATTACGCACAACCCGATGCGCGTCCTTCAGCGAAACCATAGAATTCTCATTTCTCCTTATGTTGTCAATGGATAGGGCTTAGAACTGGGTTCCAACAGCAGCCTCATCCGCTTCTACAAATTGAAATAGGGTAGATGGGATATCAACAACGCCTGCTCCCCATTTATGATCACTACCTTCCCTTCACGCACAAATTTTTGCTTCTGATGCAGAGTTGAAGTGACAGTCCTTGCTTCGTGTATCAATGGCCGTCCTAGCAAACAACTATATGCGGGAATAATGTCCATGACCTGGAAGGTTATCAAGAACAAATGTGGTCCCATATGGATGGGTAAGTCCACTTCACTGATGACAGATTTCCTCGACCCACCAAAAGCCTTCACAATGATGCCACTCAGGCGCATAGGTGCTCCTTGATACTTTAACTTCATGAGAGTAATCCTCGGTATAACATTCAGTGTGGATCCATTATCAATTAGCACATTGGACAGCGAATCATTCTTGCAGTTCATAGATATGTGGAGGGCCAGGTTGTGATTTCTCCCTTCATCTGGTAACTCATCATCGCAGAAACTCAAGTTGTTACATGACATAATGTTTCCAATTATGCTGCTAAATTGATCTAATGGCATGTCACTCTCCATAAAAGCTTGGTCTAGTACTCTCATCAATGATTCTCTATGAGTGGAGGAGTTCATCAATAAAGCTAGGATAGATATCTTTGAAGGAGTCTGCAGTAGCTGATCTACAATTCTGTAGTCGCTCATCTTAATTATCTTCAAAATATCATTCACTTCTTTCTCTAATGTAGCTCCACTAGTCTCACCTGTAGCCTTTTTAGGCTCATCATTCTCAGCAATTTTATTTCAAGCAACAACATCTCTTCGTACAACCGGTGCAAACACACGACCGCTACGGGTCACTCTGCTATTTTCAGCTATATTTCCAACATCAGGCATTGGCCGGATGGGAACTTCCACCCCATCTTCTAAGACCGTAGCGTTGTATTTGTAAGGCACAACCTTATCTGATTTGTAGGGAATAGGACCTGGCAAACCAATTACCAATGGCGTAACAACTGGTTTGCTATGGTACTCCATTTCAAGATGAGCGGGTGCACCAAAACAAGGCACAATGACGTTTACCCCTTCTTCAACATAATCAGACATCAAAAAGTCATTTATGGCAAACAAATCTTCGTATGAAGAGAAATACTCATCCGTGGAGGCATACTCTTCCTCTGACTCTTCTTCCATTAAACAAAATTCAACCATATCAATCTCATGATAATCATCCCTCTGACTTGTGATCTTCATAGTTCCATTGTCTAACAGCAACTGAACACCTTCCCTCACAACAGAACATCCTCGGGGGTCTCGACAGCAAACTATGCCAGACCCATATTGGTGTTCCACCTGACCAGCAGTACGGCAGAAGGTAGCATGCAACTGCACGAGATCCCCATTCAAATAGTCCACATCAAATATTCTGAATTCACCAGGACATCCAGAAACCATATTCACTTCCTCTTCATACTCTGCCCTAGGCCTGATTATATGGATTAAACCCTCATCCATCATCTCCTATAAATCAACCTTTATCTTCTCGCAACCCTGTATGTATGTACTGCAAACATCACAACTGGCGTGGTCATGTGTATAATAGCTGAATTCGCAGAGGTCTGCGTGCATTTTCACCAATCTCCTCTAACCAGATTAATGTCAAAAATCCAGAAGTCGCCTAGACAACCGGCCACCATATTTATAGCATTTACTCCCCCGTGCTTGGGTAGAGGATTATCTTTCACATTAGGTCCCATGTCTTTGAAAGATAAAATTCCGGACTTCACCAACCTTTGCACTTCAGTCTTCAAAGAATAAAAATTCTCAACACTATGCCCTGGTTCTCCCTAATGAAAAGCACACGTCTGGTCTGCCTTGTAATAACAAGGCAATGGTGATGGTATGGCGGGAGGTGGTCGTGTCTGGACCAACTTCTTCTGAATCAATGCTGGTTTTAGCTCGGCATAGCTCATGGGAATAGGATCATAGTTCTCCCTTCTCTGATTATTCTCTTGGTTCCCCTGCTGGGACTGTCTTTGATAAGCAACGGTAGTCGGAGCGACACTCATTACAGGAGTAACTCAGGCGACTTGTTGGTGACGCTGATAATTCCTTCTAGTAGCGTTTACTCTCCTCTATTGTATAACAACATTTGCGTCTCCCTCTTTCTTCTTGGTAAACCCATAAGATGGCTTCTTCACACCCCTAGATCCTTCACTCTTCGTCAAACGACCTTCTCTTACAGCCTCTTCTAGGCGGACACCCATTCCTACCATCTCTGTAAAATCACTTGGCGCGCTTGCTACCATGCTCTCGTAGTAGAAAGCACCCAGCGTCTTCAAGAAAATCTTAGTCATCTTCTTCTCTTCCATGGGAGGAATCACTTGGGCGGCTACCGAGCGCCACCTTTGTGCATACTCTTTGAATGATTCCATGTCTTTCTGAATCATGGCCCTGAGTTGATCACGGTCGGGCGCCATGTCTATGTTGTATTTGTATTGTATGATAAATGCTTATCCAAAATCATTAAAAGTATGGATGTTGGCGCTGTCCAAGCTCATATACCATTTCAACACTGTGCCGATCAAACTATCATGAAAAAAGTGAATCAGCAGACGCTGATCTTCGATGTGGGTAGATATTCTTCTTACGTACATCACCAAGTGAGCACGAGGGTAAGTGTTGCCCTTATACTTCTCAAATTCTGGGACCTTGAACTTAGCAGGTATCTTAACATTCGGGACCAAACACAGCTCATTCACATTCTGTCCAAATAACTCTTTTCCCCTGAGAGCCTTCATCTCTCTTTGCATTCTATCAAACTGCTCTTGAAAATCATCCATTCTGTCATAAAGGACACACATCTTCATTAACAAACAGAACCAAATTCACCGAAGGAGGTGCAGCAGGAACAGTATGCACCACAGGAGGTGCAGGAGTAACAACAGTCTGAACCACTGGATCATCTTGAGGGCCAAGATTGAAACCTCCAGGTGGAAATTTTTTTGGCATTCCCCATGGATAACCTTGAGGCATATGGTTTTGAACAACAGCCAGAGTAGCGGATACAGGAACAGTCGGAACTTTAGTACTTGCCCTTGTGGGTTGAGGTTGAACACTCGGTGGCTGATTCTGAGCAGCCACCAGAGCTTCCATCAAAGTAGTTAGATTGGCCATGTCGGCCTTCAAAGCAGAAACTTATTCGCGCAGCTCGCGATTCTCCTGTTATAAGTTATCCATCTTCTTTTTGAAATTAGCTCGAGTGTTGTAGTGATGAGTCATCTTGCTGAACGAAGTAAAGAAGCTGGGTAAGACACCTGGGTATGCATAACAAATTTAAGAGATATGTGAAATATGATGCATGATATGCAATGCACATGATTATTTTTACTTCATTATCTAATATTTCAAGGGATTCAAGATTTATAGACATATTGCAAACATCCAAGTAATAAAGCTTTTGAAATACTGAAAATTTTTATTATAATAACTTCAAAATGGATTACAAGTTTCAATGATCCTAAGTACAAGATGAAAATACAATCTAAAATCCTGAGAAAAGGAACTAATGGAGATCAATTTGTATGGTGGCGCTTCCCTGTGAGCCTTTCAATCTGAGCCCTCAACCTCTAGTTTTCTTCCACAGGTCTGATAGCAACCTCTTCCCAATCATCTGGATCAGGAAGTGAGTAACCAGCACCTGTTTGAGGCTTAGGGGAAAATAAATCGCCTTGCCTCTCCATAGACTCTACCGCTGGACTCTCAAGGATCTCGATCAAATCTTCTTTCTCCTTCAGGTCTGCTCTGTAGGAACTCTCTAAGGTCTGGAACTTGTTCTTCCAAGCATCCCTTTTCCTGTTGCATCCTAACCAAAGCGAGTTGCAGGTCTTCTAGATCATCTAATAAGGGAGGAGTGGTCTTCACAAATAGGTCAGGCATGGGTGTCTCCCGAGTATACGACATCTTCAACTGAATAGCTCTCGATCGGACCCACTAAAGATATGGCTCCAAAGAAACAGCACCCCTAGGTCCCAAATCCTTCCTACTCTTCTTATGAATGTGACACCAGGCCTTCGCAATCTTCTCCCTAGCTTCCCTGTGGTCTTCTCCTTCCTTCAGAAAGAAACTACTCAAATGAATACTATTCGGTTTATCCCTCATCGGATAACCAAGCTGTCACCGTGCAAGAACAGGGTTATAGTTAATTCCTCCCTTTGTACCAAGAAGAGGTACATTGGGGAAACTACCACAACTATCAATGATCTCCACATCCTGGTAAGCTCGATGATACCGATCAATATCCGAGTGAGTAAGTTCCATGATCTTAGGAGCCCAACGGGGTTCCTTCTTGACATCCCAAAAAGCATCAGACTGAGGCATGTGAGAGATGAACCACCGGTACAACAAAGACGTGCAACAGATAATCATTCCCCCATGATAAGAATTTCGAAGATGAACAGAGTAATAAGCATCACCCAACAGTGTAGGAACTTGGTTTCCAATCATGAAAATCCTGATAGCGTTAATGTCAACAAACATGTCCACATTAGGAAATAAGAACAACTCGTAAGCAAGTAGAGCAAAGAGGGCCTCAAAAGCGATTGTACTCTTAATTCTGGCAAAGTAACGAGCTTTCTCCAATAAGAACTGATTTGGTAATCCTCTAATCCCTCCTTTAGTAGTCATATGGGCTTCCAACTCAGACTTCCCCAGATGAATCAAAGCAGCAATCTCATGTGGTTTTGGCTCACCCTTCAAACCAGTAAAAGGAACACGATTGGTAAGGGGTAAATCCAATAGATAAGAATACTCCTCCAGTGTAGGCATCAACTGATAATCGGGAAAAGTAAAGCAGTGATACATTTGATCATAAAACTGGACCAAGGTCGAGAGAATACCCTCCTTCATCTTTAGCTTCATGAGAGGAATAATGGATCCATACTTCTTCCGAAAGTCTACAGAACACTCGATCTCGGGAATTAGACTGATCAACTTATTTATCTTAGGATCCTTGAAACTGTATTTCCCGGTCTTTCTCTTTCTGGAATCCATGGTTAAAAGTACCTGAGATATTCACAAATAGTCAACCTTTAAATCCCTTGAAATATTATTTTCTTCAAAAGGCACTTATGAGTGCATGGATGCATGATGCAACAATCACACACAAGATCACACATATAGGGTTCATAGGTTCAATGTCACGAGCATGAAGTCGAAGGTACTACCCATAAGGTGTTGGTCTAAAAGTTATCACCTGCCGAACAAGGTTCTAGAGGTTCCTAGAGTCTACATCCTTCCTTCGGATATTACCAACTTCCCGATTAACTCAGTAATTAGTAATATTCTCAAGAAAGACTCGTCCGAGCATAGTATCGCGTGATAACTATTTCCGAATTACTCCATCATAGCTTCTGCGCTACACCTAAAAGGCCAAGATGGGTTTGGTATTCTACGGTCCTCAATTTCAGCAGGCTCCCAGGTCAAAAGAAGTACGTCTTCCCGATTACTCAGTAAACGACACTACAGTCAAAGGGGCCTCCACTGAGTGGGGGATATCATGCCTCCTTTTTTGAGATTACTCCCTCAAAGTTAACATGACTATACCGCTCGTCCTATCTTAAAGTTTTCCCAAGTTCGGGTATAGGACTTATGAGTAATCACCAAGCACCTTGAAAACCAGGAAAATCCAAACAAACATATTTACAAAATATAACACATAAACACAATAACACATATACATATATAAACAAAGATAGGCTCAACCCACTTAGGGATGGACCAACAAGAGGTCAATCTTTCCCCAGTGAAGTCGCCATTTTTCTGTAGCGGTAGAAATGTTCAAAACTAAGCCATTGGATTGACTAGACTTTATACAAATCAAAATAAAAATATCCATCGCGCTTTATTGTTTCCAAAGGAATGGGAAAAGAGCGAATAACCCAAAAAGAGGGGGAAAGATTCGAGGTACGGGGGTTGGTTATGCAAAGGGAAGGCATTAGCACCATAAACATCTATGGTACTCCACAGGAACCTCTTTATAAAATCTGTATATTTTGGCTATAAAAATGTGTTGTATATAAAATGGATGGTGGAGGTGAGAAAAGAAATATTTTTATGATTTTTGCACCCGCCGCGGTTGCGAACATTTAGTGCCTACATACCACCTTTCGTGCAATAGGGGATCAGGGTACACATAGTTCCTCTTTTAAAAATTTGAAACACAAGTGTGTTGGTTAATTTTATAAGATAAAACATCATCGTCATTGTCCGTATGGAAAACACACCTACTACCCACAATCATGAGAAAAGAGAATTTGCATCATCTCAAAGTGGAGGATATGGCTTGGATTTCAAAATCAACAATGCCTCACTCATCACCCAAGTGGAAAATATCTCTCTTCACTACATATTGTAGAAGTATAGTTGTTCGCATCACTACAAGGATTGACAAGAGTTTAATCTTTTTAAGAAAAGTTTAAAGATAAAAGCCAAAGTGGCAAAATGGTTTGAAATGAGATTGATTGACTTTTAGTCTTCTCACAAAAAATGTCAAGGTATTATTAAATTGATTGATGTTTATTTATGAAAATGTTTTGAAAATGCATGGACATAAGTCCAAGTTTATTATGAAAATGGTTCAAGTTTCAAAACAAGAAGAGTTTTCAAAAGGAAGAAGAATATTTTTGAAATTAAAGAAGATGGGAGGAGAAGAAGAGGTTATCCTAAAGCATAAGGTAGAAGCTAAGGAGAAGAATCATCTAACCAACAAGAAACAAATACTTGACATTATGAGTCAAGATAGAATTCACATTCTTTGGATTGAAACCAAGCAAGCAAAGATACTAGACCTCTTGAGAGAACCAAACTTCAAGTGTATTAAGTCTTTGCAAAAATTGGGCAGAGTAATGGCTGTATATGGGTGAATTCCAGATTACAAACAAAGAGTGTAATCATAATAACCTGCACACAAAACAAACAAACAACCCAATGTCTTGAGGTAAACCTCGAGAACTCCAGAAAAAATAATAAGATAAAGTCACAAAGTCTCCAAGATAGGCCAAGGTCTCTAATCCTAAGTCCAAGAAAAAGTCCCATGCTCCATAATGCCGAGGATAGTAACCAAATAGTCCAAGTATCATTAAAGTTTTTTATGGTTCATGTTGATTATTATGTGTCTTCAAAAGGAAAAAAAAAAGCTCAAGTGAGCAAAATAAAAATGACATAAAAGTAAACGCTCAAGTGAGCAAAGATGAAAGTAACATGAAATGTATAATGCTAAAAGTAAATGGTACATAAAGCATAAAAATAAAAGCATAAAGTAAAGTCAATTGTTAGAAATTAGTGGTTAGTTGGATGACCATCTTGAAACTTGCATTTGGAACTCATTAGAGGATTGGTAAAACCAAAGCCTCCACACAACAAGTTGCATTTGCTTTTTGTCAAGTATATCATCCATTTTGGAATCCTCAAAAGTAACATTTAATGATCAACGATGTTTAAGTGATCCGCGTTGACAAAGGTGTTGTAGATCCATTAGAGGATTGGTAGAACCAAAGCCTCCACACAATGAATCTCAAGGTTATTGGATCAAAGAGATCAAATTAACATACCTGGGCTTGCAATCATAAGTTTGGGCCACGAATGATCTTTTATTCGAATCGGGACAAAATTTAGCGCTATGTTAAGCAATCGTAAGTGGACTTATATAGAAGTCACACCTATTTTGAGGTCGGTAAATAGCAATCTATGTACTTCATGTTCGGATAAATGATATAGAGATCATCATCCCTTAACATGTAGCACAATTAAAACAGAAAGGGATAAGATGAAGAGGGAGGGGAAGGATAAGCTAATTTGGATCACTACTTTAAATTTCTTTCATCTTTAAATTCAACCACTCCTCTAGATGGATTAAAGCACTAAACATATCATTAATCCAAAGAACCAAAAATGAATTAAATAATTCACTCTTCGGTAGATTTGAATTGATGAACATTTATCCAACTTCATCTACATCACAAAGTCCATTGAGTTTAAAGAGAAATTGGACATTTAAAATTGCAATCCAAACCAACAATCAAAAGGAGTGAGTAGAAAAAGCATTTTGGATCGAAGCTGCCCAAAACAAGGCAAAAAAAATGCATTATGTCCCTGTGTAAATCAATTGCACTACTGTGTAAATCGATTTACACAGTAAAATTTTCAAAAAAATATGCGCGAAATTGCTTCTGTGCAATCGATTGCACTGTTACTGCAATCGATTGCACGCTGTTACAGATAGCAAAACAGCATTTTAAAAGGCCAAATTCTTGTTCAAACTTTCCATCAAATACCTTATGATCATGGATCCAATTGGGCACGAAAATTCCATCAAATTATGAGAAAATAACACCATTGGCATCACAAAATAATGCTCAAAGAATCAAACCCAAAGATCAACAAGATATCATATTGTGAAAGATGAATTATCCAACTTACCAAAGGTAGATCTAGAGAATTATCAAAACAACTTTAATAATTTGCTTCAATTTAACCACAAGAATCAATTGCTTAAGTTTGGATGTAGAGAATTGATAAAGAAAAAGTGTTTGGATGAAGGTTTAGCTCAAACATTAGTAAGCTTCAATGAAAAGCTTACTACCTTTTTGAAAATGGAGCTTTGAGTGAATTTGGTAGATGGAAAGAATTGAGATATTTTTTAGCAAGGTGGATTTGGCTATCAAAAGCTTGAAATTTGAATGAAATGAGGGCTCTATTTATAGAGTTTAGAATTGAGATTAGTGGTAATTTGGTAATTGATTCTTGGAGCCAAAATTTGAACTAATGATAATTCTTTCAAATATTAGAGCCAAAATTTGAATTAATGATAATTCTTCTTAAAAATGAAAGATTGGCACTAAAATTTGAATTAATGATATATCTTTCAAAAATGAAGAAAAATTGGAGCCAAAATTTGACAAGTTTAAAATTGCTGATTTTTTTCTAATTTTCACGCTGTGCAATCGATTGCACTATAGTGCAAATCAATTTGCACAGTGTCTTTTTTCAAAAATGGCGCAAAATGCACTATGTGCAATCGATTGCACTCTAAGAGCAATCGATTGCATCAGTGAAAAAAAAGAATTTTTGTTAATTTTTCCTTTTCAAATAGAGATTTTAGGAAAATAATACCAAAAATCCTTATTTGTCACATGCTTCGACTTGGTACCTACAAAACAAAAATATACAAAGACAAAGACAAATATTTTTTGTATTTTGATTAGAAGTTAGTCAACAACACATATGCAAAATACACAACCAAGGTGCTTGGAGATTCCTCAAGAGCAAACTTAAAGATAGGAGATAGAAAAAGAGGAAGAACCAACCCTAATTTGATCTTGTTATGATCGAGTTGATATGATATGATAGAGGAATCTTAGGGGGGGAAATTGGGGTACAACAGGAGCGTATCTGAATTGTATCTGAGAATTGAATCTGAATGAGTATCAGAATGGCATCCGTGTCTGGAGCGTATCTGAACTGTATCTGAAATCTTTGAACATTGTTAATGGTAGCTGTTTAAATAATCTTATCCTGAAAAAAGATAAAATGTTAGCTAACATGCTATGTTTATGTTGTATGAAATGCATAGTATAATGCATTCTTGTTATCAATGTTTATGATATATGGATGTGATGTATGCGCCTGTGAGCTAATCTGCTGCCCTGTTGTTGGATTGAGGAAAATAAATCCCTGACTCCTACTAAGGAATATGGAGTATAAGTCTTCATATTGTGAAGTCTAAGTGTTGATGAATTTCTGCTTGGAGAAATAAACTATGTTGTAAAAGAAATTCTGTGTACTGCTTGAAAAATCCTATTTGGGGAATTCGGAGAAATTTGACGACTTCTACTGGGGATTGATAACTGGAAGCTCTATTCTGTTGGGGATTAAATTGCTCATTGTGGGGAACTTTATGGAGATAAACTTAGAGAGATTTCCCTATCCCTTAAAGCCATCATTGATTGTCTTTTATTTTGTTTATTTGTAAACAGTAATTATGTTCAAATGCACATGTTCAACAATGAATCATTGGACGTTTTTGTAAACAAAACACAAGCGAAAAGAAAAAAAAGATAGTTTTTTCACTTTCAAAGGGATATCTTTGTATTGACTTTGAGTGAGTATTTTTGTATAATGAGACAAACATTCTAGTAAGAGAATACCGTCATAAAAAATGAAAATTTTAATACAAAGAAAAGATAGTTATGTGCAATAATCCCATGGGGTTCCTATATTGCTATAGCCTTTGTATCTCTGAGCATCTTGTCCATTTGTTGCCTTATCCGAAGATGATTGAATTGGTCATAAATGTTGAGTTTGTAAGTTGTCTGTAAGGTGATCCAACGGGACATAGTCATACGCTTTAATTCCCTAACTTTTGCCTGGACCGCCCTTTCGGGTTTTCAGCCCACCGGGATACCCTTTTTTGCCCAAGTCGCCCTTTTGGGTTTTCAACTTGCCGGGTGTACAGATTTCTTTTGTTTTTATCCCTAATTTTTTCCCGAACCCTTTTTTTGGTTCGCCGGGATGCCCTTGTTTTGCCTAGGTGTGTCAACCTAGCGGGTCTCTTATGCGTAGTATCTTTTGACTATGTCTTCGTTTGCAGGGTGTGGCAGGTCATCGCCATCCATGGTGGTCAAGATCATTGCGCCACCAGATAATATGTTTTTGATTACAAATGGTCCTTCATATGTAGGAGTCCATTTGCCCCGGGGATCACCTTGCAGAAGTATGATACGTTTGATCATCAGATCTCCAACTTGATACACTTGGCGCCAGACCTTTTTGTTGAAAGCCTTGATCATCCGTTTTTGATACATTTGACCATGGCAAACAGCAGTAAGCCTTTTCTCATCAATTAAGTTCAATTGATCAAGTTGAGTCTGGATCCAATCTTCTTCACTCAACCCTGCATCCTTCATAATTCTTAGAGAGGGGATCTGGACCTCAACAGGCAAAATGGACTTCATGCCGTATACCAGAGAATATGGTGTTGCCCTGGTTGATGTGCGAGCTGTGGTACGATACCCGTGGAGAGCAAAGGGTAGCATCTCATGCCAGTCTTTGTATGTGACTGCCATTTTCTGTATGATCTTTTTAATGTTCTTGTTTGCGGCTTCGACAACACCATTCATCTTTGGCCGGTAAGGGGAAGAATTGTGATTCTGAATCTTGAATTGCTCGCACAAGGCGGTGATTGTAGTATTGTTCAGGTTTGTACCATTATCAGTAATGATCCTCTCCGGGATACCGTATCGACAAATAAGATTCTTCTTGATGAACCGAGCGACAACATTCTTGGTAACGAAAGCGAAGGAAGCTGCCTCCACCCACTTTGTAAAATAATCAATGGCCACTAAGATGAAGCGGTGTTCATTAGAGGCTGTCGGCTTGATTTCCCTAATCATATATATTCCCCACATAGAAAAGGGCCAAAGGAGCTGTCAAGACATTAAGAGGAACCGGAGGTACGTGCACCTTGTCAGCATAGATCTAACACTTATGGCAAGTTCGAGAGTGTTGATAGCAATCTGCTTCCATGGTAGACCAGTAATAGCCTGCCCGTAGGATTTTCTTTTCCATCGTATGCCCACTAGAATGGGTGCCAAAAGTGCCTTCATGTAATTCAGCCATGATCCTTTCAGCTTCAACCTTGTCTATGCACCGAAGTAATACGGAGTCATGGTTGCGTTTGTAAAGAATGCCATTACTAAGGAAGAATTTAGCAGATAATCTCCTTAAGAACTTCTTATCGTTGATTGAAGCTCCTTCTGGGTATTCTTGAGCCTCGAGATACCTCTTGACTTCGTGAAACCAAGGTCGGTACATTATTTCTTCAATATTAATATCGTGACAGTGTGCTGGTTCATCCCTTCGTTCAATGGTAATCTGGGGAGCCTCATTATCCCATTTAAGTTCAAACATAGATGACATTGTGGCTAGTGCATCTGCTAGCTAATTTTATTCTCGCGGGAAATGCTCGAAGGTAATCTTCTTAAAATGTGGGAGCAACTTCAAAACATGTTCTTTGTAAGGGATAAGGTTAGGGTGTTTGGTGTCCCATTCCCTATTGATCTGGCTGATAACCAAAGCTGAATCTCTGAATACATTCAAAGATTTGATCCCCGAGTCTATGGTAACTTTCAGACCAAAGATGCACGCTTCGTATTCCTCCATGTTATTAGTACAATTGAAGCAGAGTCTTGCCGTAAAAGGAGTATGACATTGTTGTACCCCAAAATTTTCTCTCCCATATTTCCTAAGGTTTGTCAAGAATCATCTTCAGATGGTCCAGGATCTGCTCAAGGGGTAGACAGTCAAACCATCTCCTAAGACAGCTGAAATTAGGGTTTTGGTTCTTTCAAGGAATTTTAGGTTCTCAATGGTTCAATCAAGTCTCATGGGCCCATATACATTCTCAAGCACCTACATGCCAAGTTTCAAGACTCACAGTGCCAATTTGCACAGTCAAAAGCCTCATTTGATCCACAGTCAACTGTAGGGGCAAAATGGTCATTTTGCAGTCAAAAGTCAGAATTTTTGGTCAACATCTTATTTTGAGTCCACAATCATCATTTGATCAAGTCTTGATCATGATTCCTCAAGAATGGCTCAAAAATCATCAAGATGCAAAAGTTACTATTTTTGGACAGCAAAAAAGTCAATTGTATCTTAACCAGGGCATAACTTTTTCATGGTTCATCATAAAAATTCCATCCAATTCTCATTTTTAAGGGGATGTGATTTCCTACAATCCCTCTTCACACTCCAAGTCCAAGAAATGCTCTCATAAAAAGTTATCAATTTCTACATTATAGGTCAATTTCAAAAGTCAACAAAAATGCACTTTAAGTCAAAGGCCATAACTTGATATTGGTAAATCCAAATGACATGGGAGAAAAGGCATTGGTTAGAGGACTTCAAGACCTTTCCAAAATGTCCAAGAACATGGTCATATGATCAAAATTGAGCAAGATATGCATTGGAGAAGTTGGGAAATTTTTAGGATTTTGCAAAAGTCAACTTTGCTCAAAACACCTTATTTTTGCTAATGGGCCTCAAATCTCTTCTTGAAACTTCATCCATGGCCTATGCATGACCCATCAAGCTTAATTGAATTTATTTTCTTATTTTTTATTAATTAATTGGATTTTTAATTGATATTAATTCATTTAATCAATTTAAATTGTAGGAAATACAAGATTTGGTTTTTAAATCTTTTGGTGAAGCAAATATGACCTAAAAAGGCTGGTAATTTCGTGCACCAAGTCAAAGATGCAAAATCTCCAAAATTGGCAACTTTGTTCAATCATGAAAATGCAAAAAGATTTGATTTTCAATCATCATTGCAATGGATTCTTGCTCAAGATTTTGACCTAATTCAATTCCTCTATATATATGCAAGTAAACCCTAACTCATGGACGTGAAAAAAAGCTGCAGAAAGACCATAGCCATATTGAGAAATTTCAAGAAAAACTCAAAACTGATTTTCACATTCCAGGCCAATTCAAGGCATTTTATTTATTCTAATACCTTACAGGAGTTCTTAGGAACGGTTTACAATCAAATTCCAATACCAAAGCTCAAAGAATCGTCCATTACAGCTTCACAGTTTGGCTCTTTTTTCCAGAATCATAACTCTCAATTCATGTGCATTTAACATATTTGCATGATTGTTTTGTGTTAATAGGAATCACACGAAGCTATTGGTATGGCTTAATTGAACTGAAACTCCCTAAATCACAAGATGCCATGAACGGTTTTCTAGGGTTCTTGAGTTTGAAATTGGGGATTCCTAAACCAGGAAAAATTGAGACTTGTGAGACCCATGACTGAATTCGTTGAACCAAGACGAACAAGATTGAACCCTCGCGAAATATTTATGTGAACCACAGTGCTAATCGCTATTTTTCCTTACTGTAGTTTGTGGGGGTTAAAAACCCCCGCTATCTAATGTTTATTTTTGCAGAACATCGAAGAAGATGATGAGGTGTTAGCCTCTGAGTGGTTGCTTTGAAAAATCGCGCGCTTTATTTTGTTTTCAGGCATGTTTATTTGTTTCTTAATATAATAATTACTTGTTGTTCTAATAACGATTGAAGCGTGATGGTGGAGTGGTTAGTGCTGGCTTGGAAACGTTGGGACCTGGGTTCGAATCCCAGGTCCCCCAAAATATTTGTTTCTATTTTTCTTCACATGATCACATGCAGGTTTCAAAAGATGGTCCATCATGTACTTCATCTCCCCAAGCGCCATATGTCCCTAGACTCAAATCCAGTGGTCATGATTGGAAGACCACCATGCTCCCTAGTCAATCAACGCATGGGTGATCAGGAAAGCCAACGGACTGGAATTGTAATTGGGCTTTAGAAAATTGCACAGACACCTCCATATTGGACCAGTACCCCCCCTGGTTTATTCTTCTTATTTTTTTTCTTTTATATTTTCCATTTAACTATTTTACTAATTATTATTATTATTATTATTATTTAATTATCCAAATTAACTTTTTTTTCATAATAAAAATCAGAAAACTAAAAATGTAATATTTTTATTATTATTATTATTTATTAATTTCACCTTTAATTTATTATTTTTGTAAATAAATACTAATAAATTAGTTTAGTTTTTTTTTTAATTAGGTTAACTTCAATATTTTTTGCAATAAATAAATTAAATTAGAATTATGATTTTTTACTAACTTTTGACTATTTTTTATTTATTTTCCTTAACACATAAAAACCAAAAAATATGTCTTTTCTTCTAATTAATTAATTAGTTTTAGGTTTAATTTAATTAATTGCAAAATAACCAAACTCATTCTTTCTCAAAAAAGGGTCAAAACCCTAAAAGACTTCTCCTATTCAATTTTCTCGCGTGCGATTATTCTTGATTAATTTTTTATCCATTATTATGTAATTGCTCCGAGAATGTAATAGCTTTAATTAGGACCTTTTTATCGCTTTCTTTATTTTCCCGCATTTACTTTTCAAGGGTTTGCTTTTGGCGATGTAAATACCCGACGCCTTGTAATAGCGTAGATTTACTTTCCGCAATTATTAAACTGCTAGATGTATGTTAACTAGGCTATGCATGACAAGACTTATCTCTGAAATTAAAATCAACCCGTAGCTCACCATAACATGTGCAAAGATAACATTAACTGAATCCTGACACACTCGCATATGCCACTCCTAGGGTACGCCTCACTTGGTTGCCTCGACGTGGTCATTGATTATAGGGTGTTTTAGAGGTCGCCCTCCTGTATAAAGATCCAAGTTGCCTCGAAACGGTTGCCTCGGATAAAAAGGATCTAGGACATTAGGGTTACCGCTAAGGCGTCCTACCATTGCTTTGGTGACCCATGTCCTTATAATCGAATTGACCCGAATAACTCCAACGACGGTGCTACCTACTTCTCAATAGTGGGATAGTATTGTCTAAAGGACATTTACACAGCTTAATTTCTTTTGAGTAGGTAGAGGTTCTCAGGTACTTGCTCTTTCAAAACAAAAAAATACTTTTCGCACCTACACTTTTCTAACAAAAGTTTTCAAACAACACTTCATACACTCTTGAGGACAGATACAAGAGTTAAATCGAAGTTTTCAAACAAACTTTTTTAAAACCCACAAACACAAGAAAAGCAAAACATTTTAAAACATAGTGAGCAAGTACCTAAGAGCCCGTGGATAACCACAGATAGAAAGGGTGCTAACACCTTCCCTTTCTATAATCTACCTCCCGAACCGAGAAACATCTCGAAAAGGAATTTTGTTGTGCTTTTGTCCTTTCCTTGTTGGAGAAAATAAAAGACGGTGGCGACTCTTGCTTACCGCGACATTTTGCGAACCAGCATTCCAAAACAGTTAGTTCTATTTCCACCGATCACAGAACTGGCGACTCTGCTGGGGATCTATATAAGTGAGGTGTACCTTAGGATAAGAACACTTATGTTTTCAATTGTATGCCTTGTTTGCTTTAATATTGTGGGCTTGTATTGGAGTTTCATAGATCCTAACCCGGATCTGGGGGATACCCTTTAGGTAAGTAGCAATAAACTGTGAGGGACCTGTCCGGCATAGACCGACACGGGTGAAGCAGTAGCTACGTTGGTGTGACACCTTGGTCTGTACCGATATCCCTTGTGTTGGAACGAGGATAATATGGGTCTTCTGAGGAGTCATTAAGCACCAACTGACCTTAGAACCTTAAATTGACCAACTTGGCCATAGAACAGTAGCAGTATGCTACACTCATTGAGGCTAAACTCTCGCGATGGTTCCAGCTGCAAGAAAAGGTTGCTAAGCTGGAGTTATGACCGATTGAGGGTAGTCAGTGATATTGAGATCCTCTAGAACCCGGTTACTATTTTTAGGACAGGTCTTAACCAACTGAAACTGAAAGAGGGTAGTACCTAAACTTCATGCTGGCCTGAAATCTAAGGGCTCTTGTGTGACTTGTGTGCCTTACCATGTTTGCCTTTTGTGAATACTTGTGGTGTGCCTTTATCATGACATCATACCATCATAACATTGCATGCATCCTGCATAAGGACTAACCCATTTCAAAGACAAGAGGGTTTCATCTTTGCTCTGTTTTGTAGGACATCATGATGCCTATGCGAAGGAAGACTATCCGGCTCAACTTTGTTCAACCACCTGCTTTGCTTACAGAATTGGTTGATAGGATTCCAAACACTACTTCCTTTATCAAGAGGCATGGTTCTCTTCTCGGTTTAGTCACTTCAAAGTGGGACCAACAATTGATGAGTGTCCTGGCCCAGTTTTATGATCCGTTATACCATTGCTTCACCTTTCAAGACTTCCAGCTGGTCCCTACCCTGGAATAATTCTCTGATTTGCTTGGTATCCCTGTTTTGGAACAGACTCCATTCACTGGTTGGGAAAAGACTCTTAGGCCTGAAGAGATTGCTACAGCCCTTCCCTTGACCAAAGAAGAGGTAATGGCTAACTGGGAGACTAGAAGCGGAGTTAAGGGCTTTTTGGCTAAGTTTCTGATTGGCAAAGCTAATAGTTTCTGGAATGACTTAGACTTCAGGGCGTACGAAGACATCCTGGCTCTCTTAATATATGGTCTAGTATTGTTTCCAAATCCTGATACCTTTGTTAATGTCAACGCCATAAGGATCTTCATCTCTCTCGGAATCCTGTACCCACTCTCTTGGGTGATATCCTGCAACAACTCTATGCTCGTATTGCCCGAAGACGGGGAACTTTGTGGTGTTGTGCTCCTTTGTTAGTGAGGTGGTTTATTTCCCACCTCCCTAAGTTCGTACTGAAGAACAAAGAAGGAAGGGGCTGGGCTCATAGGATAATGTCTCTCACTGATAATGAAATCATTTGGACTCTCAAAAGTTTAGATGAGGTGGTTGTTATTGATCATTGCGGAGAGTACCCTAATGTTCCATTGATCGGTACCCAGGGAGGAATCTCTTATAACCCATGTTTAGCTCTCCGTCAGTTTGGAAGAGCCAGAAGAGTAAGGCCTCATGAGATGTTGATACCTCACATCAGTTTTGAATTTCAGGTAGATAGTGACGAGCTGCGTCGTAGATTCATCAGGGCTTGGGACAGAATTCACAAAGCTGACCCACATGAGTTGGGACCAAAGACTTCTCTACCAATGGAGTCCTACTTCAGATGGGTCCGCATCCGTGCTCAGAAGTTAGGTATGCCATACGAAGCTGTCAGGCCTATTACTCTTGAAGTTCCTGATAAAGACGGGGTTCCTCCAACTGTTCTCCATCCTCAGACACCCACTGATGTTGGTACACTAAAGAGGTCTTGGGCACAACTGTAGGAAGAACGGGACTCTTATTGGGAAAGGTTCAACGAACAGGAACAAAAGATCCAAAAGCTGACTAAGCAATTGGAGAACGAGCGGATCTTGAATGACTATATCCGCACTGAGAAGAAGAGGCCATGGGAGCATTGATGGGCCTTAGATGTTTCTTTTACAGCTCTTTTATTTACTTTTCAGTTTTCATTCTTGTAACGCCTAAGGGCAATTTGTTGAACAATTTAAAAGTTGAATCTAATAAAGTGTGTTTCCTTTTTTGTCTACAAAGTTGAATCTCGATTGTCTTTGAAAACATAAATCATACGCATTTCATTCCATCATATGCATAACAGGTACTCCTTTTACAGGTCACTTATCTTCTTCGCTGTTTATTTCAGCAATCATCATGTCTTCTGAACCTACCACTGAACAAGCTATCAAGGCCCTCCAGGCCCAGAACGCCCAGTTTCAAGAGTTGGTTATGAGCCTAGCCTAGGGTCAACAGGAGTTGAAGACTCTGATTCTGAAGAAGAAGAAGAAGAAGAAGAAGAGGACCGTCTTGTTCAACACTGGACGCAGATTTGGGAATGGACTACAAAATGAGGTTGATCTGACTACTTCCTCTGTAGGGAAAGACAGTCCCCAAGAGAGAAGGGTTCCTAGTCCCGTGGTCTCCGACACCGAGACGGATTATAATGATGAACAGTACCCTCCTGCTGAGAACAGGTACAAACAGCTGGAGGACCGCTTAAGTGCTATGGAGATTCAGAATGTGCCTGGGTTAGACTTTTGAGATCTAGGCTTATCCTCTGGGGTGGTGATTCCCCATAAGTTCAAGGCACCTGCTTTTGCCAAATACGACGGAGCCTCCTGCCCAAAGCTGCACCTTCGGTCGTATGTAAGGAAGATCCAACCTTACACTGCTGACAAGAATTTGTGGATCCATTTCTTCCAGGATAGTCTTTCATGGACTCAACTCGAATGGTTCTATCAGCTGGATGGAGCCAATATTCGTAACTGGGAGGATTTGGCTACTGCGTTTTATAAGCAGTATCAATATAATTCCGACCTCGCTCCTACGCGTACCCAACTCCAGGGTATGTCATTAGGGACGGGTGAAGGATTTAAGGAGTATGCTCAAAAGTGGAGAGACCTAGCTGGAAGGGTGCAGCCACCCTTAACTGACCGTGAACTTGTGGATATGTTCTTGGGGACCCTGTCTGGTCCGTTCTTCAACCATTTAATTGGAAATTCTTCTACCGGGTTTACAGACCTTATCTTGACTGGTGAGAGAATTGAAGCTGGTATCAAGTCTGGGAAGATACAGAAGGGTGCCTCCTCGAGCACTGAAAAGAAGTCGTTCAAGAAGGAATCTAGTGTTGTCTATGGTTCAAGGAGACAGAATAAACCGGAACGCCGCCAAGATGTCAACGCGGTGGTTATTTCAAAACCAGCTGCTGCTCCTCAGAATCATAACCAACAAAGGGGTGAGAGACCTAGAAGGCAGTTCACTCGGCTCAGCATGACCTTGTCCCAGATATTGCCGCAGTTACTGACAACCAATATGGTGACTATAAAAGAAGCTCCGAAGGTTGTAAACACAACATCCCCAAAGTACAATCCTAACGTCCGCTGCGCTTATCACTCTGATAGCCCGGGGCATACTACGGATGATTGTTGGGCTCTGAAGAATAAGGTCCAAGACCTGATTGATGCTAAAGAGATAGAGTTCGAGGCACCCGAAAGGCTCAATGTCGTGACTGCTCCCATGCCCAAGCATGGAGTGAATGCTGTAGAGGAAGACCTGTATGTAGCCTCTGTGAATGACATTGTTACTCCGCTGTTGACTATCAAGAGGAACCTATTGCTAGCCGGTTTATTTCCGGGATGTAGTAAAGGTTGCCATCTATGTTCTGTTTCACCCGTTGGTTGCCCATCTTTGAAGTCAGGTATCCAAAACCTGATGGATAATAAGGAAATCCTGTTTGAAAAGATTGTTGTTCCTGCTACCCCTACTGAAGAAGTGTCCATTGTCACCATTGTCAACAATTCTACCAAGGCTCCCCCGAGGAAGCCTGTCAAAATTATGCCTGCTCAGAAGATTGCTCCCATAATCATCATTGTTCCGGGGCCCATCCCCTATACATCCGACAAAGCTGTCCCTTGGCACTATGGGGCAGATATTTATGTGCTTGGAGTTAAACAAGAGTTTGATACTAGTACCGGCATCAGAAACATCATTGGGCCTGCCAAAGTCACCCGCAGCGGTAGACTTTTCTCACCAGATATTGCGCCACCAACTATCCAGAGACCTATTGTCATCACACCTGCAAGTGTGCCTACTTCCCTTCCTGGTCAAGTTCCTATTTCTACCCCTTCTGCCGAGTCATCTGACGCTCGGGGCAAAGGGATCGCTGCTGATATGCCTGCCCAGACGGAGGCACCAAAGACAACCACTGTTGAAGCTTCCAAACAGGAGATGGAAGAGATTCTTAAGATTATCAAGAAGAGTGATTTTAATGTAGTTGAGCAGCTGGGGCACACCTCATCTAAAATTTATATGCTATCACTATTGTTGTGTTCAGAGGCCCACGCCAAGGCTCTGATTACCTTCCTGAAGACGGCCCACGTGCCATGAGAGATGTCAGATGATCAGTTTACCGATTGTGTGGCCAACTTAACTGCTGATAATGGTTTGGGTTTCTCCGACGCTAATCTGACTGCTAAAGGGAAGAACCATAACGATGCCCTGCATGTCTCCATTGAATGCAGGGGCACTACTCTTGCACATGTGTTGGTTGACACTAGTTCTTCATTGAATGTATTGCCCAAGAAAGCTCTAGACAGGCTGGATTGTGAGGGTTTAGAGCTGAAGCCAAGTAACATCGTGGTCCAAGCCTTTGACGGGTCTAAAAGGATGGCACATGGTGAGGTTGATATTCCAATCAGAGTTGGTTCTCAGGTATTTGATTCTACATTCTATGTGATGGACATCCGACCGTCCTATTCTTGTTTGTTGGGTCGTCCATGGACCCATAAGGCTGGAGCTGTGACCTCAACACTCCATCAGAAGCTGGAATACCCGGTCAAAGGGAAGATTGTGACAGTTCAGGGGGAGGAAGAATATATGGTCAGCCACCTCAACTCGTTCCGGTACATAGAAATGGACGGGGAGTTCATTGAGACCCCCTTTCAACACTTTGAAGAGGTTCCTCAAACACTGGCATCAGCTGAAACTGTGATCGAAGGTTCTCCGTTGAAGATGGCTTCCTTAAAGGATGCTCGGGCTGTTATTGAGAAGGGTGAGTGTGCAAACTAGGGCCGACTTCCTGATTTCACTCAGAAGACTGACAAGTTTGGTTTGGGTTTCACTACAGAAGCTCATAGGGTTGTTCGTCGTGCAAGGATTGGAAGACCTCATGTGTTCATCAGCAACTCGGGAGTAAATGCCATTGAAGAGGACGTGGAGGAATCTGAATTCGACAGCTGGATCTACCCTACGACCAACGGTGGACCAAGCAACTGGACGGCAAAAGACTTCATCTCTATTACTTTTGTCACTCAGTAATGAACTCCTTTATTTTGAATTTGTAACAAACAATGTTGTGAAACTTTATGGTCTGGTGTCTTACCCGGGGCACCGTGGCTTCATTTGTGAGGGCTTTTGTGTGTCATTTTCATATATCATTAATAAAAGCATTGGACGTTTTTTGCATTTCAAATCTTGCGCTCCTTGTCTTTCTTTATTATATATTGCAAAACAGCTATATTTACACACACACATATACAGGTCCCAATCCATTCTGGATCTCACTGGTAACGACTCTGCTACTTCCAGTTATGACCGAAAATCCGATCAACTTAGCCGAAGACGAAGGTGAAGATGATTGTGAAGTGCCTGGTGCGCTTGCAAGACTGCTACTCCAGGAAGAGAGGGCCATTCAGCCGCATGAAGAGCCAGTGGAAACGGTAAATCTGGGTACTGAGACAGATAGAAAGGAAGTCAAGATTGGTGCCAATCTGGAGTCTAGTGTGAAACAACGGTTGATTCGGATGCTGCACGACTACGTGGAAATCTTTGCCTGGTCTTACGAAGATATGCCTGGGTTGGATACCGACATTGTGGTCCATCACTTGCCTACCAAGGAAGACTGTCCTCCGGTAAAACAGAAGGTTCGCCGTATGCGTCCAGAGATGTCCGAGAAAATCAAAGCCGAGGTTATGAAACAATTCAACGCCGGTTTTCTAGCAGTAACTTCTTACCCTCAGTGGGTTGCCAATGTGGTTCCAGTGCCGAAGAAAGATGGTAAGGTCAGAATGTGTGTTGACTACATGGATTTGAACAGGGCGAGCCCTAAGGATGACTTCCCTCTGCCTCACATCGACATTCTGGTTGACAACACTGCTCAGCATAAAGTATTCTCCTTCATGGACGGATTCTCCGGTTATAATCAGATCAAGATGGCTCCTGAAGACATGGAGAAGACCACTTTTGTTACTCAGTGGGGCACCTTTTGCTACAAGGTCATGCCTTTTGGGTTGAAAAATGTCGGGGCAACCTACCAGCGTGCCATGGTTGCTTTGTTTCATGACATGATCCATCATGAGATCGAAGTATACGTCGACGATATGATTGCAAGGTCCCAAACTGAGGAGGAACACCTTGACCATCTGCAGAAGCTGTTTGACCGATTGAAGTTGTACAAGCTGAGGTTGAACCCGAACAAGTGCACCTTCGGGGTGAGATCTGGAAAGCTACTAGGTTTCGTCGTGAGCGACAAAGGTATTCAAGTGGACCCTGCCAAAGTGAAAGCCATACAAGAGATGCCAGTTCCCAAGACAGAGAAAGAAGTCAGAGGCTTTCTAGGACGGCTGAACTACATTGCCCGATTCATCTCCCATCTAACTTCTACCTGTGAACCAATCTTCAAGCTACTGAAGAAAGATCAAGTGGTACGTTGGAACGATAAATGTCAGGCCGCTTTCGAAAGAATCAAAGAGTATCTCCAAGAGCCACCCATTCTTATGCCACCAGTTGAAGGGAGACCTATAATCTTATACTTGACAGTACTGGACAACTCAATGGGGTGTGTGCTAGGTCAGCATGACGAGTCTGGTCGAAAAGAGAACGCTATTTATTACCTTAGCAAAAAGTTTACCGACTGTGAGACCCGATACTCACTGCTCGAGAAAACTTGCTGCGCTTTGGTATGGGCTGCTCGCCGGCTAAGACAATATATGTTGACTCACACTACTCTGTTGATTACAAAAATGGACCCAATCAAGTATATCTTCGAAAAGCATGCCTTGTCCGGAAGAATAGCAAGATGGCATATGATCTTGACTGAATATGACATCCAGTACACGACTCAAAAATCAATCAAGGGAAGTGTGTTGGCAGACCATTTGGCACATCAGGCAGTGGATGATTACCAATCTATGAACTTCGAATTTCCAGACGAGAACATCATGGTAGTAACTGATTGTGAAGTACCTGGACCGGATGAAGGACCTGAGGAAGGATCCCGATGGTCTATGCACTTTGACGGAGCCTCGAACGCTTTGGGTAACGACATCGGCGCTGTGATCATATCTCCTAAGGGCTCTCATACTCCACTTACCGCCCGACTATGTTTCAACTGCACCAACAACATGGCGGAGTATGAAGCATGCATCATGGGTCTTCGAGCTGCAATTGACCTAAGGATCAAGTTTCTGAGTGTCTTCAGAGATTCCGCTCTCGTGATCAGTCAGATCAAAGGTGAGTGGGATACGAAACACCCAAATCGTATTCCTTACAAGGAGTATGTGTTGACATTGATTCCCCATTTCGAGGAAATAACTTTTGAACACTTCCCAAGAGAGGAGAATCAGTTGGAGGACGCGTTAGCTACAATGTCTTCTATGTTCAAAGTCAAATGGGACAACGAGGCTCTCCGGATCATTATCTGGAAATTGGATGAACCTGCACATTGCTGTGATCTTGAGACCGAAGAGGTAACATAAAAACCTTGGTATCGTGAAGTAAAGAGGTACCTTGAAGCTCAAGAATACCCCGAGGGCGCATCCGTTAATGACAAGAAATTTCTGAGAAGATTCGCGGCAAAGTTCTTCCTCAGCAATGACATTCTGTACAAACGAAACCATGATTCAACCTTACTGCGTTGTGTGGACAAGATCGAAGCAGAAAGGATCATGGCAGAGCTGCATGAAGGTACCTTCGGAATTCATTCCAGTGGACATACCATGGCAAAGAAAATCCTTCGGGCAGGATATTACTGGTCCACAATGGAAGCCGACTGTTATCAGCATTCTCGGACATGTCACAAATGCCAGATCTATGCTGATAAGGTGCACATTCCTCCAGTTCCTCTGAACGTCTTGACAGCACCTTGGCCTTTTGCAATGTGGGGCATTGATATGATCGGCAAGATCAGACCTACGGCATACAACGGGCATCGCTTCATCCTGGTAGCGATTGATTACTTTACGAAGTGGGTTGAAGCAGCCTCCTTTGCTACCGTAACCAAGAATGTCATGGCACGGTTTATTCGGCATAACCTGATCTGTCGATACGGCGTACCAGAGAGGATCATTACGGACAATGGTACCAATCTTAACAATAAGATGATCACTGAGCTCTGCGATTAATTCAAGATACAGCACCACAACTCTTCTCCCTACCGACCGAAGATGAATGGAGATGTCGAAGCAGCAAACAAGAACATTAAGAAGATTGTGCAGAAAATGACAGTGACCTACAAAGATTGGCACGAGATGTTACCATTTGCTCTTCATGGGTACCGTACCTCAGCACGGACGTCAACAGGGGCAACACCCTTTTCCTTGGTCTATGGCATGGAGGCAGTTCTACCCATCGAAGTTCAGATACCCTCTCTCCGGATCATGAAGGATGCAGGTTTAAGTGAAGATGACTGGATCCAGACTCGGCTTGATCAACTAAACCTAATTGACGAAAAGAGACTCACTGCTATTTGTCATGGTCAGACGTACCAAAAACGGATGATTAAGGAATTTAACAAGAAAGTCAGACGACAAGAGTATCAAGTCGGAGACCTGGTAATCAAGCGCATCATTCTACCTCAAGGTGATCCCAGGGGAAAATGGACCCCCACGTACGAAGGGCCATTTGTGGTTAAGAACATCTTCTCAGGAGGAGCGATGATTCTAACCACCATGGATGGTGACGACCTTCCTCACCCCGCCAATGCAGACATAGTAAAAAGATACTACGCATAACTAAAGACCCGCTAGGTCGACTGGCCTAGGCAAAAATAAGGGCTTCTCGACGAACCAAAAGGGTTCGGGCAAAAATAAGGGATGAAAATATAAAAAAATCAGTACACCCGGCAAGTCGAAAACCTGAAAAGGCGGCTTGGGCAAAAATGGGTATCCCGGTGGACTAAAAACCCGAAAGGACGGTCCAGGAAAAAGTTAGGGATTAAAGCATAATACTATGTCTCATTGGATCACCCTGCATCCAGACTTCAGTATCGATTATCAGGCTCATACGGCACCAATCAATCAGATTCATCTCCAACTGAGCAGCAAAGTGATGAGATGCTTGAAGACATAAAGGCGATAGCAGAGTTGGAACCCAGTGGGATTTTTCACATGGCTGTTTTGTTTTCTTTTTCATAAATTGTATAAACTCTATTTTGTTTGGCGGCGTTCTCTTACTAGGACGTCAACCTCTTGTACAAAAACGCCTATTTTCAGGAAAACTTCAAAATCAATACAAGTCTCATTTTCCAGACAAATTGCAAATTGTTTTTCCTTTATCTGTTTTGTTTTGCAAAGAACGTCCAATGTTCATTTTTGATATATGCATTTGACATTAATTGCTGCTCATAAATACTTGCATACGAAACAAAGGACTAATTACAGGTGACATCGGAAGTAGGGGCAATAAGAATTGTCTAAGCGATCTAGTTGCTCTGTCCACCAAGGTACCAAGGTAAGTTCGGCTGAGAAATGTGACCAAAATACCTTCACTCCCCGCAGAGTAAGACAAGATTCAGCAATACTCTCCCCAAGCAGAGTTGGTCTCCCATCAGCCCTAAAAAGGCACAGTATCCCCAGCAAGTTAGCAATACTCTCCCCCAAGCAGAGTTAGTCTACCATCAGTCCTGAAAAAGTTGGGTATCCCCAGAAGATCTTAATATTCCCTAGCAGAGTATACAGATATTCCTCAACAAGCATCCCCGGCAGCCTTAATATTCCTTGACAGAAATATAAGATTGTTCCCCGACGGAATACAAGATACCCCCATTGGAGCCATTTCCCAGCACGGTCCAAAAAGCTTCCCATCTAGAGCTGAATCATCTCCCCAATAGATTCTGGAAGCTCATCCCCTGCAGAGTACAAATGTATCTCCCCAACCATATTCAGAAGGCTATCCCCCACCAGAGTCTAACTGGGTTATCCTCAGCAAATGAAAGATTGTCCCCAGCGAAGTTCTTTCTATCCTCCAGCGGAGTTCATCATCAAAATCCCCAACAGAGTTTATCAATGGAATCCCCATCGGAGTTATCGTTAAAATCTCAGCACAACATCTCTTTCCCACAGAGTAATTCCCCGCAGAGTAATCTCTTCGTCAGGTTTATCCCCAACGGAGTCATCTTCTCCTACCAGTTTATTCTTGCAATCATCTTCGCTCATCATCCCCAGCGAAAACGAAGAATTCAACATCATTCTCCAGCAGCTCCGGGATTTATTTTCCCTAGCTAAAACATCACATTTTCATACATCATGATACATGCATATACGCATCATATCATACAATCTCATTTTGAGAACATCATGCATTTCATACATCATGACATTGCATACCACTAACGTTTTGCCTTTTCAGGAAAAGGTCAACCCAAAGATGATTACCACCACACTTTCTTAAGTTCCAGATCAACACCTGTAACTAGCCAGGAAATATCTGTGGACGACTGATTGTAGATCTATACCTGAAACCAGACAGGAAAGTTATCTACATTGAAGAGATTGAAGATCAACACCTGTAACAGGCCAAGAAACTATCTTTATTTCTCCGGTCAGAGATTAATACCTGAAACCAGACAGGACAACTATCTCCTCGACCAACCTTCTTAAGGTCCGGATCAACCCCTGTAACTAGCCAGGAAATATCTGTAGACGATTGATTATAGGTTAATACCTGAAACCAGACAGGAAAACCACCTATATGAACTGATTGTAGATCTATACTAGAAACCAAACAGGAAAGTATCTACATGAAGAGATTGAAGATTAATACCTGAAACCAGACAGGAAACCATCTTTCTTTCTCAAATCAGAGATTAATACCTGTAACTAGCCAGGAAAGCTATCTCGACCAACCTTCTTAAGTTCCGGATTAATACCTGTAGCAAGCCAGGAAATATCTGTGGACGATTAATTGTAGATCTATACCTGTAACTAGCCAGGAAAGTTATCTACATTGAAGAGATTGAAGATTAATACTTGTAGCAAGCCAGGAAAACCATCTTTCTTTCTCAAGTCAGAGATTAATACCTGAAACCAGACAGGAAAACTATCTCATCGGCCAGCTTTCTTAAGTTCCAGATCAACACCTGTAACTAGCCAGGAAATATCTGTGGACGACAAATTGTAGATTAATACCTGAAACCAGATAGGACAACTATCTACTTGACCATCATGAAGCAACCCTACACCGGTTCCTTCTCTTTCAGATGAAGTTTTACACGGACTCATCATCAGGCAACCCTACATAGGTTCCTTCGCTCAACCTACCAAATTACAATTCAACAGATAATCTCCAGATGGCATCTATAAGCCCATCCCCCGACAAGATTCTGTCACATCCCTAGATGGCATCTATAATCCCATCCTCTTATTCATCATATCTCCAAATGGCATCTATAAGCCCATTCCCGACATCACATTGCTGATACTACACCATGCGAGTGCAAATTTATGGGCACTCTGGTGTTCAATCATCTTCCACCTTCGGATCACGAAAGGCACGCAGGCCAATCTACATCCTCAGTTTTAAGAAGATTGAACAGGGGCAACTGTTGTACCCCAAAATTTGCCCTCCCATATTTCCCAAGGTTTGTCAAGAATCATCTTCAGATGGTCCAGGATCTGCTCAAGGGGTAGACAGTCAAACCATCTCCTAAGACAGCTGAAATTAGGGTTTTGGTTCTTTCAAGGAATTTGAGGTTCTCAATGGTTCAATCAAGTCTCATGGGCCCATATACATTCTCAAGCACCTACATGCCAAGTTTCAAGACTCACAGTGCCAATTTGCACAGTCAAAAGCCTCATTTGATCCGCAGTCAACTGTAGGGGCAAAATGGTCACTTTGCAGTCAAAAGTCAGAATTTTTGGTCAACATCTTATTTTGAGTCCACAATCATCATTTGATCAAGTCTTGATCATGATTCCTAAAGAATGGCTCAAAAATCATCAAGATGTAAAAGTTACTATTTTTAGACAGCAGAAAAGTCAATTGTATCTTGACCAGGGCATAACTTTTTCATGGTTCATCAGAAAAATTCCATCCAATGCTCATTTTGAAGGGGATGTGATTTCCTACAATCCCTCTTCAGACTCCAAGTCCAAGAAATACTCTCACAAAAAAATATCAATTTCTACATTATAGGTCAATTTCAAAAGTCAACAAAAATACACTTTAAGTCAAAGGCCATAACTTGAGATTGGTAAATCCAAATGACATGGGACCAAAGGAATTGGTTAGAGGACTTCAAGACCTTTCCAAAATGTCCAAGAACATGGTCATATGATCAAAATTGAGCAAGATATGCATTGGAGAAGTTGGGATATTTTTAGGAATTTGCAAAAGTCAACTTTGCTCAAAACACCTTATTTTTGCTAATGGGCCTCAAATCTCTTCTTGAAACTTCATCCATGGCCTATGCATGACCCATCAAGCTTAATTGAATTTATTTTCTTATTTTTTATTAATTAATTGGATTTTTAATTGATATTAATTCATTTAATCAATTTAAATTGTAGGAAAATACAAGATTTGGTTTTTAAATCTTTTGGTGAAGCAAATATGACCTAAAAAGGCTGGCAATTTTGTGCACCAAGTCAAAGATGCAAAATCTCCAAAATTGGCAACTTTGTTCAATCATGAAAATGCAAAAAGATTTGATTTTCAATCAAATATTCAATCATCATTGCAATGGATTCTTGCTCAAGATTTTGACCTAATTCCATTCCTCTATATATATGCAAGTAAACCCTAACTCATGGACGTGAAAAAAAGCTGCAGAAAGACCATAGCCATATTGAGAAATTTCAAGAAAAACTCAAAACTGATTTTCACATTCCAGGCCAATTCAAGGCATTTTATTTATTCTAATACCTTGTAGGAGTTCTCAGGAACGGTGTACAATCAAATTCCAATACCAAAGCTCAAGGAATCGTCCATTACAGCTTCACGGTTTGGCTCTTTTTTCCAGAATCATAACTCTCAATTCATGTGCATTTAACATATTTGCTTGATTATTTTGTGTTAATAGGAATCACACGAAGCTATTGGTATGGCTTAATTGAACTGAAACTCCCTAAATCACAAGATGCCATGAACGGTTTTCTAGGGTTCTTGAGTTTGAAATTGGGGATTCCTAAACCAGGAAAAATTGAGACTTGTGAGACCCATGACTGAATTCGTTGAACCAAGACGAACAAGATTGAACCCTCGCGAAATATTTATGTGAACCACAGTGCTAATCGCTATTTTTCCTTACTGTAGTTTGTGGGGGTTAAAAACCCCTGCTATCTAATGTTTATTTTTGCAGAACAACGAAGAAGATGATGAGGTGTTAGCCTCTGAGTGGTTGCTTTGAAAAATCGCACGCTTTATTTTGTTTTCAGGCATGTTTATTTGTTTCTTAATATAATAATTACTTGTTGTTCTAATAACGATTGAAGCGTGATGGTGGAGTGGTTAGCATGCTGGCTTGGAAACGTTGGGACCTGGGTTCGAATCCTAGGTCCCCCAAAATATTTGTTTCTATTTTTCTTCACATGATCACATGCAGGTTTCAAAAGATGGTCCATCATGTACTTCATCTCCCCAAGCGCCAGATGTCCCTAGACTCAAATCCAGTGGTCATGATTGGAAGACCACCATGCTCCCTAGTCAATCAACGCATGGGTGATCAGGAAATTCAACGGACTGGAATTGTTATTGGGCTTTAGAAAATTGCACAGACACCTCCATATTGGGCCAGTACCCCCCCTGGTTTATTCCTCTTATTTTTTTTCTTTTATATTTTCCATTTAACTATTTTACTAATTATTATTATTATTTAATTAACAAAATTAACTTTTTTTTCATAATAAAATTCAGAAAACTAAAAATGTAATATTTTTATTATTATTATTATTTATTTATTTCACCTTTAATTTATTATTTTTGTAAATAAATTAAATTAGAATTAGGGTTTTTTACTAACTTTTGACTATTTTTTATTTATTTTCCTTAACACATAAAAACCAAAAAATATTTCTTTTCTTCTAATTAATTAATTAGTTTTAGGTTTAATTTAATTAATTGCAAAATAACCAAACTCATTCTTTCTCAAAAAAGGGTCAAAACCCTAAAAGACTTCTCCGATTCAATTTTCTCGCGTGCGATTATTCTTGATTAATTTTTGATCCATTATTATGTAATTGCTCCGAGAATGTAATAGCTTTAATTATGACCTTTTTATCGCTTTCTTTATTTTCCCGCATTTACTTTTCAAGGGTTTGCTTTTGGCGATGTAAATACCCGACGCCTTGTAATAGCGTAGATTTACTTTCCGCAATTATTAAACTGCTAGATGTATGTTAACTAGGCTATGCATGACAAGACTTATCTCTGAAATTAAAATCAACCCGTAGCTCACCATACCATGTGCAAAGATAACATTAACTGAATCCTGACACACTCGCACATGCCACTCCTAGGGTACGCCTCACTTGGTTGCCTCGACGTGGTCATTGAGTATAGGGTGTTTTAGAGGTCGCCCTCCTGTCTAAAGATCCAAGTTGCCTCGGATAAAAAGGATCTAGGACATTAGGGTTACCGCTAAGGCGTCCTACCATTGCTTTGGTGACCACATGTCCTTATAATCGAATTGACCCGAATAACTCCAACGACGGTGCTACCTACTTCTCAATAGTGGGATAGTATTGTCTAAAGGACATTTACACAGCTTAATTTCTTTTGAGTAGGTAGAGGTTCTCAGGTACTTGCTCTTTCAAAACAAAAAAATACTTTTCGCACCTACACTTTTCTAACAAAACTTTTCAAACAACACTTCATACACTCTTGAGGACAGATACAAGAGTTACATCGAAGTTTTCAAACAAACTTTTTCAAAACCCACAAACACAAGAAAAGCAAAACATTTGAAAACATAGTGAGAAAGTACTTAAGAGCCCGTGGATAACCACAGATAGAAAGGGTGCTAACACCTTCCCTTTCTATAATCTACCTCCTGAACCGAGAAACATCTCGAAAAGGAATTTTGTTGTGCTTTTGTCCTTTCCTTGTTGGAGAAAATAAAAGACGGTGGCGACTCTTGCTTACCTCAACATTTCGCGAACCGACATTCCAAAACAGTCAGTTCTATTTCCACCGATCACGGACATCCTTCGGGAGATATGAGTACAACACCAATACCATTGCCGAGTGCGTTAGATTCCCCATCAAAAACTAGGGTCCATCGGGATCCTTGTTCAGGTTCGTCATATGGCCTGAGTTCTTCACAGTTGTTTACCATCATGATATCTTCATCTAGAAATTTGAACTTCATGGACTGGTAGTCTTCTATAGCTTGGTGAGCAAGGTGATCAGCTATTACACTGCCCTTTATTGCTTTCTGGGTAGTATATTGTGTGTCATATTCTGTCAGGATCATTTGCCATCTCGCTATTCTCCCAGAGAGTGCGGGTTTCTTGAAGATGTATTTTATTGGATCTATTTTAGATATCAGCAAGGTAGTATGGGTCAGCATATACTGTCTTAGCCGGCGAGCAGCCCATGCCAGAGCGCAATAAGTTTTCTCGAGCAGTGAATATCTTGTTTCACAGTCGGTAAACTTTTTGCTCAGGTAATAAATGGTGTGCTCTTTTCATCCAGACTCGTCATGCTTCCCTAGTACACACCCCATTGAATTTTCTAAAACAGTCAGATACATGATCAATGGTCTTCCCTCGACTGGTGGCATCAACACAGGAGGCTCTTGCAGTTTGGCATTCATCATTCCATTTGACTACTTGATCTTTCTTGAGTAGTTTGAAGATTGGTTCACAAGTAGCTGTCGGGTGAGAAATGAATCTGGAAATGTAGTTCGAACGTCCCAAGAACCCCCTAACTTCCTTCTCAGCACGAGGAGAAGGCCTCTCTTGTATCACTTTCACCTTAGCAGGATCTACTTCAATACCCTTATTGCTGACGACAAAGCCTATGAGCTTTCCAGACCTTACCCCAAATGTGCATTTATTTGGGTTCAACCTCAGCTTGTACTTCTTTAGTCTCTCAAAGAGTTTTTATAGATGGTCAAGATGCTCTTCTTCTGTTTGAGATCTAGCTATCATGTCGTCCACATAGACCTCTATTTCACGATGTATCATGTCGTGAAATAGAGCCACCATGGCACGTTGATAGGTTGCCCCAGCATTCTTCAGTCCGAATGGCATAACCTTGTAGCAGAATGTGCCCCATTTTTTGACAAAGGTTGTCTTCTCCATGTCCTCTGGTGCCATTTTGATTTTGTTGTATCCTGAGAAACCGTCCATGAAGGAAAACACTTTGTGTTGTGCTGTATTGTCAACTAGAATATCAATATGGGGAAGTGGTAAATAATCCTTAGGGCTTTCCCTATTCAAATCTCTGTAGTCCACGCACATTCATACCTTGTCGTCCTTCTTGGGCACGGGAACAACATTGGCAACCCATTGCGGATAGGAGGTGACGGCCAAGAATCCAACATTGAATTGTTTCATGCCTTCTGCTTTAATCTTCTCTAATATATCTGGTGGCATTCGACGGACCTTTTGTTTTACCGGTGGGCAATCCTTTTTTATAGGTAGACGATGTACCACAATATCTGCATCAATTCCTGGCATGTCTTCATACGACCAGGAAAAGACCTCAACATAGTCGTGTAGCAATTGAATCAACCGCTCCTTGACACTGGGTTCCAGATTGGCACCCACCTTGACCTCTCTTTTGTCTTCTTTGGTACCTAGGTTGATTGTATCCACAGGTTCCTCGTGGGGATGAATGGTTCTCTCTTCTTGTAGTAGTAATCTGGCAAGTTCCCCTGGTACTTCACAATCTTCCTCACCTTCGTCTTCGGCTTAGTAGATTAGATTTTCAGAGTCACAAAAAGCCATAGCAGAACCGTTATCCATGGGATCCTGAATGGATGTAGACCTGCATTGTGAGTGTGAGTGTGTGTAAGGGTATAGCTATCTTTGAAAGAAAAATGTAAAAAGAAAAACAATGAGCGTAAAGTTTGTATGCAAATCGTCCATGATTCATTGATGTCATATGTAAATGAGATAATAACCCTTACAAATGGACCATTGTGCCTCGGGTAAGACACAAGGTTTTAAGAGTTTGAATTGTTTTAATATTGCAGATCCAACAAAATGTAAAGACAAATTACTGTGGGATAAAAGTGATCGGGACAAAATCTCTAGCCTCCCAATTGTTGAGCCCTCCACTGACAGTTGGGAAGATCCAATCTTCCAGATTGCAAACATCTTCACCATCCTCTACCGTGTTGACTTCACGGTTGCTGATCATCAAGGGTGGTCCTCCAGCACGAGCGTGGCGTACAACCATCTGAGCATTTGAAGTGAAACCCATGCCAAATTTGTCAGACTTGTATGGGATATCTGGGATTTGCCCCCAGATAGTGCACCCACCTTCTTCTATTACTGCCTTTGCATCCTTCAACGGTGACATTCTGAGTGAAGGCCTTGTGATTTTGGGAACAACCCTGGTTACTGCCACATCTTGCGGGACCTCTTCAAAGTGTTGGAATGGAGTTTCAATAAATTCACCATCTAACTCCACATATCTGAAGGAATTGAGATGGCTGATCATATACTCTTCTTCTCCATGAACGGTGATAATCTTCCCTTGGATTGGATACTTCAGCATTTGGTGTAACGTAGAAGTAACAACGCCAGCATTGTGAATCCATGGTCGGCCTAGCAAGCAGGAATATGAAGGTCGAATATCCATTACATAAAAAGTTGAATCAAACGTTTGGGTTCCAACCTTTATGGGGATATCCACTTCCCCATGCATCATCCTTTTTGAGCCGTCAAAGGCCCTCACTACTATGTTACTTGGCTTCAATGTTAATCCCTCACAGTCAAGCCTATCAAGAGCCTTTTTAGGCAATACATTCAGAGATGAGCCAGTGTCAACCAAAACATGATCCAATGTTGTGCCCCTGCATTCCACTGAGACATGTAATGCCTCATTATGCTTCCTTCCTCTTGGCGTTAAATCAGCATCCGAAAAACCTAGACCATTATCTGCAATCAAGCTGGCTACGCAGTCTTGGAACTGATCGGTAGATGTTTCTTGGGGTACATGGGCAGTTTTCAGGAATTTTACCAAGGCCTTTGCATGTGCCTCGAAGCATAGTAGTAAAGCCAGCATGTAAATTTTGGATGGAGTTTGCCCCAGTTGTTCAACTACATCGTAGTCGCTTCTTTTTATGATCTTTAGAATTTCCTCCATCTCTTTCCGGGAGGTTTCAGGGATAGTCAATGATTGTGCCTTCATTCGGACAGGCTCAATCAAAATACTTTTACCTCGAGTCTCGGTTAAATCGGCAGCAGGAATGTCAGTAGGAGTATTAGCATGGATTGTAACAGCTTTGTCAGTTGGAGTATTGGTGGAGATAATTGTAGGACTGGGAATAGCCTTCGAGGGAGCAACAACAACATGAATGATTACGGGTCCAGAAACTGCTTTTGGGGGAGCAATTTCTGGAGAGAATATCCTTCCGCTTCAGGTAATCTTGCTAGTCCCTTCAATATTACTGATATTGGAGTTAACTTTCTCAGAACTTAAATCTTCGGCAGCTGGCCAGTCTTGTTTGATACAGTGGTAGTAGATATCCCCTCCATAATTCCATGGTATGGTTTTGTCTGACGAATACGGGACTGGTCCAGAAATTGTAATTATCAAAGGAGCTGCTTTTGGAACTGATGTAATTCTAACAGGTCTTTTGGTGGAGACCCTGGAAGAATTGGCGGAAATGGTAATGATAGACACATCATTAAGAGGAACATAAGTCTTTTCAAATAAGATTTCCTTGTTATCTATTAGGCACTGAACGCTTGCTTTCAACAAAAGACAGTTGGTTGGTGAGGAAAAACAGAAATGACAACCTTTATCGTAGCCTGGGAATACACCGGCAATCAACAAATTCTTTTTTATAATCAGGAGTGGGGTCACAAGTTCATCAACTGAAGTAACAAACATATCTTCTTCAATGGCGTTGGTATTATGGTCGTGTTTGGGCATAGGGGCAGAAATGACATTTGGCTTTTCGGGCGCATCTAATTCAATCTCTTTGGCTTCAATGAGGTATTGTACTTTGTTCTTTAGAGCCCAACAATTGTTAGTGTCATGGTCGAGACTCTCAGAGTGGTATGCACAACGGGCATTAGGATGGTAGTGAGGAGATGTTGTGTTAGGGTTCTTTGGAGCTTCTTTCAAGGTTACTAAGTTGGATCTTAACAGATGTGGCAATACTTGAGATAAGGTCATGTTAATTCTGGTGAATTGTCTGACTGGTCTTTCCATCCTTGGTTGCTTGTTTCTTTGCTGATCAGGCGCAGGTTTAGGAATCATAACAACCCCCACCATTGGACGACGTTCGGCCCTATCTTGATTTCTCTAAGGATAAACAGAAACCACTTCTTTCTTTCCGATAAATGGCTTCCTTATAGCAGCAGATGATGTATCTTTTTTAATCTTTCCACTCTTTATCCCGGCTTCTATCCTATCTTCGGTCAATATCAGTTTAATAAAACCTGCCGATGAACTCCCAATTAGGTGATTGAAGAAGGGACCAGACAAGGTGCCCAAAAACATGTCTACTAATTCTCTTTCAGATAGAGGAGGTTGAACTCTTCCAGCCAAGTCTCTCCATTTTTGCGCATAGTCTTTGAAACCTTCATTGGAAATCATGGCCATACTCTAGAGTTGAGTACGGGTAGGCACAAGATCAGCATTGTATTGGTATTGTTTATAAAAGGCTTCATCAATATCTTCCCAGTTATGAACATTGGCTCTTTCTAACTGATAAAACCAATCAAGTTGAGTTCCAGACAGGCTGTCTTGGAAGAAGTGTACCCATAAGTCTTTGTCAGCGGTATGGGGCTGGATTTTCCTCACATAGGACTAGAGATGCATTTTAGGGCATGAAACTCCGTCATATTTGGCGAACACAGGTGCTTTGAATTTTGGAGGAATGACAATCCCCGATACTAGACCCAATTCCTCAAAGTCCAATCCAGGCACTTTTTGGATTTCCATTGCGCTCAATCGCTCTTCGAGATGTTTATACTTGTCATCAGCTGGAGGGTATTGTTCTTCATAATAGTATTCTTCTTCCTCTTCTGATTCAGACTGGACAAATATTTCCTTGCCCTTCCCATCTTGGTTGTCTTTCTCACCGGATGTTGTTGCAAAGTCTAGGGCTCTTCTTGTCTGTCCTTGGAACCTTCTTCCCATGTTTAGAACTCCGGCTATCTTCTTTGCCTTCTTTTTCTTCTCCTTAGCCAACAAAGTCTTCAACTCTTCTTGTCCTTTGGCTAGGGTCAAGAACAACTATTGAAACTGTGCATTTTGAGCCTGGAGGTCCTTCACTGTTTGCTCGAGATCCATCTTACTGGAATAAATAGTTGAGAGATGAGGAGACTTGTTGCAAGAAACCTGCTTATGTTATGATGAATGATAAATGCATATGCAAATGTTTTCAAGGATTTTAAGATTCAAATTTGTTTTAGACAAAAAGGAAACACACGTCATATTAATAGATTAAAGCTTGAGTACACCAATGCCTTCTTGGGAAAAATAATACAAAAACTCTAAGATAAAAAGGTAGTACGCATCCTCTTTGGTGCAATGTAGGCATTCAAAGTCTGTTCCTCATGAAGTAGCCTAGTGAGTTCCAAAATCTTCTTCTCGCTTGCATAGAATTGGGCTTCGAAGGTATCTTGCTCCCCCTTGAGTTGTACCCAATCCCTTTGTAGGTCTTCAAGAGAGGTAGGCATGTCAAGTTGTGGGATAGTATATGGAACATCTCCCTCCATGACAGGCTCGATGATTACCGGGAGAATGGAGGGGTAAGGCATTATAAGATTCTGAGCACGAGCTCGTACCCATTTGAGGTAAGGCTCAAGAGGTATGGAATTCTTGTTCCCAAAAGTCTTGCTATCTACCTTGTTTAACATCCTCCAAGATTGGATAAATCTCTGGCGAAGACCTTGATCGTCGTTGTCATAGTCAAATACCAAACCTTGAATCAGCATCTCGTGCGGGCCATCCCTTCGGGTGTAACCAAACTATCTTAAGGCTAAGCAAGGGTTATAGGTGATACCTCCCCTAATTCCAAGTAAAGGGACATTAGGAAATTCTCCACAATGGTCGACAATAGTAACATTCTCTATGGATCGGGAGCACCAATGAATGTTTGAATGTTTGAGCGTCATCAACCTTTGTGACCACCTTGAACCTTGCTCATTCCTTAATACAGATTGGAGAAGATGCGAAATAAACCATCTTTCCAAGAGAGGAGTGCAACACATAAGGACACCTCTTTTCCTAATTGTGCGAGTGTGAAAAGAGTGTAGGACATCTCCTAGCAATGTAGGCACCGGGTTGCGGGATATGAAGATTTTGACGGTGTTCACATCTATGAGTTGATCAGAATTTGGAAACAAAACCATCCCATAGATGAGGAGAGCCACAATTTCCTCAAAATCTTGCAGGTCTAAAGAATTCCAACAGTTTTGTGCTTTCTCAAACAAGAACGTTTCTAGGAAACCTTTGACACCACTCCTTGTTTCCCAATGAGTTGTGACATCAGATGAGTGCAAGTGTAGAGCTTGAGCAATCTCTTCTGGCTTTGGGTCTCTTTCCGTACCGTTGAAAGGTATTTGGTTGAGAATGGTAATCCTCAAGAGTTGGGAGAATTCTTCCAAAGTAGGCACAAGTTGATAGTCGGGAAATGTGAAGCAATGGTGTAAAGGATCAAAGAACTGAAAGAGCACTGTCCTCATCTGTGTTGGAGGTGACCAAGTTGAGTAGGCGACCATGTCTCTCGGTGAATGGAGAGTTTTCGGGAATCCTTGAAGCTAGCTCCTTAAGTTGTGGAGGGATCCTCACAAGGTTGACTTGAATAGTTTTCATGCGAAGTGAATCCATATCCTAAATAACAAGAACAAAAATGAATCCCAAAATCCTTGAAATGGTTAGTGAATGTGTATGATGTTATGATGTTCATGATGTTATGTAGAAGTATGTATATACTAATAAAACAAACAAGTCCCTAGGTTTAGGCTTGCATGGAGTTTTATAGGTAAGTACCCTCTTGAAGTTTAGTTGGCTCAACCTGTCCTAGTAATAGTAACTGGGTTCTAAGGAGCTCAATATCACTGGCTTGCTTCCTTGTTCATTGTTTCAGCATAAGCCTCTTTAATGGAGACCGAAATATCCCAAGAAACCAAACCTCAATGAGTGTAGTATTGAGTATCTATCGACTTTAGACTGCACCAAAGTCGGTCATCTTACTACATCTTAAAAGCCAAGTTGGTCAAGTAAAGGTTCTAAAAGTTCATTAGTGCTTCATGACATCACTCAGCGGCCCTGTATTCTCTTTGATTAACTCAAAGGCTACCGGTACCCATAAATATGTCGCACTAACGTAGCTATTTCTTAGACCATGTCAGTATACCCCGCACAGTTTCCACAAAGTATTGCTACTTACCTATAATGTATCCAAAATCCGGATAGAGGATTGAAAGCCAAACAAAGAACCATAATGTAAAGCATACAAGTCAAACAATGAAAGCAAGTAAATGTGATCTAGACCCTAAGGTAACCCTACTTTTAGAATAGTCCCCAGCAGAGTCGCCAATTCTGTGATACGGTGGGAGAACTGACTTGAAGGTTTTGCGTTTGATTGCAAATATTGCGGTTAGCAAGAGTCGCCACCAACTTTTCTTTTATCCAAAAGGAAAGGTGAAAAAGAACAGGAAAGACCTTTGAGATTGTTTCTTGAGTTCGGGGGGTAGATTATGAAAAGGGGAGATATTAGCACCCTCTTCATCCATGGTTTTCCATGGGCTCTTAGTTACTTGCTAGATCATTTGCTTTTTGTTTGAAATTGTGCTTAATGTGGTTTTTTTGAAAGTATTTTGTAAAAGAGGCCATTGTTTAGGCAATCTTTGTAATGATTCTCGTTTGTAAGAATGTATACAAAGATGTTTATCTTTTTGAAAATTGTTTTCAATGTTTGTAAGATGTTTGGAAATGTGTGTGTTTGTTTTGAAAATAGCAAGGATGTTTGTTTTGAAATGGAGCAAGTAATTAAGAGCAATCTACCTACTCAAATGTCTTTCTTGTTCATTTTTTTCCTTTGATATTGTTGTCTTACCATTGATTTGGTAAGCAACCCTATTTTTGGATGTAAACGAGACGGGCGTGGGTCATCGTATAGCCTTGATTAGAAATTTTGCAAGGTATCTTAGCATTTTTGAGGGACTAAGATCATTTTGTAAGGCAACTTTGAATAGCGTCATCGAGGGACTATGATATTATATTCGTTTGTTTTCGCTAAGACATCTTACATGCGTAATATGGCCATTTTGTATAAGGCAACCAAATGGAGTAACCCTAGAGGTGCTTGTGTGCAAGTGTTCCATTTTCATGCTTTATTTTGTCTTGGATTAGGGTTTTCTATTTGATTGATTTTATCTTGCCATACAAACCCTAATTACTAGCATGTTATATAAAAGGCGATAAATTGCGAAATTTAAATGGCCTACCCTATTACAACATTTGCGGGAGGGGGGAATACAAATTATGAATGGGGATTTGCAATAATATAAACCTAATTAAGCTATTAGAACCAAATTGAATATGTACAAATATTAGAATAAGTAATATACAAGATAAATTAAATATGCAAAGATGTATGAATGCAAAGAAGATTTTGTTTGGTTTTTTATGTGAAAAAAGTTTTAACCTAAACCTAATAAATAAATCAAGATTAAACCCAAATTAATTGAGAAAGAAAATTATTTTTAGAAAGGATTTTGATTAAATCCTAATTCTATTTTATCAAAAGGGAATAAATTTCTTTGAGAAAAAGTAAGTATTTTTGCATTTTTTGTCTTGAAAAATAATATATGATATTTATGAGGTATTTTGGTTTTTTTGTATTAAAATAATATGTTATATATATATATATATATATATATATATATATATATATATATATATATATATATATATATATATATATATATATATATATATATATATATATATATATATATATATATATATATATATATATATATATATATATATATATATATATATATATATATATATATATATATATATATATATATATATATATATATATATATATATATATATATATATATATATATATATATATATATATATATATATATATATATATATATATATATATATATATATATATCAAACTAGTTATAATTTAATTTACAAGTTTATTAAAAAAAATGGTATGTAACTAAAATAAAATATTTTCTATGAGAAAAATAAATAAAATGAACCAAAATATAAATTTAGAATTTTTATATTTTTTATGATTTTTTATATTAAGGAAAATATATTTAATAAAACAGAAATGAAAATAAAATAAATAATAAAAATATATGGGCCAGGGGTGCTGCAAGCAAACAGGGGTAGGAGGTTAGAAAAAAACAAAGCCCATAAGTTCAGAAGCCCACGCTGCCAAACAAACAAAAAAACTGGAAAAATGTGAAAAATTGCAAAAAGGCAGCGCCAAGGCTCGAACCCATGACCTATGGCATTTACGCGCGCTGCCTTACCACTGGGGTGGCTGTACATCTGTTAGTTTAAATGAAAACACAAATACATAATATAAAACATTGCCTTGTTCTGTACTTCATCTTCAACCTCTAGCAAGTCGGACCGCCTGTAACTTTTTCATTTCTCAACAAAAATGGAAAGTGATAACATGAAAATTATAGCATTTTACCTCACGATTCTAACCATGTGCATAACTAAAACTATAAGTCCAAGATCAGAGGGAATTTTGTTGGCTCTAATTCTTAAGCTAATTTTTTCAAAAACTTCAAACTTAAAATTCTCTAAACTCAAGCCAAATAAATGCAAGCTATGGATATGTACAGCTTCATAGCAATGATGTATACATTCTATATTCACAAATGGAAAGCTAACTATGCATGTATTAAGAGTTAGAAAAATAGAAAACTCACCTTGAAAATGGAAACCGTGTTTTGAAAATGAGCTTGCTTTAGGATGCCGTGATGATCAGGTTAGCTTCCTTGAACCTCTAGGAAGCTAATGCAATGCTTAGCTTGTCTTGAGGGTGGCTGGAATGTTCTGGAGAAGTCCACCTGTGTTGCTCTGTTTTTGAACTTCAACAATGGGGAAGATGGAGTTACAGTGATGTTTCAAGGTGTGGGATGGTTTACTTGTAAGGTAAGGAATCTTGGGAAAGCAAAGGGCCTGAAAACGCACGAGTGAAATGGAAGATTCAGTTCACAAGTCAGAAATGGCAAGTTTGGAGGCTTGGTATGCAACTTATGATTCTAGGGTGTTTCAAGGCTTGGACATTCGTGGTTTTAGTTGCAAAATGATGGCTTTATATAGAGCAACAGGTTGGAGGACGTGTGCTTGCTCAGAAGTACAAGATCACATGTCTTGCTACATTTCTTGTTTTTGAAGCAAGTGTGAGAAGTGACTTCTTAAGGCATTATTCTGATCTTGTATGGTGGCTTGAAGCTTTAAACATGTTTTATCCAGGTTTAGAGGCTTGGTTTGTGCAGAAAGAACAAGTCCAAGGCTCAAGAAATGGAAAAATGCAAAAAGCATGCTTTTCCAAAATGGCAATGTTGCCTTTCTTCCAAAAATGGTTATTTTCTTCTACAATGCATTGAATGCTTGGCTTTAGGGCATGAATCCTTGTGCAATCCATTAATGGTGGAGTGACAAACTAGTTTGAGGCCGGAAAAGTGAAGATTGTACAGCCAATTTTCAAATTTAAAAACTTGTTCTTCATGAAAATGACCTATAATCAAAGTGATAAAACCCTAACTTCATCTCTTCGATTCTCCCTACTCAAGAAGGATCTCAATGAGTTCTTGGATATTTTGGAAAGCTTGTAATATTCTCTACAAACCATCTTTGGAATTATTTTGAAAATTCCTCTTGGAACTAGGTGAAAAGTTGCCACGAAGTTAGGTAAAAAACCTGCCTAACTAGGGCAAAATTTTACTAAGTTATTTTAGTTTATGAGCATGTATTCACAAAATTATATCTTGAGATCCAAGAATATTTAGGAGAAATTGTGTGAAGCAAAGTTGTAGATTTCATGGATATCTACAACTTTCATGTTGGGAACTTCCTTTGAATCATTTTGTATCATGGTGAAAATTTGGCCTAAAGTTGAGAAAAAATAAGAAATTTTCTATACTTGGAAAAATTTCTAAGTTGAGAAATTTCAAATTTCAAAATAAGATCTTCAATACTTGATTTCTTGATGAACAAGTTTCACATTTTTGACATGTTTTGATGAATTGTGATCCTTGGCACTTGAATTTGACCAAAAAGTCAAAGTTTGACTTTTCAGTATACAGTTGACTTTTGATCAGTTGACTGAAAAATTCATCTGTCAATCCAATGAATCTGTAATGTTTTGAATCATTTCATTAGGTCAACATGATGCAATTGAACTCTTGAAATCATGCTTCAAACCAATTGATCATTTGCTAGGTCAAAAATCAGAAATTGTCCCTTCTCAATCAAAACCCTAATTTTGACCATTTTGCCCTTTTGATGATTTGATCAAATTTCTTAGGGAATTATGGTCCAAACTTGATCAAATGATAATATGAGTCTAAGATGTTGATGTGGATCAAAAATTATGAAGTTTGACAAAAAAATTGGCCATGGTTGACTTTTTCCCCAATACAGTTGATTTTCAAGTCAACTGTCCAATTGACTGATCAAAAGTGTGATTCAAGGCATGAAACTTGGCATGAGTAATCTTGGGGGTCCATGATGATTCTTGAAAGTCATATGAAGCATTTTCAGTCCAAAAATACTTGTGCAAACTCAAACCTTAATTTTGGTCATCAATGCATGATGAGGTGTCTTAAGTTGGTCAAACCCTAATCCAGTCTTGAGTCAAAGAGATCTTGTGAGGAAATTCTTGATAAGTGAGAAGGAAAATTTTGGGGTACAACATCTGCCCCTGTTCAATCTTCTTAAACCTGAAGATTTAGACTGGCGAGTTTTTCCATTCGTAACTCGAAGGTGGAAGATTATTGGACACTAGAGTGCCCATAAATTTGCACTCGATGATGTGATGATAAAAGGAATGGGCTTACAGATGCAATTTGGAGAGGTGATAGAAATTTGTAGGAGATGGGCTTAAAGATGCCAACAAAGGTGATTGTTGAATTATAATTTGTAAGCTGAAAGAATGAGTATCAGAATGGCGTATGTGTCTGGAGCGTGTCCGTACTATATCTGAAAGAGGTTTTGATTAAGTATCAGAATGGCATCCTTGTCTAGAGTGTATCTGAACTGTATCTGAATGTTGAATTTGAATGAGTATCAGGATGGCATCCGTGTCTGGAGCGTATTTGTATTGTATCTGAATGTTGAATTTGAATGAGTATCAGGATGGAATCTGTGTCTGGAGCGTATATGTACTGTATCTGAATGTTGAATTTGAATGAGTATCAGGATGGCATCCGTGTCTGGAGCATATTTGTACTGTATCTGAATGTTGAATTTGAATGAGTATCAGGATGGCATTCGTGTCTGGAGCGTGTTTGTACTGTATCTGAAAGAGGTTTTCATTAAGTATCAGAATGGCATCCGTGTCTGGAGCATATATGAACTGTATCTGAATGTTGAATTTGAATGAGTATCAGGATAGAATCCGCGTCTGGAGTGTATTTGTACTGTATCTGAATGTTGAATTTGAATGAGTATCAGGATCGCATCCGTGTCTGGAGCGTATTTGTACTGTATCTGAAAATTTTGAGTATTGTTATTGGTAGCTGTTAACCTTATCCTGAAAAGGGTAAAATGTTAGCTAAAATGCAATGTTTATGTTGTATGAAAGGCATAGTATAATGCATTCGTGTTATCAATGGTTATGACATATGGATGCAATGTATGCGTATGTGAGCTAGTTTGCTGCAGTGTAGTTGGATTGGGGAAAATAAATCCATGACTGTTGTTGAGGATATGTAAGTCTTCATGCTTTGAAGTCGAAGTGCTGATGAATTTTCGTTTTGAGAAATAAACTCCGTTGTAAGGGAAATGACGTGTACTGCTTGTAGAATCTTGTTGGGGAATCCTGAGAAATTTGACGACTTCTACTAGGGAATAATAATTTGAAGCTTTGTTTTTCTGGGGATTTAAATGATGTACTGTAGGGGTTTACTTATGGAATAGCTTAGAGACATTTTCCTATCCTTTCAATATATCAGTAATTATTCTTTTCCATTTTGTTTATTTGTAAATAGTAATTATGTTCAAATGCATGTGTTTAACAATGAATCATTGGACGTTTTTGTAAACAAAACACGAGCGTAAAGAAAAGACCAATAGCTTTTGCACTTTCAAAGGGACATTTTGTATTGACTTTGAGCAAATTTTTTTGTACAAGGGGACAAACAATCTAGTAAGAGAATGCTGTCATAAAAGAGAGAAAATTTGATACAAATAAAATTTGCTATGTGTAATAATCCCATGGGGTTTCCATTCTGATATAGCCTTCGTATCTCTGAGCATCTTGTCTACTTGTTGCCTTGTCCGAAGCTGATTGAATTGATCAGAAACTCTGAGTTTGTTAGTGGAAGCCAAAGTTTGTCCATAAATTGATCCAACGGGACATAGTCATACGCTTTAATTCCCTAACTTTTGCCTGGACCGCCCTTTCGGGTTTTCAGTCCACCGGGAAACCCTTTTTTGCCCAAGTTGCCCTTTCGGGTTTTCAACTTGCCGGGTGTACATATTTTTTTGTTTTATCCCTAATTTTTGCCCGAACCTTTTTGGTTCGTCAGGATGCCCTCGTTTTGCCTAGGTATGTCAACCTAGCGGGTCTCTTATGCGTAGTATCTTTTGACTATGTTCGCGTTCGCAGGATGTGGCAGGTCGTCACCATCCATGGTGGTCAAGATCATTGCCCCACCAGAGAAAATGTTTTTGATTAAAAATGGTCCTTCATAGGTAGGAGTCCATTTGCCCCTGGGATCACCTTGTGGTAAGAAGATGCGTTTGATCACTAGATCCCCAACTTGATACACTTGGCATCTGACTTTCTTGTTGAAAGCCTTGATCATCCATTTTTGATACATTTGACCATGGCAAACAACAGTAAGTCTCTTCTCATCAATCAAGTTTAGTTGATCAAGTCGAGTTTAGATCCAATCGTCTTCGTTCAGTCCTGCATCCTTCATAATCATTAGAGAGGGGATCTAGACCTCGATAGGCAAGACAACTTCCATGTCGTAAAACAAAGAATAGGGTGTTGCCCCGATTGATGTGCGAGTTGTGGTACGATATCCGTGGAGAGCGAATGGTAGCATCTCATGCCAATATTTGTATGTGACTGTCATTTTCTGTATGATCTTTTTAATGTTCTTATTTGCAGCTTCGACAACACCATTCATCTTCGGCCGATAGGGAGAAGAATTGTGATGTTGAATCTTGAATTGCTCGCACAAGGCAGTGATCATAGTGTTGTTGAAATTGCACTGTTGTCAGTGATGATCCTTTCGGGGATACCGTATAGGAAAATGAGGTTTTGCTTGATGAAACGGGCAACAACGTTCTTAGTGACGGATGCGAAGGAAGCTGCCTCCACCCACTTTGTAAAATAGTCAATGGCCACTAGGATGAAGCGGTGTCCATTTGAGGTTGTCGGCTTGATTTCCCCAATCATATCTATTCCCCACATAGCAAAGGGCCAAGGAGCCGTCAAGACGTTCAGAGGAACCGGAGGTACATGTACCTTGTCAGCATAAATTTGACACTTATGGCAGGTTCGAGAGTGTTGATAGCAATATGCTTCCATGGTAGACCAATAATAGCCTGCCCGTAGGATTTTCTTCGCCATCGTATGCCCACTGGAATGGGTTCCAAAATTACCTTCATGTAATTCAGCCATGATCCTTTCAGCTTCAACCTTATCTACGCAACGAAGCAATACGGAGTCATGATTGCGTTTGTACAGGATGCCATTACTAAGGAAGAATTAATCATAGAATCTCCTTAAGAACTTCTTATTTTTGATTGAAGCTCCTTCTGGATATTCTTAAGCCTCGAGATACCTCTTGACTTCATGAAACTAAGGCTAGTCCACTACTTCTTCAGTATTAATCTCGTGACAGTGTGTTGGTTCATCCATTCGTTCGATGGTGATCTAGGGAGCCTCGTTATCCCAATTAAGTTTAAACATAGATGAAATTATGGCTAGTGCATCTGCTAGCTGATTTTCTTCTCGCGGGAAATGCTCGAAGGTAATCTTCTCAAAATGTGGTAGCAACGTTGTGATATGGTGGCAGAACCGGACTGTTTTGAGAAAATGCTGGTTTGCATTTTGCGTTTGTGTTTGCAAAATGTCGCGGTAAGCAAGAGTCGCCACCGAATTTTATTTTATCCAACTGGAAAGGAAAAAAGCACAGAAAAATTCCTTTTTCGAGATTTTGAGTACGGGGGGTAGATTATAGAAAGGGAAGGTATTAGCACCCTTTCTATCCGTAGTTTTCTACGGGCTCTTAGGTACTTGCTCATCATTTTAAAAAATTTCTTCCGTGTTTGTGTCTTTTGAAAAGTTTTGGTTTTACTTCGTTCTAACCCTTGTATCAGTCCTCAAGAGTGTTACGAAGTGTTTTTGAAAACTTTGTTTGAAAAGAGTGTAAGTGTGGAAAAGTTTATTTTGAGCAAGTACCTACTAGCATCTACCTACTCGAAAAAGGATTGTTTCTGTTCTTGTTTCCTTTAGACAACGTTATCCTACTATTAAAGAGTAGGTAGCACCGTCGTTAGAGTTGTAAGGGTCAATTCGAAAGGGACGTACGATCACTAAAGCAATGTTAGGACGTCTTAGTAATAACCCTAGTGTCTTAAGATCATATTCGAGGCAACATTTCCGAGGCAACATTTCCGAGGCAACATTTCCGAGGCAAACATTTCCGAATGGGACATTTGATCTTTGTTTAGACAAGAGGGCAACCACTAAAACACCCTATACTTAATGACCATTTACCGAAGGCAACCGAAGTGAGAGTATACCCTAGGAGTGCGCATGTGCGAGTGATTTGATTTCAGTTATTATCTTTGCACATTAGGGTTTTCTAGTCATTTTAAACTAACATACAGTCTTGTCATGCAATCCTATTATCATATATCTAATAGTTAATATTTTCGAGAATTAAAATGCGGAAAATAAAACTACGCTATTACAAGGCTTTGGGGAGGGGAATTAATTACATAGCCAAAAAACTCGTAAAACGATAAATAAAGAAAATCCTAATTAAACTATTACATACCATGAGCAGTTACATTAATATCGCAAAAAAAAACAAATGCGCGCGATGAATTAAGAACGAGAAAATTTGGGGTTTTGACCCCGTCTAAACCTAATTAAAAGAAAGAATCAATTTTTGTTGTTTTTTATTATTTTGAGAAAAATAGAGTTTAATTGAATAAATAAAGAAAACCCAATGACTAATTGATTTTATTTAAGAAAAATAATTAAATTAACTATTTTTGTATTTTGTTTATTGAGAAAAGAAATAAAAACTAAATCATATGATAACCCTAATTTTTCTAATTCATTTTAAATATTTACAAAAAGAGTTAGAATTACCCTAAAATTAAAACTAATATAAAATTAATTTGATAAAATAAAATAAAACCTAAATTCTAAATTGGTAAAATTGATTTTATGATTTTTTGTAAGAAAGGAAATTAATTTGTGATTAGAAAATAAATTAAATAAAAGAAATTTAAATAAAAGAAAAATTAGAAAAAGAAATAAGATGGGCCTGGTTATTGCAAGAAGGGGGGGGGGGGGGGGGGTCTGAATGGCAAATCCTAAGCCCAATAGCGCCTAGCCCATTTGACTTTTCTAGATCCAATGCTGCTAGCTTGACTGATGTCCATGGTAGACCTTCATTGGGACTCCTTGGATCTAGCATGTGGATGATCTGATTGGCTGGACATGGAGGACGCATGGTGGACTTATGGGGCGCTTATGTACCTGATCACATAATGCAAAATATTATGGAATAATATGGGGACCTGGGAATCGAACCCAGGCCCTTTGGCTTTTTCACAACACACACTGACCATCTGAGCTGGCTTGTTCTTTTGTACATGTGTTGTACCCAAAAATTTGCCCTCTCATTTATCAAGATTTTTCTCATAAGACTTCTTGGACTCAAGACAAGATTAGGGTTTGGTCAGCTCAAGATATCTCATCTTGCACTGATACCCCAAAATTAGGGTTTGAGTTTGCACAAGGATTTTTGGACCATCAATGCTTCATGTGACTTTCATACACCATCTTGGACCCCTAAGATTGCTCATGTTAAGTTTCAAGCATTGAATCACATTTTTGCCCAGTCAATTGGACAGTTGACCTAAAAATCAGCTGTATTGGGGAAAAAGTCAACCATGGCCAATTTACAGTCAAACTTCATAATTTTTTATCCACAAAAGCATTTTAGACTCATATGTACCATTTGATCAAGTTTGGATCACAACTCCTCAAGAAATTTGATCAAATCATCAAAAGGGCAAAATGGTCAAAATTAGGGTTTTGACTGAGAAAGGGAAATATCTGATTTTTAACCTAGCCAATGGACAATTGGGTTCAAACATGATTTCAAGGGTTCAATGGCATCATCTTTACCTAATTACATGGTTCAAAAGATCTCAAATGCATAGGATTGACAGATGAATTTTCCAGTCAACTGATCAAAAGTCAATTGTGCACTGAAAAGTCAAACTTTATCTTTTTGGTCAAAATCAAGTGCCAAGGGTCATAATTCATCAAGATATGTCAAAACATGAAAATTGTTGACCAAGAAAACCAATTTTGAAAATTAGGGTTTTGAATTTGAAATTTTTCATAACTTAGAATTTTTCTATGGAAATTTTCTTATTTTTTCCCAACTTTTCACCACTTTTTTACCATGATGTAATTGGATTCAAAGAAAACTTCCAACATGAAAGTTGTAGTCCTCCATGAAATCTACAACTTTGCTTCACCAAGTTTTCCAAAAAGATGCTTGGATCTCAAGTTATGAATTTGTGAATAGGCGTTCATGAACTAAATGACTTAATGAAAATTTGCCCTAATTTAGGCAGGTTTTTGACCCAACTTCATGGACATTTTTCACCTAGTTCCAATAGGTATATCAAAATTCATTTCAAAGATGGATTGTAGAGCATGTTCCAAGCTTTCCAAAATGTCCAATAACTCTCCAAGATCATTTGTGGTTAGGGAGAATCGAAGAAAAGAAATTGGCATTTTGTCACTTTTGTTCATGCCATTTTCACAAAGTGGCAAGTTGCAAATCTGATCTTGGATGCTTGTACCTTGAATTACAGGTCCTAAACTCATTATACACTCCATAATTAAATGCAAACTCAAAGGATAATGGCTTTATCTTTGCTTTTGGAGCATTGTACAAGAAATAAATCCATAAATGATATAAAGGGCACATTGCCATTTTCATAAAGGCAAGCTTTTGTAACTTTACAATTCTTGAGCCTTGGAGTTGTCCCTTTGGTGCAGGCAATATCTACAGGTCACAAGAAATGTTTACCAACCCTTTGCAACTCACAAGAAAGCAGTACAAGCATGTTTGCATAGTCACTTCAACTTTTCTTCAAGTACAAGGAAAGTTGCAAGAGAAGTCAGAACTTGTACAAGCTGAGAAATGTTGAACTTGGTATCATTCTATACATATTGATAAACATATCACAAGCCAAGACACGAATGCATAACCTCTGAAACACTCCAAAACACAAAAACCCCATTTTTCTGCCAAAAACATACAGTTCTGCAAAATCATAGCAAGCTCATTATTTGCTTGTGCGTTTTGCCTCTTAACACTTGAAACATCTTCTCCACGTCATATCCAAACCATCCAAGCCTTTTCATTGTTGTTGTAACCCCTGTTTCAGCCATTTCCATTTTCACTTTGGAAGCTTGCAACTTGACTTCTACAAAGAGTTTCAGCCATCCACAAAGCCAGCTAAGCATTGGAATAGCTTGAGGGAACTTCAAGGAAACTCACACGATCCTCAGGCCTCACTCAAAGTCCCTACATTTCCATATCCAAATCCAGCTGAAGGAGGTATTTTTCAAAACTCTATCTCTCTATTTAGGCATCCTCAAGCCACGATTTGTGAAGCAAAAATGTAGTTTCTAGCATGGTGAAGCTGTACATATGCATACTTGCCATTTATATTAACTGAGCTAAGAGAATTTGAATGTTGAACATGCTGAAAAAATTAGGTCAGAAATTAGGGCTGATTAAATTCTCTTTGATCTTTGAGAGTTAGGTTACAAATTTTATATCATTGGAATCGTGAGATTACAATCTACATTTTTTATGTTATGGGTTTTTGTTTTTATGCAAGCATGAGCAAGTTGCAGGTTTGTACATGAAACGCGTGCAAGCTGAAGGACAGGGATGAAGATGAGTTGGCTTCGGCTTTTTGTTGCTTCTGGCCTTTTTGTTTTTGTTTTCCACACCCCATGTATTGCTTTTACACCCCCCTGACTATTTTCTTATATTTTTATATTTTCTTGCATATTTTTATATTTATTGCTTGCATATATTTTTTCTAATGATAAAAAATCCCCAAAAATAATTTATTATTTTCATACTTTTATTTTATTTTATTTTTATTATTTTTTTGACATAAAAAATAGTTTATTAGGACAATATACTTTATTTTCTTAAATAACTTGTAAATAATAAAAAAATACTTAATATTTTTATTTTATTCTTTTACACACAAAATATTTATTTTCATACATATTTTAATTTTTAATATTTGTACATAATATTATTTATTATGTCTTGTACAAAAAATGGATAAAATAAATGATAGAAAACATTATTTTCTTTTAAATCAAAAACTAGGGTTTCACCCTTTCAAAAAATGATAATATTTTTTCTCTTATTTTTAGGGCTTAAATAATTTATTTTCTCATACAAAAAATCAAATACAAAACATTTTTCCATAAATACATTTTTATTGCATATTTAAATATTTGTATATTTATTTATTTCGCACATAATTCAATTGGGTTGTAATAGTATTTTAGGGTTTATTTTTGTGCAATATCCCCATTCAAAAACATGTATCCCCCCTCACATAATGATTGTTGTAATAGCTTAGTTTACTTTTACGCAATTTATCGCATTTATACTTGTGTAGTAAATTAGGGTTTTACATGATAAAACAAAAAACAAACAAATAGAATGACCTAACCCAAGACAATCAAAATGCATGTAAAATGACACACATTGCACACAAGCACCCTTAGGGTTTCACCCACTTGGTTGCCTAAACAAAAATGGTCATGCTATGCATGCGAAGTATCTTGGTAAAACAAAATAAAATAAGATCATAGTCCCTCGATGACGCTATCAAAAGGTTGCCTAAACAAAGATGATCTTGTTCCCTCAAAACTTGCGAAGATACTTGGCAATATTGCTATCATGGTCATACGATGACCCACGTCCGTCCCGTTTAACATCCAGAGATAGGGTTGTTTACCAAATCAATGGTAAATCAACAATGTCAAAGGAATAAAAATACATAGGAAAGACATTTGAGTAAGTAGATAGCTTCTAGTTACTTGATCATTTCAAAACAATCCTTGCTATTTTCAAAAACAAACACACACATTCCAAAACATTTCCAAACATCTTTCAAAACCTTGAAACATTTTTCAAAAGACAAACATCTTTGTGTACATTCTTACGAACGAGAATCATTACAAAGATTGCCTAAACAAAGGCCTCTTTTCAAAATACTTTCAAAACCACACACAAAGCACCATTTCAAACAATTTCAAAGCAAAGCAAGTGATCTAAACAAGTAACTAAGAGCCCATGGAAAACCATGGATGAAAAGGGTACTAGCACCTTCCCTTTTCATAATCTACCCCCTGAACTCAAGAAAACATCTCAAAGGTCTTTCCTGTGCTTTTTTACCTTTCCTTTTGGATAAAAGAAAAGTCGGTGGCGACTCTTACTAACCGCAACATTTGCGAATACAAACGCAAAACCTCAAGTCAGTTCTCCCACCGCATCACAGAACTGGCGACTCTGCTGGGGAGAATTATAAAAGTGGGGTTACCTTAGGGTTTTAGATCACATTTACATGCTTACTTTGCTTGATTTGTTTGCTTTACATATTGGTTCTATTGTTTGGGTTTTGAATCCTCTACCCGGATTTGGGAAACATTATAGGTAAATAGCAATACGTTGTGGAAACTGTGCGGGGTATAACGACATGGTCTAAGCAATAGCTATAGTAGTGCGACATATTTGTGGGTATCGGTAGCCTTTGAGTCAATCAAAGAGAATACGAGGCCGTTGAGTGATGTCATGAAGCACTAATGAACTTCTAGAACCTTTAGTTGACCAACTTGGCCTTTTAGGATGTAGTGAGATGACCGGCTTTGGTGCAATCCGAAGTTGGTAGATACTCGATACTAAACTCATTGAGGGTTGGTTCCTTGGAATATTTTGGTCGCCAGTAAAGAGGCTGAATTGAAACAATGAACAAGGAAACAATCCAGTGATATTGAGCTCCTTAGAACCCGGTTACTATTTCTAGGACAGGTTGAGCCAACTAAACTTCAAGAGGGTACTTACCTATGAAACCCCATGCAAGCCTAAACTAAGAACTTGTGTGATTTGTTTGTACATATATATACTTGTTCATAACATCATGAACATCATATGCATCCACTAACCATTTCAAGGATTTTGGAGATTCATCTTTGTTCCTGTTTTGTAGGTTATGCATTCACTTCGCAGGAAAACTATCCAGATCAACCTTGTAAGAATTCCTCCACAACTCAAGGAGCTAGCTTCAAGGATTCCTGAGAATTCTCAATTCACCGAGAGACATGGTCATCTACTCAACTTGGTCACTTCCAACACAGAGGAGGATATGATGAAAGTTCTCTTCCAGTTGTTTGACCCTTTGCATCATTGCTTCACATTTCCTGACTATCAACTTGTGCCCACTTTGGAGGAATTTTCTCAACTCTTGAGGATTCCTATTCTCAATCAACTACCCTTCAAAGGTATGGAAAGAGATCCAAATCCAGAAGAGATTGCTCAAGCCTTACACTTGCACTCATCTGATGTCACAACACATTGGGAAACTAGAAGTGGTGTCAAAGGCTTATAGTCAAAGTTTCTGTTTGAGAAGGCCCAAAGTTGTTGGAATTCTCTAGACTTGCAAGCTTTTTAGGAGATTGTAGCTCTTCTTATCTATGGGATGGTCTTGTTCCCTAACCCTGACCAACTCATAGATGTAAGCGCTGTCAAAATCTTCATGACTCGCAACCCGGTACCTACATTGCTTGGGGATGTCCTCCACTCTTTTCACACTCGTACAATGAAGAAAAGAGGTGTTCTCGTGTGTTGCACTTCTCTCATGGCAAGATGGTTTATTTCTCATCTTCCCCAATCAGTCTTGAAGAATGAGCAAGGCTTGAGGTGGTCACAACGGTTAATGAAACTTAACCATTCAGATATTCATTGGTGTTCTTGATCCAAAGAGAATATTATCATCATTGACAATTGTGGGGAATTCCCTAATGTCCCTCTACTTGGCATTAGGGGAGGCATCACCTACAACCCTTGATTGGCTCTAAGACAGTTTGGTTATGCCCGAAGGGATGGCCCACATGACATGTTGATTCAAGGATTGGTTTTCGACTTTGACAACGACGACCAAGGACTCCGTCAGAGATTCATCCGAGCTTAGAGAATGCCCAACAAGGTGGACAGTAAGACCTTGGGACACAAGAATTCCATCCCTCTTGAGCCTTACCTCAAGTGGGTACAAACCCGCGCCCAAAGTCTTAAGATGCCTTATCCCTCCATTCTCCCAATGATTATAGAGCCTGTTAAGGAAGGAGAGGTTCCATACACCACCCTACATCCTGACATGCCAACATCACTCGAAGATCTACAAAGGAGTTGGATACAGCTCAAGGGAGAGCGCGATACTTTCGAAGCCCAATTCTACGCAAGCGAGAAGAAGGTTTTGGAACTCACTCGGCTACTTCGTGAAGAGCAGACTCTCAACACCTACATTGCACCAAAGAGGATGTGCAACGTCTTTTTACCTTAGAATTTTGTATTATTTTTCACAAGGGGAATTTATGTACTAACAATTCTATCTTATTAATATGACATGTGTTTCTTTTTTGTTTAAAACAAATTTGAGTTTCTGAATCCTTGAAAGCATTGCATGAATACATATCATTCATCATATGCATAAACAGGTCTTCACACCAAGTTTCCTGATCTCTCTGCTGTTTATTTCAGCAAGATGGATATTGAACAGACGGTCAAAGACTTACAAGCTCAGAATTCATAATTCCAACAGTTGCTCATGACCCTAGCCAAGGGGCGGGAGGAACTAAAGACTCTGCTAGAGAAAGAAAAAGAGAATAAGAAAAAGAAGCCAACTGGTGTGGTTATCATGGGTAGAAGATTTCAGGGACAAGCCATAAGGACCTTGGAATTCCCATTAACATCTGAAGAGGGGGAAGGAAAAGGAAAAGGAGCGGCAGTGCCATCAGATTCTGAAGCAGAAGAAGAGGAAGAAGAGGACTACTCCGAACAACAATACCCTCCGGCCGATGACAAATACAAACACTTGGAAGAACGTCTAGCGGCTATGGAAGTACAGAGAGTACCGGGGCTGGACTTTGAGGAGTTAGGGCTGGTTTCTGGAATTGTAATCCCTCCAAAATTTAAAGTGCCGCTGTTTTCCAAGTATGATAGGGTGTCTTGTCCCAAAATGCACCTCAGATCCTATGTCAGGAAGATTCAACCACATTCTGCTGACAAAGACCTGTGGGTCAACTTTTTCCAGGACAGTTTATCGGGAATGCAGCTTGATTGGTTCTACCAGTTGGAGAGAGAAGATGTTCACAATTGGGAAGACTTGGAAGCCGCCTTCTATAAACAGTATCAATACAACGCCGACTTGGCACCAACCCGTACTCAGCTGCAGAGTATGGCTATGGCTACCAATGAGGGCTTCAAAGACTACGCCTAAAAGTGGATGGATTTAGCCGGAAGGGTGCAACCACCTTTATCTGAAAGAGAGTTAATGGACGTGTTCCTGGGGACTCTGTCGGGCCCTTTCTTTAATTATCTGATTGGAAGATCCTCTGCAGGGTTTACCGAATTGATTTTGACTGGCGAAAGAGTGGAGGCTGGTATAAGAAATGGGAAAATTCAGAAGGACGCGTCTGCCTCAACTGCTGCAAAAAAGCCCTTCACGGGAAGAAAGGAAGTATCTGCTGTCTATTCACAGAGAAATCAGGGAAGAACCGAGTCCCTACCAACAATGGGGACCGTTATGATTCTGAAGCCTGCATCAGACCAGCCAAGGAACAATCAGCCGAGAAATAACCAGCAAAGGGTAGAAAGGCCAGTGCGGAAATTTACCAAGATAAACATGAATCCTGCTCAAGTCCTACCACATCTTCTGAAGTTGAATCTGGCCATGCTAAAAGAGGCCCCAAAAAATCCTAATACTACTTCTCCACATTACCATCCCAACGCCAGATGCGCGTACCATTCTGAAAGCCCAGGGCACGACATCAACAACTATTGGGCTCTGAAGAATAAGATTCAAGATCTGATAGACGCAAAGGAATTTGAATTTGAAGCGCCTGAGAAACCGAATGTTATCTCCGCTCCAATGCCTAGGCATGGACACAATGCCAGTGCTATTGAGGAAGACTTATTTGTTGACACCGTGGATGAATTGTTGACTCCGCTCTCGACCATCAAGTTGAATTTTTTAAAGGTTGGGGTGTTCCCAAGTTGTGACAAAGATTGCCATGTTTGCCGATCCTCATCATTTGACTGCCCTCTGTTGAAGAAAGGAATCCAACAATTGATCGATAACCAAGAAATCTTGTTTGAGAAAGCTCCTATTTCACCCATTCCAGTTCCAGAAGTTTCAATAATAACCATATACGCCAATCCTTCCAGGGTTCCTAAAAAACCTGTTAGGATTACATCTGCTCCTATGACTACTCCATTGAATATAACAATGCCCGGGCCAACCCCATATAAATCAGATAAAATGGTACCATGGAACTATGGTGGAGAAATCTACTACCATGGTGTCAAACAGATTGAACAAACTGCTGAAGAAGAAAGCTCTGAAGAGGACAATCCCGACATCAGTAACATTGCTGGAACAAGCAAGATCACCCGCAGTGGTAGGATCTTTTCTCCAGAGATTGCTCCTCCAACAATAGTCTAGTGACCCGTGGCCATTCCGAAGATTACCCCTACACCAGTAATTGTACCTGCAAGTGTACCCGCCAACAAAAACAATACAATTCCTATCCCTGCTTCCACTGCTGAGAATAAAGGAAAGAATGTTCAAGAGGAGCCTGTCCTGACGAAGGCTCAGTCATCAGCTATTCCTGAAACATCCAAGAAGGAGATGGAAGAAATCCTGAGGATAATTAAGAAAAGTGATTATGATGTGGTTGAACAATTAGGGCAGACCCCTTCCAAGATATCTATGCTAGCCCTGCTGCTTTGCTCTGAAGCACATGCCAAGGCTCTGGTCAAATTTCTGAAGACAGCTCACGTGCCGCAAGAGACGTCTGCTGACCAATTCGAGGACTGTGTGTCCAGTTTGACAGCTGATAATGGCCTAGGCTTCTCCGATGCTGACTTGACACCCCGAGGGAGAAAACACAATGATGCGCTACATGTCTCAGTGGAGTGCAGAGGAACAACCCTAGCTCATGTTTTGGTTGATAATGGATCGTCTTTAAACGTCTTGCCGAAGAAAGCCCTTGATAGGTTGGATTGCGAGGGGCTGACTCTAAAACCCAGCAATATAGTGGTCAGAGCTTTTGATGGATCTAAGAGGATGGTCCATGGGGAGGTGGACATCCCAATAAAGGTAGGAACTCAAGTTTTCAACTCGAAATTCTATGTGATGGACATCTGTCCTTCTTATTCATGTCTGTTGGGACGCCCTTGGATCCACAACGCCGGTGCTATCACCTCCACCTTGCATCAAATGCTCAACTACCCCGTCCAAGGGAAGATCATAACTGTCCATGGGGAAGAGGAATATATGATTAGTCATCTGTATTCCTTCCGCTATGTGGAGTTAGATGGCGAGTTCATAGAGACCCCTTTTCAACATTTTGAAGAAGTCTCTGAAGAAATAGCGGCGACCAAGGCGGTGTCTTCAATTCCAAAAATCACAAGACCTCCACCTCAGATGTCATCTCTCAAGGATGCAAGGGCAGTAGTGGAAGAAGGGGGATGCACAATCTGAGGTCAGCTTCCAGACATTCCTTACAAATCAGATAAGTTTGGCTTGCGGTTTACTCTGACTGGCCAGAAGGTTATGCGTCATTCCCGTGCTGGGGGGCCACCTGTGAAGATTACCAACCAAAGCGTCAGTGTGGTAGAAGACAATGAAGAGGAGGGCAGCTTGGAAGATTGGATATTTCCTACTGTCAACGGAGGACTTTGCAACTGGGAAGCCAAAGACTTCATCCCGATAACTTTCATACCGTAGTAATTTATCTTTTACATTTCTGTTGGACTGTAATAATTCACAAACAATTCGTACTTTAAAAACCTTGTGTCTTACCTGAGGCACAACGGTCCATTTGTAAGGGTTTTTATTTCATTTTCATATGCCATTCAATGAATCATGGACGCTTTTTCACATATAAACCTTTTATGCTCATTGTCTTTCTTTTACATTTTATCGTTTTAAGATGGTTATACCATTACACACACCCACACTCACAAATGCAGGTACCCTTCCATTCCGGATCCCACGGGTAACAATACTGCTATAGCCTTCAGTGACTCTGAAGATCTGATCTACCAAGCCGAATACGAAGGTGAGGAAGATTGTGAGGTGCCAGGGGAATTGGCCAGATTACTACAACAAGAGGAAAGAGCAATTCATCCTCATGAGGAACAATTGGATACAATCAACTTGGGTACTGAGGAAGATAAAAAGGAAATCAAAATAGGTGCCAATCTAGAGCCGAGTGTCAAGGAACGCCTAATTCAGCTACTGCATGATTATGTTGAGATCTTTGCCTGGTCATACGAAGACATGTCGGGACTTGATACAGACATTGTAGTACACCGTCTACCCACAAGAGAAGACTGTCCACCAGTGAAACAAAAGGTCCGCCGCATGAGACCTGACATGTCAGAGAAGATCAAAGAAGAAGTTATGAAACAGTTCAATGCTGGATTTCTGGCTGTTAGTTCCTATCCATAATGGGTTGCTAACATTGTGCCTGTGCCTAAAAAGGACGGCAAAGTGAGAATGTGCATGGATTATAGAGATTTAAACAGGGCCAGCCCTAAATATGACTTTCCACTTCCGCACATCGACATCCTGGTTGACAACACAGCCCAACACAAAGTATTTTCTTTCATGGACGGATTCTCAGGCTATAACCAGATCAAAATGGCACCTGAGGACATGGAGAAAAATACTTTTGTCACACAGTGGGGTACGTTCTGCTACAAAGTAATGCCATTCGGACTGAAGAATTCCGGGGCAACCTATCAACGCGCCATGGTAACTTTGTTTCATGATATGATACATCATGAGATAGAGGTCTATGTAGATGACATGATAGCCCGATCACAAACTGAAGAAGAACACCTTGATCACTTGCAAAAGCTGTTTGTCAGGTTGAAGGAGTACAAGCTAAGACTGAATCCAAACAAGTGTACATTCGGAGTCAGGTCTGGTAAACTCTTAGGTTTCATTGTCAGCAACAAAGGCATCGGGGTTGATCCTGCCAAAGTCAAAGCTATATAAGAAATGCCTGCTCCTCGCACTGAGAAAGAGGTCAGAGGTTTTTTGGGACGCCTGAACTACATTGCCAGGTTCATTTCTCACCTAACGTCTACTTGTGAACCAATCTTCAAGCTGTTGAAGAAAGATCAGGTAGTCAGATGGAACGATGAATGTCATATTGCTTTCAATAAAATCAAGGAGTATTTTCTAGAACCTCCTGTCCCGATGCCACCCATCGAGGGAAGACCGCTAATCATGTATCTGACCATCCTAGAGAATTCAATGGGGTGTGTACTAGGGCAGCATGACGAGTCTGGCCGAAAAGAGCATGCCATTTATTATCTTAGAAAAAAGTTTACCGACTGTGAAACCAGATATTCACTGCTCGAGAAAACATGTTGTGCTTTGGTATGGGCTGCTCGCCGACTAAGGCAGTATATGTTGACTCATACCACTTTGCTGATATCTAAGATGGATCCGATAAAGTACATCTTTGAGAAGCCTGATCTGTCTGGAAGAATAGCTAGATGGAAGATGATCCTAACGGAATACAACATACATTACACGACCCAAAAATCTATAAAGGGGAGTGTGCTAGCTGACCATCTGGCTCATCAAGCTATAGAAGATTATCAATCCATGAAGTTTGACTTCCCTGACGAAGACATCATGACAGTAGACAACTGCGAAGAGATCAGATAATATGACAGACCTGAACAAGGATCCTGATGGACCTTGTACTTTGATGGGGCCTCCAATGCACTTGGTAATGGTATCGGCGCTGTGCTCATATCCCCAGAAGGATGCCATACTCCTTTCACGGCCAGACTTTGTTTCAATTGTACGAACAACATGGTAGAATATGAAGCATGCATCTTTGGACTCAAGGCCGCCATAGACTTGGGAATCAAATCCTTAGATGTGTTTGGGGACTCAGCTTTGGTCATCAGTCATATCAAAGGAGAGTGGGACACTAAGCATCCAAACCTCATCCCTTACAAAGAAAATGTTTTGACATTGTTACCTCATTTCGAGCAGATTATCTTCGAGCATTTCCCACGAGAAGAAAATCAGCTAGAAAATGCTCTAGCTACAATGTCATCTATGTTTAAACTTGATTGGGACAATGAGGCTCCCCAGATCTCCATTAAACGGATGGACGAACCTTCACACTGTCACGAGATTAATACCGAAGAAGTAGTGGACCAACCATGGTTTCATGATGTCAAAAGGTATCTCGAGGCTCAGGAATACCCAGAAGGAGCTTCAGTCAATGACAGAAAAGTTCTTAAAGAGGTTCTCGGCAATGTTCTTCCTAAGTAATGGCATCCTGTATAATCGCAATCATGATTCTGTTCTGCTCCGTTGTGTGGACAAGATTGAAGCTGAAAAGATCATGGCTGAATTGCATGAGGGCACCTTTGGCACTCACTCTAGTGGGCATACGATGGAAAAGAAGATCCTACAGGCAGGCTATTGTTGGTCTACCATGGAAGCTGACTGCTATCAACACTCCCGGACTTGCCATAAATGTCAAATCTATGCAGACAAGGTGCACGTGCCTCCGGTTCCTCTAAATGTCTTAACAGCTCCTTGGCCCTTCACTATGTGGGGAATCGACATGATTGGAGAGATCAAGCCTACAGCATCCAATGGACACCGCTTCATTCCGGTGTCCATTGACTATTTCACCAAGTGGGTAGAAGCAACTTCCTTCGCATCCGTTACTAAGAATGTTGTTGCCTGCTTCATCAAGCAGAACCTTATATGCCAGTACGGTATCCCCGAAAGGATCATCACTGATAAAAGTACAAACCTTAACAATACTATAATCACCGCTTTATGCGAGCAGTTCAAAATTCAACATCATAATTCATCTCCCTATCGGCCCAAGATGAATGGTGCAATCGAAGCTGCTAACAAAAATATCAAGAAGATCATACAAAAGATGACAGTCACCTACAAGGACTGGCATGAGATGCTACTGTTTGATCTTCACGGGTACCGTACCACGACTCACACATCAACTAGGGCAACACCCTATTCTTTGGTTTATGGCATGGAGGTTGTTTTACCTATTGAGGTTCAGATTCCCTCCTTGAGAATCATGAAAGATGTTGGTTTGAGTGAAGACGATTGGATTCAGACCCGGCTTGATCAATTGAACTTGATTGATGAAAAGAGACTTACTGTTGTTTGCCATGGTCAGACGTATCAAAAACGGATGATCAAGGATTTCAACAAGAAAGTCAGATGCCAAGTATATCAAGTTGGAGATCTAGTGATCAAGCGCATCATTTTGCCACAAAGTGATCCCAGGGGCAAATGGACTCCTACCTATGAAGGACCATTTGTAATCAAGAACATCTTTTCTGGTGGGGCAATGATCTTAACCACCATGGACGGCGACGACCTGCCACACCCTGCAAACGTAGACATAGTCAAAAGATACTACGCATAAGAGACCCGCTAGGTTGACACACCTAGGCAAAACAAGGGCATCCTGGCGAACCAAAAAGGTTCGGGCAAAAATTAGGGATAAAATAAATTTAAAAAAATTTGTACACCCGGCAAGTTGAAAACCCGAAAGGGCGACTTGGGCAAAAAGGGGTTTCCCGGTGGACTGAAAACCCGAAAGGGTGGTCCAGGAAAAAGTTAGGGAATTAAAACGTATGGCTATGTCTCGCCGGATCACTTCAAGGACAATCTCTTCACTAACAAACTCTGAGATTCTAATCAATCCAATCATCTTCGGATGAAGCAGCGAATGGACGAGATATTCGGAGATACGAAGGCTATAGCGGAATGGGAACCCCATGGGATTTTTTTACACATAGCTATCTTTCTTTGTATAAATTTTTCTTACTTTTATGACACCATCCTCTTACTAGGATGTCTGTCTCCTTTGTACAAAACACTTATTTAAAGTAAATACAAAGATATCTCTTTCAAAGTACAAAAACTATTTGTCTTTTTCTTTTTACAACTTGTGTTTTATTTGCAAAAACGTCCAATGATTCGTTGATGAACATATGCATTTGAACATAATTACTGTTTACAAATAAACAGAAAGGAAAAGATCAATTATTGACAGACTGAAAGGATAGGAAAAAGTCTTTAGGCTATTCCACGAGCAATCCCTACACTGCATCATCTAGATCCCTAACGGAGCTAAGATTTCAAACCCTTAATCCCCATCAAAGTTAAAACAAAACTCCCAATCCCCAGCGGAGCCAAAATTTCTAACTATCAATCCCTAGCGGAAACCATCCAGTTTCTCCAAATTCCCCAGCAAGTTAGCTTGAAGCCTAAAAACTAGACAACAACTTCTGATAACTCCCCAGTAAAATGGCAGACAACCCAAACTCCTGAACCTACTCCCCAGCAGTAAACCTTCTTCCCCACGGAGTTTTTTTTTTGCTTCCCAACAGAATGAAGATTCTCATTCTTAATTCCCCGCATAAGTCATCAGAGTTTTACCTATTCCCCAGCAGAATAAGGATTCCCATTGTGTAACCTCCAGTAGAAGTCATCAAAGTTCTCTGGATTTCCCAAGCAGATTTCTCAAGCAGTATATGGCATTGTTCGCAGCAGAATTTTTTGTCAATACTCCAAGGATCCCTATATCCCCAAAGAAGTCATCATGGATTTTTAATCCCCAACAGTCGCCAAGGATTTCTTACTCTCGGCAGTCAAGAATTTATTTTCCCCGACAACAGTCAAGGATTTATTTTCCTCAGCAATACATCACATCAGCTTACATTCGCATACATTATATCCATATACCATAAACATTTATAAAGCACATTTATTGCATCATACATTTCATGCAACATAACTTTGTGCTTCAACTAACACTTTACCCTTTTCAGGATAAGATTAACAATTATCATTAACAATGTTCAAAGATTGCAGATACAGTATAGATACGCTCCAGACAAGGGTGTCATTCTGATACTCATTCGGATCTCAACTTCAGATACAGTCCAGATACACTCCAGACACGGAAGTCATTCTGTCACTTATTCAATTACAAGTCCAGATACACTCCAGACACGGAAGTCATTCTGTCACTTATTCAATTTCAAGTCCAGATACACTCCAGACACGGAAGTCATTCTGTCACTTATTCAATTTCAAGTTCAGATACGCTCCATACAAGGATGCCATCCTGATATTCATTCAGATTCAGCTTCAGAGACAGTCCAGATACACTCCAGACACGGATGCCATTTTGTCACTTATTCTGATTTTCCCCAGCTTAGATACGCTCCAGACACGGAAGCCATTCTATCACTCATTCAGATCACTTATTCAGATTCAACATTCAGATACAGCTTGGATACGCTCCAGATACGAAGGCTATTCCATTGCTCATTCAGATTCAGTCCCCAGATACAGTACATATACGTTCCAATTACGGACACCATTCTGATGCTCATTCTTTTTACTTTCAACAAACATTCTTGGATGGCATCTACAAGCCCATCTCCAACAATATTCTATCACCTCTCCAAATGGCATCTTTAAGCCCATTCCCTCAACTACATTTTGTCGAGTGAAAATTTATGGGCACTCTAGTGTCCAATCATCTTTTACCTTCGAGTCGCGAACGACAAAGCTCGCCAATCTAACTCTTCAGGTTCAAGAAGATTGAACAGGGGCAGCTGTTGTACCCCAAAATTTGCCCTCTCATTTATCAAGATTTTTCTCACAAGACTTCTTGTACTCAAGACAAGATTAGGGTTTGGTCAGCTCAAGATATCTCATCTTGCACTGATACCCCAAAATTAGGGTTTGAGTTTGCACAAGGATTTTTGGACCATCAATGCTTCATGTGACTTTCATACACCATCTTGGACCCCTAATATTGCTCATGTTAAGTTTCAAGCCTTGAATCACATTTTTGCCCAGTCAATTAGACAGTTGACCTAAAAATCAGTTGTATTGGGGAAAAAGTAAACCATGGCCAATTTATAGTCAAACTTCATAATTTTTTATCCACAACAGCATTTTAGACTCATATGTACCATTTGATCAAGTTTGGATCACAACTCCTCAAGAAATTTGATCAAATCATCAAAAGGGTAAAATGGTCAAAATTAGGGTTTTGATTGAGAAAGGGAAATTTCTGATTTTTAACCTAGCCAATGGCCAATTGGGTTCAAACATGATTTCAAGGGTTCAATGGCATCATCTTGACCTAATTACATGGTTCAAAAGATCTCAAATGCATAGGATTGACAGATGAATTTTCTAGTCAACTGATCAAAAGTCAACTGTGCACTGAAAAGTCAAACTTTTACTTTTTGGTCAAAATCAAGTGCCAAGGGTCATAATTCATCAAGATATGTCAAAACATGAAACTTGTTGACCAAGAAAACCAATTTTGAAAATTAGGGTTTTGAATTTGAAAATTTTCATAATTTAGAATTTTTCTAAGTATGGAAATTTTCTTATTTTTTTCCCAACTTTTCACAACTTTTTCACCATGATGCAATTGTATTCAAAGAAAACTTCCAACATGAAAGTTGTAGTCCTCCATGAAATCTACAACTTTTCTTCACCAAGTTTTCCCAAAAGATGCTTGGATCTCAAGTTAAGAATTTGTGAATAGGGGTCCATGAACTAAATGACTTAGTGAAAATTTGCCCTAATTTAGGCAGGTTTTGGACCCAACTTCATGGACATTTTTCACCTAGTTCCAAGAGGTATCTCAAAATTCATTTCAAAGATGGATTGTATAGCATGTTGCGAGATTTCCAAAATGTCCAAGAACTCTCCAAGATAATTTGTGGTTAGCGAGAATCGAAGAAAAGAAATTGGCATTTTGTCACTTTTGTTCATGCCATTTTCACAAAGTGGCAAGTTGCAAATCTGATCTTGGATGCTTGTACCTTGCATTTCAGGTCCTAAACTCATTCTACACTCCATAATTAAATGCAAACTCAAAGGATAATGGCTTTATCTTTGCTTTTGGAGCATTGTACAAGAAATAAATCCATAAATGGGATAAAGGGCACATTGCCATTTTCATAAAGGCAAGCTTTTGTAACTTTACAATTCTAGAGCCTTGGAGTTGTCCCTTTGGCGCAGGAAATATCTACAGGTCACAAGCAATGTTTACCAACCTTTGCAACTCACAAGCAAGCAGTACAAGCATATTTGCATAGTCACTTCAACTTTTCTTCAAGTACAAGGAAAGTTGCAAGAGAAGTCAGAACTTGTACAAGCTGAGAAAGGTTGAACTTGGTATCATTCTATACATATTGAAAAACATATCACAAGCCAAGACACGAATGCATAACCTCTGAAACTCTCCAAAACACAAAAACCCCATTTTTCTGCCAAAAACATACAATTCTGCAAAATCATAGCAAGCTCATTATTTGCTTGTGCATTTTGCCTTTTAACACTTGAAACATCTTCTCCACATATTATCCAAACCATCCAAGCCTTTGCATTGTTACTGTAACCCATGTTTCAGCCATTTCCATTTTAACTTTGGAAGCTTGCAACTTGACTTCTACAAAGAGTTTCAGCCATCCACAAATCCAGTTAAGCATTGGAATAGCTTGAGGGAACTTCAAGGAAGCTCACACGATCCTCAGGCCTCACTCAAAGTCCCTACATTGCCATATCCAAATCCAGTTGAAGGAGGTATTTTTCAAAACTCTATCTCTCTATTTAGGCATCCTCAAGCCACGATTTGTGAAGCAAAAATGTAGTCTCTAGCATGGTGAAGTTGTACATATGCATACTTGCCATTTATATTAACTGAGCTAAGAGAATTTGAATGTTGAACATGTTAAAAAAATTAGGTCAGAAATTAGGGCTGATTAAATTCTCTCTGATCTTTGAGAGTTAGGTTACAAATTTTATATCATTGGAATCGTGAGATTACAAGCTACATTTTTTATGTTATGGGTTTTTGTTTTTATGCAAGCATGAGCAAGTTGCAGATTTGTACATGAAACGCGCGCAAGCTGAAGGACAGGGATGAAGATGAGTTGGCTTAGGCTTTTTGTTGCTTCTGGCCTTTTTGGTTTTCCACACCCCCTGTATTGCTTTTACACCCCCTGACTATTTTCTTATATTTTAATATTTTCTTGCATATTTTTATATTTATTGCTTTCATATATTTTTTCTAATGATAAAAAATCCCCAAAAATAATTTATTATTTTCATACTTTTATTTTATTTTATTTTTATTATTTTTTTGACATAAAAAATAGTTTATTAGGACAATATACTTTATTTTCTTAAATAACTTGTAAATAAAAAAAAATACTTAATATTTTTATTTTATTATTTTACACACAAAATATTTATTTTCATACATATTTTAATTTTAAATATTTGTACATAATATTATTTATTATGTCTTGTACAAAAAATGGATAAAATAAATGATAGAAAACATTATTTTCTTTTAAATCAAAAACTAGGGTTTTACCCTTTCAAAAAATGATAATATTTTTTCTCTTATTTTTAGGGCTTAAATAATTTATTTTCTCATACAAAAAATCAAATACAAAACATTTTTCCATAAATACATTTTTATTGCATATTTAAACATGTGTATATTTATTTATTTCGCACATAATTCAATTGGGTTGTAATAGTATTTTAGGGTTTATTTTTGTGCAATATCCCCATTCAAAAACGTGTATCCCCCCTCCCATAATGATTGTTGTAATAGCTTAGTTTACTTTTACGCAATTTATCGCATTTATACTTGTGTAGTAAATTAGAGTTTTACATGGTAAGACAAAAAATAAACAAATAGAATGACCTAACCCAAGACAATCAAAATGCATGTAAAATGACACACATTGCACACAAGCACCCTTAGGGTTTCACCCACTTGGTTTCCTAAACAAGAATGGTCATGGTATGCATGCGAAGTATCTTGGTAAAACAAAATAAAATAAGATCATAGTCCTTCGATGACGCTATCAAAAGGTTTCCTAAACAAAGATGATCTTGGTCCCTCAAAACTTGCTAAGATACTTAGCAATATTGCTATCATGGTCATACGATAACCCACGCCCGTCCCGTTTAACATCCAAAGATAGGGTTGTTTACCAAATCAATGGTAAATCAACAATGTCAAAGGAATAAAAATACATAGGAAAGACATTTGAGTAAGTAGATAGCTTCTAGTTACTTGATCATTTCAAAACAATCCTTGCTATTTTCAAAAACAAACACACACATTCCAAAACATTTCCAAACATCTTTCAAAACCTTGAAACATTTTTCAAAAGACAAACATCTTTGTGTACATTCTTACGAACGAGAATCATTACAAAGATTGCCTAAACAAAGGCCTCTTTTCAAAATAAATTCAAAACCACACACAAAGCACCAATTCAAACAATTTTAAAGCAAAGTAAGTGATCTAAACAAGTAACTAAGAGCCCATGGAAAACCATGGATGAAAAGGGTGTTAGCACCTTCCCTTTTCATAATCTACCCCCCGAACTCAAGAAAACATCTCAAAGGTCTTTCCTGTGCTTTTTTACCTTTCCTTTTGGATAAAAGAAAAGTCGGTGGCGACTCTTTCTAACCGCAACATTTGCGAATACAAACGCAAAACCTCAAGACATTTCTCCCACCGCATCACAACATGGAACAACAAATAATCATTATATGGAAAACACAAAACAATAATTATCAAAACTCACGCAGATTTAAAGGGGCCATTCATGGGGCGCCATGATACCCTTCTTCTTCCTCCTTCCGTTGCTAAAAGTCCTGACTTTTACCTACAGACAAATGGGCGTAGGTACAGCCCTGTGATTCTCTATAATTCTATGCAAGCATGATAAATGCACAACAATGGTACCAATCAACTCGTGGCAACCTCATGAGCATCATGGTACCCTTAACCATGGCCAATTGTACCTGTACATAAAAACCCCAAAAATGAAGCAAGAACCCTAATTATGGCATCTTGCTGTATAGTTAACGAAAATCCAATTAAGTATCCCCATTAGCTTGCAAATGATACAAGGATTAAGAATATGCAAATAAATTATGCTAAAAGTGACAGAATTGTGATATTAGTTTTCAAGAAAGCATGGATGTCGTGAGATGCTTACAGTGTAATTCTGGACGTTATGAGGCTTGTCAATGATTGCAACGCGTTCCTGGGATGTCCAGCAAACGTTTGGGATGCTTAGGATGCTTTGAATTGGTCTGCAACTTAGAAATTAGTGTGCCACTTTTTTCCAATTTTTTGAAACTTTCTTTCTTGTTTTCACGCCTCCAATCCTCTTGTTTTTGACCTACACTTGTTCTATATGTACCCTAGAATGAATTAGGGTTGCAATTTGGTTTCAAATCTTCTCCAATAATGATCATTGATTCAAGATTTGATCCTTTGTGCAAATCTTTCCAATTTGAGAAAATCCCATCTTTTTGTGTCCAAGTGAAACTTGCACGATTTGATTTCCTTTCCAGCTGTATAAGAGGCCTAAACATGCACAAAATCCCAAGCTTTGATTAGTTTTGATATTTTTATGATTTTATTTTGATTTTATTTGATTTAATTGAAATAAAATCAAAATAAATGACAAAAATAAAATAATGACAAGTGGGAAGGATCATGGGTTGTGGGTCATGTTACAAACTCAATGCAAGCATAAACAGTTGGGCCCATTTAGCAAAAATTGCAATTTGGGCCACATTTGACTTTTGACAATTTTGCAAAAAAGGTTAACTTTGCCAATGCATAACTCTCTCAATTTTGACCCTAGAGATGTGTTCTTGGACTTTTTAGAAATCTTAAGATGTCCTCTAAGCAACCCTTTTTGTCTCATCTCAGTTGAGTCTTCCATCTTCATGTATGAAGCTTTGACAAAAAAAGTGTTTTTGTTGACTTTCCAAAATGACCTATAATGTCCAAATTTATATCTTCTTGTGAGTGCGTATTTTGAACTTGGGAGCTGAAGATGAATTGTAGGGAATTTCATCCTCTTCAAAATGAGCTTTGGATGGGTCATTTTTGATAAAGTATGAGAAAGTTATGCTTGGTCAAAGTTGAGTTGACTTTTCCTACAAAACCCTAATTTAGCAACTTTTGGGTTTTGATGAATTGTGAGCAATCCTTGATGAATCATGATCAACCCTTGATCAAATGATAAATAATACTTCAAAATGAGGATTTTTACCAAAAATATTGAAGTTTGACTGTATGTAGGACACAGTTGACTTTTGCCCTAGCATAGTCGATTTTCAGGCCTTTGAGCAATTGACTGAGCAAACTTCCTCTGCAAGGCTTTAAACTTGACATGGATGATCTTGAGAACTTATTAGGACAATGGTGAGAATTTGGGATCCTTTGGACTCAAACATCTTGATGCAAACTGAAACCCTAATCTGGGGTTGACTGCCTTAGGAGAGGGTTTGTCAGGTCAACCCTTGGACTTCCTTGAGCAATTTGAGGACCTTACTTGGAATGTATTGAGAAATATGGGAGGGAAAATTTTGGGGTACAACAGCTGTCCCTGTTCAATCTTCTTAAACCTGAGGATGTAGATTGGCTTGTCTTCCTTTCGTGATCTGAAGGTGGAAGATGATTGAACACTAGAGTGCCCAGAAATTTGCACTCGTATGAAGTGGTATTGGTCTTGTGATATTGGGAATGGGCTCATAGATTCCATTTGGAGGTTGATGTCGAGAGATGGGCTTAAAGATGCCATCATAAGAAGTGTCGATCTCATAAGAGATTCCTTTGCGAGAGCCCGTACACCTGTTGTTGATGAGGACTACGTTGGGGAATGCTGGTCTCTGTCTTGAAAGAGATAGAGTTTTAGGAGCTTCAGTTGTCCGTTACTCTGTTGGGGAATCATCTCTTAGTCAAGGAGGTGAAAATGAACTGCTATTTGGTCGTGCTCCAGGCTTCACATTGATTTGCTGAGGAAAATAAGACTGACTGCTATCTGGTCGTGCTCCAGGCTTCACAGTGACTTACTGGGGGATGAGATTAAACTTGCTATCTGGTCGTAATCCAGGCTTCGCAATTTCTCACTTCTTATCTGGTTGTACTCCAGGCTTCAGAAGGAATTAAGTTGTTATCCGGTCGCATCCGGGCTTCAACTTGAATTTAAGGTTTACTAATATCTGGTCGATCTCCGGGCTTCCTAGTAATTGGCCGAGTAAACTACTATTTGGTCGAATTCCAAGCTTTGCAGTACCTTATACTGTTATTTGGTCGTGATCCAGGCTTCAGTATCCTTTGCCGCTATCTGGTCGTAATCCAGGCTTCACGGTGTGTTATACCATTATTTGGTCGAGTCCAGGCTTCATGGTATCTTGTATTGCTATCTGGTCGATTTCCAGGCTTCACAATACCTTGTTAAGCTATTTTCCGGTCGATTTCCGGGCTTCACAACTTGTGATTACCACTATCTGGTGGATTCCAGGCTTCATGGTGTCTTGTAATGCTATCTGGCTGATTTCCAGGCTTCACAGTAACTTGCTGGGGATTCAACTATTTTCCGGTCGATTTCCGGGCTTCATAGCTTTGAATTTGGGATATACCACTATCTGGTTAATTCCAGGCTTCATGGTATTTTGGAGAAATCAAGATATTATCCGATCGAATCTGGGCTTCATAACTTGAGCTGGAACAGAAATCTTAACATTGATTTGACTGAACCAGAGAAAACTTGTGAGAATTTGATTGTATCTTTCCCTGAAAGGTAAAGAGTTAGTCGTATGTGATGTCATGATGTATGACATGTATCGAGTAATGATGTTCTCAAAATAAATGAGATTGTGTTGAATGATGCATATGCGCATGCTATGATATATGGATATGCAATGTTTTTTGTAATATCCTCTAGCTGGGGAAAAATTTCCTGACTGCTATCGGAGAGTACAAGGAGTTGAATTCTTCGTTCTCGCTGGGGATAACGAACGAAGATGATTAGCTAGAGACTTGTGTCTATTCTGCTCGAGAACATTCTACCGGGAGAGACTCTGCTGGAGAATAATTTGGCGAGAGAATGACTTTGTGGGGAAGAGAGATACTCTACTTAGAAGATCTGCTAATTTGGAGAAACCACCTCAGCTGGGGATGAATTACCGTTGCTGGTGATAATGAACTCTGTCGGGGATTGAGTTTCTGCTTGTGGAAGAACTAAACTCAGCTGGTGGTGAACTTCTATTGTTGGTGATAGATAAACTCTGCTTGGGGAGAATTAACACCACTATCTTCGGATACTTCCTACTCTGCGAGGAATGTATGTGCCTTAAGTTATATTCTCAAGTTGGGTCTATCCCTGTACCTTGTGGGTGGAGCAACTGTAAGGTTTGGACACTTCTGTTTGCCCCTGTTCCTGGATTTACGAGTAATTGTTTTTTTGTTTCGCATGTAAATATTTATGAGCAGCAATTATTATCAAATGCATATATCAAAAATGGTTCATTGGACGTTCTTGCAAAACAAAACAGGAAAGGAAAAACAAATCGAAATTTTTTGTGAACAATGAATTATATTGATTTTGAAATTGTTGGCCTGTAATAGGCATTTTATACAAGAGGCTGACGTCCTAGTAAGAGAACGCCACCGAGGGAATTATACATTTTGTGAAAAAGAAATAAAAACAGTTATGTGAAACAACCCCACTGGGTTCCAACTCTGCTATTGCCTTTATATCTTCGAGCGTCTCATCCCTTTGCTACTTGGTTGAAGGTAGATCAGATTGATTTGTGTCGTCCGAGCTTGATAGTCGATACCGAAGTCTGGTTGCAAGTTGATCCAATGAGACATAGTGTTATGCTTTGATCCCTAATTTTTGCCTGGACCGCCCTTTGGGGTTTTCAGTCCACCGGGATACCCTTTTTTCCCAAGCCGCCTTTTCAGGTTTTCGACTTGCCGGGTGTACAGTTTTTTTATTTTCATCCCTTATTTTTTCCCGAACCCTTTTGGTTCACCGGGAAGCCCTTATTTTTCCTAGGCCAGTCGACCTAGCGGGTCATTGATCATGCGTAGTATCTTTTCACTATGTCTTTATTGACGGGGGTGAGGAAGGTCGTTACCATCCATGGTGGTTAGAATCATAGCTCCTCCTGAGAAAATGTTCTTAACCACAAATGGCCCTTCATATGTAGGGGTCCATTTGCCCCTGGGATCACCTTGCGGCAGTATGATGTGTTTGATCACCAGATCCCCGACTTGATATTCTTGTCATCTGACTTTCTTGTTAAAAGCCTTGATCATTCGCTTTTGATATGTCTGACCATGACAAATAGCAGTAAGTCTCTTTTCATCGATTAAATTCAGCTGATCAAACCGGGTCTGGATCCAATCATCTTCGCTCAAACCTGCATCCTTCATAATCCGGAGAGAGGGTATCTGGACTTCAATGGGTAAGACTGCCTACATGCCATATACCATATAATAGGGTGTTTCTCCTGTCGAAGTCCTTGCCGAGGTACGGTACCCATGAAGAGCGAATGGTAATATCTCATGCCAGTCTTTGTATGTCACCGTCATCTTCTGCACAATTTTCTTGATGTTCTTATTAGCTGCTTCAACAGCCCCATTCATCTTCAGCCAGTAGGGAGAAGAGTTGTGATGCTGTATCTTGAACTGTTTGCAGAGCTCGGTGATCATCATATTGTTGAGATTCATACCATTGTCCGTAATGATCCTCTCTGGTACACCATATTGACAGATCAAATTATGTCGGATAAACCGCGCCACGACGTTCTTGGTTACTGTAGCAAAGGAAGTTGCCTCAACCCACTTCGTGAAATAATCAATAGCTACCAGAATGAAAAGATGCCCATTGGACGCAGTAGGTATGATCTCGCCGATCATGTTGATGCCCCACATTGCAAAAGGCCAAGGAGCTGTCAAAACATTCAGAGGAACTAGAGGTACATGCACCTTATCAACATAGACTTGGCACTTATGACAGGTCCGAGAGTGCTGATAACAATCGGCTTCCATAGTGGACCAGTAATATCCTGCCCGTAGGATTTTCTTAGCCATGGTGTGTCCACTGGAATGAGTTCCGAAGGTACCTTCATGTAACTCTGACATGATCCTTTCTGCCTCGCTTTTGTCCACACATCGCAGTAAGGTTGAATCATGGTTACGTTTATAGAGGATACCATTGCTAATGAAGAACTTTGCAGCAAACCTTCTTAGAAACTTCTTGTCATTAATAGATGCACCATCGGGGTACTCTTGAGCCTCAAGATATCTCTTTACCTCGTGGAACCAGGGTTTATCTGCTACCTCTTCAGTCTCGATGTCACAGCAATGTGCGGGTTCGTCCAACCTCTCGATGGTAATCTAGGGAGCTTCATTGTCTCACCTAACTTTGAACATGGAAGACATGGTAGCTAGCGCATCCGCTAACTGGTTCTTCTCTCTTGGGAAGTGTTCAAAGGTTATCTCCTCGAAGTGTGGGAGCAATGTCAGTACATACTCTTTGTAAGGAATAAGATTTGGGTGCTTCATATCCCATTCGCCTTTGATCTGACTGATCACTAGAGTGGAATCTCCGAATACACTCAAGAACTTAATCCTTAGGTCAATAGAAGCTCGAAGCCCCGGGATACATGCTTCATACTCTGCCATATTGTTGGTGCAGTTAAAACATAATCGGGCGGTGAATGGAGTATGACAACCCTCAGGAGATATAATCACAACACCGATGCCATTACCCAACGCGTTAGAGGCTCTATCAAAGTACATAGACCATCAGGATCCTTCCTCAGGTCCTTCATCCGGTCCAGGTTCTTCATAGTCGGTCACCAACATGATGTTCTCATCCAGGAACTCGAAATTCATGGATTGATAGTCATCCATGGCCTGGTGTGCCAAATGATCCGCCAATACACTCCCATTGATTGCTTTTTGGGTTATGTACTGGATGTCATACTCAGTTAAGATCATCTACCATCTTGTTATTCTTCTGGACAAGGCAGGCTTCTCGAATATATACTTGATTGGGTCCATCTTTGATATCAATAAAGTGGTGTGAGTCAGCATATACTGTCTCAGCCGGCGAGTAGCCCATGCCAAAGTGCAACAAGTTTTCTCGAGCAGCGAGTATCGGGTCTCACAGTCGGTAAACCTTTTGCTAAGGTAGTAAATAGCATGCTCTTTTCGGCCAGACTCGTCATGCTGCCCCAGCACACACCCCATTGAATTATCCGGTACGGTCAAGTATAAGATCAAGGGTCTTCCTTCAACTGGAGACATCAGAATTGGTGGCTCTTGGAGGTATTATTTGATTCTTTCTAAAGCACTATGACATTCATCATTCCATTTTACCAATTGATATTTCTTCAGCAGCTTGAAGATTGGCTCACAAGTAGCTGTCAGATGTGAAATGAATCGGGCGATGTAATTCAGACGTCCCAAAAAGCCTCTAACTTCTTTTTCTATGCAGGGAGCCGGCATCTCCTGTATGGCTTTCACCTTTGCAGGATCCACCTGAATAGCTTTATCACTGAAGACGAAACCCAGCAGCTTACCAGACCTTACCCCGAAGGTGCACTTGTTCGGGTTCAACCTCAGCTTATACATCTTCAACCTGTCAAATAGTTTCTGGAGATGGTCAAGGTGTTCTTCCTCAGTCTGGGACCTTGCAATCATGTCATCAACATAAACCTCAATCTCATGGTGAATCATATCATGGAACATAGCAACCATGGCGCACTGATAAGTGGCCCCAGCATTCTTCAATCCGAGCGGCATGACCTTGTAGCAAAAGGTGCCCCACTGTGTAACGATGGTTGTCTTCTCCATGTCTTCGGGAGCCATCTTGATCTGATTGTAAGCAGAAAACCCATCCATGAAGGAGAAGATCTTATGCTGTGCGGTGTTGTCGACCAGAACATCGATGTGAGGAAGTGGGAAATCATCTTTGGGGCTCGCCCTGTTCAGATCTCTATAGTCTACACACATTCATACCTTACCATCCTTCTTGGGCACTGGAACAACGTTGGGAACCCACTGCGGGTAAGAAGTAACTTCTAGAAATCCGGCGTCAAACTGTTTCATAACCTCAGTTTTAATTTTCTCAGACATATCAGGGTGCATACGACGAACCTTCTGTATTACCGGAGGGCGGTCTTCTTTGGTTGGTAGGCGGTGTACCACAATGTCGGTGTCCAACCCAGGCATGTCTTCGTAGGACCAGGCAAAGATCTCAACATAGTCGCGTAGCATCTGTATCAACCGTTTTTTGACACTAGGCTCCAGGTTCGCACCTATCTTGACCTCTTTCCTGTCTTCCTCGATACCCAAATTCACTGATTCCACTGGCTCTTCATGAGGCTGTATGACCCTTTCTTCTTGTAGTAACAGTCTAGCAAGTTCTCCGGGCACCTCACAATCATCCTCACCTTCGTCCTCGACTTGGTTGATCGAATTTTCGAAGTCATAACTGGCAGTAGCAGAGCTGTTATCAATGGGATCCAGAATGGATATGGATCTGCATTATGATACGTGAGTGTGTGTAAGAGCATAGCTGTTTTGATAAAGTTAGAGACAAAAGAAAAACAAGGAGCACAAAATTTGTAATGCAAGAAACGTCCAATGTTTTATTGATGATATATGAAATGACAAGTAATAAGCCCTCACAAGCAAAGCCAAGGTGCCTCGGGAAAGGCACCAAGCCATAAAGTTTCAAACTGTTTATTACAAACTTCAAAACAAAAGTCAATTACTGTGAAATAAAGGAAACAGGTGCGAAGTCTTTCGCTGTCCAGTTGTTCAATCCTCCATTGGTGGTAGGGTAGATCCAGCTGTCAATGTCTGAATCTTCTTCACCATCTTCAATCACATTAACCCCCAGATTACTGATATGCAGAGGAGGTCTTCCAATCCGCGCGCGCCTAACAGCCCTTTGAGCCCCTGTAGTGAAGCCCAAACCAAATTTTTCAGTCTTGTGTGTGAAATCAGGGAGCTGACCCCAATTTGCACACCCACCTTTTTCAATTACAACCTTGGCATCCTTGAGGGAAGCCATCTTCATTAGAGGTTTGTCGGCAGCCACTTCAGTTGACGCCAAAGTCTGAGGTACTTCTTCAAAGTTCTGACACGGGGTTTCGATGAACTCCCCATCCATCTCCACATAGCGAAAGGAATTAAGATGACTCACCATATACTCCTTTTCACCTTGCACCGTGACGATCTTCCCCTTTACTGGATATTTCAACATTTGATGGAGCGTGGAAGTCACTGCCCCAACCTTTTGAATCCACGGGCGACCCAGCAAGAAAGAATATGATGGTCGGGTATCCATCACGTAGAAAGTAGATGCGAAAGTCTGAGAGCCAACTTTAACTGGGACGTCCACCTCCCCGTGCACCATTCTTTTTGACCCGTCGAAGGCCCTGACCATAATATTGCTCGACTTTAGAATCAAACCTTCACAATCCAAACAGTCTAATGCTTTATTTGGCAAAACATTCAAAGAGGACCCGGTATCCACCAGTACATGGGCCATAGTAGTGCCCCTGCACTCGATTGAGACATGCAGAGCATCATTGTGATTTCTTCCTTTAGCAGTCAGATTGGCGTCTGAGAAACCCAACCCATTGTCGGCAGTCAAATTAGCTACACAATATTTGAATTGATCGGCTGAAGTTTCCTGCGGCACATGTGCAGTCTTGAGGAATGCAATTAAAGCCTTTGCATGGGCTTCATAGCATAATAACAAGGATAACATGGAGATTTTTGACGGGGTCTTCCCCAGTTGTTCGACTACGTTGTAGTCGCTCTTCTTGATAATCTTCAGAATTTCCTATATCTCCTGCTTAGAGGTTTCTATAATGATCTTCTTAGGTGCCTCCGTCCGGGCAGGATCACCTATGATTTCTTTGCCCCGAGTGCCAGAAGGCTTGGCGACAGGGGTGATAACTGGAATAGGCACTGGGATGGTAGCTGATGTACTGGTAGATGGAATAACAACAGGTTTGTGAACAATCGGAGGGGAAATCTCGGGAGAAAAGAGTCTTCCGCTTTTGGTGATCTTGCTAGCCCCGACAATATTGCTGACATCAACATCAACTTCCTCATTCTTCAAGTCTTGTTTAACCCCATGGTAATACACATCAGCACTGTAGTGCCAGGGGACAACCTTATCTGAAGTGTATGGGATAGGACCAGGGACAGTAATTATTAACGGAGCAACTCTTGGGACAGATGTAATCCCAACAGGCTTTCTCGAGGAAGCCTTGGAAGGATTGGCGGATATGGTTATGATGGCAACATCTTGAATCAGAACCGACGAAATCATAGTCTTTTCGAACAAGATCTCTTTGTTATCCATCAGGCGCTGAACACCTTATTTCAATAAGTGGCAACCAGTAGGCAGGATTGAACACATGTGGCAACCTTCGCCACAGCCCGAAAATAGTCGGCCAACAACAAATTCTTATTTACTATCATCAAGGGTGTAGAGATTTCTTCCACGGAAGTCACAAATAAATCATCGTCTATAGCATTTACTCCATGACCATGTTTGGGCATGGGAGCAGTTATGACGTTAGGCTTCTTTGGAGTGTCAAATTCAATCTCTTTGGCTTTGATCAAATCTTGCACCTTATTCTTCAAGGCCCAACAGTTGTTTGTATCATGACCTGGGCCATCGGAGTGATAGGCGCAGCGGGTATTCGGGTTATATAGCGGAGATGTGGTGTTAGGATTCTTCGGGGCTTCCCTCAGAGTTACCAGGTTGATCTTCAATAATTGTGGTAGGATTTGAGACAAGGTCATATTGAGCCGAGTGTACTGTCTTTGTGGTCTCTCCATTCTTTGTTGATTGTTGCATTGTGGGGTAACTGTGGGTCTTGATATCACTACCGTATTTACTGCTTGACGGTGTTCAGGTCTGCTTTGGCTTCTCGAGCCGTAGACTGCACTAGCTTCTTTCTTACCGATGAAAGGCTTCTTTATTGCACTTGACGAAGTATCTTTCTGTATCTTACCACTTCGGATACCAGCTTCTACTCTCTCTCCAGTCAAGATCAACTCAGTAAACCCAGATGATGAACTTCTGATCAGATGATTGAAAAACGGACCCGATAGGGTCCCCAGAAACATGTCAACCAACTCCCTATCAGACAAAGGGGGTTGGACCCTTCCATCCAAATCTCTCCACTTTTGAGCATAGTCCTTAAAACCTTCGCTTGCACCCATAGACATACCCTGAAGCTGAGTACAAGTGGGAGCAAGGTCGGCATTATACTGATACTGCTTGTAAAAAGCAGCAGCAAGGTCCTCCCAATTTTGGACATTGGCTCCTTCCAACTGATAAAACCATTCAAGTTGAGTCCCTGACAGACTATCTTGAAAGAAATGTACCCACACATTTCTATCTGCAGTGTGGGGTTGAATTTTCCGGACATACGAGCGGAGATGGAGTTTAGGACAGGATACTCTATCGCACTTAGCAAAAACCAGAGCTTTGAACTTATGAGGAATCACCACTCCTGATACCAATCCCAGTTCTCCGAAATCCAGACCTGGGATCCTCTGAATCTCCATAGCACTCAGACAGTCTTCTAGTTATTTGTACCTATCCTCAACAGAGGGATATTGCACTTCATCATAATCAGTGTTATCATCAGAAATGGCAGGACTGGGGCCCTTTTCTTCTTCTTGATTCTCCCCTTCCTTGGATGAAAGGGACAGATCAGCTTGCTGTTTCAGCCTATCCCCAAACCTTTTACCCATACTCAGAAGAATGACCTTCTTCTTCTTCTTCTTCTCTTTCTCTTTCAGAATGAGAGCTTTCAAATCCTCTTGCCCTTTAGCCAAGCTCAAGTACATCTCTTGGAATTTGGCGTTTTGTGCTTGGAGATCTTTGATAGCTTGATCGCAAGACATAACTGCTGAAATAAACATCGAAGAAGATGAGAAACCTGTGATGGTACCTGTAATGGCGTGCATGATAATGGGATGCGTATGTAATGATTTCAAAGACTTTGGGAGATTTAAATTTGCAAAACAAAAATAAAACAAACTTTATTAGATTAACTCGTAAAAAGTTCAACAATGCCTTTGAGGCGTTACAAAGAAATAAATGGAAAACAAATCTAAACTAGAAAAAGCAAAATCAGAAATCCCACGGATGCTTCCCCTTCGTGCTGACGTAGTCATTGATTGTTCTTTCATTCTCGAGTTACCTGGAGAGCTTCAAGATCTTCCTTTCTTGCTCGTGATACTTTTCTCGGTAGGTATCCCTCTCCTCTTTCAGCTGAATCTAGGATCTCTTCAATGCCCCAAGATCAGTGGTCATGTAGGGATAAAGGACTGTATAAGGAATGGCCTCTTCATTGGTAGGCTCCACAACCACTGGTAACACAGCTTCATAAGGCATCCCAAGCTTCTGAGCGCGAACTCGGACCCACTGGAGGTAAGGCTGCATAGGGAGAGAAGTCCTTGGTCCTAGCTCTTGGGGGTCAGACCTGTTCACCATGCCCCAAGCTCGTATAAACCTTCGGCGATGCTCGTCAACATCCTCCTTGTAGTCAAATGCAATATCTGTAAGAAGTATCTCATGAGGACCATCTCTCTGAGCACGACCAAATTGTCGTAAAGCTAGGCAGAGATTGTAGGTTATACCCCCTCTAATCCCAAGCAACGGGACATTAGGTTATCCCCCACATCAGTCAATGACAGCAGTGCTTTCCATAGCCTTGGAACTCCAAAGAATGTTTGTATGGGAAAGGGAAATTATCCTGTAAGACCATCCTAAACCTTCTTCATTTTTCAGCACGGACTTGGGGAGGTGCAAAATAAACCACCTCGCCAGCAGCGGCATGCAACACATGAGAGTCTCTCTTCTTCGCACAGTACGAGTGTAGAGGGCATGCAAGATATCACCCAATAGAGTAGGCACAGAATTGCGAGACAGGAAGATCTTAACCGCATTCACATCTATAAAGGAATCTAGATTCGGAAAGAGAACCAAACCGGAGATAAGGAGAGCCAAGATATCTTCAAAAGCCTGAAAGTCCAAACTGTCCCAGAATAGTTGAGCTTGGTCTATCAGAAACTTGGCTAAGAAACCTTCAACCCTGCTTCGTGTCTCCCAGTTGGATATTACATCATCCCGTGTCATATGCAAAGCTGAGGCAATGTCTTCTGCTCTAGGAGTCTCTTTTAAACCTGTGAAGCGCATCTGCTCAAGGATGGATATGCCCAGTAAGTGAGAAAACTCTTCTAAAGTAGGAACTAGCTGATAATCCAGGAAGGTGAAACAATGATGCACAGGATCAAAGAACTGGAAAAGCACACTCATCATCTGCTCATCAAATCTTGAGGTAAGCAGACTAAGAAGTTGACCATGTCTCTTAATGAAGGAAGAAGTCTCAGAAACTCTTGAGACTAACTCTTTGAGTTGAGCAGGTATTTGCACAAAGTTAACTCGGATGGTGTTTCTGCACATGGAAGCCATAATCTGCAAAACAGAACAAAGATAAATCCCCTCGGTATTTGAAATGGTTAGTATAATGAAGTATGCATGCTATGTTATGATGCATGATGTCATGGTACAACAAACAACAGGTAAGCAGATAACATACATGTCAAAGGCAAACAAGTCACACAATAGCCCTTAAGTTTAAGGCTTGCATGAGGTCAAAGGTATTACCCTCTTGAAGTTCAGTTGGTTTCAACCTGTCCTAGCAATAGTAACTGGGTTCTAGAGGTTCTCAATATCACCGACCATCCTCCATTTGTCATGGTTTCAGCTCACACAATCTTTTCTTGCGGCCGAAACTATCTCGAGAGTATGGTCTCAATGAGTGTAGCATCAAGTGTCAACCAGTTCTTAGCTTTACACCGAGTCCAGCTATCTCACTACTTCCTAATGGCCAAGTTGGTCGATTAAGGGTTCTAAGGTCAGTTGATGCTTAACGATACACATAGCGGCCTTGTATTCTCCTCGTTTCTCCACAAGGGATATCGGTACCAACCAATGTGCCATATCAACGTAGCTACTGCTTCAACCGTATCGGTCTACGCCGTACAGTTCCCTCACAGTTTATTGCTACTTACCTAAAAGGTGTCCCCAGATCCGGGTTTGGATCTATAGTAACTCCCAATACAAAACCCTTAAAAGTAAAGCAACCAAAATAAACAAGAGAAGCAATTTTATGATGAACTATATCCTAAGGTATACCCCAGTTATTAATATCCCCAGCAGAGTCGCCAGTTCTGTGATACGGTGGCAGAACCAGACTATTTTGAGAAAATGATGGTTTGCGTTTTGCGTTTGTGTTCGCAAAATGTCACGGTAAGCAAGAGTCTCCACCAAATTTTATTTTATCCAACTGGAAAGGAAAAAAGAACAGAAAAATTCCTTTTTCGAAATTTTCAGTACGGGGGTAGATTATAGAAAGGGAAGGTATTAGCACCCTTTCTATCCGTAGTTTTCTACGGGCTCTTAGGTACTTGCTCATCATTTTAAAAAATTGCTTTTGTGTTTGTGTGTTTTGAAAAGTTTTGGTTTTACTTCGTTCTAACCCTTGTATCAGTCCTCAAGAGTGTTACGAAGTGTTTTTGAAAACTTTGTTTGAAAAGAGTGTGTGGAAAAGTTTATTTTGAGCAAGTACCTACTAGCATCTACCTACTCGAAAAAGGATTGTTTCTGTTCTTATTTCCTTTAGACAGCGCTATCCTACTATTAAAGAGTAGGTAGCACCATCGTTGGAGTTGTAAGGGTCAATTCGAAAGGGACGTACGATCACTAAAGCAATGTTAGGACGTCTTAGTAATAACCCTGGTGTCTTAAGATCATATTCGAGGCAACATTTCTGAGGCAACCTTTCCGCGGCAACATTTCCGAGGCAATCATTTCCGAACGGGACATTTGATCTTTGTTTAGACAAGAGGGCAACCACTAAAACACCCTATACTTAATGACTGTTTATCGAAGGCAACCGAAGTGAGAGTATACCCTAGGAGTGCGCATGTGCGAGTGATTTGTTTTCAGTTATTATCTTTGCACATTAGGGTTTGCTAGTAATTTTAAATTAACATACAGTCTTGTCATGTAATCCTATTATCATACATCTAACAGTTAATATTTGCGAGAATTAAAATGCGGAAAATAAAACTACGCTATTACAAGGCTTCGGGGAGGGGGATTAATTACATAGCCAAAAAACCCGTAAAACGATAAATAAAGAAAATCCTAATCAAACTATTACATACCATGAGCAGTTACATTAATAATGCAAAAAATAATAAATGCGCGCGATGAATTAAGAACGAGAAAATTTGGGGTTTTGACCCCGTCTAAACCTAATTAAAAGAAAGAATCATTTTTTGTTGTTTTTGATTATTTTGAGAAAAATAGTGTTTAATTGAATAAATAAAGAAAACCCAATGACTAATTGATTTTATTTAAGAAAAATAATTAAATTAACTATTTTTGTATTTTGTTTATTGAGAAAAGAAATAAAAATTTAATCATATGATAACCCTAATTTTTCTAATTCATTTTAAATATTTACAAAAAGAGTTAGAATTACCCTAAAATTAAAACTAATATAAAATTAATTTGATAAAATAAAATAAAACCTAAATTCTAAATTGGTGAAATTGATTTTATGATTTTTTGTAAGAAAAGAAATTAATTTGTGATTAGAAAATAAATTAAATAAAAGAAATTTAAATAAAAGAAAAATTAGAAAAAGAAATAAGATGGGCCTGGTTATTGCAAGAAGGGGGGTCTGAATGGCAAATCCTAAGCCCAATAGCGCCTAGCCCATTTGACTTTTCCAGATCCAATGCTGCTAGCTTGACTGATGTCCATGGTAGACCTTCAGTGGGACTCCTTGGATCTAGCATGTGGATGATCTGATTGGCTAGACATGGAGGATGCATGGTGGGCTTATGGGGCGCCTATGTACCTGATCACATAATGAAAAATAATATGGAATAATATGGGGACCTGGGAATCGAACCCAGGCCCTTTGGCTTTTTCACAACACACGCTGACCATCTGAGTTGGCTTGTTCTTTTGTACATGGAACAACAAATAATCATTATATGGAAAACACAAAACAATAATTATCAAAACACGCGCAGATTTGAATGGGCCATTCATGGGGTGCCACGATACCCTTCTTCTTTCTCCCTCTGTTGCTAAAAGTCCTGACTTTTACCTACGCACAAATGGGCGTAGGTACAGCCCTGTGATTCTCCAGAATTCTATGCAAGCATGATAAATGCACAACAATGGTACCAATCAACTCGTGGCAACCTCACGAGCATCATGGTACCCTTATCCATGGCCAATTGTACCTGTACACAAAAACCCCAAAAACGAAGCAAGAACCCTAATTATGGCATCTTGCTGTATAGTTAACGAAAATGCAATTAAGTATCACCATTAGCTTGCAAATGATTCAAGGATTTAGAATATGCAAATAAATTATGCTAAAAGTGACAGAATTATGATATTCGATTTCAAGAAATCATGGATGTCGTAAGATGCTTACAATGCAATTCTAGACGTTAGGAGGCTTGTCAATGATTGCAACACGTTTCTGGGATGTCCAGCACACGTTTGGGATGCTTAGGATGCTTTGAATTGGTCAGCAACTTAGAAATCAGTGTGCCACTTTTTTCCAATTTTTTGAAACTTGATTTCTTGTTTTCACGCCTCCAATCCTCTTGTTTTTGACCTGCACTTGTTCTATATGTACCCTAGAATGAATTAGGGTTGCAATTTGGTTTCAAATATTTTCCAATAATGATCATTGATTCAAGATTTGATCCTTTATGCAAATCTTTCCAATTTAAGAAAACCCCATCTTTTTGTGTCCAAATGAAGCTTGCAAGATTTGATTTCCTTTCCAGCTATATAAGAGGCCTAAACATGCACAAAATCCCAAGCTTGGATTAGTTTTGATATTTTCATGATTTTATTTGATTTATATGAAATAAAATCAAAATAAATGACAAAAATAAAATAATGACAAGTGGGAAGGATCATGGGTCGTGGATCATGTTACAAACTTAATGCAAGAATAAAACGTTGGGCCCATTTAGCAAAAATTGCAATGTTGACCATATTTGACTTTTGACAATTTTGCAAAAAAGGTCAACTTTGCCAATGCATAACTATCTCAATTTTGACCCTAGAGATGTGTTCTTGGACTTTTTAGAAAGCTTAATATGTCCTCTAAGCAACCCTTTTTGTCTCATATAAATTGAGTCTTCCATGTTCATGTATGAAGCTTTTACAAAAAAGGTATTTTTGTTGACTTTCCAAAATGACCTATAATGTCCAAATTTATATCTTCTTGTGAGTGGATATTTTGAACTTCGGAGCTGAAGATGAATTGTAGGGAATTTCATCCTCTTCAAAATGAGCTTTGGATGGGTCATTCTTGATAAAGTATGAGAAAGTTATGCTTGGTAAAATTTGAGTTGACATTTCCTGCAAAACCCTAATTTAGCAACTTTTGGGTTTTGATGAATTGTGAGCAATCCTTGATGAATCATGATCAACCCTTGATAAAATGATGAATAATACTTCAAAATGAGGATGTTGACCAAAAATCTTGAAGTTTGATTGTATGTAGGACACAGTTGACTTTTGCCCTAGCACAGTCGATTTTCAGGCCTTTGAGCAATTGACTGAGCGAACTTCCTCTGTAAGGCTTGAAACTTGACATGGATGATCTTGAGAACATATTAGGACAATGGTGAGAATTTTGGATCCTTTGGACTCAAACATCTTGATGCAAACTGAAACCCTAATCTGGGGTTGACTGCCTTAGGAGAGGGTTTGTCAGGTCAACCCTTGGACTTCCTTAAGCAATTTGAGGACCTTACTTGGAATGTATTGAGAAATATGGGAGGGAAAATTTTTTGGTACAACAAACGTCAAAACATGTTATTTGTAAGGGATAAGGTTTGGGTGTTTGGTGTCTCATTCCCCTTTGATCTGGCTGATAACCAAAGTTGAATCTCCAAATACATCTAAGGATTTGACTCCCAAGTCTATGGCAGCTCTGAGACCGAAGATGCACGCTTCGTACTCCTCCATGTTGTTTTTAAAATTGAAGCAAAGTCTGGCAGTAAAGGGAGTATGACAACCTTCTGGAGATATGAGTACAACACCAATACCATTTCCGAGTGCATTGGAGGCTCCATCAAAGAACAGGGTCCATCGGATCCTTGTTCAAGTCCGTCATATGGCCTGAATCCTTCACAGTTGTCTAATGTCATGATGTCTTCATCCGGAAATTTGAACTTCATGGACTGGTAGTCTTCTACAGCTTGGTGAGCGAGGTGATCAGCTAGTACACTTCCCTTTATAGCTTTCTGGGTAGTATACTGTATGTCATATTCTGTCAGGATCATCTGCCATCTCGCTATTCTCCCAAAAAGAGCAGGCTTCTCAAATATGTATTTTATCGGATCCATTTTAGAGATCAACAAGGTAGTATGAGTCAGCATATACTGTCTTAGTCAGCGAGCAGCCCATGCCAGAGCGCAACAAGTTTTCTCGAGCAGTGAATATCTGGTTTCACAGTCGGTAAACTTTTTTCTCAGGTAGTAAATAGCGTGCTCTTTTCGGACATACTCGTCATGTTTCCCTAATACACACCCCATTGAGTTTTCTAAAACGGTCAGATACATGACCAACGGTCTTCCCTCGACTGGTGGAATCAACACAGGAGGCTCTTGTAAGTATTCTTTGATTTTGTCAAAAGCGACTTGGCATTCATCATTCCATTTGACTACTTGATCTTTCTTCAATAGTTTGAAGATTGGCTCACAAGTAGCTGTTAAGTGAGAAATGAATCTGGAAATATAGTTCAAACGTCCCAAGAATCCTCTGACTTCCTTCTCGGTACGAGGATCAGGCATCTCTTGTATTGCTTTAACTTTGGCAGGATCGACCTCAATACGTTTGTTGCTGATAATAAAGCCTAAAAGCTTACCTGACCGTACCCCGAATGTGCACTTGTTTGGATTCAACCTTAGCTTGTACTTCTTCAGTCTCTCAAACAGCTTTTGTAAGTGATCAAGATGCTCTTCTTCTGTTTGTGATATGGCTAACATATCGTCTATGTAGACCTCTATTTCATGATGTATCATGTCATGAAATAAAGCTACCATGGCACGCTGATAGGTTTCCCCAGCATTCTTTAGTCCGAATGGCATCACCTTGTAACAGAATGTGCCCCACTGCGTGACAAAGGTTGTTTTCTCCATGTCCTCAGGCGCCATTTTGATTTTGTTGTAACCTGAGAATCCGTCCATGAAGGAAGACACTTTGTGTTGTTCCGTATTTTCAACTAGTATATCAATGTGAGGGAGTGGAAAGTCATCCTTAGGGCTCGCCCTATTCAAATCTCGGTAGTCCACACACATTCGCACTTTGCCGTCCTTTTTGGGCACAGAAACAACATTGGCAACCCATTGGGGGTAAGAGGTGACAACTGTAAATCCAGCATTGAATTGCTTCATGACCTCTTCTTTAATCTTTTCTGATATATCAAGTCTCATTCGATGTACCTTTTGCTTTACTGACGTAAAATCCTTTCTTGTAGGTAGATGATGTACCACAATATCTTCATCAAGTCCTGGCATGTCTTCATATGACCAGGCAAAGACTTCGACATAATCATGCAACAGCTGAATCAGACGCTCCTTGACACTCGGTTCCAGATTGGCACCCACCTTGACCTCTTTTTTGTCTTTTTCGGTACCCAGGTTGATTGTATCCACGAATTCCTCATGAGGCTGAATGGTTCTCTCTTCTTGTTGTAGTAGTCTGGCAAGTTCCCCTGGTACTTCACAACCTTTCTCACCTTCATCTTCGGCTTGGTAGATCAGATTCTCAGAGTCACAAAAGGCCATAGCAGTATCGTTACCCATGGGATCCAGAATGGATGTATACCTGCATTGTGAGTGTGGGTGTGTGTAAGGGTATAGCTATCTTTGAAAGAAAATAAAATGTAAAAGAAAAACAATGAGCAAAAAAGTTTGTATGCGAAAACGTCCATGATTCATTGATGTCATATGAAGATGAAATAATAACCCTTACAAATGGACCATTGTGCCTCGGGTAAGACACAAGGTTTTAAGAGTGCGAATTGTTTTGAATATTACAGATCCAACAAAATGTAAAGATAAGTTGCTGAGGGGTGAAAGTGATTAGGATGAAGTCTCTAGCCTCCCAATTGTTGAGCCCTCCGTTGACAGTCGGAAAGATCCATTCCTCCAGGTTGCAACCATCTTTACCATCACTGCGTTGACTTCACGTTGCTGATCTTTAAGGGTGGCCCTCCATAATGGGCACGACGTACAGCCTTTTGAGAACTTGAAGTGAAACATAGGCCAAACTTGTCAGACTTACACAGGATATCTAGAAGATTCCCCCAGATAGTGCATCCACCTTCCTCTACCACTGCTTTGGCGTCCTTCAGCGATGACATCCGGAGTGGAGGCCTTGTAACCTTAGGAATCTGAGATACAGTCTTGGTCACTTCCACCTCTTAGGGGACCTCTTTGAAGTGTTAAAATGGAGTTTCAATGAATTCTCCGTCCAATTCCACATATCTGAAGGAATTGAGATGGATGATCATGTATTCTTCTTCTCCATGGACAGTGATAATCTTCCCTTGAACCGGATATTTCAGAATCTAGTGCAATATAGAGGTAACAGCGCCAGCATTATGGATCCATGGCCGGCCTAGCAGACAGGAGTATGAAGGGCGGATGTCCATCACATAAAAATTTTAATTGAAAGTTTGAGTTCCCACCTTTATGGGGATATCCACTTTCCTGTGCACCATCCTCTTCGAGCCGTCAAAAGCTCTTACTACTATGTTACTTGGCTTTAATGTCAGTCCCTCGCAGTCAAGTCTGTCAAGAGCTTTTTTCGGTAATACATTCAAAGATGAGCCAGTGTCCACCAAGACATGGGCTAGAGTGGTTCCCCTACATTCCACTGAGACATGCAACGCCTCATTATGCTTTCTTCCACTTGGTGTCAAATCAGCATCCGAGAAGCCTAGGCCGTTATTCGTTGTCAAGCTGGCCACGCAGTCTTGGAATTGATCAGCAGATGTCTCTTGAGGCACATGGGATGTTTTTAGGAACTTCACCAAGGCTTTCGCATGTGCCTCGGAACACAGTAGTAATGCCAGCATGGAGATTTTGGAGGGAGTTTGCCCCAATTGTTCAACTACATCGTAGTCGCTCCTCTTTATAATTTTTAGGATCTCCTCCATTTCTTTCTTGGAAGCCTCATGGATAGTCAGTGATTGAGTCTTTGTCTGGACAGGCTCCACTTGAATACTCTTTCCTCGAGTCTCAGCAGCAGGAGTGTTGGTAGGAATGATAACAGGAGTTGTGACGGCTTCGTCAATAGGAGCACTTGCAGAGATGATTATGGGTACGGAAGTAACCTTTGGAGCAGCCACAGGTATGATCACGGGTCTAGAAACTGCTTTTGGGGGAGCAATTTATGGAGAAAAGATCCTACCGCTTCGGGTAATTTTACTAGTTCCGGCAATATTGCTGATGTCAGAATCTTCTTCTTCAGAGTTTATCTCTTCGGTGGCCGGCCAGTCTTGTTTGATGCCATGGTAGTAAATGTCCCCTCCATAATTCCACGACACGGTTTTGTCTGATTCATATGGGACTGGCCCAGGCATTTTGATTATTAGCGGAGTTGCTTTCGGAACTGAAGCAATTCTAACGGGTCTTTTGGTGGAGAACCTGGAAGAATTGGCGGAAATGTTAATGATTGAAACATCTTCAATAGGAATAGGTGAAATAAGAGTACTTTCAAACAAAATCTCTTTGTTATCTATCAGGCGATGAATGCCTGCTTTCAACAAAGGGAAATCAGTTGGTGAGGACAAGCAGAGATGGCAAACTTCATTACAGCCCGGAAACACACCGGCTTTCAACAAGTTTATCTTAATGGTTGGAAGTGGAGTCATGAGTTCATCAACTGTGGTAACAAACAAATCTTCTTCAATAGCATTGGTATTGTGACCATGTATGGGCATAGGAGCAGAAATGACATTTGGCTTCTCGGGCGCATCAAACTCAATTTCTTTTGCTTCAATGAGGTCTTGTATTTTGTTCTTCAAGGCCCAACAGTTATTAGTATCGTGACCAGGACTTTCAGAGTGATATGCATATCGGGCATTGGTATGATAATGAGGGGATGTTGTATTGGGGTTTTTCGGAGCTTCTTTCAAGGTTACCAAATTGGATCTCAGAAGATGTGGTAATACTTGAGACAGGGTCATGTTAATTCTGGTGAATTTCCTGACTGGCCTTTCCACCCTTGGTTGATTATTTCTTTGTTGATCAGATGTAGGCTTTAGGATCATAACATCCCCCACCATTGTTGGCGTTCGGCTCTATCTTGGTTTCTTTGCGGATATACGACATCTATCTCTTTCTTTCCGATAAAAGGCTTCCTTACAACTGTTGAAGAAGATGTGTCTTTCTGAATTTTTCCATTCTTAATGCCGACTTCTATCCCCTCTCTGGGTAATATTAGTTCAGTAAACCCTGCAGATGAACTTCCGATTAAATGATTGAAGAAGGGACCAGATAAGGTGCCTAAGAACATGTCTACCAATTCTCTCTCAGACAAAGGGGGTTGAACTCTTCCAGCCAAATCTCTCCATTTTTGTGCATAGTCCTTGAAACCTTCATTGGACACCATGGCCATACTCTAGAGTTGAGTACGGGTAGGCGCCAAATCAGTATTGTACTGGTATTACTTGTAGAAAGCTGCAGCAAGATCTTCCCAATTGTGAACATTAGTGCTTTCTAATTGGTAGAACCAGTCAAGCTGTGTTCCAGACAGACTGTCTTGGAAAAAGTGCACCCATAAGTCTTTATCAGTGATATGGGGTTGAATTTTCCTCACATATGATCGGATATGCATCTTAGGGCATGACACTCCATCATATTTGGCAAATATAGGCACTTTGAATTTCGGAGGAATCACAATCCCCAACACTAGCCCCAATTCCTCAAAGTCCAAGCCTGGTACCTTTTGGATTTCCACCGTGCTCAACCGCTCTTCAAGATGTTTATACTTATCATCAGCTAGAGGGTACTGTTCTTCAAAGTAGTCCTCTTCTTCTTCTTCTTCCTCTTCTGATTCTGACGAGGCAACTGTTTCCTTGCCTTTCCCTTCTCCTTCACCGGATGTTGTTGCAAAGTCCAAAGTCCTTCTTGTCTGCCCAGGAAATCTTCTCCCCATGTTTAAGCCTCAGTTACCTTCTTTGTTTTCTTCTTCCTCTCTTCAGCCAGCAGAGTCTTCAACTCTTCTTGCCCCTTGGCTAGGGTCATGAGCAACTGTTTAAAATGCGTATTCTGAGCTTGGAGATCTTTCACTGTTTGCTCGAGATCCATCTTACTGAAATAAACAGTAGAGAGATGAGGAGACTTGTTGCAAAAGACCTGTTTATGTTATGATGAATGGTATGTGCATATGCAATGTTTTCAAGGATTTCAAATATTCAAATTGGTTTTAGACAAAAAAGAAACACACTTTATATTAATAAGATAAAGTTTGAGTACATCAATGCCCCTTGGGAAAAATAATACAAAACTCTAAGATAGAAAAGTAGTGCGCATCCTCTTTGGTGCAATGTAGGCATTCAGAGTCTGCTCCTCATGAAGTAGCCTAGTGAGTTCCAAAACCTTCTTCTCGCTTGCGTAGAATTGGGCTTCGAAAGTATCTCTCTCTCCTTTGAGTTGTATCCAGTCCCTTTGGAGGTCTTCAAGAGATGTGGGCATGTCAGGATGTAAGATAGTGTATGGAACGTCTCCCTCCATGATAGGCTCAATAATTACCGGGAGAATGGAATGGTAAGGCATCATAAGACTTTAAGCACGAGTTCGTACCCATTTGAGGTAAGGCTCAAGAGGGATGTAATTCTTGTGTCCCAAAGTCTTGTTATCCACCTTATTTAACATCCTCCAAGATCGGATAAATCTCTGGCGAAGACCTTGATTGTCGTTGTCGTAGTCGAATACCGAACCTTGAATCAGCATATCGTGCGGGCCATCTCTTCAGGCATAACCAAACTGTCTTAAGGCTAAACATAGGTTGTAGGTGATTCCTCCCCTAATTCCAAGTAAAAGGACATTAGGAAATTCTCCATAACGGTCAACAATGATAACATTCTCTTTGGAACGGGAGCACCAATGAATGTCTGAATGTTTGAGCGTCATCAACCTTTGTGACCACCTTGAACCTTGCTCATTCTTTAATACTAATTGGGGAAGATGAGAAATAAACCATATTTCCAAGAGAGGAGTGCAACACATAAGGACACCTCTTTTCCTCATTGTGTGAGTGTGAAAAGAGTGTAGGATATCCCCTAGCAATGTAGGAACTGGGTTGCGTGATATGAAGATTTTGACGGCTTTCACATCTATGAGTTGGTCAGGATTAGGAAACAAAACCATCCCATAGATGAGGAGAGCCACAATTTCCTCAAAGGCTTGCAAGTCTAGGAAATTCCAATAGCTTTGGGCTTTCTCAAACAGGAACTTTGCTAGGAAGCCTTTGACACCACTCCTTGTTTCCCAATGAGTTGTGATATCAGATGAGTGCAAGTGTAGAGCTTAAGCAATCTCTTATGGCTTTGGATCTCTTTTTGTACCATTGAAAGGTATTTGATTGAGAATGGTAATCCTCAAGAGTTGTGAGAATTCTTCCAAAGTAGGCATAAGTTAATAGTCGGGAAATGTGAAGCAATGGTGTAAAGGATCAAAGAACTGAAAGAGCACCTTCATCATGTCCTCATCTGTGTTGGAGGTAACCAAGTTGAGTAGACGTCCATGTATTTCGGTGAATGTAGAGTTCTCAGGAATCTCTGAAGCTAGCTCCTTAAGTTGTGGAGGAATTCTTACAAGGTTGACTTGAATAGTTTTCCTGCAAAGTGAATCCATATCCTACAAAATAAGAACAAAGATGAATCCCCAAAATCCTTGAAATGGTTAGTGGATGTATATGATGTTCATGATGTCCATGATGTTATGTACAAGTATGCATATACAAGCAAAGAAAACAAGTCCTTAGTTTAGACTTGCATGGAGTTTTATAGGTAAGTACCCTCTTGAAGTTTAGTTGGCTCAAACCTATCCTAGTAATAGTAACCGGGTTCTAAGGAGCTCAATATCTGTGGATTGTTTCCTTGGTCATTGTTTCAGCTCAAACCTCTTTAATGGCGACCGAAATATCCCAAGAAACCAAACTTCAATAAGTGTAGTATCGAGTATCTACCAACTTCGGACTGCACCAAAGCCGGTCATCTCACTACATCCTAAAGGCCAAGCTGGTCAAGTAAAGGTTCTAGAAGTTCATTAGTGCTTCATGACATCACTCAGAGGGCCCATATTCTCTTTGATTAACTCAAAGGCTAGCGGTACCCACAAATATGTCGCACTAACATAGCTATTTCTTAGACCATGTTGGTATACCCCGCACAGTTTCCACAACGTATTGCTACTTACCTATAATGTATCCCAAATCCGGGTAGAGGATCACAAAACCCAAACAAGGAAGCATAATATAAAGCAAACAAATCAAACAAAGAAAGCAAGTAAAGGTGATCTAGCCCTAAGGTAACCCCACTTTTAAGATTGTCCCCAACAGAGTCGCCAGTTCTGTGATACGGTGGGAGAACTAACTTGAGGTTTTTGCATTTGATCACAAATGTTGTGGTTAGCAAGATTCGCCACCGACTTTTCTTTTATCCAAAAGGAAAGGTGAAAAAGCACAGGAAAGACCTTTGAGATTGTTTCTTGAGTTCGGGGGGTAGATTATGAAAAGGGAAGGTGTTAGCACCCTTTTCATCCATGGTTTTCCATGGGCTCTTAGTTACTTGCTAGATCACTTGCTTTTGTTGTTTGAAAATTGTGCTTGGTGTCTTTTTGAAAGTATTTTGTAAAAGGGGTCATTGTTTAGGCAATCTTTGTAATGATTCTCGTTCGTAAGAATGTATACAAAGATGTTGATCTTTTTGAAAATTGTTTTCAATGTTTGTAAGATGTTTAGAAATATGTGTGTTTGTTTTGAAAATAGCAAGGATATTTGTTTTGAAATGGAGCAAGTAATTAAGAGCAATCTACCTACTCAAATGTCTTTCTTGTTCATTTTTTTCCTTTGATATTGTTGTCTTACCATTGATTTGGTAAGCAACCCTACTTTTGGATGTAAACGGGACGGGCGTGGGTCATCGTATAGCCATGATTAGAAATTTTGTAAGGTATCTTAGCATTTTTGAGGGACTAAGATCATTTTGTAAGGCAACTTTGAATAGTGTCATCGAGGGACTATGATCTTATATTTGTTTGATTTTGCTAAGACACCTTACATGCGTAATATGGCCATTTTGTATAAGGAAACCAAATGGAGTAACCCTAGAGGTGCTTGTGTTCAAGTGTGCCATTTCCATTCTTGATTTTGTCTTGGATTAGGATTTTCTATTTAATTGATTTTATCTTGTCATACAAACCCTAATTACTAGCATGTTATATAAAAGGCGATAAATTGCGAAATTTAAATGTCCTACGCTATTACAACATTTGTGGGAGGGGGAAATACAAATTATGAATGGGGATTTTAAATAATATAAACCTAATTAAGCTATTACAACAAAATTGAATATGTATAAATATTAGAATAAGTAATATACAAGATAAATTAAATATGCAAAGATGTATGAATGCAAAGAAGATTTTGTTTGGTTTTTTATGTGAAAAAAGTTTTAACCTAAACCTAATAAATAAATCAAGATTAAACTCAAATTAATTGAGAAAGAAAATTATTTTTAGAAAGGATTTTTATTAAACCCTAATTCTATTTTATCAAAAGGGAATAAATTTCTTTGAGAAAAAGTAAGTATTTTTGCATTTTTTGTCTTGAAAAATAATATATGGTATTTATGAGGTGTTTTGGTTTTTTTGTATTAAATAATATGTTTAATATATATGATATGTAACTAAAATAAAATATTTTCTATGAGAAAAATAAATAAAATAAACCAAAATATAAATTTAGCATTTTTATATTTTTTATGATTTTTTATATTAAGGAAAATATATTTAATAAAATAGAAATGAAAATAAAATAAATAATAAAAATATATGGGCCAGGGGTGCTGCAAGCAAACAGGGGTAGGAGGTTAGAAAAAAAATAAAGCCCATAAGTTCAGAAGCCCACGCTGCCAAACAAACAAAAAAAACTGGAAAAATGTGAAAATTTGCAAAAAGGCAGCGCCAAGGCTCGAACCCATGACCTATGGCATTTACGCACGTTGCCTTACCACTGGGGTGGCTGTGCATCTGTTAGTTTAAATGAAAACAGAAATACATAACACAAAACATTTTGTTGCCCTGTACTTCATCTTTAACCTCTAGCCAGCCGGACCACCTGTAACTTTTTCATTTCTAAAAAAAAATGGAAAGTGATAACATGAATATTATAACATTTTACCTCACGATTCTAACCATGTGCATAACTAAAACTATAAGTCCAAGATCATAGGGAATTTTGTTGGCCCTAATTCTTAACCTAATTTTTCCAGAAACTTCAAACTTAAAATTCTCTAAACTCAAGCCAAATAAATGCAAGCTATGGATATGTACAGATTCATAGCAATGATGTCTACATTCTATATTCACAAATGGAAAGCTAACTATGCATGTATTAAGAGTTAGAAAAACATAAAACTCACCTTGAAAATGGAAATCGTGTTTTGAAAATGAGCTTGCTTTAGGATGTTGTGATGATCAGGTTAGCTTCCTTGAACCTCTAGGAAGCTAATGCAATGCTTAGCTTGTCTTGAGGGTGGCTGGAATGGTCTGGAGAAGTCCACTTGTGTTGCTCTGTTATTGAACTTCAACAATGGGGAAGATAGAGTTACAGTGATGTTTCAGGGTGTGGGATGTTTTACTTGTAAGGTAAGGAAGCTTGGGAAAGCAAAAGGCTTAAAAACGCACGAGTGAAATGGAAGATTCAGTTCACAAGTCAGAAATGGCAAGTTTGGAGGCTTGGTATGCAACTTCTGATTCTAGGGTGTTTTAAGACTTGGGAATCCGTGGTTTTAGTTGCAAAATGATGGCTTTATATAGAGCAATAGGTTGGAGGACTTGTGCTTGCTCATAAGTACAAGATCACATGTCTTGCTACATTTCTTGTTTTTGAAGCAAGTGTAAGAAGTGACTTCTTAAGGCATGATTCTGATCTTGTAGGGTGGCTTGAAGCTTTAAACATGTTTTGTTCAGGTTTAGAGGCTTGGTTTGTGCAGAAAGAACAAGTCCAAGGCTCAAGATATGGACAAATGCAAAAAGCATGCTTTTCCAAAATGGCAATGTTGCCTTTCTTCCAAAAATGGCTATTTTCTTGTACAATTCATTGAATGCTTGGCTTTAGGGCATGAAACCTTGTGAAATCCATTAATGGTGGAGTGACAAACGATTTGAGGCCTGAAAAGTGAAGATTGTACAGCCAATTTGCAAATTTAAAAACTTGTTCTTCATGAAAATGACCTATAATCAAAGTGATAAAACCCTAACTTCATCTCTTCGATTCTCCCTACTCAAGAAGGATCTAAAGGAGTTCTTTGACATTTTTGAAAGCTTGTAATGTGCTATAAAATCCATATTTGAAATGATTTTGAAAATTCCTCTTGGAACTAGGTGAAAAGTTGCCACGAAGTTAGGTTAAAAACCTGCCTAACTAGGGCAAAATTTTACTAAGTTATTTTAGTTCATGAGCATGTATTCACAAAATTATATCTTGAGATCCAAGCATCTTTAGGAGAAATTGTGTGAGAAAAGTTGTATATTTCATGGAGATATACAATTTTCATGTTGGGAACTTCCTTTGAATCATTTTGTATCATGGTGAAAATTTGGCCTAAAGTTGAGAAAAAATAAGAAATTTTCTATACTTAGAAAAATTTCTAAGTTAAGAAATTTCAAATTTCAAAACAAGATATTCAATCCTTGATTTCTTAATGAACAAGTTTTACATTTTTGACATGTTTTGATGAATTGTGATCCTTGGCACTTGAATTTGACCAAAAAGTCAAAGTTTGACTTTTCAGTATACAGATGACTTTTGATCAGTTGACTGAAAAATTCATCTGTCAATCCAATGAATTTGTAATGTTTTGAATCATGTCATTAGGTCAAGATGATGCAATTGAACTCTTGAAATCATGCTTCAAACCAATTGATCATTTGCTAGGTCAAAAATCAGAAATTGTCCCTTCTCCGTCAAAATCCTAATTTTGACCATTTTGCCCTTTTGATGATTTGATCAAATTTCTTGGGGAATTATGGTCCAAACTTGATCAAATGATACATATGAGTCTAAGATGTTGTTGTGGATCAAAAATTATGAAGTTTGACTGGAAATTGGCAATGGTTGACTTTTTCCCAATACAGTTGATTTTCAGGTCAACTGTCCAATTGACTGATCAAAAGTGTGTCAAGGCTTGAAACTTGGCATGAGTAATATTGGGGGTCCATAATGATCCTTGAAAGTCATATGAAGCATTGACAGTCCAAAAATCTTTGTGCAAACTCAAACCCTAATTTTGGTCATCAGTGTATGAGGAGGTGTCTTAAGCTGGTCAAACCTTAATCCAGTCTTGAGTCAAAGAGATCTTGTGAGGAAATTCTTGATAAGTGAGAGGGAAAATTTTGGGGTACAACAGCTGCCCCTGTTCAATCTTCTTAAACTTGAAGAGTTAGACTGGCGAGTTTTGCCATTCGTAACTCGAAGGTGGAAGATGATTGGACACTAGACTGCCTATAAATCTGCACTCGATGTTGTGATGATAGAATGAATGGGCTTACAGATTCCATTAGGATAAGTGATAGAAAGTTGTAGGAGATGGGCTTAAAGATGCCATCAAATGTGATTGTTGAAATGTAATTTGTAAGTTGAAAGAATGAGTATCAGAATGGCGTCCGTGTCTGGAGCGTGTCCGTAGTGTATCTGAAAGAGGTTTTGATTAAGTATCATAATGGAAACCGTGCCTAGAGTGTATCTGAACTGTATCTGAATGTTGAATTTGAATGAGTATCAGGATGGACTCCGTGTCTGGAGCGTATCTGTACTGTATCTGAATGTTGAATTTGAATGAGTATCAGGATGGCATATGTGTCTGGAGTGTATCTGTACTATATCTAAATGTTGAATTTGAATGAGTATCATGATGGCATCTGTGTCTGGAGTGTATCTGTACTGTATTTGAATGTTGAATTTGAATGAGTATCAGGATGGCATCCGTTTCTGGAGCGTGTCCGTACTGTATCTGAAAGAGGTTTTGATTAAGTATCAAAATGGCATCCATTTCTGGAGCGTATCTGAACTGTATCTGAATGTTGAATTTGAATGAGTTTCAGGATGGCATCCGTGTCTGGAGCGTATCTGTACTGTATCTGAATGTTGAATTTGAATGAGTATCAGGATGGCATCCGTGTCTGGAGTGTATTTATACTGTATCTGAAAACTTTGAATATTGTTATTGGTAGTTGTTAACCTTATCCTAAAAAGGGTAAAATGTTAGCTAAAATGCAATTTTTATGTTGTATGAAATGCATAGTATAATGCATTCGTTTTATCAATGGTTATGACATATGGATGCAATGTATGCGTATGTGAGCTAGTTTGCTGCACTATAGTTGGATTGTGGAAAATAAATCCATGACTGCTGTTGAGGATATATAAGTCTTCATGCTTTGAAGTCGAAGTGCTAATGACTTTCCGTTTTGAGAAATAAACTCCATTGTAAGGGAAATGTCGTGTACTACTTGTAGAATCTTGTTGAGGAATCCTGAGAAATTTGACGACTTCTACCGGGGAATAACAATTTGAAGCTTTGTTTTGCTGGGGATTTAAATGACGTATTGTAGGGGTTTACTTATGGAATAGCTTAGAGACATTTTCCTATGCTTTCAATCTATCAGTAATTATTCTTTCTCGTTTTGTTTATTTGTAAACAGTAATTATGTTCAAATGCACATGTTCAACAATGAATCATTAGACGTTTTTGTAAACGAAACACGAGCGTAAAGAAAAGACCAATAGCTTTTTCACTTTCAAAGGGACATTTTGTATTGACTTTGAGCAATTGTTTTTGTACAAGGGTACAAACATTCTAGTAAGATAATGTTGTCATAAAAGAGAGAAAATTTGATACAAAGAAAAATAGTTATGTGTAATAACCCCATGGGGTTTCCATTCTGCTATAGGCTTCGTATCTCTGAGCATCTTGTCTACTTGTTGCCTTGTCCGAAGCTGGTTGAATTGATCAGAAACTCTGAGTTTGTTAGTGGAAGCCAAAGTTTGTCTATAAAGTGATCAAATGGGACATAGTCATACGCTTTAATTCCCTAACTTTTTCCTGGACTGCCCTTTCGGGTTTTCAGTCCACCGGGAAACCCTTTTTTGCCCAAGTTGCCCTTTCGGGTTTTCAACTTGCCGGGTGTACAGATTTTTTTGTTTTATCCCTAATTTTTGCCCGAACCTTTTTGGTTCACCGGGATGCCCTAGTTTTTCCTAGGTATGTCAACCTAGCGGGCTCATATGCATAGTATCTTTTGACTATGTCCGTGTTCACAGGATGTGGCAGGTCATCACCATCCATGGTGGTCAAGATCATTGCCCCACCAGAGAAATTTTTTTTTGTTACAAATGGTCCTTCATAGGTAGGAGTCCATTTTCCCCTGGGATCACCTTGTGGCAAGATGATGTGTTTAATCACTAGACCCCCAACTTGATACACTTGGCGTCTGACTTTCTTGTTGAAAGCCTTGATCATCCGTTTTTGATACATTTGAACATGGAAAATAACAGTAAGTCTCTTCTCATCAATTAAGTTTAGTTGATCAAGTCGAGTCTGGATCCAATCGTCTTTGTTCAGTCCTGCATCCTTCATAATCCTTAGAGAGGGGATCTGGACCTCGATAGGAAAGACATCTTCCATGCCATAAAACAAATAATAGGGTGTTGCCCCGGTTGATGTGCAAGCAGTGGTACGATATCCGTGGAGAGCCAATGGTAGCATCTTATGCCAGTCTTTGTATGTGACTGTTATTTTCTGTATGATCTTTTTAATGTTCTTATTTGTAGCTTCGACGGCACCATTCATCTTCGGTCGATAGGGAGAATAATTGTGATGTTGAATCTTGAATTTCTCGCACAAGGCGGTGATCATAGTGTTGTTGAGATTTGTACCATTTTCAGTGATGATTCTTTCGAGGATACCGTACCGGCAAATGAGGTTTTGCTTGATGAAATAGGAAACAACGTTCTTGGTGATGGATGCAAAGGAAGCTGCCTCCACCAACTTTGTAAAATAGTCAATGGCCACTAGGATGAAGCGGTGTCCATTGGAGGTTGTCGGCTTGATTTCCCCAATCATATATATTCCCCACATAGCAAAGGGCTAAGGAGCCGTCAAGATGTTCAGAGGAACCGGAGGTACATGTACCTTGTCAGCATAAATTTGACACTTATGGCAGGTTCGAGAGTGTTGATAGCAATCTGCTTCCATGGTAGACACTTAATTACCTTCCTGTAGGATTTTCTTCGCCATCGTATGCTGTGATATGGTGGGAGAACTGACTTGAGGTTTTGCATTTGTGTTCGCAAATGTTTCGGTTTAGCAAGAGTTGCCACCGACTTTTTATTTTATCCAAAGGAAAGGTCAAAAAGCACAGGAAAGACCTTTAAGATGTTTTTTTGGGTTCGGGGGGTAGATTATGAAAAGGGAAGGTGCAAGCACCCTTTTCATCCATGGTTATCCATGGGCTCTTAGTTACTTGTTTAGATCACTTGCTTTTGCTTTTCAATTGTTTGAAATGGTGCTTTGTGTGTGGTTTTGAAAGTGTTTTGAAAAGAGAACCTTTGTAATGATTCTTGTTTGAATGTATACAAAGGTGTATTGTCTTTTGAAAAATGTTTCAATATTTGAAAGTTTGTTTTGGGAAATGTTTTGAAATTGTGTTGTGATGTGTGTTTGAAAATAGCAAGGATGTTTTGCAAGTTTTGATCAAGTAACTAAGAGTTGTCTACCCTATCTACGCAAGAGTCTTTCCTACACATTTTTAACCCTTTTATATTGTTGTTTTACCATTGCATTTGGTAAACAACCTTGTATTTGGATGTTAAATGGGACAGGCGCGGGTCATCGTATTGACCATGATAGCAATAATGCTAAGTATCTTTAGCAATTTTTTTTGAGGGACTAGATCATTTTGTATAGGCAACCAAGATAGCGTCATCAAGGGACTATGATCTTTTTGTTTTGATTTTTTTTTGCCAAGATACTCAACATGCATACCATGGCCATTTTAAAGGCAACAAGTGGATGAAGCCCTAGGGGTGCATGTGTGTATTGTGTTGTCAATTTCATGTATTTATGTCTTGTATTAGGTCTAGCTATTTGTTTTGATTTTGGATTTTGCATACAAACCCTAATCTCTATCATGGCATATTTGAAAGCATAAATGCGTAAAAGTAATCTAAGCTATTACAACATTGATATGCGGAGGGGGATACAATTTTGGATAGGGGATTATTTTACAAGAAATTAAAACCCTAAGCTATTACAACCGAATTGAATTTCTTGTGCAAATAAATAAATAGGCAAATATTTAAATGGACAAATAAATAAATATGCAATATATTATAAATATGCAAAAATGCTTTTGTTTATTTTTATGTGTGTAAAAATAAAATATTTAATGTATTAAAAAAGAAAATAAAAAGTTATTTTTGTTAAGGGTAAAAACCCTAATTTTTTGTTTAAGAATATGTATGTATATTATAATATTATTTATTTATGTACAATGAAAATAAAAATATATACAAGTGTCAAAAAATAAAAATATATTAGAAAAAATATTATTTTTAATAAGGGTGGAAACCCTAGTTTTTTTGTTTTAAGACAATATATATTATATTATTTATTTATGTACAAGAAAATAAATATAAATATATACAAAGATATTAAGAAATAAAACATGTGAGAAAATATTATTTTATATGTATAAATAACAAAAATAAAAATATATAATATTTTTATAATATTTATAAGTTTTTATTAAAGAAAATAAAGAGTATGTTATTTAATAATTATTTTTATGTTAGAAAAAATTAAATAAAATACAAAATAAAATGTGAAAATTTAAGAAAATATTTTTGGTAATTTTTTATGTTTAGAAAAAAATAAAATAAAATCAGAAATGTAAATAAAATAGAAAAAGTATAAAAATAATGAAATGGGCCAGGGGGTGCAAATAACAGAAATGGGGGTGTCAAAAGCAAGCCAAGGCCAAGCCCAGCCCAAATTGATCTTCATCTTCAACCTTTGAGCAAAAACACGCGCCCTGTAACTCCAACATTGTTCTGTCTATTCTTTGCATGAAATCAAAAACTCAAAACATAAAACTTATAGAGCATTAAACCACGATTCTAAACATATAAAAAACTTAATCTAACTCTCAAAGACCAGAGAGAATTTCTCTGGCCCTAATTTCTAACCTAACTTTTTCAGGAAGTTCATCAATCAAATTCTCTCAGCACACTTAACTTAAATGAAATCTATGCATATGTACAACTTAAGGGCTATGAGTACTACATTTTTTATTCACAAACCTAAGCCTAATGATTCCTATATAGAGAGATAGAAAGTTGAAAAATACCTGCTTCAGTTGAACACGAGTATGGCAATGTGGAGGTTTTCAATGAGGCCTGAGATGTTTGTGAGCTTGCTTGAACTTCCTCTGACCTTCCCCAATGCTTTGTTTTCTTTGAGCTTGCTTGAATAAGCCTGTAGAAGTCAACATGCACAAGCTGAAATCAGAAATGGTGAAGCTTGCAAATGGAGTTACAATCAATGGCCAATGGTTGGGATAGCTTAGGTAGGTTATATGGAAGGTATTGGAACTGGTTTGGGACAAAATGCACGAGTGGTTTGTGAGATGGAAGTGAAACTGTGGAGAGTTCCCTGTTTTGCAAGTTTTTGGTGTTTTGATGTACAAGGGTGTTTGAGGGATGGATGGCTCGTTTTTTTGGCTCAAGGCAATGTGCAAAACTTGTTTCAAATGCTTACAAGAGTTGGTTATATCAGATTTCAAAGATATGTGATTTTGGCAAGTTTACTTGTTTTGAAAGAAAAGTGTGAAGTGATACAAGATAGGCCTGTACAGGCTATCTCCAAGCATGCACAAGATGGTTGTACCTTTTCCTAAGTTTATGGAACTTGTTTTCTTCAAAGAGAGAGGTCCAAGGCTCAAGGGAAGCAAGTTGACATAAAGCCAACTTTATGAAAATGGAAATGCTACCTTTTTGCCATTTTAAGATTAATTCAATGTGTAAACCTCTATTGATCAGAATAATGCCTTAAACCAATGAGTTTGCATTCAATTTTTTAGTGTGGAAGGGTTTAAAGACCTGTGAGCAAGTACAAGTGAGGCTGGATAGAGTTTGCAACTTGTGCTAACATGAAAATGCCATGGATCAAAAGTGTGTTTTTGCCAAATTCAAACCTTTGATTCTCCCTAACCATAAATGATTTTGGAGAGTTCTTGGAAATTTTGTAAAGCGTGTAACATGATCTACAATCCATCTTTGAAATGAATTTTGAGATTCCAAGTGGAACTATGTGAAAAATTGCCATGAAGATAGGTCAAAATCCTGCCTAAACTAGGGCAAAATTTCACTAAGTTAAAAGTTTCATGTACCCTTGTTCCAAAATCATAACTTGAGATTCAAGCTTCTTTTGGGAAAACTTTGTGATTCAAAGTTGTAGATTTTGGAGAGTACTACAACTTTCATGTGGGGAGTTTTGTTTGAATCCAATTGCATCATGGTGAAAATGTTGAGCAAAGTTGGGAAAAAATAAGAAAATTTCATAACTTAGAAAAATTCTAAGTTATGAAATTTTTCAACTTTAAACCCTAATTTGCAAAATTAGGTTTCTTGATGAACAAGTTTCTTGTTTTGACTCATCTTGATGAAAAATGACCCTTGGCACTTGATTTTGACCAAAAAGTCAAAGTTTGACTTTTCAGTGTACCGTCAATTTTTGATCAGTTGACTGGAAAATTCAACTGTCAATCCAATGCATTTGAGATCTTTTGAACCTTGTGAATAGGTCAATATGATGCCATTGAATCCTTGAATTCATACTTGAACCCAATTTACCATTGGCTAGGTGAAAAATCATAAATTGCCCTTATACAGTCAAAACCCTAAAAATGACCATTTTGCCCTTTTGATGATCTGATCAAATTTCTTGATGAGTTGTGATCCAAACTTGATAAAATGGTTCATATGAGTTTATAATGTTGATGTGGATCAAAGATTATGAGGTTTGACTGTAAATTGGCCACAATTGACTTTTTCCCCAATACAGCTCATTTCTAGGTCAACTGTCCAATTGACTGGGCAAAAATTTGATTCAAGGCTTGAAACTTGGTAGAGGAAATCTTGTAAGTCCAGAATGAAGCATGAAAGTCACTTTGAGCATTGAAAGTCCAAAAATCTCTATGCAAACTCAAACCCTAATTTCAGGTCAACAGTGCAAGGAGATGTCTTGAGCAGAGCAAACCCTAACTTGGTCTTGAATCCAAAGAGTCTTGTGAGGGGAAATCTTGATAAAATGAGAGGGAAAATTTTGGGGTACAACAGCTGCCCCTGTTAAATCTTCTTGAACCTGAAGAGTTAGATTGGTGAGTTTGCCTTTCGTGACTCGAAGGTAAAAGATGATTGGACACTAGAGTGTCCGTAAATTTGCACTCGTCAAAATGTAGCTGAGGAAATGGGATTAAAGATGCCATTTGGAGATGGTAGAATCTTGCTGGAGATGGGCTTAAAGATGCCATCCAAGAAGTGTTTGTTGAATATCAGGAGAATGAACATCAGAATGGTATCCGTATCTGGAACTTATTTGAGTTGTATCTGGAGATTGGATTTGTATGAACAATGGAATGGCGTCCGTGTCTGGAGTGTATCCGAGCTGTAACTGTACTTGATTTTTAAATGAATATCAGAATAACTGTCGTGTCTGGAGTGTATCTGTATTGTATCTGAATCTGAAATCTGAATAAGCGACAAAATGACATCCATGTATGGAGCATCTCTGGGCTGGGGAAATGTTTGAATGAGTGAAAAAATGGCTACCGTGTCTGGAGCATATCTGGATTGTATCTGAAGTTGAGATTTGTATGAGTAGCAGAATGACTCCCGTGTCTGGAGTGCATCTGAATCTGAGGTTGATAGTTGAATTTGAATGAGAAATAGAATGGCTCCTGTGTCTGGAGCATATCTAGTCTGTATCTGATTGCTGAAGTTTGAATGAGTAATAGAATGACCTTCGTGTCTGGGGTGTATCCATATTGTATCTTGACTTGAAATTCTAAATGAGTAGTAGAATGACCTCCGCCTTTGGGGTGTATCCATACTGTATCTGACTTGAAATTCTGAATGAGAAATGGAATGACCTACGCGTCTGGGGTGTATCCATACTATATCTGAATAAGAGATCCAAATGAGTAGCAGAATGACTCCCATGTCTGGAGTGTATCAGTACTGTATCTGAAATCTTTGAATAGTTGTTAAAGATAGCTTTTAATCTTATTCTGAGAAGGGTAAAATGTTAGCTGAAACACAAAGTTATGTAGCATGACATGTATGATGCAATAAAATGTGCTTTTATCAATGTTTATGATATATGAATGTGATGTATGCGCATGTAAGCTGATTAGCTGTCTTGCTGAGGAAAATAAATCCTTGATAGCTGGAGATAATAAAATCTTTGATTGCTGTCGGGGAAAATAAATCCTGGACCGGGAATTCCACAACCTTTGATTGCTGAAAATGAGAAATCCTTGGACCACTGTTGGGAATAGAAAATCTTTGGCAACTTGCGGGATGAACAAGAACTTTGACAACTCCTGTGGGAATGTGAGAATCCTTCACGACTTCCTGGGGATATAGGGATCCTTCAAGTCCTTTGAAGTTGGAACATGATAGACATTCCGTTGTAAGAATAATGTCGAGTGTTGCTTGAGAAACCTGTTTGGGGAATCCCGAGAAACTTGATGATTGTGGCTGGGGATTGAGAATCTTCAATCTACTGGGAAATAATTTTGTGGGGAGAAAGTTTATTCTGTTGGAGAGTTTTCAAGAGCTTGGGTTGTATACCAATCTACTAGGGAAGAAAGAATGAGAATCTTCATTCAGGCATTTGGGTCAGGAGGTTGGGTGTATGCCAATCTTCTGAGAAATTATCCTTGGTTGGGGATAAAACAAAAGTTAACTGTTATCTGGTTGATTTCCAGGCTTTAAGATAACTTGCTGGGGAATTGAAGAAACCGGATGATTTCCACTGTGGTTTGATAGTTTCAGCTCTGCTGAGGGTCTGTAGTTAAAAGTTTTTTGGCTCCGCTGGGGATTGGGAGTTTGGAAACTTAGTTCTGGTGGCGATTTTGAAATTTAACTCTGTGGGGCATATGTTTCAAGGTTTTGGCTCCACTGGGGACTTTGATGATGTACTGCAGGGGATTTCTCTTGGAATAGCCTAAAGATGTTTTCCTATCCTTTCAACCTATCAGTAATTATTCTTTCCCATTTCATTTATTTGTAGACAGTGATTATATTCAAATGCATATGCTCATTTAATAAATCGTTGGACGTTTTCAAATAAAACACAAGTGTAAAAAGGAAAAGACAAATGGTTTTCTGCACTTTGAAGTATCTTTGTATTAACTTTGTGTAAGTATTTTGTACAAAGGAGACAGACATCCTAGTAAGAGAATTTTGTCGTAAAAATTGAGAAAAAATTATACAAAGAAAGATGGCTATGTGTAAAAATTCCATGGGGTTCCCATTATGCTATAGCCTTCGTAACTCCGGATATCTTGTCCATTCGTGGCTTCATTCGACGATGAATGAATTGATCAGAAACCTGGACCTTGTCTGTGAAGAGATTGTCCATAAAGTGATCTAACGAGACATAGTCATACGCTTTAGTTCCCTAACTTTTGCCTGGACCGTCCTTTCGGGTTTTCGATCCATCGGGAAACCCTTTTTTGCCCAAGTCGCCCTTTCAGGTTTTCAACTTGTCGGGTGTACAGATTTTTTTTTATTTATCCCTAATTTTTGCCTGAACCACCCTTTTGGGTTTTCGATTCACCGGGATGCCCATTTTTGCCCAAGTCGCCCTTTCGGGTTTCAACTTGTCGGGTCGTTTATGCGTAGTATCTTTTGACTATGTCTGCGTTCGTAGGGTGTGGCAGGTCATCACCGTCCACGGTGGTCAGGATCATTGCCCCAACAGAAAAGATGTTTTTGATCACAAATGGTCCTTCGTAGGTAGGAGTCCACTTGCCCTTGGGATCACTTTGCGGCAAGATGATCCGCTTGATTACAAGATCCCCGACTTGATATGTCTGGCGTCTGACTTTCTTGTTGAATGCCTTAATCATTCGTTTCTGATACGCCTGACCATGGCAAACAGCAGTAAGTCGCTTCTCGTCGATCAAGTTAAGTTGATCAAGCCGGGTCTAAATCCAATCGTCTTCACTCAAACCAGCATGTTTCATGATTCTCAAGGAGGGAATCTGAACCTCGATAGGTAAAACAGCTTCCATGCCGTATACCAAAGAATAGGGTGTTGCCCCAGTTGATGTTTGTGCCGTGGTACGGTACCTGTGCAGAGCAAATGGTAACATCTCATGCCAGTCCTTGTAGGTGACTATCATCTTTTGAATGATCTTCTTGATATTTTTGTTTACAGCTTTGACATCACCATTCATCTTCGGTCTGTAGGGAGATGAATTGTGATGTTGAATCTTGAACTGCTCGCACAGAGCGGTGATCATAGTATTTTTCAAATTTGTACCGTTGTCAGTGATGATCCTGTCGGGGATACCATACCGGAAAATGAGGTTCTGCTTGATGAAGCGGGCAACCACATTCTTTGTAACGGATGCGAAGGACGCTGCTTCAACCCACTTGGTAAAGTAATCAATGGCCACCAGGATGAAACGATGTCCATTGGATGTTGTAGGCTTGATCTCTCCAATCATGTCGATTCCCCACATCACGAATGGCCAAGGAGCTATTAAGACATTGAGAGGAACTGGAGGTATATGTACCTTTTCAGCGTAGATTTGGTATTTGTGACAAGTACGGGAATGTTGATGACAATCAGCTTCCATGGTAGACTAGTAATAGCCTGCCCTTAGTATCTTCTTAGCCATCGTATGACCGCTTGAATGGGTGCCAAAGGTGCCATTGTGTAGTTCAGCCATGATCTACTCAGCTTCAACCGTATCCACACAACGGAGAAGAATGCAATCATGATTGCGCTTGTATAGGATACCATTACTTAGGAAGAACTTGGCCGTGAACCTCCTTAAGAACTTTTTGTCGTTGACTGAAGCTCCTTCAGGGTATTCTTGTACTTCGAGATACCTTTTGACGACATGAAACCATGGTCGGTCCACTACTTCCTCGGTATTAATCTCGTGACAATGTGCAGGTTCGTCCATTCGTTCAATGGTGATTTGAGGAGCCTCATTATCCCAGTTGAGTTTAAACATGGAGGACATTGTTGCTAGAGCATCTGCTAGCTGATTCTCTTCTCGCGGGAAATTCTCGAAGGTGATCTGCTCGAAGTGTGGTAACAATGTCAGGACATGTTCTTTGTAAGGGATGAGGTTAGGGTGTTTAGTATCCCAGTATCCTTTGATTTGACTGATAACCAAAGTTGAGTCCCCAAATACAATCAAAGATTTGATTCCCAAGTCAATAGCAGCCTTGAGACCAAAGATACAAGCTTTATACTCGGCCATGTTGTTGGTGCAGCTGAAGCAGAGTCTAGCAGTGAAAGGTGTATGGAAACCTTCTGTAGACATAAATACCGCGCCGATGCCATTTCCAAGTGCGTTGGAGGCACCATAAAAGTACAGAGTCCATCGGGATCCTTGTTCAGGTCCGTCATACGGTATGTTCTCTTCAATGTTGCTCAAAGTCATGATATCCTCGTCGGGGAAGTCGAACCTTATGGATTGGTAATCTTCGACAACTTGATGGGCCAGATGATCGGCTAGTACACTCCCCTTTATAGCTTTTTGGGTTGTGTACTGTATATCATATTCGGTGAGGATCATCTGCCATCTAGAAATTCTTTCGGATAGAGCAGGCTTCTCGAAGATGTACTTGATCGGATCCATCTTAGAGATCAGTAAAGTGGTATGTGTCAACATATACTGCCTTAGCCGGCGAGCAGCCCATACCAAAGCGCAGCAAGTGTTCTCGAGCAGTGAGTAGCGAGTCTCACAGTCGGTAAACTTTTTGCTAAGGTAATAAATGGCATGCTCTTTTCGGCCAGACTTGTCATGTTGGCCCAGTACGCACCCCATTGAATTCTCCAGGACAGTCAGATACATGATTAACGACCTTCCTTCAACGGGTGGCATCAAGATAGGAGGTTTCAGTAAATACTCCTTGATTCTTTTGAAAGCAACTTGACAGTCATCATTCCATTTAACCACCTTATCTTTCTTCAATAGCTTGAAGATTGGTTCACAGGTAGATGTTAGGTGAGAGATGAACCTTGCAATGTAGTTTAGGCGTCCCAAGAAACCTCTGACCTCCTTCTCAGTGCGAGGGGCAGGCATTTCTTGTATAGTTTTGACTTTGGCAGGATCAACCTCGATGCCTTTGTTATTGACGATGAATCCCAAAAGTTTACCGGACCTGACTCCGAAAGTGAACTTGTTAGGGTTCAGTCTGAGCTTGTACTCTTTCAATCTGACAAACAGCTTTTGCAGATGGTCGAGGTGTTCTTCTTCTGTTTGTGAACGGGCTATCATGTCGTCTACATAGACTTCAATCTCATGATGTATCATGTCATGAAACAAAGCTACCATGGCGCACTGATAGGTTGCCCCGGCATTCTTCAGTCCGAATGGCATCAATTTATAGCAGAAGGTACCCCACTGCGTAACAAAAGTAGTCTTCTCCATGTCCTCAGGGGCCATTTTGATCTGGTTGTACCCTGAAAATCCATCCATGAAAGAAAATACCTTGTGTTGAGTTGTGTTGTCAACCAAGATGTCAATGTGCGATAGTGGAAAGTCATCTTTAGGGCTAGCCCTGTTTAAGTCTTTGTAATCCACGCACATTCTGACTTTGCCGTCCTTCTTAGGCATAGGCACAATGTTAGCAACCCATTATGGATAGGAAGTAACGGCAAGAAATCCAACATTGAACTGCTTCATCACTTCAGCTTTGATCTTTTCGGACATGTCGGGCCTCATTCGGCGGACTTTCTGTTTGATCGGTGGACATTCTTCTCTTGTAGGGAGACGGTGAACCACAATATTTGTATCCAATCCCGGCATGTCTTCGTAGGACCAGGCGAAGATCTCAACATATTCATTCAACAGCTGAACTAAACGCTCCTTGACATTTGGTTCTAAGTTGGCACCCACGTTAACCTCTTTTTTGTCTTCCTCTGTTCCCAAGTTGATAGTCCCTAACAACTCCTCGTGAGGTAGAATAGCCTTTTCTTCCTGTTGCAATAGTCTAGCCAACTCTCCAGGTACTTCACAATCTTCATCACCTTCGTATTCGGCATGATTGACCAGATCTTCAGAGTCACTGAAGGCCATAGAAGAATTGTTACCCATGGAATCCGGAATGGATGGGTACCTGCATTTTATGAGTGTGGGTGTGTGTAAGGGATAGCCACCTTTAAACAAATAAAATGTAAAAAGAATGAAAATTAACACAAAAGTTTATATATGAAAACGTCCATGATTCATTAAAATGGCATATGAAGATGAAAAATCAAGCCCTTACAAATGGACCTATATGCCTCGGTTAAGGCATAAGGCGAAAATTGTACGAATTGTTTAAAAATTATTACAGACCAACATAAAATGTTCGAAAGATAAATTACTGATTGATGAAAGTAATGGGAACAAAATCTTTCACCTCCCAGTTGCATAGTCCTCCTTCAATAGTTGGAAAGATCCAGTCTTCAAGATTGCTCTCCTCTTCACCATCCTCCAAAGCATGAACTCCATGATGGGTGATCTTCACCGGTGGCCCTCCAGCCCGGGAGTGACGCACAGCCTTCTGACTAGCAGCAGTGAAACCCAAGCCGAATTTATCTGTCTTGTAAGGAAAATATGGCAGTTGACCCCATACTGTGCTTCCTCCTTCATCAATCACAGCCTTCGCATCTTTAAGGGATGACATCCGGGACACAGGTTTGGTAATGATGGGCACAGAAGTCATTGTCTTGGCTACCGCAACTTCAGGAGAAACCTCTTCAAAGTGCTGAAAGAGGGTCTCGATGAATTCACCATCTAATTCAACATAGCAGAATGAATTCAGATGGCTTATCATATACTCCTCCTCGCCACGAACTGTCACAATTTTCCCCTGGACAGGGTACTTAAGCTTCTGATTCAGAGTATATGTGACGGCTCCAGCATGATGAATCCAGGGCCTTCCTAACAAGAACGAGTAGGAGGGACGGATGTCCATGACATAAAATGTGGAGTGGAAAGTTTCAGTACCCACTTTAATCGGGATGTCCACCTCCCCGTGGACCATCCGCTTAGAACCGTCAAAGGCTCTGACAATGATGTTGCTGGGTTTCAAAATTAAACCTTCACAGTCCAATCTGTACAATGCTTTCTTAGGCAAGACATTTAAAGACGATCTAGTGTCCACCAAAACGTGAGCAAGAGTAGTCCCTCTGCATTCCACCGAGACATGCAGCGCGTCATTATGCTTTCTTCCCTTAGATGTTAAATTGGCATCGGAGAAACCAAGACCGTTGTCGGCTGTTAGGCTGGCTACACACTCCTGGAACTGGTCCGCGGAGGTTTCCTGAGGCACATGGGCCGTCTTCAAGAACTTGATCAAAGCTTTGGCATGAGCTTCGGAACAGAGCAACAAGGCCAGCATAGAGATTTTTGAAGGGGTTTTCCCCAGTTGTTCTACGACATCATAGTCGCTCTTCTTAATTATTTTTAAAATCTCCTCCATTTCCTTTTGAGTGGTCTCGGGGATTACCAAAGGCTGAGCCCTCGTCCTTACGGGCGCTTCTTGGATCCCATTACCTTTATCAGCAGCAACAGCAGAGGGTACAACTACGGGAGTAACAATTTCTTCAATCACTAGAGTTTGCACAGAGATGTTGACCGACATAGGAGTGACCTTAGGAGCATTTGAGGGTCCGAAGATTGCCCTTAGAGGAGAAATCTCCGGAGAGAAAATTCTTCCGCTGCGGGTGATCTTACTCATCCTAGCAATATTTCCTACGTTAGGAGTCTCTTCATCGGAACCTTCTTCAACTGATTCAATCTGCTTAACACCGTGGTAGAATATCTCTCCTCTATAATTCCACGGTATTGTCTTGTTGGACTTGTACGGGATAGGTCCCGGCATATTTATCTTCAGAGGTACAAACTTTGGATCGGGTGTAAGCTTAACAGGTCTTTTGGAGACCTTGGAAAGACTGGCTGAAATGGTAATTATAGCAACATCATTGATAGGAGTTGGAGTAACAGGAGTAACAGGGGTAACAGGGGTAACAGGAGTTTTCTCAAAGAGGATTTCTTGATTATCCATTAGGCGTTGGATGCCTAACTTCAACAACATACAGTCGGATTGTAGGGATGAACAAAGGTAGCAATCTTTTTCACAGCCCGGGAAAATTTTGGCTTTCAACAGATTCATCTTGATCATTGGTAATGGAGTCATTAAGTCATCAACAGTAGCAACATAAAGATCTTCTTCAACAGCATGGACATTATGACCATGTTTTGGCATTGGAGCGGATATCACATTAGGTTTTTCAGGGGCGTCAAACTCCACCTCCTTGGCATCTATTAAATTCTGGATCTTATTTTTGAGGGCCCAACAATTGTTGGTGTCGTGCCCCACGATGTCCGAATGATAAGCACACTTTGCATTTGAATGGTAGTAGAGAGAAGAGGTATTCAGATTCTTTGGCGCCTCTTTCAAACTTGTAAGGTTTAACTTCAACAGATGAGGGAGAACCTGAGCAGGTGTCATATTGATCCGGGTGAATTGCCGTGCAGGCCTTTCCACCCTTGCTTGGTTGGTTCTGGGTTGACTGTTTCGAGGTTGATCCACTACAGAATTCTGAATCATTACAGCCCCCACCGCTGGCCGGCGCTCGACTTCTCTTTGACTTCTCTGGAGTAAACAGCTGAGACTTCTTTCTTGGCTGGAAAGGTCTTCTTGATAGCAGCGGAAGCAGATGCATCCTTTTGAATTTTACCGCTCTTGATGTCAGCTTCAACTCTTTCACCAGTCAGAATTAACTCGGTGAACCCCAGAGACGAACTCCCAATCAAGTGATTAAAGAATGGTCCTGACAGAGTCTCCCAAAACATATCAACAAGTTCTCTCTCAGACAAAGGTGGCTGCACCCTTCCATCCAAGTTTCTCCATTTCTGGGCATACTCCTTAAAGCCTTCATTGGAGACCATACCCATACTCTGTAATTGAGTACGAGTAGGTGCTAAGTCTGCGTTATATTGATATTGTCTGTAGAAGGCAGCAGCCAAATCCTCCCAATTATGCACATCAGATCTCTCAAGCTGGTAGAACAGATCCAATTGCGTACCCGACAAACTATCTTGAAAAAAGTGGACCCACAGATCCTTATCAAAAGAATGAGGTTGGATCTTTCTGACGTAAGACCGTAGATGCATCTTTGGACAAGACAAACCATCATATTTAGCAAATGTAGGCACCTTGAATTTAGGGGGAATCACAATCCCAGCAACCAATCCTAGCTCCTCGAAATCCAGCCCATGCACTCTTTGTACCTCCATAGCTGCCAGACGCTCCTCCAGATTCTTGTACTTGTCGTCTGCAGGAGGATACTGCTACTCAGAGTAATCATCATCCTCTTCTTCTTCTTTTTCTTCCTCAGACTCAAGTTGTACTGCAACTCCCTTTCCTTCCCCTTCCTCAGATGACGAGGGGAAATCAAGGACCCTTCTAGCTTGGTTCTCAAATCTTCTTCCCAAAGTAGCCACACCAACTCTTTTCTTTTTCTTTTTCTCCTATTCTTTTTCCTTTTCCTTTTCCAGCAGTGCTTTAAGATCCTCCCGACCCTTTGCCAAGGTCATGAGTAGTTATTGGAACTGTGAATTATGCGCTTGTAGGTCTTTGACTGTCTGCTCTATATCCATCTTGCTGAAATAAACAACAGAGAGATAAGGAAACCTGGTGTGAAGACCTACTTATGCATATGATGAATGATATATTATTCATGTAATGTATTCAAGGATTCAGAAATTTAAATTTGTTGCAAACAAAAAGGAACGCACATCATATTAATAAGAAGAAATTTGTTAGTACATAAATGCCCCATGGGCAAGATAATACAAAATTCTAATGTAAAAAGACGTTGCGCATCATATTTGGTGCTATGTAGGTGTTGAGAGTCTGCTCTTCATGAAGTTGGCGAGTAAGTTCCAAAACCTTCTTCTCACTGGCGTAGAATTGGGCTTCAAACGTATCGCATTCTCCCTTGAGCTGTAACCAACTCCTTTGCAAATCTTCCAATGATGTTGGCATGTCAGGATGTAGGATGGTGTATGGAACCTCTCCTTCCATAACAGGCTCTTTGATCATAGGCAGAATGTAGGGATAAGGCATCATAAGACTTTGGGCGCGGGTTCATGCACACTTGAGGTAAGGCTCAAGGGGAATGGAATTCTTGTGTCCCAGGGTCTTACTGTCCACTTTGTTGGGCATTCTCCAAGCTCGGATAAACCTTTGTCGAAGTCCTTGAGTGTCATTGTCGAAGTCGAAAACCAAGTCTGGAATCAGCATGTCATGAGGGCTGTCCCTTCGGGCATACTCAAATTGTCTTAGATCCAAGCAAGGGTTGTAGGTAATGCCTCCCCTAATGCCAAGTAATGGGACATTAGGGAATTCCCCACAATGATCAATGATGATGACATTTTCTCTGGACCGAGAACACCAATGAACATCATAATGTGTAAGAGTCATCAACCGTTGTGACCATCTCAAGCCTTGCTCATACTTCAAGACTGACTGGGGAAGGTGAGAAATAAACCACCTTGCTAGCAGAGGAGTACATCACATGAGAACACCTCTTTTCCTCATTGTTCATGTGTGAAATGACTGGAGGATATCCCCAAGCAATGTAGGCACAAGATTCCGAGATATGAAAATCTTGACAGTATTCACATCTATAAGCTGATTAGGGTTTGGGAACAAGACCAACCCATAGATGAGAAGTGCTACAATCTCCTCAAAAGCTTGCAGATCTAGAGAATTCCAGCAGTCTTGTGCCTTCTCAAACAGAAACTTTGCCAAGAAACCCTTGACACCACTTCTGGTTTCCCAATGACCTTTGATATCAGATGGTTGCAAGTGTAAGGCTTGAGCAACATCTTCAAGCTTTGGTTCTCTTTCCGTACCGTTGTAGGGTAGTTTATGGAGAATAGGAATCCTCAGGAGTTGAGAAAATTCCTCCAAAGTAGGCACAAGCTGGTAATTAGGAAATGTGAAACAGTGGTGTAGGGGGTCAAAGAACTGGAAGAGAACTTCCACCATGTCTTCTTCAATATTGGAGTTGACCAAGTTGAGAAGTCTACCATGTCTTTCAGTGAAGGGATAATTCTCTGGAATCTTGGAAGTAAGCTCCTTGAGTTGAGGAGGGATTCTCACAAGGTTGACCTGGATTATTTTCCTGCGAAGTGAATCCATGACCTACAAAACAGGAACAAAGATGAATCTCCAAAATCCTTGAAATGGTTAGTTGATGCACATGATGCTTCATGATGTCCATGATGTTATGCATAAGTATATATGTACAAGCAAGTCACACAAGATCCTAGTTTCAGGCTTGCATGGGGTTTCATAGGTAAGTACCCTCTTGAAGTTTAGTTGGCTCAACCTGTCCTATAAATAGTAACCGGGTTCTAAGGAGCTCAATATCACTGGATTATTTTCTGTGTTCATTGTTTCAATTTAGCCACTTAACTGGCGACCGAAATATTCCAAGAAAACAACCCTCAATGAGTGTAGTATCGAGTATCTACCAACTTCGGACTGCACCAAAGTCGGTCATCTCACTACCCCTAATAAGGCCAAGATGGTCAAGTAAAGGTTCTAAAAGTCCATTAGTGCTTCATGACATCACTCAGCAGTCCCGTATTCTATTTAATTGACTCAAAGGCTACCGGTACCTACAAATATGTCACACTAATATAGCTATTGCTTCAACCATGTCGGTATACCCCGCACAGTTTCCACAATGTATTGCTATTTACCTATGAATGTTTCCCAAATCCGGGTAGAGGATTTCAAACCCAAACAATAGAACCAAGTGTAAAGCAATCAAAGCAAACAAGGTAAGCGTGTAAAGGTGATCTAAACCCTAAGGTAACCCCACTTTTATTATTCTCCCCAGCAGATTCGCCAGTTCTGTGATGCGGTGGGTGAATGACTTAAGGTTTTGCGTTTGTGTTCGCAAATGTTTCAATTTAGCAAGAGTCGCCACCGACTTTTTATTTTATCCAAAGGAAAGGTAAAAAAGCACAGGAAAGACCTTTGAGATGTTTTTTTGGGTTCGGGGGGTAGATTATGAAAAGGGAAGGTGCAAGCACCCTTTTCATTTATGGTTATCCATGGGCTCTTAGTTACTTGTTTAGATCACTTGATTTTGCTTTTCAATTGTTTGAAATGGTGCTTTGTGTGTGGTTTTGAAAGTGTTTTGAAAAGAGGTCATCGTTGTGGCAACCTTTGTAATGATTCTTGTTTGAATTTATACAAAGGTGTATTGTCTTTTGAAAAATGTTTCAATATTTGAAAGTTTGTTTTGGGAAATGTTTTGAAATTGTGTTGTGATTTTGTTTGAAAATAGCAAGGATGTTTTGCAAGTTTTGATTAAGTAACTAAGAGTTGTCTACCCTATCTACTCAAGAGTCTTTCCTACACATTTTTAACCCTTTTACATTGTTGTTTTACCATTGCATTTGGTAAACAACCTTGTATTTGGATGTTAAACGGGACAGGCGCGGGTCATCATATTGACCATGATAGCAATAGTGCTAAGTATCTTTAGCAATTTTTTTAGGGACTAGATCATTTTGTATAGGCAACCAAGATAGCGTCATCGAGGGACTATGATCTTTTTGTTTTGATTTTGTTTTGCCAAGATACTCAACATGCATACCATGGCCATTTTAAAGGCAACAAGTGGATGAAGCCCTAGGGGTGCATGTGTGTATTGTGTTGTCAATTTCATGCATTTATGTCTTGTATTAGGTCTAGCTATTTATTTTGATTTTGGATTTTGCATAGAAACCCTAATCTTTATCATGGCATATTTGAAAGCATAAATGCGTAAAAGTAATCTAAGCTATTACAACATTGATATGGGGAGGGGGATACAATTTTAGATAGGGGATTATTTTGCAAGAAATTAAAATCCTAAGCTATTACAACCAAATTGAATTTCTTGTGCAAATATTTAAATGGACAAATAAATAAATATGAAATATATTATAAATATGCAAAAATGCTTTTGTTTATTTTTATGTGTGTAAAAATAAAATATTTAATGTATTAAAAAAAGAAAATAAAAAGTTATTTTTGTTAAGGGTAAAAACCCTAATTTTTGGTTTAAGAATATGTATGTATATTATAATATTATTTATTTATGTACAATAAAAATAAAAATATATACAAGTGTCAAAAAATAAAAATATATTAGAAAAAATATTATTTTTAATAAGGATGGAAACCCTAGTTTTTTTGTTTTAAGACAATATATATTATATTATTTATTTATGTATAAGAAAATAAATATAAATATATACAAAGATATTAAGAAATAAAACATGTGAGAAAATATTATTTTATATGTATAAATAACAAAAATAAAAATATATAATATTTTTATAATATTTATAAGTTTTTATTAAAGAAAATAAAGAGTATGTTATTTAATAATTATTTTTATGTTAGAAAAAATAAAATAAAATACAAAATAAAATGTGAAAATTCATGAAAATATTTTTGGTAATTTTTTATGTTTAGAAAAAAATAAAATAAAATCAGAAATGTACATAAAATAGAAAAAGTATAAAAAATAACGAAATGGGCCAGGGGTGCAAATAATAGAAATAGGGGTGTCAAAAGCAAGCCAAGGCCAAGCCCAACCCAAACTGATCTTCATCTTCAACCTTAGAGCAAAAACATGCGCCCTGCAACTCCAACAATGTTCTCTCTATTCTTTGCATGAAATCAAAAACTCAAAACATGAAACTTATAGAGCATTAAACCACGATTCTAAACATATAAAAAACTTAATTTAACTCTCAAATACCAGAGAGAATTTCTCTGGCCCTAATTTCTAACCTAACTTTTTCAGGAAGTTTATAAATCAAATTCTCTCAGCACACTTAACTTAAATGAAATCTATGCATATGTACAACTTAAGGGCTATGAGTACTACATTTTTTATTCACAAACCTAAGCCTAATGATTCCTAAATAGAGAGATAGAAAGTTGAAAAATACCTGCTTCAGTTGAACACGAGTATGACAATGTGGAGGTTTTCAATGAGACCTGAGATGTTTGTGAGCTTGCTTGAACTTCCTCTGACCTTCCCCAATGCTTTGTTTGCTTTGAGCTTGCTTGAATAAGCTTGTAGAAGTCAACTTGCACAAGCTTAAATCATAAATGGTGAAGCTTGCAAATGGAGTTACAGTCAATGTCCAGTGGTTGGGATAGCTTAGGTAGGTTATATGGAAGGTATTGGAACTGGTCTGGGACAAAATGCACGAGTGGTTTGTGAGATAGAAGTGAAACTGCAGAGAGTGCCATGTTTTGCAAGTTTTTGGTGTTTTGATATTCAAGGGTGTTTGAGGGATGGATGGCTCGTGTTTCTGGCTCAAGGAAATGTGCAAAACTTGTTTCAAATGCTTACAAGAGTTGGTTATATCAGATTTCAAAGATATGTGATTTTGTCAAGTTGACTTGTTTTGAAAGAAAAGTGTGAAGTGATACAAGATAGGCATGTACAGGCTATCTCCAAGCATGCAGAATATGGTTGTACCTTTGCCTAAGTTTATGGAACTTGTTTGCTGCAAAGAGAGAGGTCCAAGGCTCAAGGGAAGCTAGTTGACATAAAGCCAACTTTATGAAAATGGAAATGCTACCTTTTTGCCATTTTAAGATTAATTCAATGTGTAAACCTCTATTGATCAGAATAATGCCTTAAACCAATGAGTTTGCATTCAATTTTTGAGTGTGGAAGGGTTTAAAGACCTGTGAGAAAGTACAAGTGAGGCTGGATAGAGTTTGCAACTTGTGCCAACATGAAAATGCCATGGATCAAAAGTGAGTTTTTGCCAAATTCAAACCTTCGATTCTCCCTAACCATAAATGATTTTGGAAAGTTCCTTGACATTTTGGAAATCCTGTAACATTCTCTAAAATCCATCTTTGAAATTCATTTTGAGATTCCAAGTGTAACTATGTGAAAAATTGCCATGAAGATAGGTCAAATCCTGCCTAAACTAGGGCAAAATTTCACTAAGTTAAAAGTTTCATGTACCCTTGTTCCAAAAATCATAACTTGATATCCAAGATTCTTTTTGGAAAACTTTGTGAATAAAAGTTGTAGATTTTGGGGAGTACTACAACTTTCATGTTGGAAGTTTTGTTTGAATCCAATTGCATCATTATGAAAATGTTGAGCAAAGTTGGGAAAAAATAAGAAAATTTGATAACTTAGAAAAATTCTAAGTTATGAAAATTTTCAACTTTAAACCCTAATTTGCAAAATTAGGTTTCTTGATGAACAAGTTTCTTGTTTTGACTCATCTTGATGAAAAATGACCCTTGGCACTTGATTTTGACCAAAAAGTCAAAGTTTTACTTTTCAGTGTGCAGTCAATTTTTGATCAGTTGACTGGAAAATTCATCTGTCAATCCAATGCATTTGAGATCTTTTGAACCTTATGAATAGGTCAAGATGATTCCATTGAATCCTTGAATCCATAATTGAACCCAATTTGCCATTGGCTAGGTGAAAAATCAGAAATTGCCCTTATACAGTCAAAACCCTAAAAATGACCATTTTGCCCTTTTGATGATCTGATCAAATTTCTTGAGGAGTTGTGATCCAAACTTGATCAAATGGTTCATATGAGTTTATAATGTTGATGTGGATCAAAAATTATGAGGTTTGACTGTAAATTGGCCACAATTGACTTTTTCCCCAATATAACTAATTTCTAGGTCAACTGTCCAATTGACTGGGCAAAAATTTGATTCAAGGCTTGAAACTTGGTAGAGCCAATCTTGTAAGTCCAACATGAAGCATGAAAGTCACTTTGAGCATTGAAAGTCCCAAAATCCATGTTCAAACTCAAACCCTAATTTCATGTCAATAGTGCAAGGAGATGTCTTGAGCAGAGTGTGATCGATGGGAATGAGAACTGACTGTTTTTGGAATGCTGGTTTACGTTTTGCATTTGTGTTTGCAAAATGTCGCGGTAAGAAAGAGTCGCCACCGTCTTTTATTTTATCCAACAAGGAAAGGACAAAAGCACGGAAAAATTCCTTTTTCGAGATGTTTCTCGGGTTCCGGAGGTAGATTATAGAAAGGAAAAGTGTTAGCACCCTTTCTATCCGTGGTTATCCACGGGCTCTTAGGTACTTGCTCAAAGTGTTTTCAAAATTTGCTTTTCTTTGTGTTTATGGGTTTGGAAGGAGTGTAAGTGCAAAAAGTTTTGTTTTGTTTTAAAAGGAGCAAGTACTTAAGAACCATCTACCTACTCGAAAAGGAATTAATATGTGCTAATGTCCTTTAGACAATGCTATCCCACTATTGATGAGTAGGTAGCATCGTCGTTATAGTTTTAAGGGTCAATTCGATTAAGGGACGTGTGGTCACTAAAGCAATGTTAGGACGCCTTAGTGGTAACCCTAATGTCTTAGATCATTTTTCCGAGGCAACCGTTTTGAGGAAACTATGAGCTTTGGACAAGAGGGCGACCTCTAAAACTTCCTATACTCAATGACCACGTTCGAAGGCAACCAAGTGAGGTGTACTCTAAGAGTGCGCATGTGCGAGTGTGTTAGTTCGGTTAATTTTATCTGTACATGTCATGGGTGAGCTATGTTGATTTTAAGTTCATACATTTGATCTTGTCATGCAATCCCTATTATCAAACATCTAACAGTTTATAGTTGTGGAAATAAAATTGCGGAAATTAAATCTAAACTATTACAAGGCGTCGGGTATTTACATCGCCAAAAACAAACCCTTTAATTTAAATTGCGGAAAGTAAAATAAAGCGATAAATAATTAAAGTCCTAATTAAAAGTTATTACATACCGGAAGCAATTACAATATTAGAAATATGGATCGTGTGCGAGAAATTAAAACGGCGCATTTTTTAGGGTTTTGACCCCCTTTTGTTAAAGAAAGCATGTCTTTGTTATTTTTTTGAATTAAATGGAAATTAGATCTAAATTAATAATTAAATTAATTAATTAATGAAAATATTTTTGGATTTTTTATATTTAAGGAAATAAAATAAAATGATTAAAAGTTAGTAAAACCTAATATTCTAAATTGATTTTAATTTATTGCAAAAATATTAAATGTTTAAACCTATTTAAAACTAAGTTAATTAATTAATATTTATTTACAAAAATGAAATAATGAAATAAATAAAAATAATATTTTTGTGGTTTTGATTTTATTAAGAAAAATGGTTCTTAATTGGTTGATTTAAACAATAAAAATAATAACTAAAATCAAATAAATAATAAGAAATATAAAAGAAAAGGAATAAACCAATGGGGGTGTTGGGCCTGGAAAGGGGGTGAAATCTGCAATTCTGAGGCCCAAATCAAGCCAGCCTTGTTTGACTTTCCAGGATCTCACGCGCGCCTGTTGACTAGAGTTCACGGTAGGCGCTCAATCTTGGCCATTGGACTTTATCTGAAGCCATCTGGCGCCTGATGGGATGAGGAGTATGGTGGACCAACGCTTTGGAAATCACATGCAAAAATTGCCTGGAGAAAAAATACACAAATGTATTGGGGGACCAGGGATTCGAACCCAGGTCCCAATGGACAATCCACTAACATGCTTACCATCTCTACTAACGCGTCTGTTTGTTAATAGAATACAAAACAAATATTATATTGAAAACATTTAATATGCCTGGAAATTAAATTTAAAAAAATAGCGCGAGATTTGAAACCGGCCAATGGGGGGAAGACACCTGGTCGTCTTCTTCAACAAAACCCTGGTTTTCTTACCTGCGGATTTTTATCTGCAGCAAGATTCGTGGGATCATCCTAAAACGACTTTCAGGCCATGTAAACGCAAGCTAAGACCATCATCGTGTTCGTCTCTCTTCCCTGAACACAACCATGGTCGTTATTTATCCCAATTGTTCCTGCAAAACAAATGCCCAAAAACGAACCTCCAAAACCCTAGATTCGGGTATGGTGCTATAACTCACGAAAACAAAATCAAATGATGCAGAAAGACTGGAAATTGAACGTTAAGCATGATTGTACAGAAAAATTGGCAAAAAGATGCAAGAACATGGATTCACGATTTCATGTACAGGGCTATGTTCAAGAACACTTACAGCGTTGTTTAGGAGGTTTCAAGGCTTGATTTTGATTCCAATAGGTCCAGTGGACGTCCAGCAAGAGAGTAGTGTTGAGTTTTTGGATTGAATTGGCCTCCAATATCGATTTCAGATTCAAGCTCTTCAAGCTTTTTTTCAGGTTTGGTTTTGTGATTTGGGCAGATTTCAGGTCGTGTATTTGTGTGCTTCATGTTGTATATGTATCATAGAAACAATTAGGTTAAATCTTGGACTTGGAATCCTTGTGAATTGATGACTTTGGATATGATATGATTCCTCCATTAAAGGCCTTCAAATTCTTTCCAAATCCAAGATTTTGTGCATGATATGGCTTGGCACGAATTTGATCGTGTACATCATGATAATTAAGACCTGTAATGATCAAAAAGATCCTATTCCATCAATATTTGGATTTTATTTGGATTAATATTGATTTAAAATGAATTAATCAAATAAAAATCAAATAAAATAGAAAAATTAATGAATGGACATGAAACTGAAGATAGGACACGTGTGTGGTGTGACAAGATCAAATCAAGTGGAAAAAAGTGGTCCCTTTTGTCAAAAATTGGAGTTTTGGGGATAGTTGACTTCTGGCAATTTTGGAAAAATGCCCAACTTCAATAATGCATAACTTCTTCAATTTTGAACTTTTGGAAGTGTTCTTGGACTTTTTAGAAACTTTGAGATGTCCTCTAACCAACCCTTTTGGTATCATATAATTTTGATATTCCATGATCAAGTTATAAGATTTGGAAAAAAGGTGTTTTTGTTGACTTTCAAAAATGACCTATAATATCAAAATTTGTAACTTTTTGTGAGTGCATTTATTGATCTTGGGGTGTGAATATGGATTGTAGGAAATTTCATCCTCTTCAAAATGAGATTTGGATGGGTCATTTATCATAAATTATGAGAAAGTTATGCTTGGTCAAAGTTGAGTTGACTTTTCCTCCAAAACCCTAATTTAACAACTTTTGAATCTTGATGAATCTTGAGCAATCCTTGATGAATCATGATAAACTCTTGATCAAATGATGAATTATCCTTCAAAATTAGAATGTTGACAAAAAATATTGAGGTTTGACTATTTGTAGGTCACAGTTGACTTTTGCCCTAGCATAGTCGACTTTTGGACCTTTTGAGCAATTGGCTGACCAAACTTCCTCTGCAAGGCTTGAAATTTGACATGGATGATCTTGAGAACATATTAGGACATTGGGGAGAACTTGAGGTCATTTGGATGTAAGGACCTTGATGCAACACAAAACCCTAATTTTGAATTGACTGCCTTAGGAGATGATTTGACTGTCCAATTCTTGAGCCAACTTGAGTCACTTGGAGATTATTCTTGAGATGTCTGGAGAAATATGGGAGGGAAAATTTTGGGGTACAACACAGAGAAAACCCTAACTTGGTCTTTAATCCAAAGAGTCTTGTGAGGGGAAATCTTGATAAAATGAGAGGGAAAATTTTGGGGTACAACATATGCCCACTGGAATGGGTGCCAAAAGTACCTTCATGTAATTCAGCCATGATCCTTTCAGCTTCAACCTTATCTACGCACCGAAGCAATACGGAGTCATGATTGCGTTTGTACAGGATGCCATTACTAAGAAAGAATTTAGCAGAGAATCTCCTTAAGAACTTCTTATCATTGATTGAAGCTCCTTCTAGATATTCTTGAGCCTCAAGATACCTCTTGACTTCATGAAACCAAGGCTGGTCCACTACTTCTTCAGTATTAATCTCGTGACAGTGTGTTGGTTCATCCATTCGTTCGATGGTGATATGGGGAGCCTCGTTATCCCAATTAAGTTTAAACATAGATGACATTGTGGCTAGTACATCTGCTAGCTGATTTTCTTCTCGCGGGAAATGCTCGAAGGTAATCTTCTCAAAATGTGGTAGCAACGTCAAAACATGTTCTTTGTAAGGGATAAGGTTTTGGTGTTTAGTGTCCCATTCCCCTTTGATATGGCTGATAACCAAAGCTTAATCTCCAAATACATCTAATGATTTGACTCCCAAGTCTATGGCAGCTCTGAGACCGAAGATGCATGCTTCGTATTCTGCCATGTTGTTTGTATAATTAAAGCAAAGTCTGGCAGTAAAGGGAGTATGATAACCTTCTGGAGATATGAGTACAGCACCAATACCATTGCCGAGTGCATTGGAGGCTCCATCAAAGAACAGGGTCCATCGGGATCCATGTTCATGTCCGTCATATGGCCTGAATCCTTCACAGTTGTCTAATGTCATGATGTCTTCATCCGGAAATTCGAACTTCATGGACTGGTAGTCTTCTACAACTTGGTGAGCGAGGTGATCAGCTAGTACACTGCCCTTTATAGCTTTCTGGGTAGTATACTTTATGTCATATTCTGTCAGGATCATCTACCATCTCGCTATTCTCCCAGAAAGAGCAGGCTTCTCAAAGATGTATTTTATCGGATCCATTTTAGAGATCAACAAGGTAGTATGAGTCAGCATATACTGTCTTAGCCGAAGACCAGCCCATGCCAGAGCGCAGCAAGTTTTCTCAAGTAGTGAATATCTGGTTTCACAGTCGGTAAACTTTTTTCTCAGGTAGTAAATAGCGTCCTCTTTTCATCCAGACTCGTCATGCTGCCCTAATACACACCTCATTGAGTTTTCTAAAACGGTCAGATACATGATCAACGGTCTTCCCTTGACTGGTGGCATTAACACATGGGTTCCAACGATAGCTTTAAAGGATACACCCAAAAGTTGAGAGATCTGACTGGTAGGGCGCAGCCCCCTTTAACTGATAGGGAGTTGATTGACATCTTCATGGGAACTTTGACAGGACCTTTCTTCAAACACTTAATCGGAAGTTCCTTGGCCGGGTTCACCGAGCTAATACTGACCGGCGAAAGAGTCGAAGCTGGCATCAAAAGTAGAAAGATCCAAGGAGTTACACCCTCTTATGCTCAGAAAAAGCCATACAATGGGAAGAGTCCAATGTTGTGTCTGGTCAAAAGAGTCTTCATGACCAACACGTAGGAGCAATCCTGATCTCTAATCCTACGCCTGTTCAACAAAGACATGGGTATCAGTGTATAGAGGTCGCGCATAAAAGACAATTCACTAAGATTAACATGTCACTGGATTAAGCACTGCAACACGTGTGTAAGGCATAGCTAATAACGTTAAAGGCTCCTCTCCGGAACCCCAACACTTCCTCTCCTACCTATCATCCCAATGAAAGGTGTGCATGCCACTATGATAGTCTGGGACACGACACAAACAACTGTTGGGCCCTGAAGAACAAGGTCCAAGACATGATTGATGCCAAGGAGATAAAGTTTGACCCTCCAGAGGCTCCTAACGTGATAATTGATCCTATGCCAAATCATTGAAAGCTTTTGTTCATTTGAATTTTCAAGTTGTAATATCTTTTGTTATTCAAACACTTATCTATTAATGTCAAACTTTGTTTCAATAATGCATTGCATATGTTCGTCTTAAATTTATCCATTTGTTTTCACTATATTTAAACTATGCTCTTTATTCTCTTTATAACATTCAACTCTTGCTAAAAGTTACAAGCCTTTAGAGGGAGGATGACGAAAATAATGCCATAATCTCATACAGTATGCTTTTGAACATGCCTTGCTGACGATGTATAGGCGTTTCTTTCAAATCCTAAACACTGTAGTTATAAGGAAGATAATCCTTAGTCAACCCCTTTGAGCCAAAGAAGTAGAAGTTTTCTTTTTTACATAAATTGAAACCTTTAATTAAATCCTGGGGCAGGGTAGTCTCTCAGTTAGTTCAAACGCGCGTTCAGTATTATCTCTCAAAAGAAAAGGCCACTAAGTCATAACCTACGAAGGTGACTTAAAGAAAATTGGGGCGTCCCGCTGACTGTAATCTCAAAAAACAAGAACAGTCAGGAAAAAAACTAGGGATAATAAATCAAAAGAAAGAGGTCACTACAAATCCTCAACAACATGAAAAATGTTGCAAAAATGTCTGCCTTTCGACAAACTTAACTTGTTTGAACCATCACTAAAACGTTATTCCTGACTCAATTGGAGTTCAAACACACAATTAGCTGAGTTTAGGACTGAAGAACGTCACGAAGAACGGGTGGATACAAACACACTTTGAGCCTTTATCCTTTGTTTCTTAAACCATGAACCAAGCCACGCTACAACCCTTCAAAAGTCCTAATTGAAGCATGGGTTAGTTCGAAAGCATAATGTTACCAAAGGTACCCTGACTCCTGTAAGGCTTTACCCTAAATCCTAAGTTTGAATTTTCTTACAAAACTTCTTTACTTGCTAAAACGCATTTTCAAAATTTCAAGACAAGCATAAACTTTGCATTATTTTAATATCGCTATTTGCATATGGCTATTTGTTTGACAGCGGAGAAATTCACACAACAAATATCCAGTGAACGAAAGCTCTCTCAATGAAAAAAATCACTTCGATTGGAAAGACACTTCCAATTACAAATCTCTCATGATCAAAGGGGCACGGCATGACCTTTGTCCAACACATCTGGGGCAGTCAAGTTAAGATTCAAAGAATCTCTCAAAGAATTATTGAATAACCAAGGGCGAATCTCCATATGTATCACTCAAGGGGAAATGTCAAGTTGATCATGGGTTTGAACAATATCCACTATAAAGACTTCCGGTACCATCAATTGGATTGTCTGTACCAATAGTATCAGATGGTGCCAGTATCAGATGGTGTCAGTATCATGTCTTCGGATCCTCCCATGACAGTTCTTAGAAAATTATGAGACTTGACCAAATACTTCTGGTACCATCAATTTGCTTGTATGTACCAATAGTATCAGACGGTGTCAGTATCAGATGGTGTCAGTATCATGTCTTCGAATCCTCCCATGAAAGTTCTTAGAAAATTCTGAGACTTGATCAAAGACTTCCGGTACCATCAATTTTCTTGTCTGTACCAATAGTATCAGACGGTGTCAGTATCAGATGGTGTCAGTATCATGTCTTCAGATCCTCCCATGACAGTTCTTAGAAAATTCTGAGACTTGACCAAAGATCTTGGGTACTACCAATTGCTTGTCTGTACCAATAGTATCATATGGTGCTAGTATTAGATGGTGTCAGTATCAAATGTTGTCAGTATCATGTCTTTGGATCCTCCCATGACAGTTCTTAGAAAATTCTGAGACTTGACCAAAGATCTTGGGTACCACCAATTTGTTCATTTGTGCCAGTAGTATCAGATGGTGTCAGTATCAGGTTTTTGGTTTCTTCCACAACAGTCTTAGAAAATATCTCTAGGAAGTTCAGGGCTACCAGAAATGTGATCAAAATCTCAATCGTCAAGGTGCACCAGATTAACTCTGAGGGCAAACAAGCTCCCACATAAAGGGTCATGTGCAACCAAGAAAACATTTTCTGGCATTACTACAACACTTACTGCTAGGGGAAGTGACAAATCTACCCAAGATCCTTCTCATAGGGTGATCCCCAACCAAAATTTCAATCTGTGAAAACTTCTCCCCAACTGAGTTGATTTCAAGAACCCTCGAGGAGTCCTGCCAAAAGAAAGCACCTCTCCAACAGACTGACAACATGGTTTATTTCCCTAACAAACTACATATTCCCCAGTTTGTGTTTGCCTCTCCAACTACTACAAATCAAAGGACCACAACTCCTCTTTCCCAGTAGACTACTCTACAATCCCCAGCAAGTTACTGTGAAGCCTGGACCCGACCAGATATCAGTTCAACTTCGACTCCCCGGTAGAGCAATGAACAACTGAGACTCCTGAAATCTTTTTCCCCAAGAAAGAATCAACACTCTTCACATAGTTTTCAACATGCCCTAGCGGAGCTCTCCTCAAACAACAAAACAGGAATCCTTGGTGGAAATATTCTAACAAAGTTTGAAGACTCACCTACTCTTCGACGGAAGTCCAGGATTTAATGACTCCCCAACATTTGTCAAGGATTTATTTTCCCAGACAAAGATACATTCAAATAAACTTCTCGCATTTCATACATCATATTACATACATGACAAGTGCATATGATACAATCTCATTTATTTTGAGAACATCATTGTACCATGCATTTCATACATCATGACATTGCATACAACTAACATTTTACCTTTTTTAGGAAAAGGTTAATCAAGATATGGCTATTGTCAATAATCTTCAAAAGGTCGGAAATTAATACATGTAATAAGCCAGGGCAAGTATCTACACGACCAACTGAAGCAATCCTACACGGGCTCCTTCCCATACACTCTTCTAGAAACAGTTCAGATGCGATACAGATATGGCTGACATTTTGATACTTACTCTAGATTATCTTCTAAATACAGTCCAGATATGATCCAGATTCGGATGTCATTTTGTCACTCATTCAAATACAGTCCATATACGATCCAGATTCAGATGTTATTCTGTCACTCATTCAAATACAATCCAGATACGATCCAAATATGGATATCATTCTGATACTTACTTCAACATACATTTCCAATACAGTCCAGATACGATACAGATACGGATGTCATTCTAACACTCATTCAGTACATCTCTCAGATACGAGTCAGATACAATTAATTTATGAATATTATTCTGATGCTCATCCAAGACCTCTGCTGGTTCAGTTTAAATATCTCAACGGTTTATCTTGATTCTTTCCGGTAGACTTTTTCTCTTTTGTCTGGTTCAGTTGAATCGATCCTAAGATTCTTCTGATTTCCATTCTAGTCAAAATTAATCCAAGACCTTCTCTGGTTCAGTCAGATCGACACAAATATCTACTCTGATTTTCTCCAGTTAAAGAATATTTAAGACCCCTGTTGGATCAGTTTAAATCTCTCAACGGTTTATTCTGATTCTTTCCCACGGACATTCTCTCTGGTCCAGATAGATCGCTCCAAGATTTATTTTGATTCTTCTCCAGACACCCGTTGTTTCAGTTTAAATCTCTCAATGTTTATCCTGATACTTTCCAAATAGACATTTTCTCTAGTCCAGATAGATCGCTTATAGATTTAGTCTGATTCTTCTCCAGACCCCTGCTGGTTCAGTTTAAATCTCTCAATGGTTTACCCTAATTCTTTCCTAGTAGACACTTTTTCTGGTTCAGATAAATCTCTCAAAAATCTATTCTGATTCTCTCTAGTTAAAGAATATCCAAGACTTCTTTTGGTTCAGTTTAAATCGCTCAATGTTTTATCCTGATACTTTCCAAATAAACATTTCTTCTGGTTCAGATAAATCGCTCCAAGATTTATTCTGATTCTTTCCAGTCAAACAACATGCAAGATTCTGCTAGTTTCAGATAAATTGCTCTGAAGGTTTATTCTAATTCTTTTCCAATTCAAAATAAGTTCAGACTTAGTCCATCTTCTGCCAACAGTTGCCTTTGGATGGCATCTACAAGCTCATCTCCAGTAGCTCTCCATCATTTCTTCAAATGGCATCTTTTAAGCCCACTCCCTACACAATCAACCAACACATCACCGAGCGTAAATTTTTGGGCACTCTAGTGTTCAATCATCTTCCACTTTCAAGCTACGAACGACAAACATGCCGATCTCACTTTTCAAATTTAAGAAGACTGAACAGGGGCAACTAATGTACCCCAAAATTTTCCCTCCCATTTTTCACTCAAGATATTATCCTAGGGTTTCTCAAACACTCAATTTGGCTCAAGATTTGATCAAACGGATTCTTTTTTTAGGCATTGATTCAGCCATTAGGGTTTGGTATTCCTCGAGCAAAATTGAGTTTCCGAAGTTTCAATTAGTCTTCTTGGTCCTTCATGTGTTCTCAAGGATGTTCGTTCCAAGTTTCAAGCCTTGCATTTTGAGTGTGCCCAGCCAATGGCTCGAATTACTAAAAATCAACTTTAAAAGTCGACACTTTCAAGATCAAGTTCAGAAGATCATAACTTCTTTGATATTCAATATTTTTGAGTGATTCTTTAAGCATTTTGAAACAACCGGCTGAAAATCATCAAATAATAAAGTCGCCATCGAACGTCTTTTATCCCACATGAAGGGAAAGGTAAACATCGAGAAAACCTAAGAAGGGAGAAGTCACAGTCTTGCAACCGAGAGATCGGGTAAGGGAGTTTGTTACACGAGGGGAAGGTATTAGCACCCCACACGCCCGTAGTACTCTATGGTATCCACTCTTGTTATCTATCTTATGGGTGTGTTCAATCTATGCTTATTGTTTACTATACTACTGAAGGGAGAATGCATGCAAAAGAGATGAGAAAATAATGCAAGGAAAAGAAAAGTTGTGCTCGTTCGGGCCCTACCCTGATGCCTATGTATCCCTTTTAAGGAATCAGAGCAGTCGTAGTTCGGCTCACATGTCTTTATTGGTTTTTATTTTTTTAATGAACAATATTAATTTCGCCTTATGCCGTAACTCGACCTTTGGAGACTTACGCGTCAGCGCAGAAGTGAATTAACATGCTCTTTTGAAAGGAGTTTGAAAGAAAAGCCCAAAGGCAAAAAGAGTTTGTGTTTGTTGGTGTTTTTGCTTGTAGATAACAACTAGTTGACCTCAAGAGAGAGATTTTAACCATTTCTCTACTTATTCATGAAATAAGTATTTGAGACTTGAACCACAGCAAAGCTTAGAATAAGAGAACAATAAGGTCGAGAAGAAACCCGCTTATCATCTCTCATACTTAACAAAGATATGATTCTCGTCAGTAAATTTTTTTAAGTATTTTAAAGTTTGTAAGAAAAAGAAGTTTTTGTTTTAAATGCATATGCAAAAGGGGAAATAAAAGTCAAAGGGAGACTAGCCTATTTCTAAACCTAATGTTATCATACTTCACATGATCTCTAGGAAGCAATAAATGCGGAGAGAAAGTAGAAAGAAAATATACCAAACAAGTACTAGCCCGTAGAGAAAAGCAAAAAGCAAAGAAACCTGACGATCTTCACGAAAGCTTCACCATTCAAAGAAAAGAGTTAGAAATCAAATGCCCAGAATAAGTATCGACGCGTCATAGAATATGAAAATAAATCACAATCAAAGTCTCAGGCGCATCTGCATAATAAACCTGCATAAGACTCAAATCTCACCAAACAAAGGTGAATCACGAATTTCAAATATAATCGGATAATCGGAATTTAATTCCTAAAACTAAAATATAAAAAAAAATCTACAAATTTTTATTGATTTTATCGTTTTTATCATGTAAAGAAGAAATTTCATCAAAACTAAACAACTATCAAAAGGAAAACATTAAAAGAAAGAATTCAGGGGCGCAAGCCAAAATCCAGAGGTGTAGAAGCAATTTGGGTGCTAGGCCCAGCCAAACAGAGTCCATGAGTCTGTTTTTTTTTTGTAACACAAGCTAACAAGATGCCAAAAAAATTGCTATGGGCCTGGGGGTGCAAGCTGGATCTGGGTGGAATGAGGCACTGAAGGCCCATCACGAAAGGAGTCCCAAGGGGCTTTTTTTTGCAACCAATGCTTCTCCACAAAAATCAGCAATGGGCTTAAGGGTTTGATCTAAGCTTCCAATCCAATAATCAAACGATCTTCCAAGAAGAACTTCCAACATTCCGTCAATTATGTTTATTATTGAAACGAGTTAAAACAATTCGGAATGGCTGCGTTTTACACTGTAATCTTAGGGTAAACACAGGGAAACTGTTTAACTTCTCCGATCCGATTCTACTGTTTTCCGCCGCTCATATTTTCTTCTTCGATCTGCTTTCGACGTCCTTCCTCAACATTGATACGAAACTTCGGTCTTGTTTCAACAGCTCCTTCGACGAGTTCCGTCTCAGTTTGATTCAATGGCCGCAGCTTCATTTTCGATCTTACGGAAAACGCGGTTCTGTCGAGCCTCATCCCTAACCTCTGTTTTTCTTCAGATCATCATATATCTAACCACTATTCAGAGCGATCATCCTTCTTCGACTTTGCAAATTTGGTGTGCGTCAATGTTGTTACATGCGTGAATCGTTACTGGTTGTTATCCGTCAAGTATGATGGTTGAACGTTTCAGAGTTGGATTACAGGAAATATTAAAGAAGATCGAAGCAAGGAGAAAGATTGATACATAACAGGGAATCAACGAAAAGGAAAAGCAATTAAAGAAACCAGAGAATACGGAGAAGAATGGTGAGTTTCATGCTTGTTGAATTGATGCGCAATGAATGGTTAAAGAATCAATGGTGATGAAAGTTTTGCAGAGGAAATCCAGTTACAAAGTGAGCTTGTGGTTGAAGATCGAGGAAGAGAGTAGAGAGAATACATGAGAGTTTATTTTCTGTGATTATAGAGGATGAAGATGAAGATAGAGAGTGAAGAAGAATCCATCTAAAGAGAGAGAATTTTCGAGGGACTAAGAGAGAGTTTTGGAGAGTCTCTTTTCTGCAGAATCCAGCCTCTTCCATCTGGTGAGTTTTCTGTTTATATAGCTTGTTAGAAGTACAAAGTTAGTTAGAGATTTTGATTGTTATGGAAGTTTGTTACATTCTGTTATCTTTTCTGTTACAGATAGTTTGAGTTAGTTGGGTGGTTGGAAACTGTTAAGAGAAAACATTTAGGGGCTATCTAAATTCTGTTACAAAGCTGGTTAGAGATTTGGTTGTTCTGTTAGTGAAATTCTTTTTGGTTAGAATTTGTTGGCTAGTTTTGAATTGTGTTTGATTTCTGTTAGAACAGTTAGGAAGTTGTTAGTAAGATGTTAGTGTGAATTAGAAAATAGTTAGATTCGTTAGAGTGAGTTAGAAAACAATTACAAAGAGGTTAGGGGATTGAGTTCTATTTTGATAGAAACTCTTAGTTGGTAATAGTTAGAAGGTGGTTAAATTGAGTTGACGGTTCTGTTGCGAAAGTATTAGTGAAAGTTTTTTGAAGTTGTTTTTTTTAGAAAATTTTCTAGAGGGAAAAAACAAGTTGGTTTTAAACTGACAGTAGAGGGAAAAGAGGTTAGCTTTAGGGTGGCTGTTATATAGGGTAGTTAGTTAGTTATTTTTCGTTTATCCCATTTCCAAATTACAATTTCCTTTCTCATTCTGTTTCATCTGACTTTTGGATTATTTTATGGAATAGGCCTTGGTGTTGGTAGTTGGCGATGATGAACACATACACTCCTTGTGTTGAGCTGAAATTTATTGATCTAATACTGCATTGAACCATTACTGGACTTGGCTTTGACATTCAGTCATTCCAGTTAATGCAGCATTTGTTCTGGTCATGTGGTAAGCTTCAGCTAATCCTTTTTAGACAGATATGGCTGGTGGATGCTTGATGAAATACAGGCTGCAGATTTGTCAAGCTCGCGATAGAATACGAATGGTTGAGGCTCTTCCCGGTAATACCTTTCTGACTCTAATATTTCTCTCGCAAGCTTCTTTTCCTCTCGTCTTTCTCCATATTCTGGAGAGCCTCTGAGCAAGAAAATGATGATATCCTGTTAGGATCTCTTATGTTTAATAACTCCTTCTTCTGTGATATTTTATGATCTTGGTTATACTTCCATTTACTGAGCTTGGACTCATGATTTGTTTGCACTTGTTGATTTCCTGCGAGAATCCATTATTGCATTTTACTTAGCTGGGATGCGAATTTTATGTTGGCTTGTTTACCATTGTTGTGCATCGTGATCTTTTGATAGGTCTTGACTGAGTTTGCACGTAGACAGCATCTCCTTCTTGAGTTATTCCCATTGTGAACCAAACATTATTTTTATACTTTTTTTGAGATATGCAGCAGGATGGATTTAGGCCAATGATTGAACTTGCATCTGATTTTTTTTCCGTTACGAAACCAAAGGATATGAGGCCTTATTGTTTGCTTTATGAATATAACTTGCAAGAGAATTCCTTAATCCACAAGCTGATTCCATTGCTCAAGCCCTAATGATGAGACCAGAAAAAAATTCTTTAAAACTGTCTTGCTCATACTCAAACTTTACTTGCTAACCACCTTCTTTTTCTTGTTTCATGAGACGGCAATAGCGATGAAGTCATGGAGAATACATGGAGAATGACAAGGAGTTGTCATGGATGAAGAAACTCAAACTGTAGGTCATTTGCGAAGTTAAATATAGGTAATCAGTCTCCTGTCGTGCATTAATAGAAGTGCCATAATTTTGACAAATTACAACAGGTTATGTGAACACATTCAAGCTATAGCCTGTTTCGTATTGAATTCATTCCTGAAAATTGCAGGAGCTTTCCCATCATAGCAGGTTGGACCATGAAAAACCAGATTTCAGAGAATTGGCTAGAGATCTGGAACAGATTTGAATGGACTTTGGCAGCTAGCTTCTTGATAAGCTACAACATCCTAAGGAAGACTTGGGCTTATGATAGATACATAACCCTTTCTTTATAATTTTTTCAAAATGTAATGGCAATACAACTTGCTGTTTGTAATCCTAAAGAGCAATATAGACGAGTTTTGTATGATATTGAAACCTTTTGGATGACTTTGAAATAACTTTGGAATGATGATTAGCATGAAAATCTTTGATTTGCGCATAATGATTGAATTTAGAACTACTTTGAGTGAATTCTTCAATGATAACCCTCCCTTGATTACAAGCCTACTTGTATTGCAATCTAAGACGACACATGAAAGAACTATTCATATCTTTAACGACCCTCTAATTCAATTCACTCTTGTATGAAAAATGACAAACATTTGAAGGAGTGATGATGCCTCTTAAGGATTTGGGTCGCATTGAATCTATGGCATGAAAGTGATCATCTAAATGAATCCAAATCAAATGGAATTCTCAATTACTCCTAACTTTGATTCTTAAATTCATATTACAAATAAAATAAGTAATAATATCTCGCCTACATTGGATCCCAAGTTCAACATTTTATACCACAACTTAGCATCTTTGCAATTCAAATCACAAGTCATTGACTTCAAGGCTAATGACCTCAACGCCACATCAATCTTTCTTAAAGTAACTCCTTGACTCACATGAAACTTGAAGCATAATCGGACGTCCACGTGATACAACTCTAATTTCATGAAATATATAGGAAAATGAACCATAATTTCACATTCCTCTGTTTGAAGGATAACCAGAAGAATCAAACTTTACTGGACGAATACACCTTAGTCAGTCACAAAAAACCCTAACTGGTCAAATGATAAGTACATTCGCATGAGAAGGTGCATTGATTCACAGAGTAAGTATGCTAGGTCACACCCCTAAATTTTTGACAAGAAAACAAATATGTAACTTGTTGTTCAGAAGAAAATAATAGCCTTGTGGCTTGATGGATAAGAAGTCCAAAAATGAGCATGAACCAAACCACTAATTCCACAACCTTGTTCACCACGAAGACCCGAAATAACCAATCTTGCCCAACATATACTCCTCAAATCAGTTGTAAATCTCAGCTTCATAACTACTAATCTTCTGAACCTCCGATGATCTATTTTTTTTATGAAAATGCATGCTACATGACCTATGGAATGATGCAGATGAATGCAAAGTCTAAGTTAGAATAAAAGTGAAATTAGGAGGGAAAATTTTGGAGTGCAACACATTTATTTCCTTTTTACGTCCTCATTAACTCGTCTTTACAAGTCAAGGGCCAATAATTTGCACAAGATCATCAAAAGTTTGGATACTTTAGAGGCCGCTTTGTGGACTTTGTCCTAATCTCAAGTAACTGTTACTAGACTTTCAAGGATCGCAACTCTCCCGATTTTCATCATATCAGGATGGTTCTTTTTGCAACATATCGCAAATGATGTTGTCTGTAAGATTGCTTCAAGGATCAATAGCCAAATGCGCTTAGAAGGCCATGAAATTCGTTGGAACATTTTGGACTTAGAAATGATTTTGTGTTGAGTTTGTTCTCCACTAAGTCAAGGGTAAAGGCAAGATGTTGAGTTTGAGGATTAATTGATTATACATTGCTTATAATACAAGTTGCTTGTGTTCGAAGCATTAGTAATTACTGAATTAAAATTGGATATAGATCAGGTTTCTTAAGTTTCTTTGATTATTCATCAAGATTTGGTTCATGATAAAAATGTTTATTTGTTTCTACTTGGAGTGCATTTCAAGGGTTCAAAATCGAATATCCAAGTTTGTCAATTAAATTTCAATATCAATTCAAGAAGAATTATGAGTTTAGAATTTTGAGCAAAATACACCCTAATTTCTAGAGGATTATTCCAAGTTTCGAAGAATTCAAGACTTACAACAAATTCATCATTCATACATTTCATTCAAATGTTGTGTTCGGTTTACATTCTTGGACAATTTGCAAAAGCGTTTACAATGCAAAATATAAATTGAATCACAAGCTACATTTGTTATTTACAAAGAAAGAAATAAATGTTTGTTTTTCAAGTTTGCTTCATCTTCAAGAAACTCCACATTGCTAGCCATGGTTTTCTCTTCACCTTGCCTCTCTTGCAATTCAATTGCTCGTACATGAAATAAGAAAAAGAAAAAGTTGCCTAGCATCGTGAAAATTCAAGCAAGAATTGATGGTTAAAAAAAGTTTTATCTCATCATTAGAGTTTGCATTTTGGAATCAGAAATTAATAGGTTTGTTGTTTTTTAATCATAATCCATATCCTCCTATTTTGAAAATCACAAAACCTGGATTTCGGTTCACGAAAGGAAAAGAGGGTTTCCAATGTTTCCGTACTGCAAAAACAAGCAAAGACACAAAACAGCACAACAAGCCAAACAACATTGCAAAATAGCAGGCCAATAGCGCAAAACAATAACAATAGCCAGAAAAATCAGCAAATAAAAATGAGCAACGGTTCATAAAAATATTAGCAAAAAAACAGCAAGCTAACAATAGCTCAAAAAAACCTCAAATGTTATGATTTTCCCTAAATGGCCAAACCCTTCAGAAAATTGTATGATAAGCGAAATTGCTTTATTTCATAAAAAGATGAAGAGGAAAAGAGATAGGGTCAGGAATATATCACCTAAGCATATAACAGTCCAAAAAACTGCAATGAATATGCCAAAATCTGCACCTCATCAGCCCAAACACTCTGCTCTCAAAGCAGTCATGAGCTGCCCTGTATAAGTCAGCCCTCTTGTTGTCCAAACCTTGCTGCCCATAACAGTCTACAATGCTACACAACCTGCATAAACCAGTTCCAAAAACCAGTACAAACCTCAAGCTAAGTGAAAAAACAAAAGATGTTGCAACTCTTGCAACAAATCAGCCCATAAGACAACAAAAAGACCTGTTGCACCTTGCTGCTCAAAAACCTACATCAAACAGCTAAAGTTTGCATATAATTAGAAAAAACATACAACCTACACTAAAAGGCCACAAGGACAGTTAACCAAGAGTGTTCAAACCCTATTTTCTTTTCCCCTTAAAAACTTCAATCTCGTTGGCTATAAATCAGACAGAGGCATGAGTTATTAAGGAAGAGGAATGATTGCTCAAAAACCCAGTCAAGACTTTCTTCCACCATTGAGTAACTTCAATCTCTATGTTCCTTCAGCCTCTTAAGAAACCACTTTCACCTTCCAATATAGATCACATTATCCCAATAAAAAATCTATAAATCTTATACTCGTCACCCTGTAAAACTAAAAAAATCATTTTATACCATCTGCTGAATTCCAAGCAAACACAAAAATTTATCAAAAAAAAAACTCAACTCATCCTTCATCCAAAATAACACAGACCTTCTGTTTCCAAAGCATCACTTCGAAATAGCCTCACCTCTGCCTATTCACGATCAAAAATCTGTCGCACCACCCTTACAATTCCTCTTCCTCACAATTTCCGCCATATTCCCCTCCTTCTCTGTCCCGACTCCGACCCTCCAACAACCGGCAACTACCCACCACCATCGATTTGCAGCCGCTCCATGCTTCATTCAAAATCAACAATCTGAACTGAGAAGATGCGGAAAATGCAAAGCAAGATACAAAGTTAAAGGACTTACCTCTAGCGTTTTCCAGAATTTCCTAAACTCTGCGTCAAAATCATCAAAGCTTCAAACAGGTTATGTTTAATACCTTATTTTTTTCACTTGTTCCCTTTGGGTTCCATCATCTTTCGTACAGAGCACCATGAAACTTGGCTTCATCCATGCGTTTCTTTAGACTTAGGGATCTGGGTTTCTCTTCTTCGTAAATTTCGAGAGAGACGTGGGGTGATTGACAGTAATCATGCTTGCAGAATTTGGGAAGGTGATTATGAGGACATGCGAGAGACACAAAAGACTGTTACCCTTTTCTTCATCATTCCAATTTTCCTTTAATTTAATACTATTGAAAATAATAATAACTTAATTTAATAACCTAACAGCAGTGGCGCTGCTAAGCTAGGCTTTCATTTTGATTCCATTTTTTCCTCTTCCCTTTACAATAAACCGGGTTTGGGCCTATTTGGTTTGGCCCAACCCATTTCTCAAATTTCATTTTTTATATTAATAAAGGCATTAAAATAAACGAATGAGTAAGCAACGCGGTGGTTAAGATGTTGTCATATGAAGGTGGAGTCCCGGGTTCGAGACCCCCAGGGGACGTTTTCCATTTATTTTTTTCTATTTTCTGTTTTGCTTCATTTTTCTATTGGACAAACAAATCTCTGTTGGGCCTTATTCCCAACCTAAGTCTGAAACCTGCAGCCTGTAAGCCCAGTCCATTTTTTTATCAAACCACATTTTTGTTTCTTTTTAACAAAATTATTTCTTAATTTCACAAAAAGCAAATTTGGGCCTTTCATCCCAAATTCAACCCAAGAACGAATTGATGATGCTTACCCCCATATTTTCTATTTGTAACCTTTTTTTTAATTCTTATAATTTTCTTAATTAGTTTAAGCTTTTGTGAATAATTAACTTTTTTAACATTTTTGAAATTGTTTTATTTTTTTTTCATAATAAACTAAAATTCCAAAAAAATATATATAGAAATAAATTTTATTTTTCTTCCCAAATTTCTCACAAAACAAAAACAAGAATTTTATTTCCATATTTTGTTAATTAATATTTACTTCATAGATTGTTGTAATTTTGATTAATTTCTCGATTCGATTTGGTTGTATCGATTGCTTATTTGGACTTTTAATCGCATTGATCCATTCCCATTTGTAAATTTGTACCCCCATTCCCGAAAACTCTGTAATAGCGTAGAATTTTAATTTCTGTAATTTACAGTTTTCCTTATATTGTATAGTAATTAGGTGTGCATGGAAAGATTTAAAATCAATCGCTAGATAACCTAATTTCAAAGACAAAATAACTTGAAACAAACACACTTTTTCACACGCGCACCCCTAGGGTAACCTCGCTCGTTGCCTCGGAAACATAGTCATGTCCCTCGAATATGGTACGCTTTAGAAAAGACCCTTTGATAAAAAAGATCATAGTTCCTCGATGTCCCTCGATGTTGCCTTCAATAAAACGATCTAGTCCCTTACGAAAATTGCTAAAAGCGTCTCATAGGTTGCCTTCTATGACTGTACGATTGACCCGTGCCTGTCCCTTCACATCTAACGATGGGGCTTCTTACTAAAACAATGGTAAGATAGCAACATATAAAGGGGGATGAAAAGAACATCTAAGACCTTTTTAGTAGGTAGATTCGCTCCTAGTTGCTCATTTGCTCACAACAACAACAAAACATTTTATACACCAACACTCTCATTTTGAAACGTTTTCAAAAGACAACACTTTGTACGCGTTCTTATATAAACGAGAGCCATTACAAAGAAGACACCTTTTCAAAATTGATAACGAGAAATCATATCATATAATTACTATGCTTTTTTTATCGATTTTTATAATACATTGAGCCTTCTAACTCCCGATTATTCCGAGTTTCTGTGTCTTTTTCACAGGTACAACATTTATCAACTCAAATCAATGAAAAAGGTCCACATGAAGGAAACTAAACAAGAAACAGAAGAGAAGGAACCAAATCTGCAAAGTTTACAGATTTAGTAACGGTGACGACCGTCACACCCTGTGACGACCGTAACGCATCCCTAACTAGAAAGAACGCTCGTCACACATCATTGACGAGCGTAATGCGTTATTTAAGTGCATTACGACCGTCACCCACCTGTGACGATCGTCACACGCGTAAAGAGGAACGTTATGAATTAGTGGAGACGTGGGCAACGTGAGGGCAGAAGTGTTCTCCTATATTTCCTCCACTCAGTAACCATGCATCCTGTTTTTACTCCACTCAAGCCTTTTCCAAGATTTTTTCAACTGTAATATTTTCTCCTATATATATGTGGTAGTGCAAAGGGATGAGGGTCGACGAATTTCTCCCAGAACTAAATTTCTACTTTCCTGCAATTATTCTATTTTCTTGTTTTAGAGCTTTTTCTACACTACTGTAATTTCTATTTCCAGCATTATTTTTAGAGTGTTAATTCTTCATTTAAGAATTAACACAATTTATTGATTTCGATCTAGCTGCAAGGAATATTGTAACATCCAAGATTACCATAGCAACGTTATTTCCAGGTTTTTTATTGCAATTAATATTTATTCATTTCTTGTGATATGTCATTTATTTTTATGGATTATATTTTAAATTTCATAGTTATTAAATATATTATGTCCGGCTAAATTAATTGTACCGGTTTGTGACTCCTAAGTACCGAAAGAATTAAGTGATACCTTAGCTAAAAACATTTATAAAACAATTTCTGGTTTCCAATTTCCATGTTTAATTTAACTACCCTTGTCACGAGAGTGAGAGGATAATTAACACGATTTTTCCACGAGAGTGGGAAATTAATTAAGGCAAGAACCTGCATGCGAGAGTTGGGGTTCAACCCAGATAGTGGTAACGAAACATTAATTTTTAAATACATGAGAGTGTTTTAATAAATTAATTAAACTCAAATTGTTTTCAAAAAGTGTTATTAAATTTAAAGTGCATCCACTAGGTTTAGTAGCATGACTTATTTCATGAACACGAGAGTGTATGTCTCAGGTTTTTAAACAATTAGTTTTTATCGAAATACTTTATATGCCAAGCGATTCACCGAATTCCCGAAGTCCGACTATCACATACCGGTATAACTATTACTATTATTTTTAATTAAAATATTCCCCCCCTAAAACTAAATATTCATCGCTTAGTTAAACAAATTGTAGCATTAGATCGTATGCGATTGATCCTCAGTCTCTGTGGGTTCGATAATCATTTAAAACTAGAACGACTAAACTGTATACTTGCAGTTAGTATCCCAATAGACTCATAAAGTCCCGATCAAGTTTTTGGCGCCGTTGCCGGGGACTGATTAGTCAATTAAGTACGATTCTTCTATTGTGCGTTTAGACTAGGCAACAGAAAACCCTTTTTCGATTTGTATGCCAAGGACTCGCTCACAAGGCGAACCACTTGACAAATCGATGGACGAACCTGAATGCATCCTTTCCGTAAGACGTGCAGTCAGGGATTACTGTTTAAATCACGCTATTCCTTTACCCAAACCCGAAATCAAGATTGATTCTGAAACAGATTCTAATTCTTCCTCTGAAACCGAAACTAATCCAGAATTAGACATGGCCGAAGAACAAAGGACCCGTCCACTGAAGGAGTACGCAGCTCCATCACAACAAGAACCCCACAACAGCATTACTGCTCCAGCAATAAATCGAAACAATTTTGAGTTGAAACCGTCATTGATATCAGCTATCCAACAACGCCAATTCTCTGGAGATCCTACCGAGGATCCAAACAAACATCTTACAAAATTCGTTCAATTTGCCGACACAGTTATAGCAAATGGTGTCAGTAAAGATGCTATAAGATTATGTCTTTTCCCTTTCTCGCTAAGAGATAGAGCTTGGGCTTGGTTGCATTCCTTGCCATCAAATTCTGTCACTACGTGGGAAGGACTTAAGATTGTATTTTTAGCACGATACTTTCCTACAAGCAAGACTGCTGCACTAAGAGCTCAAATCAACGGATTTAGGCAGAAGGATACTGAATCGCTATTTGATGCATGGGAACGCTACAAAGATATCATATGAATGTGCCCACATCACGGACTAGAAAAACGGCTGACCATCCGCACGTTTTATAATGGACTCTTGTACAACACAAGACTCTCTATAGATGCCGCCGCAGGTGGTACACTAATGGACAAGCCTTATGACAAAGCTAACCAACTCATTGAAAATATGGCTCAAAACCACTATCAGTGGGGAGGAGAAAGAACATATGTGGAGAAAACTCAAACCAAAGGTGGGATGTACGAGATTAGTAGCCTAGATAAAGTTAATGCTAAGGTAGATGCTCTTACCCAAAAAATAGAAAGCTTGACCTTACCTCCTACAGCCACCGTGGCTGCACTTACCCCAAACTGCGAAGTTTGTGGAGTCCCTGGTCATGTTGGAACCGAATGTCAAATCTTAGCAGGAATATCAGTTGATCAGGTAAATTACGCTCAAGGTAATCCTTATGCTAATACCTATAATCCTGGTTGGAAGAACCATCCTAACTCCTCATACAAGAGCAATAACGCTTTATATGCACCTGGCCAAGCACCTGCTGTACCTCCAGGTTATCAAAAACCCGCTGTTAATGTTCCTAACATTCCTAAGAAATCTAACCTTGAAATCCTAATGGAAAATTTTATCGCTAATCAAGCTCAACAAAATAAAGAATTCCTCAATCAAAACGTTCACACCGGTAAACAATTGAAGCTATTAGCAAATAAGGTAGATGCCCTAGCAACTCACAATAAAATGTTAGAAACCCAAATCTCCCAAGTAGCACAACATCAAGCTAGTTCTGCCGCATCTGCTGGTACATTTCCTGGACAGCCGCAACCCAATCCTAAAGGACACGCTAATGCCATCACATTACAAAGTGGGACAGCCCTTGATGGACCAGTAGATCCTAGACTCCAAAATCCGACCATGTATCAGAAACCTGAAAAGGAAGTAGAGAAGTCGAAAGATCAATCTGAGAATGTAGAGGAAGACGCAAATGAGAACAGAGAGGCTTCAGAAAAACCTTACGTGCCTCCACCACCATATAAACCACCAACTCCATACCCTCAAAGACTTGCAAAATCCAAGAACGAGGGGCAATTCAAGAAATTTGTAGAACTTCTGAAACAATTAAACGTTATTATTCCGTTTACAGAAGCTATAACCCAAATGTCGTCATATGCTAAATTCCTAAAAGAAATATTGTCTAATAAGAAAAAAAATCGTTGAAAAGGAAACTGTTATGCTAACTGCCGAATGTAGCGCCATAATTCAAAATAATATGCCTCCAAAGCTAAAAGATCCTGGTAGTTTCTCCATACCATGCGTAATTGGAAAATCTGTCATAGAGAAAGCTCTATGCGATTTAGGAGCAAGTGTTAGTCTAATGCCCTTATCTATTTGCGAGAAGCTCAAACTAGGTGACATGAGACCTACCAAGATGTCCCTACAACTAGCCGACAGATCAGTCAAATTCCCTGTTGGTATGCTAGAAAACATCCCTGTCCGAATAGGATAATTTTACATACCGACTGACTTTATAATAATGGACATCAAGGAAGATTCAAACATTCCCATCATACTAGGAAGACCATTTTTAGCTACTGTAGGAGCCATCATTGACGTTAAGAAAGGAAAGCTTACCTTCGAGGTAGGAGAAGAAAAAGTAGAATTCATTCTTTCCCAATTCTTCAAAGCCCCTGCTATAGATGACTCATGCTGTCTCCTAGATATTATTGATGAATGTGTCAAAGAACTAGAAAGCCAAGAAGACACCTATTCTGGGATGCTGAAGATTCTGACACCAACTATCCTCAAGGATGATGGCTGGAAACAAGAACATCTAGATGCCAACCTAAGAGAATGTTTCGCCTTAACACCCGATCCTACCCCAACTGATAAAAAAACTGGTATAGAACTTAAAATGTTACCTGAAGATCTTAGGTATGAATTTTAAGATAAAGAACTCGAACGGCCAGTTATAGTCAATGCCAATTTAGGGAAGATCGAAACTGAAAAACTTCTTAGTGTGTTAAGGAAGTATCCAACCGTGTTAGGCTATAATATATCAGATCTAAAAGGAATAAGCCTTTCTCTCTGTATGCACCGCATTATGTTGGAGGAGGACTGCAAGACTTCTAGAGAACATCAAAGACGAATAAATCCTATCCTAAGTGAAGTCGTTAAGAAAGAAGTGCAGAAACTACTAGAGGCATGAATCATATACCCAATATTAGATAGTAACTAGGTCAGTCCAGTTCACATGGTGCCTAAGAAAGGAGGTGTTACAATTATAACAAACACAAAAGGCGAATCGGTAGCACAACATACCCAAACAGGATGGAGAATGTGTATTGATTACAGAAAACTAAACAAAGTTACACGCAAGGACCATTTCCCATTACCATTCATTGATCAAATGCTTGAGCGCTTAGCCAAACATTCCCATTTCTGCTATCTTGACGGATACTCAGGATTCTTCCAAATTCCCATTCATCTTGATGATCAAGAGAAAACCACGTTCACATGTCCCTATGGTACCTTTGCATACCAAAGAATGCCATTTGGACTATGTAACGCACCTGCAACTTTCCAATGATGCATGATGGAGATTTTCGCAGATTTTTTAGACGAAATTATAGAAGTATTCATGGACGATTTTTCTGTCTGTGGGGAACGTTTTGACGGATGTTTATCAAATCTTGAATTAGTATTGAAATGTTGTGTCAATGTCAACCTAGTGCTCAATTGGGAAAAATGTCACTTCATGGTGAGACAAGGAATTGTGTTGGGTCACATTGTATCAAACAGAGGGATTGAAGTCGATAAAGCAAAAATCGAAATTATCAAAAACCTTCAACCACCCAAAACAGTTAGAGAATAAGAAGTTTTCTAGGACACGCTGGTTTTTACCGACGTTTTATAAAAGATTTCTCTAAAATCACTAAGCCACTAACTGAATTATTAATGAAAGAAGCCGAGTTTATTTTCGACGATAAATGCTTAAACGCATTTGAGACGCTTAAGGAAGCCTTAATTTCAACACCTATTATGCAACCTCCTGATTGGAACCTACCATTTGAAATAATGTGCGATGCGAGCGATTATGATGTAGGCGCAGTCCTAGGACAACGCAAAGATAAAAAGATTTACGCTATCTACTAAGCAAGCAGAACACTCGATCCCGCACAAATGAATTACGCCACTACGGAGAAGGAACTCTTAGCTGTTGTATTCGCATTGGATAAATTTTGTTCCTACTTAGTGGGCGCCAAAATCATTATTTACACGGATCATGATGTGATCCGATACTTCCTAAGTAAGAAAGATGCCAAACCGCGACTACTCAGATGGATCTTACTAGAGTTTGACTTGGAAATAAAAGACAAAAGAGGGACTGAAAACGTGGTAGCAGACCATTTATCAAGATTAGATGGAATCCAAACCGAGAGTGTTCCCATAAACGAAGATTTCCCTTATGAACGCCTTATTGCTAAACTAGAGATAGCTCCTACCGACAGTTTAGATCAACACAATGAACCTTTAACAACTGCGGTAGTAAAAGCCATTTGTACCAACACCACATTACCATGGTACGCTGATTTCGTCAACTATCTAGCCGTCGATGTTTTACCACCCGATTTAACGTACCAACAGCGGAAGAAATTCTTCCATGATCTTAAACACTACTTTTGGGATGAACCATTACTCTTTAAAAGAGGCACCGATGGTATCTACCGTCGCTGTGTTCCTAACGATGAAATAGACGACGTCATTGCCCATTGCCATTCCTCCCCTTGTGGTGGACACGCTAGTACATCCAAAACTTGTGCAAAAATACTTCAAGCTGGCTTCTTTTGGATTACTTTATGGAAAGACGTCCACGTAGCAATTATGAACTGTGATAGATGTCAACGCACAGGGAATATATCTAGGCGCGACGAAATGCCGCAAAAAGGAACTCTCGAAGTAGAAAATTTCGATGTGTGGGGAATTGATTTCATGGGACTGTTCCCCGCATCTTTTGGAAATAAGTATATATTGGTAGCTGTTGACTACGTTTCAAAATGGATTGAAGCCATCGCTGCACCCAAAAGCGATACACGAGTGGTACTTAAACTATTCAAGCATGTTATCTTCCCACGATTCGGTGTGCCAAGACTAGTAATCAGTGATGGTGGTTCCCATTTTATCTCTAGAATTTTTGAAAAATTACTTTCAAAATATGGCGTTAAACATCGCATAGCCACACCATACCATCCTCAAACGAGTGGACAAGTGGAAGTGTCAAATAGGGAGATAAAACAAATCCTTGAGAAAATCGTAGCCACATCCAGAAAAGATTGGTCCTCCAAGCTAAACGATGCTCTTTGGGCATATAGGACAGCTTTTAAAACCCCTATCGGAACAACGCCGTTTAAACTAGTTTATGGAAAATCTTGTCATTTTCCAGTAGAATTAGAACATAAAGCTTACTTGGAAATTAAAACCCTTAACTTAAATTACAAGATTGCTGGCGAGAAACGAATATTAGATATCCATGAATTAGAAGAATTGCGTTTAGACGCTTATGAAAATGCTAGAATTTATAAAGAAAGAACAAAAAAATGGCACGATAAGCATATCTCGCGGAAAGAATTTAAGGAAGGAGACATCGTACTCCTATTCAACTCTAGACTGTAACTTTTCCCGAGAAAATTACGTTCCAGATGGTCAGGACCGTTCGAAATTAATAAAGTTTTCCCAAGTGGTGCGATAGAAATTAAAGGAAATTCCATCGAACCATTCATAGTCAATGGCCAGCGCTTAAAGCACTACTTTAACATCGGAAATCTAAACTATTCGGCTTATCTTCAGTTAAGTGAGCCACCTACCCCGATACCTAACTGAATAGGTACTATCTGTCGAGCCATCGACATAAAACAAAGGCGCTTCATGGGAGGCAACCCATGTTTTCTTTTAATTATTTTTATTATTTTAATATGTTTTTATTTTTCTTTTCTTTTTTCTTAATCTTTAAAACTTTCATGTTGCATCTCTTACTCCTTTTTATTTTATTTTTCTTCTATTTTTATTTTTCCTTTTAACTTTCTTTTTCTTTTTGATTTAACTTCGACATTTTTAACCTGAAAATACTAACTTAGTTTTTCAAACATTTATTAAATATTTTTCAGGGGGTAATTCTTTAGCTTTCATATTTAGATCCATGGCACGAGTAAATTACATGAATATCACCTTGAGAAGCAGGCACCAGAGAAGACGCTTTGAGGATCTGGCTGAGCGTGAAATGTGCCCTACAATTTACGCTGATGACCATGCTATGACTGCTCTAGGCATTCGTGAGAGTGTCATGTATCTGCTACACCAGATAGGCTGGGACACTGCTCCTATTCGGAGACGGTATTGTACCTATAGGAAGCTAACCCTTGAGTTCCTGAGCACACTGAGCTACCTTCCAAATCATGGGTTAGGTTTCAACCGTGGGTTGATCACCTTCAGGTTGTTTGACATGGACTACCGCTATAACCTTAGGGAGTTTTCTAACCTGTTAGGATTCCCTTTTGGCCCTGATGTTATTACTATGACCCAGGAGGATCTCTTGCTTAATTCTGACCTTGATTTTTTCTGGGGTAGCATTGCTGGCAATAACCATCCAGAGCCGTCTGACCTTTATTCTGAGTCCATCCACAACCCGGCTATCAGGTACTTTCATAAGATCATCGCCCATACCCTTTTTGGTAAAGAGAAAAATGTTACATTTGTGTCACGTGATGAGATCTTCATTATGTACTGTGCTTCTCAGAGTCGTCCAGTAAACGGTGCCGCTTATATGCTAGCTAACATGGAGCGTATTATACAAACTCCGAATGCACCAATCTTGTTGGGTGGTTTAGTCACTATGATCTCTAATGCCATTGGACTCCGAAGGCCTATGCTAGGATCAACACCGCATTATGGAATAAAGCCAATGAACATTGAATTTTGCTTCAACACCAGTTTTGTAGGGAATCTTGGGCCAGATGAATTCGAGCTGTTAATTAATCATGAGACTGTCCACCAGTTTATGCTCCCGAACCTTATCACTAGTGTCCACAATAGAGAAAACTGGCTTTTTGACCTCCACCATCCTGCTACACCGCCTTCATCTCCTTCCACTGTTGACATCTACGAAGTACCCAACACCTCTCACGATGCTGAAGACCCTGCAACACCACCGGGATACCACCAGTTTCCCGATCCTTGGGAGCAGCAAGCAGCTTCTACTGAGACCACCACCCAGGCTCCAGAGATCCCACCACCGCATCCACCTACTGTTACCCTACACTCTTTGCATGAAGAAATTACTGAAATGCGGGGCGAGCTTACATCTCTACGAGTGGATTTCATCGCTTTCATGGATTTGGTGACCGACCAGCTGGATTTCATGCACCAGTATATGTTCCCTACTCCCCGTGGCTAAAGATTGTCGTTGTTATCTTGATTTGTTCTTCTCTCGCATTTGTGCATACAGTGAGGTCACTGTTTAGTTTTAGTGTGGGGGAGGAATCTAGTTTGTTCTAGCATTTTATCATTTTTTATTTTTTAAGTTATTTTTATTTCCAAACAATTCTTATGGATTAATGCAATTTCAATTATTTATCAAGTTTTATCGCCCTAATGTCATTATTTTATTTTCATTCATGTATTTCATTTTCAGTATATTTTTTTAATTTTTTTAATTTACTGTTTACGTTTTCTGCAAATATTATTTCATTAGTGTGTTGGTAAATATTATCTTAAATTATAATATTAGAATATTTCAAAATTCAAAATTATAATATTAAGAAAATAATAAAAAATATATAAACATATGTAACGGTCTTGTAACGGTATTCTCATTAATGACATTGAACGCATGACGCTCGTAACACCCACGTGACGAGCGTAACACGCGTTCCACCGTGTTACGCCCGTCACACCCTCGTGACGACCGTCACGCGCACAATATATCAGAACGGCAATTACAGAGCCGTTCCAACCATTGTCTTCAAAACCCACAAAACCTCTATTGCTGCAAAATCACGTAACATACCCACTCCACTCCATTTTTTAAAACTTCCAACATTCTCAACCAACTACTCCATTCTCATTCCGTTTTACAAACACCATGGCCAACAGTCAACAAGCTCCCGCTCTCACTTTCAGATCCGGCGAATAAGGAGAAACCCAACGGGTCAAATTTCAGAAGTTTGAATGCCGAGGTCTCCAACCTACACGGTATGTGGATCGTGACTGTTTGAGGAGTTTGGGACTACTTGACAGTGTCCGACAATTGTTGCAGAGTGTGGATTTATGGAACCTGTGCCGCGAACCGCGACCGATTTATGAATCTCTAACCCTTGAGTTTTTTAGTTCCTTTGTATACATCACTCCGCCAGGTGCCACGAACCAACTGTCAGGCCTGGCCAAGTTTCATATGTTTGGCATAGAGCACGAGCTGCCCCAATCCGACATCGCACGGATTTTAGGCTTTTGTTCTGACGAAGGTGTCCATCTCTGGGTGCCGGATATTTTTGGTGAGGAAGCTTTCAACTTATGGCACAGTATGACAAATATCTGTGCCGGATCCTACGACCACCTCAATGCCACCCACATTCATAATCCGGACATCCTCTATTTCCACCGCATCCTCAGCAACACAATCTTCGCCCGTGACAGCAACCACAAGCTCAACTCCAAGGAGCTCTTCTTCATGCATTGCGCGTTCACCGGGAAAAAGATCAACGCCGCCCCGCTCTTACTGGCTCACATCCACTCTATTTGTGCTAGAGGCAGAAAACCCTTTTATTTTGGAGGGTTGGTCACTTCACTTGCCATAGCTCTGAACTATGGTGTTGCTCTCGCGAATATGCCTTCTATGGCACCGGCTTTGCTGACTTTGGATCACTGCAAGGCCGCACATCTCATTTATGAGCGGGAGGATGACAGATTCCACCCTGTGATCAGAAACACTGTTTATCAGAACATCACTTTGCCTTGCAGGGACCGAATCGATCCACGAAACCGAGCTAACTGGTTGTTCAATCCTACAGCTCCCGCGGGGCGTGCTCCCACTCATGAAGACCAGCCTAATGCCCCCGCGGATGAAATGCAAGAAGAGCTGGACAGTGCTCCTCCCGTCCAAGACATTCCAGGACCTTCATCTGCACCACCTCCTATTACTCTTGAAGAGGTCCTCCGCGCCATTCATATGCAAAACCAAATGAGCGCAGCGCTTGAAAGAAGACAACATGAGCAATATGAGTATCTGTGCGCTCAAAACACTCAGATCTTGACTGGACAGTGGAGCATGAATGAGAGGTTAGATGAGGCCCTGTCAGAGCTCAACGCCTTAAGGCTGGACGTCAGCACCCTTGGTTTCCAGGATACTGACACAGAAGCCACTCCTACCAGACGCTCTTGCACCAGGAGTAGAGGACAGGGTCACCAGTAGTTTTCTTTATTTTTCTATGTAGTTTATTATTTTTTCTATTTCATTTCCTTTCCTTTTGTTTTTGTAATTGTACTTCCCCGCCTATATACCGCAACATTGAGGACAATGTCGGATTTAGTGTGGGAGAGGTACCTTTCCATCTTTTATAAACTAGTAAATTTTTATGATATGTCTCGATTCAAATTCTTCGCTTTATTTAGCCATACCGAAAATTTTTATCTTCGCATTAGCCCGACATACCTATTTTAACAAAATCCCAGTTGAGGAAGCCGAAAACGACATAACAAGATCGATACGGTTATGACACCGTAGACTTCCTACTTACGAGGTCCGTTTCAATAACCATTATACCGATATCTGGAGTTTTAGTTCTAAAAGTAACCCCTAGTAGTTTATACTAGCAGTCATCACCGTCTTGACACAAACCACGTGGAGAATCGATGAATATAAGTGTTTGATGCCTGATCATTAAAATATCCTTCTTATCTCGCTGCTAAAAGCAAAGAAATTTTGTGCACCAAAATATACGGTCACATATAAGAGTTGAGAAAATAACGAAGGAATCCAGTTGTTGTACCCCAAAATTTGCCCTCCCATATTCCTCAAGATTTGTCAAGAATGATCCTCAAATTATTCAAGATGGCTCAAGAGGTAGACAGTCAAACCACCTCCTAAGACAGTCAAAATTAGGGTTTTGGTTCTTTCAAGGAATTTGGGGTTTTCAATGGTTCAACCAAGTCTCATAGGACTATATACATTCTCAAGCACCTACATGCCAAGTTTCAAGACTCACAGTGCTAATTTGCACAGTCAAAAGCTCCATTTGACCTACAGTCAACTACAAGGGCAAAATGGTCATTTTGTAATCAAAAGTCGGAATTTTTGGTCAACATCTTATTTTGAGTCCAAAATCATCATTTGATCAAGTCTTGATCATGATTCCACAAGAATAGCTCAAAAATCATCAAGATGCAAAAAGTTACTATTTTTGGACAGCAGAAAAGTCAACTGTATCTTGACCAGGGCATAACTTTTTCATGGTTCATCAGAAAAATTCCATCCAATGCTCATTTTGAAGGGGATGCCATTTCCTACAATCCATCTTCACACTCCAAATTCAATAAATGCACTCACAAGAAGCTACCAATTTTTACATTATAGGTCAAATTCAAAAGTCAACAAAAGTACATTTTGAGTCAAAGGCCATAACTTGAGATTGGTAAATCCAAATGACATGGTACCAAAGGAATTGGTTAGAGGACTTCAAGAGCTTTCCAAAATGTCCAAGAACATGTTCATATGATTAAAATTGAGCAAGTTGTGCATTGGAGAAGTTGGGAAATTTTCATGAATTTGCAAAAGTCAACTTTGCTCAAAACACCTTATTTTTGCTAATGGGCCTCAAATCTCTTCTTGAAACTTCAACCATGACCTATGCACGACCCATAAAGCTTAATTGAATTTATTTTCTTATTTTTATTGATTAATTGGATTTTTAATTAATATTAATTCATTTAATTAATTTAAATTGTAGGAAAATGCATGTTTTGATTTTTCAATCAATTTGTGAAGCAAATATGGTCAAGATATGCTGGCAAATTCGTGCACAAGTCAAAGATACAAAAATCTCCAAATTTGGCAACATTATTCAATCATGAAGAATCAAAAATATTTGATTTCCAATCAAAGATTTAAACTTGAATGCACATGGATTGGATCAAATTTTTTGACCTAATTTGTTTCCTTTATATGGATGCAAGCTAACCTGACCTAGGGGACGTGAAAAAAGCTGCAGAAACACCCCATACAATTTCAAGAATTTTCAAGAAAAGTCAAAACTTGTTCTTGCAACCTAGACTAATTCAAGGCATTTTAACCATTCAAATACATTGCAGGAGATCCCAGGAAGGTTTTGCAATCAAATTCAGTCCTTAAAGCTCAAAGAATCGTCCTAGACAGTTTCACGGTTTGCACCTTTTATTCAAAACCGTATTGCTTAATTCCTGTGCATTTAACATGTTTTCTTGATTGTTTTGCATTGCTAGAAACCATATGAAGCTGATGGAATGGTGAATTGAATTATAATGTCCTTAATCAAAAGATGCCATGAACGATTTTTTAGGGTTCTTGAGTTTTCAATTAGGGCTTTCTGAACCGGGCAAAATTAGGACTCATGAGATACATGACTGAATTCGTGTGGCCAAGACGAACAAGCCCAATACCTCGCGAAATATTTATATGTACTGAGCTTCTATTCGCTATTTTCTATTGCAGGAATTAGTGGGGGTTAAAAACCCCCGCTATCTGATGTTATTTACACAGGAAAAACGAGGAAGACGATGATGTGTTGATACTTCATTGGACAATTTGAAAAAGCGCGCGTTATTTTTCTTTTTACAGCATATTGAGTTGATTGCCAATATAATAATTGCTTATCATTATAATAATAAAAGGACGCAGGTGGTGGAGTGGTAAACGTGTTGATCTGGAAGCATTGGGACCTGGGTTCGAACCCCAGGTCCCCCAAATATTTGTTATAATTTTTCTTTAGGTGATTGTGTGTGACGCAGCAGGCATAGCATACTACGCACCTCTAATCCCAGCACGCCATGTGTCTTCAAACTCAACTCCAATGGCCTGGATGGAAGGACTATCCTAGTCCTCAGTCAACAAACGCATAGCTAATCCAGAAAGTCAAGCAGGCTGGAAACAATTGGGCTTCAGATTTCCAAACACACCTCCTAATTGGGCCAACACCCCCTGGGTTATTTTCTTTTATTTTCTTCTTTTATATTTTTCACCTAATTATTATTATTATTATTAGTTAATTAACCAAATTAATTTTTTCATAATAAATTCAGAAAACTAAAATATAATATTTATTATTATTATTTATTAAAATTAATTTCACCCTTAATTAGCTATTTTGTAAATAAATACTAACATAATTAATTTAGTTTCTAATAAGGTTAATTTTAATATTTTCACAATAAATAAAATTAATATAGAATTAGGGTTTTTGATGACTTTTAATCATGTTTTCTTTTTTATTTATTTCCTTAAAACATAAAAAACTCAAAAAAATATTTCTTTTATTTAATTAATTAATTAGTTTAGGATTAACTTAATTAAATGCAAAATAATAAAAACTTCCTTCTTTCTCAAAAAAAGGGTCAAAACCCTAAAACGTTCCGATTCAATTTTTTCTCGCGCATGTGATTTATTCTTGATTAATTTTTGATCCATTATTATGTAATTGTTCCGAGGATGTAATAGCTTTAATTAGGACCTTTTTCTCGCTTTTATTTATTTCTTGCAATTTACTTTTCAAGGGTTTGTTTTTGGCGCGGTAAATACCCGACACCTTGTAATAGTTTAGCTTTATTTTCGGCAACTATTAACTTCTAGATGTATGCTAATTAGGCTATGCATGACAAGACTTCTCTTAAATTAAAATCAATCGTAGCTCACCATAACATGTACAAAGATAACATAAACTGAAACCTGACACACTCACACATGCCACTCTTAGGGTACGCCTCACTTGGTTGCCTCGACGTGGTCATTGAGTATAGGGTGTTTTAGAGGTCGCCCTCCTGTCTAAAGATCAAAGTTGCCTCGAAACGGTTGCCTCGATAAAAAACGATCTAAGACATTAGGGTTACCGCTAAGGCGTCCTACTATTGCTTTGGTGACCACATGTCCCTATAATCGAATTGACCCGAAACTCCAACGACGGTGCTTCCTACTTCTCAATAGTGGGATAGTACTGTCTAAAGGACATTTACACAGCTTAATTTCTTTTGAGTAGGTAGAGGTTTTTAGATACTTGCTCTTTCAAAACAAAAATACTTTTTGCACCTACACTTTTCAAACAAAAGTTTTCAAACAACACTTCATACACTCTTGAGGACAGATACAAGAGTTAATTCGAAGTTTTCAAACAAAACTTTTCAAAACCCATAAACACAAGAAAAGCAAAACCTTTTGAAAACCTAGTGAGCAAGTACCTAAGAGCCCGTGGATAACCACGGATAGAAAGGGTGCTAACACCTTCCCTTTCTATAATCTACTTCCCGAACCCGAGAAACATCTCGAAAAGGAATTTTGCTGTGCTTTTGTCCTTTCCTTGTTGGAGAAAATAAAAGACGGTGGCGACTCTTGCTTACCGCGACATTTTGTGAGAACAAACCCAAACGCGAACCAGCATTAAAAAACAGTCAGTTCTATTTCCACCGATCACAGAACTGGCGACTCTGCTGGGGAGAATAATAAGTGAGGTGTACCTTAGGATTAGATCACTTGTGTTTTCAATTGTATGCCTTATATGCTTTAATTTTGTAGGCTTGTATCGGAGTTTTATAGATCCTAACCCGGATCTGGGGTACCCTTTTTTAGGTAAGTAGCAATAAACTGTGAGGGACCTGTCCGGCATAGACCAACACGGGTGAAGAAGTAGCTATGTTGGTGTGACACCTTGGTCTGTACCGATATCCCTTGTGTTGGAACGAGGAGAATATGGGTCTTCTGAGGAGTCATTAAGCACCAACTGACCTTAGAACCTTAAATTGACCAACTTGGCCATAGAACAGTAGCAGCATGCTACACTCGTTGAGACTAAACTCTCGCGATGGTTCCGACCGCAAGAAAAGGTTGCCAAACTAGAATTATGACCGATTGAGGGTAGTCAGTGATATTGAGATCCTCTAGAACCCGGTTACTATTTTTAGGACAGGTCTTAACCAACTGAAACTGAAAGAGGGTAGTACCTAAGCTTCATGCCAGCCTGAAATCTAAGGGCTCTTTTGTGTGACTTGTGCGCCTTCAAATCTGAACTACTTGCACATTCTTGTTATCTGACAACATGAGTTCCTTGCAAGTTTTTGTTTACAGTCCTTATCCAATAATTTGGACTCATTGCAGGGCTTACTTACATCACCCCACACACCACTTCACGCATAGCATACACATCATAACATCATACCATAGCATTTCCTTAACCATTTCAAGGATCTCAAAGGTTTGTGATGCAGGTCATGATGAACCAAATGTCTAGCAAGGGGCAAAGGGGATTTATTTTCCTCTAGCCAAGGTTGTTTGGAGATCAAAACATGATAACTTGAGTCAGGGGCTATGACCCACTCGATATGGTGAGCTTGACTCTTGAAGAAGGACTCTCAACAACATGAAGTTCCTTCAATCAAGCTACCAGATTCAAATTCTAACAAGTTTCTTTGTTTATCCCGCGAGATCCTTGAAAACATTGCATACATATATCATACATATCATTACATTAAAGGTACCCTTTTTACAGGTCACTTATCTTCTTCGCTGTTTATTTCAGCAATCATCATGTCTTCTGAACCTTCCACTGAACAAGCTATCAAGGCCCTCCAAGACCAGAATGCCCAGTTCCAAGAGTTGGTTATGAGCCTAGCCAGGGGTCAACAGGAGTTGAAGACTCTGATTCTGAAGAAGAAGAAGAAGAAGAGGATCGTCTTGTTCAACACTGGACGCAAATTTGGGAATGGATTGCAGAATGAGGTTGATCTGACTACTTCCTCTGTAGGGAAAGACAGACCACAAGAGAGAAGGGTTCCTAGTCCCGTGGTCTCCGACAACGAGGCGGATTATGACAAAGAGCAGTATCCTCCTGCTGAGGATAGGTATAAACAGCTGGAGGACCGCTTAAGTGCTATGGAGATACAGAATGTGCCCGGGTTGGACTTTGGAGACCTAGGCTTATCCTCTGGGGTGGTGATTCCCCATAAGTTCAAGGCACCTGCTTTTGCTAAATATGACGGAGCCTCCTGCCCAAAGCTGCATCTCCGGTCGTATGTAAGGAAGATCCAACCTTACACTGCTGACAAGAATTTGTGGATCCATTTCTTTCAGGATAGTCTTTCAGGGACTCAACTCAAGTGGTTCTATCAGCTGGATGGGGCCAGTATCCGTAACTGGGAAGATTTGGCTACTGCGTTCTATAAGCAGTATCAGTATAATTCCGACCTCAATCCTACGCGTACCCAACTCCAGGGTATGTCACTAGGGACGGGTGAAGGATTTAAAGAGTACGCCCAAAAGTGGAGAGACCTGGCTGGAAGGGTGCAGCCACCTTTGACTGATCGTGAGTTGGTTGATATGTTTCTGGGAACCCTGCCTGGTCCGTTCTTTAACCATTTGATTGGAAATTCTTCAGCTGGATTTACAGACCTTATCTTGACTGGTGAGAGAATTGAAGCTGGTATCAAGTCTGGGAAAATACAGAAAGGTGCCTCCTCGAGCACTGGAAAGAAGCCCTTCAAGAAGGAATCCAGTGCTGTCTACGATTCAAGGAGACAGAATAGACCGGAACGCCGCCAAGCTGTCAACGCGGTGGTTATTTCAAAACCTGCTGCTGCTCCTCAGCATCACAACCAGCAAAGGGGTGAGAGACCTAGAAGGCAGTTCACTCGCCTCAGCATGACCTTGTCCCAGATATTACCGCAGTTACTGACAACCAATCTGGTGACTATAAAAGAAGCTCTGAAGGTTGTAAACACAACATCCCCAAAGTACAATCCTAACACCCGCTGCGCTTATCACTCTGACAGCCCAGGGCATACTACGGATGATTGTTGGGCTCTGAAGAATAAGGTTCAGGACCTAATTGATGCCAAAGAGATAGAGTTCGAGGCGCCCGAAAGGCCCAATGTCGTGACTGCTCCCATGCCCAAGCATGGAGTGAATGCTGTAGAGGAAGACCTGTTTGTAGCCTCTGTGGATGATATTGTTACTCCGCTGATGACCGTTAAGAGGAACCTGTTGCTAGCCGGTTTATTTCCGAGATGTAGTGAAGGTTTCCATTTGTGTTCCGTTTCACCTACTGGTTGCCCATCTTTGAAGTCAGGTATCTAAAACCTGATGGATAATAAAGAAATCCTGTTTGAAAAGATTGATGTTCCTGCTACCCCTACTGAAGAAGTTTCCATTGTTACTATTTTCAACAATTCTCCCAAGGCTCCCTCGAGGAAGCCTGTCAGAATTACGCCTGTTCAGAAAATTGCACCCATAATCATCACTGTGCCGGGGCCTATTCCCTACACATCCGACAAAGCTGTCCCGTGGCACTATGGGGCAGATGTTTGAGTTCTTGGGGTTAAGCAAGAGTTTGATACTAATTCCGGCATCAGCAACATCACCGGGCCTGCTAAAGTCACCCGCAGTGGTAGACTTTTCTCACCAGATATTGCGCCACCAACTATCCAGAGACCTGTTGTCATTTCACCTACAAATATACTTATTTCCCTCCCTGATCAAGTTCTTAGTTCTACCCCTATTGTCGAGTCATCTGACGCTCGGGGCAAAGGGATCGCTACTGATATGCTTGCCCAGACGGAGGCACCGAAGACAACCACTGTTGAAGCTTCTAAACAGGAGATGGAAAAGATCCTGAAGATCATTAAGAAGAGTGATTTTAACGTAGTTGAGCAACTGGGGCACACCCCATCAAAAATTTCTATGCTATCACTGTTGTTGTGTTCAGAGGCCCATGCCAAGGCCCTGATTACCTTCCTGAAGACGGCCCACGTGCCACAAGAGACATCAGCTGATCAGTTCACCGATTGTGTGGCCAACTTAACTGCTGATAATGGTTTGGGTTTCTCCGACGCTGATCTGACTGCTAAAGGGAAGAACCATAACAATGCCTTGCATGTCTCCATTGAATGCAGGGGCACTACTTTTGCACATGTGTTGGTTGACACTGGGTCCTCATTGAACGTCTTGCCCAAGAAAGCTCTAGACAGGTTGGATTGCAAAGGGTTGGAGCTAAAGCCAAGTAACATTGTTGTTCGGGCCTTTGACGGGTCTAAAAGAATGGTGTATGGCGAGGTTGATATTCCAATCAGAGTTGGTTCTCAGGTTTTCGATTCCACATTCCACGTGATGGACATCCGACCATCCTATTCTTGTTTGTTGGGTCGTCCCTGGATCCATAAGGCTGGAGCTGTGACCTCCACACTACATCAGAAGCTGAAATACCCGGTCAAAGGGAAGATTGTGACAGTTCAGGGGGAGGAAGAGTATATGGTCAGCCACCTCAACTTGTTCCGGTACATAGAAATGGATGGGGAGTTCATTGAGACCCCATTTCAACACTTTGAAGAGGTGCCTCAGACACTGGCGTCAGCTGAGACTATGGTTGAAGATTCTCCTTTGAAGATGGCTTCCTTAAAGGATGCTCGGGCTGTCATTGAGAAGGGTGAGTGTGCAAACTGGGGACGACTTCCTGATTTCACTCAGAAGACTGACAAGTTTGGTTTGGGTTTCACTGCAGAAGCTCAGAAGGTTGTTCGTAGGGCAAAGACTGGAAGACCTCCTGTGTTCATCAGCAACTCGGGAGTAAATACCATCGAAGGTGACGTGGAGGAATCTGAATTCGACAGTTGGATCTACCCTATGACCAACGGTGGACCAAGCAACTGGACAGCCAAAGACTTCATCCCTATTACTTTTTTTACCCAGTAATGAACTCCTTTGTTTTGAATTTGTAATAGACAAAATTGTGAAACTTTATGGCTCGGTGTCTTACCCGGGGCACCGTGGCTTCATTTGTGAGGGCTTTTTGTGTGTCATTTTCATATATCATTAATAAAAGCATTGGACATTTTGCATTTCAAATCTTGCGCTCCTTGTCTTTCTTTATTATATATTGCAAAACAACTATATTTACACACACTCACATATACAAGTCCCAATCCACTCTGGATCTCACTGGTAACGACTCTGCTACTGCCACTAATAACTTCAAAAATCCGATCAACTTAGCCGAAGACGGAGGTGAAGATGATTGGAAGTGCCTGGTGAGCTTGCAAGACTGTTACTCCAGGAAGAGAGGGCCATTCAGCCACATGAAGAACCAGTGGAAACAGTGAATTTGGGTACTAAGATAGACAAAAAGGAAGTCAAGATTGGTGCCAATCTGGAGTCTAGTATGAAACAACGGTTGATTCAGATGCTGCATGACTACGTGGAAATCTTTGCCTGGTCTTACGAAGATATGCCTGGGTTGGATACCGACATTGTGGTTCATCACCTGCCTACCAAGGAAGAATGCCCTCCGGTAAAACAGAAGGTTCGTCGTATGCGTCCAGAGATGTCCGAGAAAATCAAAGCTGAGGTTATGAAACAATTTGACGCCGGTTTTCTAGCAGTGACTTCTTACCCTCAGTGGGTTGCCAATGTGGTTCCAGTGCCGAAGAAGGATGGTAAGGTCAGAATGTGTGTTGATTACAGGGATTTGAACAGGGCGAGCCCTAAGGATGATTTCCCTCTGCCTCACATTGACGTTCTAGTTGATAATACTGCTCAGCATAAGGTATTCTCCTTCATGGACGGGTTCTCCGGTTATAATCAAATCAAGATGGCTCCTGAAGACATGGAGAAGACCACTTTTATTACTCAGTGGGGCACCTTCTGTTACAAGGTCATGCCTTTTGGGTTGAAGAATGTTGGTGCAACCTATCAGCGTGCCATGGTTGCTCTGTTTCATGATATGATCCATCACGAGATTGAAGTATACGTCGACGATATGATTGTGAGGTCCCAAACTGAGGAGGAACACCTTGACCATCTACAGAAGCTGTTTGACCGGTTGAAGTTGTACAAATTGAGGTTAAACCCGAACAAGTGCACCTTCGGGGTGAGATCTGGAAAACTACTAGGTTTCGTCGTAAGCGACAAAGGTATTCAAGTGGACCCTGCCAAAGTGAAAGCCATACAAGAGATGCCAGTTACCAAGACAGAGAAAGTGGTCAGAGGCTTTCTGGGACGGCTGAACCACATTGCCCGATTCATCTCGCACCTAACTGCTACTTGTGAACCAATCTTCAAGCTGCTGAAGAAAGATCAAGTAGTACGTTGGAACGATGAATTCCAGGCCGATTTCGAAAGAATCAAAGAGTATCTCCAAGAGCCACCTATTCTTATGCCACCGGTTGAAGGGAGACCTCTAATCTTATACTTGACAGTACTCGCCAACTCAATGGGATGTGTGTTGGGGCAGCATGACGAGTCTGGCCGAAAAGAGCATGCCATTTATTACCTCATCAAAAAGTTTACCGACTGTGAGACCCGATACTCACTGCTTGAGAAAACTTGCTGCGCTTTGGTATGGGCTGCTCGCCGGCTAAGGAAGTATATGTTGACTCACACTACTCTGTTGATTTCAAAGATGGATCCAATCAAGTATATCTTCGAAAAGCCTGCCTTGTCCGGAAGAATAGCAAGATGGCAGATGATCTTGACTAAGTATGACATCCAGTACACGACTCAAAAAGCAATCAAGGGTAGTGTGTTGGCAGACCATTTGGCACATCAGGCAGTGGACGATTACCAGGCTATGAACTTCGAATTTCCAAACGAGAATATGATGGTAGTGACTGATTGTGAAGTACCTGGACCAGATGAAGGACCTGAGGAAGGATCCCGATGGTCTATGCACTTTGACGGAGCCTCAAACGCTTTGGGTAGCGGTATCGGCGCTGTGATCATATCCCCTAAAGGCTCTCATACTCCACTCACCGCCCGACTATGTTTCAACTGCACCAACAACATGGCGGAGTATGAAGCATGCATCATGGGTCTTCAAGCTGCAATTGACCTAAGGATCAAGTTTCTGAGTGTCTTCGGAGATTCCGCTCTCGTGATCAGTCAGATCAAAGGCGAGTGGGATACGAAACACCCAAATCTTATTCCTTACAAGGAGTATGTGTTGACGTTGCTTCCCCATTTCGAGGAAATAACCTTTGAACACTTCCCAAGAGAAGAGAACTAGTTAGCGGACGCGCTAGCTACGATGTCTTCTATGTTCAAAGTCAAATGGGACATAGAGGCTTCCCGGATCATTATTTGGAAATTTGATGAACCTGCACATTGCTGTGATCTTGAGACCGAAGAGGTAACAGAAAAGCCTTGGTACCATGAAGAGAAGAGGTACCTTGAAGCTCAAGAATACCCCGAGGGCGCATCTGTCAATGACAAGAAGTTTCTGAGAAGGTTCGTGACAAAGTTCTTCCTCAGCAATGACATTCTTTACAAACGAAACCATGATTCAACCTTACTGTGTTGTGTGGATAAAATCGAAGCAGAAAGGATCATGGCAGAGCTGCATGAAGGTACCTTCGGAACGCATTCCAGTGGACATACCATGGCAAAGAAAATCCTTCGGGCAGGATATTATTGGTCCACAATGGAAGCCGACTGTTATCAGCACTCTCGGATATGTCACAAGTGCCAGGTCTATGCTGATAAAGTGCACATTCCTCCAGTTCCTCTGAACATCTTGACAGCACCTTGGCCTTTTGTAATGTGGGGCATTGATATGATCGGCGAGATCAGACCTACAGCATCTAACGGGCATCGCTTCATCCTGGTAGCGATTGATTACTTCACGAAGTGGGTCGAAGCAGCTTCCTTTGCCACCGTAACCAAGAACGTCGTGGCACGGTTCATTCGGCACAACCTGATCTATCGATACGGTGTACCAGAGAGGATCATTACAGACAATGGTACCAATCTTAACAACAAGATGATTACTGAGCTCTGCGAGCAATTCAAGATACAGCACCACAACTCTTCTCCCTACCGGCCGAAGATGAATGGGGCTGTAGAAGCAGCTAATAAAAACATCAAGAAGATTGTGCAGAAGATGACAGTGACCTATAAAGATTGGCACGAGATGTTACCATTTGCTCTTCATGGGTACTGTACCTCAGCATGGACGTCAACAGGGGCAACACCTTATTCCTTGGTATATGGCATGGAGGCAGTCCTGCCCATTGAAGTTCAGATACCCTCTCTCCGGATCATGAAGGATGCAGGTTTGAGCGAAGATGACTGGATTCAGACCCGGCTTGATCAACTAAACCTAATCGACAAAAAGAGACTCACTGCTATTTGTCATGGTCAGACGTACCAAAAACGGATGATCAAGGCATTTAACAAGAAAGTCAGACGATAAGAGTATCAAGTCGGAGACCTGGTAATTAAGCGCATCATTTTACGTCAAGGTGATCCCAGGGGAAAATGGACCCTTACGTACGAAGGGCCATTTGTGGTTAAGAACATCTTCTCAGGAGGAGCGATGATTCTAACCACCATGGATGGTGACGACCTTCCTCACCCCGTCAATGCAGACATAGTAAAAAGATACTACGCATAATTTAAATACCCGCTAGGTCGACTGGCCTAGGCAAAAATAAGGGCTTCCCGGCGAACCAAAAGGGTTCGGGCAAAAATAAAGGATGAAAATAAAAAAAAATTTGTACACCCGGCAAGTCGAAAACCTGAAAATGCGGCTTGGGCAAAAATGGGTATCCCAGTGGACTGAAAACCCGAAAGGGCGGTCCAGGAAAAAGTTAGGGATAAGTGTAATACTATGTCTCATTGGATCACCCTGCATCCAGACTTTGGTATCGACTATCAGGCTCAGACGGCACCAGTCAATCAGATTCATCTCCAACTAAGCAGCAAAGTGATGAGACGCTTGAAGATATAAAGGCGATAACAGAGTTGGAACCCAGTGGGATTTTTCACATAGCTGTTTTGTTTCCTTTTCACAAATTGTATAAACTCTATTTTGTTCGACGGCGTTCTCTTACTAGGACGTCAGCCTCTTGTACAAAAAAACGCCTATTTACAGGCAAATTTCAAAATCAATACAAGTTCATTCTTCAGACAAATTGCAAATTGTTTTTCCTTTATCTGTTTTGTTTTGCAAAGAACGTCCAATGTTCATTTTTGATATATGCATTTGACATTAATTGCTTCTCATAAATGTTTTCATGCGAAACAAAGGACTAATTACGGGTGACATCGGAAGTAGGGGCAATAAGAATTGTCTGAGAGGTCTAGTTGCTCTGTCCACCAAGATAGCAAGGTAGGTTCGACTGAAGAATGTAACCAAGATACCTTCACTCCCCAAGAGTAAGACAATAATGGAAGCTCTCCCCACTGAGACTTGCAGCTATGTGCAAATCAGCAATACTCTCCCCAAGCAGAGTTAGTCTACCATCAACCCTAAAGAAGTTGGGTATCCCTAGTAGATCTTAATATTCCCCATCGGAGTATACAGATATTCCTCAGCAAGCATCCCCGACAGAAGTATAAGATTGTTCCCCGATGGAATACAAGATACCCTCAGTGGAACCACTTCCCAACACAGTCTGGAAAGCTCCCCCCAACGGAGTTGAATCATCTTCCCCAGTAGATTCTGGAAGCTTGTCCCCTGCAGAGTACAAGTATCTCTCCCCAGCCATATTCAGAAAGTTATCCCCCACCAGAGTCTCACTGGGTTATCCTCAGCAAGTTGCAATTGAAAGATCATCCCCAGCGAAGTTCTTTCTATCCTCCAGCGGAGTTCATCATTAAAATCCCCCAACAGAGCTTATCAACGGAGTCCCCAACGGAGTTATCGTTAAAATCTCAGCTAAGCATCTCTTTCCACAGAGTAATTCCCCGCAGAGTAATCTCTTCACCAGGTTTATCCCCCAACGGAGTCATCTTCTCCTACTGGTTTATTCTTGCAATCATCTTCGTTCATCATCCCCAGCGGAAACGAAGAACTCGACTCTTCAATATCAGCCCAGGATTTAACAAACTCCCCGGCATTCGTCAAGGATTTATTTTCCCAGACGAAAATACATTCATAAACATATCACATTTCACATCTCCTAGTTACATACATGATAAAGTGCATACGACACGATCTCATTTTGAGAACATCATGCATTTCATACATCATGACATTGCATGCAACTAATGTTTTGCCTTTTCAGGAAAAGGTCAATCCAAAGATGACTACCATCAACATTTCTTAAGTCCCAGATCAACACCTGTAACTAGCCAGGAAATATTTGTGGACGACTGATTGTAGATCTATACATGTAACAAGCCAGGAAAGTTATCTACATGAAGAGATTGAAGATCAATACCTGTAACAAGCCAGGAAGACTATCTTTATTTCTCAGGTCAGAGATTAATACCTGAAACCAGCCAGGACAACTATCTCCTCGACCACCCTTTCTTAAGTTCCAGATCAACACCTGTAACTAGCCAGGAAATATCTGTGGACGACTGATTATAGGTTAACACCTGAAACCAGACAGGAAAACCACCTATATGAAGAGATTGAAGATTAACACCTGTAACAGGCCAGGAAACCATCTTTCTTTATCAGGTCAGAGATTAATACCTGAAACCATCCAGGACAACTATCTCCTCGACCCACCTCTCTTAAGTTCCAGATCAACACCTGTAACTAGCCAGGAAATATCTGTGGACGACTGATTGTAGATTTATACCTGTAACAAGCCAGGAAAGTTATCTACATGAGGAGATTGAAGATCAATACCTGTAACAAGCCAGGAAGACTATCTTTCTTTCTCAGGTCAGAGATTAACACCTGAAACCAACCAGGACAACTATCTCCTCGACCAACCTTTCTTAAGTTCCAGATCAACACCTGTAACTAGCAAGGAAATATATGTGGACGACTGATTGTAGATCTATACCTGTAACTAGCCAGGAAAGTTATCTACATGAAGAGATTGAAGATCAATACCTGTAACAAGCCAAGAAGACTATCTTTCTTTCTCAGGTCAGAGATTAATACCTGAAACCAACCAGGACAACTATTTCCTTGACCCACCCCTCTTAAGTTCCAGATCAATACCTGTAACAAGCCAGGAAAAATCTGTGGACGACGGATTATAGATTAATACCTGAAACCAGACAGGACAACTATCTACTTGATCATCATCAGGCAACCCTACACCGGTTCCTTCTCTTCCAAGATGCAGTTTTACACGGACTCATCATCAGGCAACCCTACACTGGTTCCTTCTCTTTCAGATGCAGTTTTACACGGACTCATCATCAGGCAACCCTACACAGTTTCCTTCTTTCAACCTACCAGGTTACAATTCAACAAACATTTCCAGATGGCATCTTTAAGCCCATCTCCACAACTACCCATTACATTTCCAGATGGCATCTATAAGCCCATCCCCGATAAGATTCTGTCACGTCTCCAGATGGCATCTATAAGCCCATCCTCCTATCCATCATCTCTCCAAATGGCATCTGTAAGCCCATTCCCGACATCAAATTGCTAATATTACACCATGCGAGTGCAAATTTCTGGGCACTTTAGTGTTCAATCATCTCCCACCTTTGGATCACGAAAGGCACGCAAGCCAATCTACATCCTCAGGTTTAAGAAGATTGAAAAGGGGCAACTGTTGCACCCCAAAATTTTCCCTCCCATATTCCTCAAGATTTGTCAAGAATGATCCTCAAATTATTCAAGATGGCTCAAGAGGTAGACAGTCAAACCACCTCCTAAGACAGTCAAAATTAGGGTTTTGGTTCTTTCAAGGAATTTGGTGTTTTCAATGGTTCAACCAAGTCTCATAGGCCTATATACATTCTCAAGCACCTACATGCCAAGTTTCAAGACTCACAGTGCCAATTTGCACAGTCAAAAGCTCCATTTGACCTACAGTCAACTACAAGGGCAAAATGGTCATTTTGTAATCAAAAGTCGGAATTTTTGGTCAACATCTTATTTTGAGTCCAAAATCATCATTTGATCAAGTCTTGATCATGATTCCACAAGAATAGCTCAAAAATCATCAAGATGCAAAAAGTTACTATTTTTGGACAGCAGAAAAGTCAACTGTATCTTGACCAGGGCATAACTTTTTCATGGTTCATCAGAAAAATTCCATCCAATGCTCATTTTGAAGGGGATTCCATTTCCTACAATCCATCTTCACACTCCAAATTCAATAAATGCACTCACAAGAAGCTACCAATTTTTACATTATAGGTCAAATTCAAAAGTCAACAAAAGTACATTTTGAGTCAAAGGCCATAACTTGAGATTGGTATATCCAAATGACATGGTACCAAAGGAATTGGTTAGAGGACTTCAAGAGCTTTCCAAAATGTCCAAGAACATGTTCATATGATTAAAATTGAGCAAGTTGTGCATTGGAGAAGTTGGGAAATTTTCATGAATTTGCAAAAGTCAACTTTGCTCAAAACACCTTATTTTTGCTAATGGGCCTCAAATCTCTTCTTGAAACTTCAACCATGACCTATGCACGACCCATAAAGCTTAATTGAATTTATTTTCTTATTTTTATTGATTAATTGGATTTTAATTAATATTAATTCATTTAATTAATTTAAATTGTAGGAAAATGCATGTTTTGATTTTTCAATCAATTTGTGAAGCAAATATGGTCAAGATATGCTGGCAAATTCGTGCACAAGTCAAAGATACAAAAATCTCCAAATTTGGCAACATTATTCAATCATGAAGAATCAAAAATATTTGATTTCCAATCAAAGATTTAAACTTGAATGCACATGGATTGGATCCAATTTTTTGACCTAATTTGTTTCCTTTATATGGATGCAAGCTAACCTGACCTAGGGGACCTGAAAAAAGCTGCAGAAACACCCCATACAATTTCAAGAATTTTCAAGAAAAGTCAAAACTTGTTCTTGCAACCTAGGCTAATTCAAGGCATTTTAACCATTCAAATACATTGCAGGAGATCCCAGGAAGGTTTTGCAATCAAATTCAGGCCTTAAAGCTCAAAGAATCGTCCTAGACAGTTTCACGGTTTGCACCTTTTATTCAAAATCGTATTGCTTAATTCCTGTGCATTTAACATGTTTTCTTGATTGTTTTGCATTGCTAGAAACCATATGAAGCTGATGGAATGGTTGAATTGAATTATAATGTCCTGAATCAAAAGATGCCATGAACGATTTTTTAGGGTTCTTGAGTTTTCAATTAGGGCTTTCTGAACCGGGCAAAATTAGGACTCATGAGATACATGACTGAATTCGTGTGGCCAAGACGAACAAGCCCAATACCTCGCGAAATATTTATATGTACTGAGCTTCTATTCGCTATTTTCTATTGCAGGAATTAGTGGGGGTTAAAAACCCCCGCTATCTGATGTTATTTACACAGGAAAAACGAGGAAGACGATGATGTGTTGATACTTCATTGGACAATTTGAAAAAGCGCGCGTTATTTTTCTTTTTACAGCATATTGAGTTGATTGCCAATATAATAATTGCTTATCATTATAATAATAAAAGGACGCAGGTGGTGGAGTGGTAAACGTGTTGATCTGGAAGCATTGGGACCTGGGTTCGAACCCCAGGTCCCCCAAATATTTGTTATAATTTTTCTTTAGGTGATTGTGTGTGACGCAGCAGGCATAGCATACTACGCACCTCTAATCCCAGCACGCCATGTGTCTTCAAACTCAACTCCAATGGCCTGGATGGAAGGACTATCCTAGTCCTCAGTCAACAAACGCATAGCTAATCCAGAAAGTCAAGCAGGCTGGAAACAATTGGGCTTCAGATTTCCAAACACACCTCCTAATTGGGCCAACACCCCTGGGTTATTTTCTTTTATTTTCTTCTTTTATATTTTTCACCTAATTATTATTATTATTATTATTAGTTAATTAACCAAATTAATTTTTTCATAATAAATTCAGAAAACTAAAATATAATATTTATTATTATTATTTATTAAAATTAATTTCACCCTTAATTAGCTATTTTGTAAATAAATACTAACATAATTAATTTAGTTTCTAATAAGGTTAATTTTAATATTTTCACAATAAATAAAATTAATATAGAATTAGGGTTTTTGATGACTTTTAATCATGTTTTCTTTTTTATTTATTTCCTTAAAACATAAAAAACTCAAAAAAATATTTCTTTTATTTAATTAATTAATTAGTTTAGGATTAACTTAATTAAATGCAAAATAATAAAAACTTCCTTCTTTCTCAAAAAAAGGGTCAAAACCCTAAAACGTTCTGATTCAATTTTTTCTCGCGCATGTGATTTATTCATGATTAATTTTTTATCCATTATTATGTAATTGTTTCGAGGATGTAATAGCTTTAATTAGGACCTTTTTCTCGCTTTTATTTTATTTCCTGCAATTTACTTTTCAAGGATTTGTTTTTGGCGATGTAAATACCCGACGCCTTGTAACAGTTTAGCTTTATTTTCTGCAACTATTAACTGCTAGATGTATGCTAATTAGGCTATGCATGACAAGACGTCTCTTAAATTAAAATCAATCGTAGCTCACCATAACATGTACAAAGATAACATAAACTGAAACCTGACACACTCGCACATGCCACTCTTAGGGTACGCCTCACTTGGTTGCCTCGACGTGGTCATTGAGTATAGGGTGTTTTAAAGGTCGCCCTCCTGTCTAAAGATCAAAGTTGCCTCGAAACGATATCCTCGATAAAAAACGATCTAAGACATTAGGGTTACCGCTAAGGCATCCTACTATTGCTTTGGTGACCACATGTCTCTATAATCGAATTAACCCGAAACTCCAACGACGGTGCTACCTACTTCTCAATAGTGGGATAGTACTGTCTAAAGGACATTTACACAGCTTAATTTATTTTGAGTAGGTAGAGGTTCTTAGATACTTGCTCTTTCAAAACAAAAATACTTTTTTCACCTACACTTTTCAAACAAAAGTTTTCAAACAACACTTCATACACTCTTGAGGACAGATAAAGAGTTAAATCGAAGTTTTCAAACAAAACTTTTCAAAACCCATAAACACAAGAAAAGCAAAACCTTTTAAAAACATAGTGAGCAAGTACCTAAGAGCCCGTGGATAACCACGGATAGAAAGGGTGCTAACACCTTCCCTTTCTATAATCTACCTCCCGCACCCGAGAAACATCTCGAAAAGGAATTTTGTTGTGCTTTTGTCCTTTCCTTGTTGGAGAAAATAAAAGACGGTGGCGACTCTTGCTTACCGCGACATTTTGTGAGAACAAACGCAAACACGAACCAGCATTAAAAACAGTCAGTTCTATTTCCACCGATCACACCAGTGTTGGTTGGTTCAGAGGTATCTGGTTCTGAATTCGGTAGGGCGTTCTACGGTCCGATCCCCCACAACCTCCATCTTGGATAACATATGTAGGGTTGCCACATTCGTGTACCAGACCCCGTGCTAAAAGGATCAAAGTCACTAACCGGTTACTCCACTACGTACGTGCTAAGACAAAGGGCTTAATGTGATTGCGCCAGAATGAAACCGGGGGAAATAGATACGAGGAACTCTGGGCAGAATTATAACGGAACTGTTGGATAGCACGTTTGAAATGAAAGCCTACGACTAAGCTTATTGCTCGTGTCATTAGCGTATCTTTAGTGTTTCACTCAAGTATTGGCCAAACCGACGAGGATTTCCCGAAATTGCTTTAAAAATCCAAGGTATGTCATGCATATGCGCTTGACAAAACTTGTCCGACCTTTCAAATGACTATTTGCTTGAGGACAAGCAAAGGTTTAAGTATGGGGGAATTTGATAACGAGAAATCATATCATATAATTACTACGCTTTTTTACCGATTTTTATAATACATTGAGCCTTCTAACTCCCTATTATTCCGAGTTTCTGTGTCTTTTTCACAGGTACAACATTTGTCAACTCAAATCAATGAAAAAGGTCCACATGAAGGAAACTAAACAAGAAACAGAAGAGAAGGAACCAAATCTGCAAAGTTTGCAGATTTTGTAACGGTGACGACCGTCACACCCTGTGACGACCGTAACGCATCCCCAACTAGAAAGAACGCTCGTCACACATCATTGACGAGCGTAATGCGCTATTTAAGCGCATTACGACCATCACCCACCTGTGACGACCGTCACACGCGTAAAGAGGAACGTTATGAATTAGTGGAGACGTGGGCAACGTGAGGGCATAAGTGTTCTCCTATATTTCCTCCACTCAGTAACCATGCATCCTGTTTTTACTCCACTCAAGCCTTTTCCAAGATTTTTTCAACTGCAATATTTTCTCCTATATATATGTGGTAGTGCAAAGGGATGAGGGTCGACGAATTTCTCCCAGAACCAAATTTCTACTTTCCTGCAATTATTCTATTTTCTTGTTTTAGAGCTTTTTCTACACTACTGTAATTTCTATTTCCAGCATTAGTTTTAGAGTGTTAGTTCTTCATTTAAGAATTAATACAATTTATTGATTTCGATCGAGCTGCAAGGAATATTGTAACATCCAAGATTACCATAGCAACGTTATTTCCAGGTTTTTTATTGCAATTAATATTTATTCATTTCTTGTGATATGTCATTTATTTTTATGGATTATATTTTAAATTGCATAGTTATTAACTATATTATGTCTGGCTAAATTAATTGTACTGGTATGTGACTCCTAAGTACCAAAAGAATTCAGTGATACCTTGGCTAAAAACATTTATAAAAAAATTTCTGGTTTCCAATTTCCATGTTTAATTTAACTACCCTTGTCACGAGAGTGAGAGGATAATTAACACGATTTTGCCACGAGAGTGGGAAATTAATTAAGGCAAGAACCTGCATGCGAGAGCTGGGGTTCAACCCAGATAGTGGTAAAGAAACATTAATTTTTAAATACACGAGAGTGTTTTAATAAATTAATTAAACTCAAATTGTTTTCAAAAAGTGTTATTAAATTTAAAGTGCATCCACTAGGTTTAGTAGCATGACTTATTTCATGAACACGAGAGTGTATGTCTCAGGTTTTTAAACAATTAGTTTTTACCGAAATACTCTATATGCCAAGCGATTCACCGAATTCCCGAAGTCCGACTATCACATACCGGTATAAATATTACTATTATTTTTAATTAAAATATTCCCCCCCTAAAACCAAATATTCATCGCTTAGTTAAACAAATTGTAGCATTAGATCGTATGCAATTGATCCTCAGTCTCTGTGGGTTCGATAATCATTTAAAACTAGAACGACTAAACTGTATACTTGCAGTTAGTATCCCAATAGACTCATAAAGTCCTGATCAAAAATCACTTTCAAAAACACATCCCACAAACACCTCTTTGAACTATTTTCGAAACAACACTTTGTACGCGTTCTTATAGAAACGAGAACCATTACAAAGACATTTTCAAAATACTTTCAAAACCCATACCACAAGCACATTCAAACAAAAGCAAGTGATCTAGCAATCAACTAAGAGCCCGTGGATAACTACGGATGAAAAGGGTGCTAATACCTTCCCTTTTCATAATCTACCCCCCGAACTCAAGAAAAAATCTCTAAAGGTCTTTCCTGTTCTTTTCAGCCTTTCCTTTTGGATAAAAGAAAAGTCGGTGGCGACTCTTGTTATCCGCACAATTGCAATCAAATGCAAAACACCCAAGTAAATTCTCCCACCGCGTTACAGGACCCATAACTTCCGGTCGGTACTGTGAGGCTGGATCTTTCTGACATATGATCTCAAGTGAAGCCTTGGACAGGAGACACCGTCGTACTTAGAAAATGTGGGAACCTTGAACTTTGGTGGGATGGCCACTCCAGGAACCAGACCTAACTCTTCGGAATCCAGACCGGGCACCCTTTGGATCTCCATGGCATTGAGCCAATCCTCTAGCTATTTTGTATTTTTCATCAGCAGGAGGATATTGCTCCTCATCGTAGTCAGGTTTGTCTTCTTCATATGTTGGATTTTTGTCTCCTTCATCTGATTCATCATCTTCTTCCTTTTGATTACCTCCTCCCTTTGATGGGGTTGCAAAATCTAGAGCTCGGTTAGATGGTCTTCTCCTTCTTGCATTCGAAACACGAACTGGTTTCTTAGCCTTCTTCTTGACGATCAGAGCTTTCAGGTCTTCTTGCCCTTGGGTCAGTGTCAGGAACATTTGCTGTAACTGAGCGTTTTGAGCCTGAAGGTCTTTGATTGTTTGTTCAAGAGACATTTCTTTTGCTGAAATAAATAGTGAAAAGATGAGAAACCTGTACTGGAAGACCTGTGATGCAATGATATGTATGATATATGTATGCAATGTTTTCAACGATCCCACGGGGTAAACAAAAAAATATCAGCATTTGAAGTTTGTAGCTTTGGTTGAAGAACTTTGTATCGTTGAGTGTCCTTCCACGAGATCTAAGCTCACCATATCAAGTGGGTCATAGCCCCTGACTCAAGTTGTTGTTTTTTGGTATTTTGACAACATTGGCTAGAGGAAAATAAATCCCCTTGCCCCTTGCTAGACGCCTGGTTCATCATAAATTGCATCATAGGCCCTCGAGATCCTAAAAATGGTTAGTATGATATGTCATGTTATGATGCTATGATGTGTATGCTATGTATTAAGCAAAAGTGTAGGGTTATGTAGGCAAGTAAACCCTGCAAAGAATTCAAGTTGTTAGACAATTGCAGACAAACAAGTCACACAAGCAGCCTTAGGTTTAGGCTTGCATGGGGTTGTAGGTAAGTACCCTCTTGAATATTCAGTTGGCTCAACCTGTCCTATTAATAGTAATCGGGTTCTAAGGAGCCTCAATATCACTGACCTTTCCTTCATAAATTGTTTCAGCTCCGCATCAAAGTATTACGGCAAAAAAATCTTGAAAGTCCAGCCTCAATGAGTGTAGTATCGAGTATCAACCAATCTTCGGTCGGAACTAAAGTCGGTTATCTCACTACTTTCTAATGGCTATTATGAGTCAATTTAAAGGTTCTAAAGATCAGTTAGCGGTTAGTGAAACTATGAGGAAGCCTAATGTTATCCTTAACTTACTTAAGGAACATTAGTACAATCCAAAGTATCGTGCTAACGTAGCCACCACTTCGTTCGTATCGGTCTACACCGTACATCTTCCATGGTTTATTGCTACTTACCTAATAAGGTGCCCCAGATCCGGGTATAGGATCTTTACAAGAATACCCCAACAAACCCTCAAAGATAAAGCAGTCAAAGCAATCAGAGAAAGCAATTTAAAAATGATCTAGACCCTAAGGTAAACCCCACTTTATAATTTTCCCCAACAGAGTCGCCAGTTCTGTTATACGGTGGCAGAACCGACTGTTAATACTGGTTTGCGTTTTTTGTTCGCAAATGTCGCGGTAAGCAAGAGTCGCCACCGACTTTTCTTTTATCCAACAAAGGAAAGGGTGAAAAGAACCGAAAAAGACCTTTTTTTGAGATTTCTAAGTACGGGGGGTAGATTATGGAAAGGGAAGGTGTTAGCACCCTTTCCATCCGTGGTTTTCCACTGGCTCTTAGGTACTTTCTCATTTTCTAAAATTGCTTGTGATTGTGTGTTTGAAAAGCTTTTAAAATGCCTTAGTGCGGCGATTCACTTTATGGTAACTCTTGTGTCAGTCCTCAAGAGTGTGATAAAGCGTTTCGAAAACTTTTGTTTGAAAAGTAGTATTTGAAAGTGTAGGGTGTAAAAATTTATTTGAGCAAGTACCTAACAGTTATCTACCTACTCGAAAAATATTATTCTTCTCCTCCTTTCCTTTAGACCGTGTTATCCTACTATTAGTGAGTAGGTAACCCTAGTCGTTGGATGTTAATGAACTATCGAAAGGGACGTACGGTCACTAAGGCAACTGGGCAAGAACTCTTAGTAACTGTCTTAAAGCCCTAAGATCACTTTTAAACCGAGGCAACAGTCGAGAGGGTCATCGAGAGACTAGTGATCTCTTTAGACTTGAGAACAGCCACTAAGAATTCTCACGATTCGAGAATTGTGACCGTTATTTTCCGAGGCAACCAAGTGAGGTATACCCTAAGGGTGAAAGTGTGCAACAGTGCTTTTTTCAGATATATTGTCTTGTGTAATTAGGGTTATCTAGGTTCAATTAATCATTATCTTTCAGGAAGCCCTATTAAATATTCATCTAAGCAGTTTATCGTGTGGGAAAATAAATGGCAGAAAGATAAAATTCCTAAGTATTACAAGGATTTAGGGCAATTACATAATTAGTGACTAAAAATTAAAGATGCTGAATTAAAACCCTAATTAAACTATTACAAACCGGGCGCATTTACATAATGAAAAAATAATATAGCAGAAATAATAAACACGCGACGAATAACGAAGCGCCTAAACCCTAAAATGCACCTAGGTTAAGAGAAAAGAATTTTGTTGTTTTTATTTGGAAAAAGGTTAAATGATGAAAAGGGTAATTAATTAATTTGAAAAAAAATATTAATTAAAAAATTAATTCTAACAAAACTAATATTTTTGTTATTTTTGAAGAAAAAATATTTTGCAATTTAAACCTAGATTCTAATTGATTTTATTTTTAAAAGAAACAAGTCAAAATAATTAATTAAATTAATTTACAAAATTAATTTTAATAAAAAAATCTAATTCTATTTTTTATGGTTTTATTGACTTTATGATTAAATAAAAAAATTAAATTTAAAACAATTAAAATAAAGAAATTAAAAAAATATATATAAAGAAGAAATAGAATGGACCTGATGTTGTGAAGCATTTTGGGGGGTGTTGATTGGATTTGCAAGGCCCAGGTCAACAAGCCCAATAACCCCTAGCGTGTGATTTGGTGTTGTGGCTTCTGGAAGGTCCATCGTGCACACTTGGAGCTAGAGCGTTTGATCTGGCGCTGAAGAGATCCAATGGTGATGATAGACCAGTACAGGGTGCATACACTTAACCCTGGGGCACTGAATCTGCAAGTAGAAATTAGAAAAATAATATGCCAGAGGCAAGGGTCGAACCTCTGACCTCTCACACATGCAATGCCTTAACACCCTTCCTCCTTGCCACTGGACCACTTGGTTATTTGTGATATCAAACAACAACAATATATTTTGTTTAATAATTGGCAGTAATAATGAAAATACATGCGAGATTCAAATGGTCCAACCAGACTTGGACACGCCACCATCTTCTCCAAAGGGGTTGTCGTTTTAGACAGAACCTTTACCCACGGACAACCTGCTGTAACTACAAACCTGCGTATTTCAAAAATCATAGCCATGCAATAAAAATGAAATCTAAATACACAGATCAACTGGGTTTGATCTCGTGAGTGCAATGGTGTTCATCGTTTGGCTTAATTTCACCCGTACTGAAAAACCACAAAACAAAGCTTCAAACCCTAGCAATGGCAGTTGTCCATACAAGCATCAAAACTCATAATTAAATATACAAACAGATTCTAAATGATGATACAAACATGAATGTATGCTTAGAAATCATTTATAACGCGTAAGTATTCAAAATCAAATTCAAGAATGAAGGGAAAGCGGTGATACTGTATGGGGTATTTCTGGGTGCTTTGATGCATGGTAATGGTCCAAACAGCTTCTAAACGTGCCCAGGAGTTGATTGCAAGCTTTAGAATTCCTTGAATCTCCCTACAAATGCCAAACCGAATGCCACTTTTTTGTCAAAAAAATGGAGTTTCTTGTGTCAATTCTACATGGCCAAATCCTCTTTTCTTCGCTCTGGGAATGTTATGGACATATAATAGAACGAATTAGGTCAACAAAAACATATGCAATCTTGAAAAGTTATGGAAAAGAGATTTGATTTGCATCTTGTATTTTTTATTTCTAAATTTGGCCAAATCATGATCTTTCCAATCCAATTATTCCTTGTACGAATTACATGATTTTCCAGCTGATTGTAGACTCATAATGTGCTCATAAAATCCAATCTTTGATTTTATTCCATTATTTAAATTGATTTATTTTGATTTAAATGAATAAAAAATCAAAACAAATAATAAAAATAATAAAATAATAAAATAATAAGTGGATAAGCTCAGGGGTCATGGGTCATCTTAGGAAATAGTTTCAAACAAGAAAACATGGGCCCATTTGGAAAAAAATCAATTTTGATCAATGTTGACTTCATGCACATTTCCAAAATTTGGTCAACTTTAGCAATGCATATCTCTCTCATTTTTTACCCTAATAAGGTGTTCTTGGACTTTTTAGAAAGCTTAGGATGTCATCTAAACAACACTTTTGGTTTCATCTCAATTGAATCTTCCATGTTCATTTAAGGATCTTTGACCCAAAAGGTGTTTTTGTTGACTTTTTGAAATGGCCTATAATGTATGAACTTGTATCTTTTGATTGAGGCGTTTCTTGACCTTAAGGGCTGAAGAGAAGTTGTAGGGAATTGGATTATATTCAAAATGAGCCTTGGTTGGAAATTTTCTGATATAGTATGAGAAAGTTATGCCTGGTCAAAGTTTGGTTGACTTTTCCTATAGAAACCCTAAATTGCCATTTTTGACTTTTGATGAGTTAGGAGCATTTCTTGAGGAATCATGATCAACCATTGATCAAATGATGGATATTACTTTAAAATGTTTTTTTTGACCAAAAATATTGAAGTTTGACTATATTTGGGCCACGGTTGACTTTTGACCTAATATAGTTGATTTCCAGACATTTGAGTAGTTGATTGAGAAAACTTGTTGTGCAAGGCATGAAACTTAGCATGGATGATCTTGGGGACATATTAGGGAAATGGAGCACATTTGGGACCCTTGGGACTCAACCATCTTGCTTGAAATTGAAACCCTAGTTTGAGGCTTATTGTCTTAAGAGGAGGATTTGTCTGGTCAATCCTTAGTCAACTTGAGCAATTGAAAACCTCTAGGAGTATGTCTTGTGTGAAAATGGGAGGGAAAATTTTGGGGTACAACAGTATCCCTTAGATGTTTTCTTTTCTTTTGCATCCTTTTCATAATAAAACAAAAACATTTATTTTATTTTTCTTTGCAAATCATAAAACACTTAAAACTTTCAAATCCTTTCTCAAGGTAAAAAACAAAAACCAACACCTTTCTTTTTTCCAATCGGAATTTCTTTTCTAATAACATGTTAGTTCCCTTCCGCTACAGGTCGCGAGTCTCCAAAGGTCGAGCTGCAGTGGATTGATTCGAACCTAACATTGTTCAATTAAAAAACAAAAAACAAACTGAAACACGTGAGTCGAACTACGGCTGCTCTGATTCCTTAAAAGGAATACGTGTGCATTGGGGTAGGGCCCGAACGAGCACAACTTTATTTTTCCCTATGTTATTTTCTCTTTTCTTTTGCATGTATTCCCTCTTTTCATTTTCTTTTAATCCTTAAGCCTAGATATAGATCCTAACAAACCCATAATATAGACAACAAGAGTGGATACCATAGAGTACTATGGGCGTGTGGGGTGCTAATACCTTCCCCTTGCGTAACAGACTCCCTTACCCGATCTCTCGGTCGCAAGAATGTGATTTCACCCTTCTTAGGTTTATTCGATGCTTACCTTTCCCTTCCTGTGGGATAAAAGACATCCAATGGCGACTTCATTGATTTTATATCAGATGACTGTTCAGCCGGTTGTTTCATATACCGCCCGTCATATCTTAAGTTTGATCAAGTATGGATATAGGACTTATAAGAGATCACCAAGCACCCTAAAAACCAGAAAAATACAAACATATATATATATATATATATATATATATATATATATATATATATATATATATATATATATATATATATATATATATATATATATATATATATATATATATATATATATATATATATACAACAAATAATGGCACATACACAGATAAAGAAAGATAGACTCAACCCACTTAGAGAATGTTTTTGCCTAGTGAAGTCGCCAGTTTTCTGTAGTGGTAGAAGTGTTGAGACTAATAAACCCAAAAAGAGAAGGAGAATCTAGGTATGGGGGTTGGTTATACAAAGGGAAGGTATTAGCACCATAACATCTACGGTACTCCGCAGAAACCTCTTTGAAAATCTATGTATTTTGTATATAAAAGGTGTATATAAAATAAGATAGTGCAGATGAGAAAAAGAAGTATTTTTTTACAATTTTTGCATCCACCGCGATTGTGAACCTTTAGTGCCTATGTACCACCTTCTATGCAATAGGGGATCAGGGTACTCGTAGTTCACCTCAAAAATTTTAAAACACATGTGTGTTGGTTAATATTAAGAGAGGAGACATCATCTTCGTATCCGAGTGGAAAATATACTTACTACCCACGATTATGAGAAAGGAGAATTTGCATCATCTCAAAGTGGAGGATATAATTTGGATTTTAAAATCAACAAAGCCTCAGTCAACACCCATGTGAAAAATATCTCACTTTACTACATATCATAGAAGTATAGTAGCTTGCATCACTACAAGAATCGACAAGAGTCTAATCTTTTGAGAAAATGGTTTTAAAGTAAAATGCCAAAGTGGAAAAATGGTTTAAATAAGGTTAATTGACTTTTAGTCTTTTAAAAAGATGTCAAATTATGGTTAAGTTGATTAAAGTTTGATTAGGAAAAGATTTTTAAAAATGCATGGACCTAAGTCCAAGTTTATTATAAAATTGGTTCAAGTTAGAAAAACAAGAAGAGTTTTGAAAAGGAGGGAGAATATTTTTGAAATTAAAGAAGTTAGGAGGAGATGAAAGGACTATCCTAAATCATAAAGTAAAAGCCAAGGAAAAGAACGATCTATCAACAAGAAGCTAACACTTGACATAAAGAAGTTAATATAGAATTCTCATCCTTTGGATTGAAACCAAGCAAGCAAAAATACTAAACATCTAAGGAACACCAAGCCTCAGATGAATTAACTCTTCACAAAAATTGGGCAGAGTAACAACTGTGTACAGAGGAATTCTTAATCACACACAAAGCATAAAATCATAATAACCTGCACACAAAGAAAATCAACCCAATGCCTTGGAGTAAACCCCAAGAACTTCAGACAGAATAACAACAGAGCAACAAGGTCCCCAAGTATCAAGGCTTCTAATCCTAAGTCCGAGAGATCCACAAATACATAATGCCAAGGATAGTAACCAGATAGTCTTAGTAACCTTAAAAAAAATTAATTTTCAAGTTGATTATTAAGTGTCTTTAAAAGAAAATAAAATCTCAAATGAGCTGAGAAAAAATGACATAAAAAATAAATGCTCAAGTGAGCAAAAGGAAAATAGCATGAGATGTAAATGTTAAAATAAATGGTACATAAAAGTAAAGGCACAAAATAAATACATAAAGTAAAGTTAATTGCTAGAAGTTAGAAGTCAAATATAAAAGGTTAGTTGAATGACCTTCTTGAAGCTTGCTTTTGAAAACTCATTAGAAGATTGATAAAATCAAAGCCTCTCAACAAAAAGTTTCAATTTCTTTTTGTCAAGTATATCATTCATTACAAGTGCTCAAAGCAACCACATATGATCAATGATGTTCAAATGATTCACTTAGACTAAAATTCATGAAGTTCATTAGAGGATTGATAGAACCAAAGCCTCCTAACAATTAAATTCAAAGTTATTGGATAAAAGGTTTCAAATTAAACATACTTAGGCTTACAAACATAGGTTTGCGACAAGAATGATCATTTTTATAATTGAGACAAATTTAGCGCTATGTTAAGCAATCGTAAGTAGACTTATGTAGAAGTCACGCCTATTTTGAGGCCGGTCAATAGAAATCTATGTACCGAACATGTTAGAGAGATGATATGTAGATCATTCTCCAAAAACATGTAGCACAAGTAAAAACAAGAAAGGGATAAGATGAAGAGGGAGGGGAATGATAGTATAACTGATGTATCAGATGAAACTAGGGTTTCAAATATCATTAACATCATTCATCTATTTTGGTGGAATTAGTTTATCAACCTATCAACACCTAACATCCAATGAGGTTGAGGAACTTGTTCCAAAAAAACACTCAAGTGTCTCTATAATATGGCGAGAGAACTGACTTAGTTGTTTTGCGTTTGATCGCAATTGTTGCGGATAGCAAGAGTCGCCACCGACTTTTCTTTTATCCAATAAGGAAAGGGTGAAAAGAACAGGAAAGACCTTTGAGATATTTTCTTGAGTTCGGGAGGTAGATTATGAAAAGGGAAGGTGTTAGTACCCTTTTCATCCATAGTTATCTATGGGCTCTTAGTTGCTTTCTAGATCACTTGAAAATGCTTTGTTTGAAAATGTGCTTTGTGGTGGATTTTGAAAGTATTTTTGAAAAGCGCCTTCGTTAAGGCAAATTGTAATGATTCTCGTCTCTATAAGAATGCATACAAAGTGTTGGACTTTTTGAAAATAGTTCAAAGAGATGCTTGTTTTTTAAGATGTTTTTGAAAGTGTAAGTGTGGAAAAATGGTTTTAGTTTGCGAGCAAGCAACTACGAGCGTCTTACCTACTCAAAAGGTCTATGTTATTTTCCTCCTCCTTTAGATGTTGCTATCTCACCATTGATTTGATAAGAAGCCCTATCGTTGGATGTGAAGGGACGTGTGTGGGTCAATTGTATAGTCACAGAAGGCAACCTATGAGACGCTTTAGTAATTTTTGTAAGGGACTAGATCGTTTACCGAAGGCAACATCGAGGGACATCGAGAGACTACGATCTTTTCATCGAGGGTCTTTGCTAAAACACCCATATTCGAGGGACATGACTATTTTCTGAGGCAAAAGTGAGATTACCCTAGAGGTGCATGTGTGTGAATAGTGTGCTTGATTGCATGCATTTTTGTCTTGAATTTAGGATTGTCTACTTGTTGATTTTATCTTTCCATACAGACCCTAAGTTACTAGCATTTATATCAAAGCGGTAAATTGAGAAAAATAAATTTACTATGCTATTACATCATTAGGGGATGGGGGATACGAATATACAAATGGGGATTGCAAGAAATTAAATCCTAATTGTCTATTACAACCATATTGAATTTGAATAATGTTCAAGAATTAAAAGGAAAATAATGTACAAGACATGAATGAAAAGAAAATGCATTTGTTTTGATTTTGTTAAGGAAGTTTAGTTAAGGTAAAGAAAAGACAATAAATAGGAAAAAAAATTGGTCTTTTTCATTGTAAAAAGTTAAAGAAAATAAACTAAATAACTTAAATATATTTTTGGTGTTTTTGTGTAGAAAATAGTTTTTTTTATGTAGAAAAAATAGTTTTGTGCTTGGGATGTTTTTATGTTAGTAAGCAGGGGGTCAGAAATATAAAAATGCCAAGGCCCATCCAATGGAGGCCCGGGTGTATTTCCTGCAAACAAAAAAAAGTGAGAAAGTATGGAAAATGAAAAAAAGGTCTCGATGGGGATTGAACCCAGGACCTTCTACAGAAATGCCTTTCGCGCGGGCTATTTGTACCACTGGGGTGGTATGTTTCATCCATTCATAAGGTAGCTTCGATTGGGTACAAACTGAACTCGTTTCTGAATGTTTGAAATGCCTAGCTTCTTCCTTCGAGCGCAGGGATGCAAGACTCCAATGTTGAAATTCAAAAGGCTTCAATCCTCAGCTAATCGAAAGATACAAAAACATGCCTAAGATCTTCAAAATGAATCTAACTATATAACTTTCGAAAGTTACAGATCAGAAGTTAGCACAAATTTTTTTGGTTCCAAAATTAAAGTCTCACTAGTCAGATTTGAAGTTCTCAACGTATAAGTAGTGATAATCAAAAGTTAGAGCATGGTCATCTTCCTAGATATGATACCTACATATTTTCTTTTATTTGTATGTATAAATGATGTTTGAATGAAGAGTTCTAAGTTTTAGAAAACTTACCTCTTGAAGTTCCAATCGAAAGAGCTTCTGTGTGACATCCAGGAATGAATTGATGATGGGTTAAGCTTGCAGGGACCTTCCTGAAGCTATTTCAGTTGCTACTTTGTTTTGAAAGTCACTTGAATCGAAGGTTGGTATGTGGTATTTAGTAGTGAATTGAAGGGTTCATTAACTTCCTTGAGTGGGTTTTTTGAAGGCTTTGGAAGTGTTCCAAGGTTGGTGTATGGAAGCTAGGGGTGAATCAAAAGGCTGATATGTGGAAGCTATAGGGTGAATCGAAAGGCTGGCTAATATATGAAGGGGTTTGAGATTTTTTTGAGAGTTTGAGAGTTTGATAGTATGAGAGTTTGAGAGTGTTTGATGATTTTTTCCACACAACCAAAATCTCCTCTTTGATTTGTAAAGGATCTCTCTATTTATAGAGAAAAGGTTTAAGATATTCAGGATCCTGAATTAACATCTTATTGTTTTGTGGGAAAGAAAAAAAATCAAGTTTAATGGATTTTCAATGGTTCCTAAGTTCAAGTACAAGTGGGGGCCTGATGTCTGTTGGGGGTAGGAGATTGGACTTATGCTTTTGGCACTGCTTGTGTTCACATAAAATTAGGTTGGGAGCTCAAAAAACTATCTTTGTGATTAAAGTAATCTTTATGAAAAAAGGATACGTAGCTTTTTTCCATTTCATCCAAAAATGGTATAATTCAATGGATAAAGCTTCGAACCTTTGTGTAATGTATCACAAATTTGTGTAAGCCTCTGATTATGTAAAGATTTGGAAATAACATAGCCTGACAAGTGAGATTTGGAGGATAAGGCTTTGAGATTTGATCCATGTTCTTCAACCAAGCTTGTTCAAAGGGTTTAGATTTGGATTCGAAGTACGTTGCTTCGAAGGAAGCCAATACCCCAATCAAAGCTTATATGAAGATAGCCATTATCCAATCGAAGCTTGTATGAAGATAGACATTGTCCAAACGAAGCTTGTATGAAGATATACATTGTCCAAACGAAGATTGTATGAAGATAGCCATTGCTTTGTGAATCGAAGCAAGCATGCAGGAGGCCACTGCTTTATGAATCAAAGCAAGCATGCAGGATGCAACTGCTTTCTGAATCGAAGCAGGCATGTAGGAGGCCACTGCTTTCTGAATTGAAGCAGGCCTGTAGGAGTCTATTGCCTTCTGAATCGAAGCATGCATGCAGGAGGCCACTGCTTTCTGAATTGAAGCAGGCCCGTAGGAGTCCATTGCCTTCTGAATCAAAGCAAGCCTGCAGGAGGACATTGCCTTCTATATTGAAGCAAGTTGTTTTAAAGGGAGACATTGCCCAGTCGAAGCTAGCATGAAGGAAGGATTTCAATTGAAGCTAGCATGAACCGAAGTAATTCCCAGTCGAAGCTAGTATAAATCGAAGCAAGCTTGATTTTCTTCAATTTTGTCTAAAAAATCAAATTTATCTGATTTGCTTTTTCAACAGTTTCCTCTTTGACTTGATGCTCAAAAATCCAATATGATCCATGGCAACAATGTGGGGCATTAAAAATCCAATTATACTTGTGCAATCTTGAACTTTAATAAATCCTTGTGAGAAAATGTCTTGAGAAAAGAGAGGGCAAATTTTAGGGCACAACAACTGTCCCTGTTCAATCTTCTTAAACCTGAAAAACGAGTATGGCACGTTATCGTTCGTAGCTTGAAGGTAGAAGATGATTGAACACTATAGTGCCAAAAAAATTTGCACTCGACTATGTGTCAGTTGATTGTGTAGGGAATAGGCTTAAAGATGCCATTTGGAGAGATGATGGAGAGTTGTCGGAGATGGGCTTACATATGCCATCCAATGGTGATTGTTGATAGAAATTAGACCAAGTCTAAGCTTGATTATAACTGGGTAAAGTACCAAAATAAATCTTTTGGTCGATTTATACTGAGACATCAGATATCCTTTTCCTGTTTTTAACTGGAAGAAATTAATCTAACCAGAAGAGGTCTTTGATTCACTTGTCTTTAACTAGAAGAACTAAATCTAACCAGAAGAGGTCTTTGATTCACCTGTCTTTAACTGGAAGAACTAAATCTAACCAGAAGAGGTCTTTGTTCGCTTGTCTTTAACTGGAAGAAACAAATCTAAACAGAAGAGGACTTGATTGATCGCCTATTATTAAGTGGAATCCATCTAGAAGAGGACTTGATTAATCGCCTATTATTAAGTGGAATCTATCCAGAAGAGGACTTGATTAATCGCCTATTATTAACTGGAATCCATCCAGGAGAGGACTTGATTGATCTCCTATTATTAATTGGAATCCATCCATAAGAGGACTTGATTGATCGCATATTATTAACTGGAATCCATCCAGAAGAGGACTTGATTGATCGCTTATTATTAACTGGAATCCATCCATAAGAGGACTTTATTAATAGCCTATTATTAACTGGAATCCATCCCGAAGAGGACTTGATTGATCTTCTATTATTAACTGGAATCCATCTAGAAGAGGACTTGATTGATCGCCTATTATTAACTGGAAGAAGTGAATCCATCCAAAAGAGGAATTGATTGATCGCCTATTATTAACTAGAATCCATTCAGAAGAGGACTTGATTGATTACCTATTATTAGCTGGAATCTATCCAGAAGAGGACTTGATTGACCGCCTATTATTAACTGGAATCCATCCAGAATAGGACTTGATTGATCGCCTAGTATTAACTGGAATAAGTGAATCCATCTAGAAGAGGACTTGATTGATCACCTATTATTAACTGGAATCCATCCAAAAGAGGACTTGATTGATCGCCTATAATTAACTGGAATCCATCCAGAAGAGGACTTGATTGACCGCCTATTATTAATTGGAAGAAGTGAATCCATCCAGAAGAGGACTTGATTGATCGCCTATTATTAACTGGAATCCATCCAGAAGAGGACTTGATTAATCGCCTATTATTAACTGGAATCCATCCAGAAGAGGACTTGATTGATCGCATATTATTAACTGGAATCCATCCAGAAGAGGACTTGATTGATCGCCTATTATTAATTGGAATCCATCCAGAAGAGGACTTGATTAATTGCCTATTATTAAATGGAAGAAGTGAATCCATCCAGAAGAGGACTTGATTGATCGCTTATTATTAACTTGAATCCATCCAGAATAGGACTTGATTGATCGCCTATTATTAACTGGAATCCATCCAGAAGAGGACTTGATTGATCACCTATTATTAATTGGAATCCATCCAGAAGAGGGCTTGATTAATCGCATATTATTAACTGGAATCCATCCAGAAGAGGACTTGATTGATCGCGTATTGTTAACTGGAATCTATCCAGAAGAGGACTTGATTGATCGCCTATTATTAACTGGAATCTATCCATAAGAGGACTTGATTGATCGCCTATTATTAACTGGAAGAAGTGAATCATCCAGAAGAGGACTTGATTGATCGCCTATTATTAACTGGAATCCATCTAGAAGAGGACTTGATTGATAGCCTATTATTAACTGGAATCTATCCAAAAGAGGACTTGATTGATCGCCTATTATTAACTGGAATCCGTCCAGAAGAGGACTTGATTGATCGCTTATTAGTAACTTGAATCCATCCAAAAGAGGACTTGATTGGTCGCCTATTATTAACTGGAAGAAGTGAATCCATCCAGAAGAGGACTTGATTGATCGCCTATTATTAACTAGAATCCATCCAGAAGAGGACTTGATTAATCTCCTATTATTAACTAGAATCTATCCATAAGAGGACTTGATTGATCGCCTATTATTAACTAGAAGAAGTTAATCCATCTAGAAGAGGACTTGATTGATCGCCTATTACTAAGTGGAAGAAGTGAATCCATCCAGAAGAGGACTTGATTGATCGCCTATTATTAATTGGAATCCATCCAGAAGAGGACTTGATTAATCGCCTATTATTAACTAGAATCCATCCAGAAGAGGACTTGATTGATCGTCTTTTCCTACAAGGAAGAGGGTTAGTTGCATGCAGAAGTATGCATGGCGTGATTATGTTCTCAAAATAAATGAGATTATATTGTATGTGTATGTTATATGATGTATGAATGCGAAATGTTATTGAAGCGTATCTTTGTCTAGGGAAATAAATCCTTGACAAATGCTGGCGAGCCTTGAGAAATGAAATCCCAGACTGATGTTAGGGATGAAGATTATGCTCCTCTTCAGGATTTGTTTTAGGATGTTTCTGCTGGGAATTCTTGTTCTGTTGTTTGAGGAGAAACTCCACTGGTGAATATTGACTTGTTTGAGAAGACTTTGTGGAGAGTGTTGATCTCTGCTTGGGGAAAAGAGTTTATGAGTTTTAGTTGTCTGTTGCTCTATTGGGGAGTTATCTCTTGAAAGTTAGTTGTTATCTGGTCAGATTCCAGGCTTCACAACAACTTGTTGGAGATAAAGAAGTTAACTATTATCTGGTTGAATTCCAGGATTTGCAGCAACTTTCTAGAAAGTGGCAAACTCTACTAGGGAAGAGGAGCTTTATTTAATGATTTGTAAAAATGAAACTGTTATCTGATCGGGTCCAGGTTTCAGCAATTGAAGAAGTTAAACTATTATCTGGTCGGGTCCAGGCTTTAGTAACTTACTTGAAAGGATGAAGTTGACTGTTATTTGGTCGGGTTCCAGGCTTTACAACAACTTTCGGAGATAGTAATGACTCTATAGGTGACGTCACTGGGGATTAGGGGTTGTGATCCCTTAATTTGTAATAGTCTGATAGGAAAACTTAAGCTGGGAAATATGTAGTTTATTGGGAAAATAAACCATGTTGAAGAGAAAATTTGACAAACTGTTGGGGAAGCATTTTCTTTTGGCAAAACTCCTCGAGGATTCTTCTTGAGACCAACTCAGCTGGGAAGAGTTTTTTTCGGAGATTGAAACTCTGGATGGGGATTGCATGGATCCAACTTTATGGGGATATCCATGAATTTGGCCTTGTGGGGTTTGTACCTTTATACATGAAGATTATTCTATGGGGATAACCTTATATAGGTGGCTCTGGTGACTTCACTGAGGATCACCTTATGAAGGGGACTTTGTGGAGATTTGTCACTGCCCCAGTAGTAAGTGTTGTAGCGCTCCCAAAAAATGTTTGCTTGGTCATATGTGACCCTTTGCTGGAATTCATGTTCAATGCCCCAAGTGATTCAGATGGATATTTGTCCCTAGTTATTCAGCAACTTCTTGAGATATTTCTTGGAATCTCGACTTGACTGCCCCAAACGAGTTAGACAAAGATCATGTCGTGCCCCTCGATTATGAGAGATTTGTCATTGGAAGCGTCTTTCCATTTGAAGTGATTCTGTTCATTTGAGAGAATTTTTTTTCACTGGATATTCATCGTGTGAATTTCTCTGTCGTCAAACAAATAGCCCTATGCAAACAACGGTATTCAAAAAATGCAAAGTTTATGTTTGTCTTGAAGTTTTGAAAACGCATTCTTAGCAGATAAAAGAAATTTGTAAGAATATGAATTCAACTCAGGATTTACAGTAAGCCTTACAGGAGTCAGGATACCTTTTATAACAGTATGCTTTCGAACTAACCCATGCTTCAATTAGGACTTCTGAAGGGTTGTAGCGTGGCATGGTTCACGGTTTAAGAAACAAAGGATAAGGCTCAAAGTGTATTTGTACCTGACCCACTCTCCATGATGTTCTCCGGTCCTAAACTCAGTTAATTGCGTGTTTTGAATTCCTATTGAATCTGGATGTTATTTTGGTGATGGTTCATAAACTTGGAAGTTTATTTGAGAAGGCAGTCATTTTTGCAACATTTTTCATGTTGTTGAAGATTTGTAGTGACCTCTTTTTTTATTTATTATCCCTGATTTTTGCCTGACTATTCTTGTTTTGAGATTATAGCCAGCGGGATGCCTCAATTTTTCTTAAGTCTCCTTCGTAGGTTTTGACTTAGTGAGCTTTTCTTTTGAGAGATAATGACTGCCTATTTTACGGGGAACCATCGTCGGCTTTTGATTCAAAAGGACGTTCTTGATGTCATTCATTGTATATGAAGTGAAAGCTTGCAACTGAACGCGCATTTGAATTAACTGATAAGCTACCCTGCCCCAGGTTTTGATTAAAGGTTTCAATTTGTGTGAAAAAGAAAACTCCTACTTATTTGGCTCAAATGGGTTATCTAGGGATTATCTTCCTTATAAATCCAGTGTTTAGGGATTGAAAGAATGCTTGTACATCGTCAGTAAGGTCTGTCCAAAAGCATATTGTATGAGATTATGGTATTGTTTTTGTCATCCTCCCTCTAAAGGCTTACAACTTTTAACGAGAGTTGAAAATCAAAAAAGGGAGTAAAAAGCACATTTCAAATATAGTGAAAACGTATAAATTAATTCAAAACAAACATATTCAATGCATTAATGAAAGTAACCAAAGTCTGACATAAAGATAAGTGTTTAAGCAAATAAAGAAATTACAACTGAAAATTCGAATGAACAAAAGTTTCTCCTCCTGAACTTCGTCACTTCAGATGATGTGCCTTTGAGGGATGACAGAAAAACTCAAGTTGACCATCTTGTGTAAATTCCAACTCCCCTTCGTCGATCAGGTCTTGAATCTTATTTTTCAATATCCAGCATGGTTAGTGTCGTGTCCAGGACTGTTGGAGTGGTATGCGCACCTTTTATTGTATTTGTAGTTAGGAGCAGAAGTGTTAGGTTTTTGAGGAGGCTCCCTTAATGTAATCAGCTTGGCTTCCAATATATGATGTAATGCTTGAGCCAAGGGCATGTTGATCTCAGCAAATTGTCTTTCTTGGTTACGCCGACCACCTTGTTAATTGGAGAGGTTGTTGTTGGGATTGTGATGTAGCAACAATTTGGAAAGGTTTACTCTCCACCAAGCCAACTTCTTATCTCTTCCGGGGATAATTAATGACTTGATCCCCAGCCTCGACTGTTTGTTTCGTACGGTTGCATCCGTCTTGATAAATCTTGTTGACAAGAGTTCTTAAATCTTCTTGTCCCCGAGCTAAGTTTTGGATAAGAGCCATTTGTCCCAACAGCTGGATTCTCATCATTGCTATCTCCGCTTGCAATTGTCATATCTGACCCTTCTTGTCGTCTTCAGGGTTGTCATTGGTCATGCTCTCAATGAAAAGTGTTTTTAACTCTTATTGCCCCTTGGATAAATTCAGGAACACTTCTTGAAGTTGAGAATTTTGGGTCTGAAGATCTATGACAGTCTGTTCTAGAGCCATCTCTACTGAAATAAACAGTAAGTAGATGAGAAACTTGTATGGGGAAAACCTGTCAAGATATGATGCATGATATGTGGATGCAATGTTTTCAAGGATCTCGCAGGGTAAACACAAGAAGATGTTAGAAGTTGAACTTTAATCACAAATTTGATTGGAGAACTTCGTATCATTGGATGTACTTCCATGAGAATCAAGCTCACCGTGTCAAGTGGGTCATAGCCCTTGACTCAAGTTACCGTGCTTTGGTCTTTGACGACATTTGGTTAGAGGATAATAAATCCTCTTGCCCCTTGATAGACGTCTGGTTCATCATGACCCTGCATCATAGACCCTTGAGATCCTTGAAATGGTTATTGAAAATGCCATGGTATGATGTCATGATGTTTATGTACAAGTATTCATACACAAGCAAAAGAAAACAAGTTGTTATGTACAAACAAAGCAAACAAATACTTAGGTTTAGGCTCGCATGAGGTTCATAGGTAAGTATCCTCTTGAAGCTTAGTTGGCTCAATCTGTCCTAGAAAGTAATTGGGTTCTAGGGGATCTCAATATCACTGATCTTTCTTCATTGGGCATTGTCTCAACACAATCAATCTTTTCTTGCGGCCGAGATATCCTAAAAGTCCGATCTCAATAAGCATAGCATCGAATATCAACCAATCTTCGGTCAAAACCAAAGCCGGCTATCTCACTACTTCCTAATGGCCAAGTTGTTCAATTAAAGGTTCTAAGGTCAGTTAGTGCTTCATGACACCACACAACGGCCTCGTATTCTCCTCGATTCAACACAAGCGATACTGGTACCAACAAATGTGTCACACTAACGTAGCCATCGCTTCAACCATGTTGGTATACCCCGCACAGTTCCCACGATATATTGCTACTTACCTAAAAGGTGCCCCAGATTCGGGTAGAGGATCAAAACAAACCCAAACAAGGACCCAAGATGTAAAGCAAGCAAATAAAACAATGAAAGCAATTTAAAGGTGATCTAACTCTAAGGTAACCCCACTTTTAAGTTCTTCCCCAGCAGAGTCTCCATTTCTGTGATACGGTGGGAGAACTGATTTGGTTGCTTTGCGTTTGATCGCAATTGTTGCGGATAGCAAGAGTCGCACCGACTTTTCTTTTATCCAATAAGGAAATGGTGAAAAGAACAGGAAATACCTTTGAGATAATTTCTTGAGTTTGGGGGGTAGATTATGAAAAGGGAAGGTGTCAGCATCCTTTTCATCCATAGTTATCTTATGGGGTCTTAGTTTCTTTCTAGATCACTTGCTTTGTTTGAAAATGTGCTTTGTGGTGTAAGTTTGAAAATATTTTGCAAAATGCCTTTGTTGCGGAAAACTTTGTAACGATTCTCTTCTCTATAGGAATGCGTACAAAGTGTTGTTTTTTTTAAAATAGTTCAAAGAGATGTTTGTTTTTTGAAGATGTTTTTGAAAGTGTAAATGTGGAAGATGGTTTTAGTTTGTGAGCAAGCAACTATGAGCGTCCTACCTACTCAAAAGGTCTATGTTCTTTTCCTCCTCCTTTAGATGTTGCTATCTTACCATTGATTGATAAGAAGCCCCATCATTGGATGTGAAGGGACGGGTGTGGGTTAATTGTATAGTCATAGAAGGCAACCAGACGTTTTTATCAATTTCATAAGGGACTAGATCGTTTACTGAAGGCAACATCGAGGGACTACGATCTTTTATCGAGGGTCTTTTGCTAAAACGCCCATATTCGAGGGACATGACTATTTTCCAAGGCAACAAGTGAGATTAACGTAGAGGTGCATGTATGTGAATAGTGTGTTAGATTGCATGCATTTTTGTCTTGAATTCAGGGTTGTCTACTTGTTGATTTGATCTTATCATACACACCCTAATTATTAGCATTTATATGAAAAGCAATAAATTGCAGAAAGTAAATTTACTACGCTATTACATCACTTGGGGATGGGGTGTACAAATTTACAAATGGGGATTGCAAGAAATAAAATTCTAATTATCTATTACAACCATATCGAACTTGAATAATGTATGAGGAATATAACGTACAAGACAAAATGGAAAAAGGGATGTATTTGTTTTGTTTTTGTTAAGGAAATTTAATTAAGTTAAAGAAAAGAAAATAAATAGGAAAATGTTTTTTGGTCTTTTTCATTGTAACAAGTTAAATAAAATAAACTAAATAAACTTAAACATATTTTTGGTGTTTTTGTGTAGAAAACAGTTTTTTGTGTTTAAAATAGTTTTTGTGTAGAAAACAGTTTTTGTGTTTAAAACAGTTTTTGTGTAGAAAACAGTTTGTGTTTAAAACAGTTTTTGTGTAGAAAACATTTTGTGTTTAAAAGAGTTTTTTTTGTAGAAAAACAGTTTTGTGTTGTTTGGGCTCAGGGCCTGTTTGTTAGTAAACAGGGGGAGTCAGAAACTGGAAATGCCAAGGCCTAGTCAATGGAGGCCCGTGTGTATTTCCTGCAAACAAAACAACGTGAGAAAATATGGAAAATGAACAAAAGGTCTCGTTGGGGCTTGAACCTAGGACCTTCTACAGAAATGCCTTTCGTGCGCGCTATTTGTACCACTGGGGTGATCTATTTCATTCGTTCATAAGGTAGCTTCGATTGGGTACAAACTGAACTCGTTTCTGAATGTTTGGAATGCCCAACTTCTTCCTTCGAGTGCATGGATGCAAGACTCCAATGTTGTGATTCGAAAGGATTCACTCCTCAGCCAACCGAAAGATAGAAAAACCTGCCTAAGATCTTCAAAATGAATCTAACTATGTAACTTTCAAAAGTTACAGATCAGAGGTTAGCACAAAATTGTTTGGTGCCAAAATCAAAGTCTCACTAGTCATAGTTGAAGTTCTCAACGTATAAGCAGTGATAATAGAAAGTTAGAGCATGGTCATCTTCCTAGATATAATATCTACATCTTTTCTTTTATTTGTATGTACAAATGATGTTTGAATGAAGAGTTCTAAGTTTTATAAAACTTACCTCTTGAAGTGCCAATCAGATGCTTCTGTATGACTTCCAAGAATGATTCGATGATGGGTTAAGTCTGCCGGGACCTTCCTGAAGCTATTTCAGTTGCTGCTTTGTTTTGAAAGTCACTTGAATCGAAGGTTGGTTAGGAGTGAATCGAATGGCTATTATATCGCAGTTAGGGGGTGAATCGAAAGGCTGTTTAATGTATGCTAGAGGATGAATCGAAAGGATAATATGTGGGAGGGGTTTGAGATTTTTTTTGAGAGTTTGAGAGTTTTTGAGAGTGTTTAATGATTTTTTCCACCACCAGAAAACTGGACCCTTTGATTTGCAAATGGTCTCTATATTTATAGAGAAAAGGTTATAGGTGTTTTACGTAAGGGATCTCTCTGTTGTAGGGTTTTGACTAGGTGACTCGCTTTTTTTGAAGAAAAGTGGAAAACAAGTTTCAAGGTGTTGTACAAGCATGGTCTGAAGTTGTTGGAGGCTTTAGACCTGTTGCTTCTAGTTTATAGGGGACGTGTGTGCAGAAGGGACATGCGCAAGGCTCAAGAAACTTTTTCTAAAAAATTGCAATGATAACTTTATTCCCTTAAGGGAAAGTTGACTTGGAAAACACTTGGGTTAGAGTTTAATTTAATTATGTAAACAATTAGTTATAGAGTGAGGCACAAGTTTGAGGTCTGAAAAGCAAGATCATGTAGCCTGCCCTATAGATTTTGTCTCCAACTTGATGTCTTGGATCGAATACTCTATCTTTCATTTTGGTCACATAGATCCCACCTTCGACCAAATTCCAGGGCGAACAAGACTAATTGTTCCCACCAATGCATGCTTTTCGAATGGGTCATACTCAGTTGAATATACCACTTTGAATCTTTATGTTTTGATCACGTAGGTTCAAACTTCGACCAAACTCAAGGGAAAACAAAACTAAATATTCCCACCAATGGCATGTCTTTCAAATGGGTTATATTCAGCTGAATATACCATTTTGAATAGGCAATATGATCTCATTAGCATGGTCAAAACGAAGGAACTTCTGGGTTTCTTTCCTACTTCACAAAAGAAGCCAAATTCCAAAACGAAGTTTAGGAACCAAACTTGCTCAAAGAAGCCAAATGTTTAAGTGAAGCCTCTGAAACAAATCTTGCATCGAAGGAGCCAAATGTTCAAGCAAAGCCTCTGGACCAAAGCTTTCATCGAAGGAGGCCCAAATGCCCAATCGGAGCTTGTGGTTTAAACTTTGTCAAAGGAGGCCACATGCCCAATCGAAGCTTGTGAACCAAGCTTGCATTGAAGGAGCCAAATGTTCAAGTGAATCCTCTGAACCAAAGCTTGCATCGAAGGGTTCAGAGTTGGATTCGAAGTATGTTACTTTGAAGGAAACCCATACTCCAATCGAAGCTTTGTGTGAAGGTAAACCTTGTCCAATCAAAGCTTGCATGCTGGAGGCGGCTGCTTTGTGAATCAAAGCAAGCATGTAAGAGCCCGTTGCTCAATCAAAGCTTGCATGAAGATAACCAATATCCAATCAAAGCTTGCATGAAATAACCAATATCCAATAAAAGCTTGCATGTAGGAGGCCACTTCTTTGTGAATCAAAGCAAGCATGTAAGAGGCTATTGCTCAATTGAATCTTGCATGAATATAACCATTGTCCAATAAAATCTTGCATGCATGAGGCCACTGCTTTGAATCAAAGCAAACCAGTAGGAGACCATTATCTTCTGAATCGAAGCAAGTTGTTTCAAAGGAGACATTGCCTAATCAAAGCTAGCATGAAGGAAGGAGTTCAACATGAATTGAAGAAATGCCCAGTAGAAGCTAGTATGAATCAAAGCAATCTTTCTTTTCTTTAATTTTGTCAAAAAAAATCAAATTTATCTGCTTTGCTCTTTCAACAGTTTCCTCTTTGACTTGATGCTTGAAAATCTAGTATGATCCGTGGAAACTATGTGGGGCCTTAAAAATCCAATTATACTTGTGCAATCTTGAACTTTAATAAATCCTTGTGATAAAATGTCTTGAGAAAAGAGAGGGAAAATTTTAGGGTACAACAAGTACATATTCTTGATCAAATACCCTTCACTAGTTTAGAGAAGGTTCCAAAGCCTAAAGTTATTGCAGCAACCTTACATCTGAAGCGGTCGGACATTGTATCTAATTGGGAAACAAGAAGTTGAGTCAAGGGCCTTATTGCTAAATATTTGATAGAGAAGGCTCAATTGTTTCTGGATGCTATGAGTTTTCATGCTTTTGAGGAGATCTTGGCTCTATTGGTCTATGGTTTGGTACTATTCCCTAATCCAGACTAACTCATAGATGTGAACACCATCAGAATATTTCTTACTCATAATCATGTGCCTACTTTGCTTGGATATATTTTGCATTCTCTTCACACTCGTATTATGAGGAAGCGAGGGACTCTTATGTGTTGCATACATTTACTATCAAGGTGGTTTATTTTGCACCTTCCTCGATCAGTAATGAAGAATGAACAATGTTTGAGGTTGTCTCAAAGGATGATGTTACTCTCTCATTCAGATATCTATTGGTGTTCCCAATCTCAGGAGGATATCACTATTATTGACTGTTATGGGGAATTTCCTAATGTGACACTCCTTGGCATAAGGGGAGGTATCACTTACAACCCTTCCTTATATCTACGTCAATTTGGTTATGCTAGAAGATATGGTCCTAGTTGGATTTATCCTCTTTTTAACTTTCCTAGCTCTTTCTCCAAAACATTGCTTGACTTGAGTAGATTCTTGTGGATCATTCCTTCTCAGATGGAGATCATTAAACATTTAACTACATCTTTCCCAGGGTATTGTAAAGCATTGAGGACATTGAACACAACTTGTTGTCCATTATCTCTCATGGTAATTTCTCCTCTTTATACATTAATCAAAGTTCTTCCTGTAGCAAGGAAAGGTCTTCCCAATAGAATGTTAGTCTTTACATCAGCATCAAAATCCGTAATAATGAAATCATCATGGAAGACAAGCTTGTCAACCCTTACTAACACATCTTTTATCTTCCCTTGAGGATAAAAAATACTTCTATCTGCCAACTGTAGAGTGATGATTATAAGCCTAACAACTCCTATCCCTATCTTTTGAAGATGGAAAAGGGCATAAGATTTATGCTAGCCCCTAAATCACATAGAGCTCTACCACATAATGTATCTCCAATGGTACAAGGGATGGTAAAACTTCCAGGATCTTTCAACTTTGGATGGAGTTTGCCTTGAACTAATTGACTACTCTCTTGAGTGAGTGTAACAATTGCAAATTCTCCCACTCTTTTCTTCTTAGTGAGTACGTCCTTCATGAACTTAGAGTAATTTAGCATTTGTTGAATGGATTCAATCAGAGGTATGTTAATGTGAAGCTGCTTTAAAATTTCCATGAACTTTCCAAATTGTTGTTCCTCTTTAGCTTTCCAAATCCTTTTGGAAAAGGAGGTGGAGGTCTTTTTTGAACAAACTTTTGCTCTCTATTGAGCTCGATTATGTTTTCAGGTCATTTTATTGAGTTGGAAGTCATGTCAGTTACATTTATCTCAACATTATCTTCATCTTGTCCAGATGAGGACGATTCCTCATTGGGTTCTTCTTTTTCTTATGAATTGTCATGCTCAGGAAGGACTCCACTCGTCTTATTGTTTGTCGGAGCGGATCCCTCACATTCTTTCCCACTTATAAGCTTGATGATCTGACATGTTTCAACATTATTTAATCCAGATGTTGTAGCTGGAGTTTCAGTAGAACTTGGGAGTGTGCCCATGTTTCTCGAACTCAAGGCAATAGAAATTTTCCCCACTTGATTCTCTAGATTTTTGATGCTCACTCCTTGTGCTTGAAACTCATTAATAGTCTCTTGAATGAAGGACTTCAAAATATTTTCCAATTGGTTGTTGCCTTGGTTTTCCACAACATACTTAGGTGCAGCAAAACCAGGTGGAACTTGTGGTTTTTAAGTTGGTTAAGGGACTTGAGTTTTAGGTTGATTGTGATTATTACTCCAAGAGAAATTTGGGTGATTATCTAGGATTGTAAGCGTTGCTGTAAGGATTGTTGTATATGCTATTATTGTTGCCAACATAGTTGGCAGACACAGAATTTGTAGAACATTATTCAAACAAATGGGCTCCTCCATAATACACACAAGCAACTGCAGACACGTCAGTAACCACCTCACAGGGTCAGGATTAGCCACTTATGGAGTCATCATATTCTTCATCATTTGGTGAATCTGAGTCACATGAGTAGCAAGAGTTGTTGTCTCAATGACTTCATGGACTCCAACAGGTTTCTTTTGAGTAGAATTAACAATGGCTCTTGTGATTGGCCATTGATATGTGTTGGTCGTAATACTCTCAATCATTCTATAACCTTCTTCAAAAAACTTAGATAAAATTGCTCCACCACTTGAGGCATCAAGTATATTCCTTGAAGAAGGAATCAACCCATTGTAAAAAGTCTCAAGTTGGATACAAATAGGAATGCCATGGTGAGGACATTGTATAATCAATTCTTTAAATCTTTCCCAAGCATCAAATAATGATTCACCATCTTCTTGCCCAAATGAATTATTTTCATTTCTCATATTCGCATTCTTGGAAAGAGGAAATTACTTAGCTAATAACTTCTCAGCTAGATAATTCCATGTGGCAATGGAATTAGGCTCAAAGGAATTTAACCAGCTCTTGGCTCTATCTCTTAGAGAGTAAAGAAATAACCTCAATCGAAAGCCATCATCAGTCACGCCAGGAATTTTGAAATTACTAGCAACATCCAAGAATTATCCCAAGTGCAAATGAGGGTCTTTATTAGGAGAGCATGAGTATTGGCCAATAGTTTGCAGCATCTGAAACATCATGGGCTTAAATTCAAACTGAGCTGTAGTGATTTATGGTAAGATGATACCAGTACTCATGGAATTTGGATAAAAAAATGTATAGTCTCTAATGTTATGGGCCTTATCATTGCCAATACCAGTAATATCGTTATTAGCCATGACAAAGATTGGATCCTCTTCCTCGTCTGGTTGCACTGGTGGTTTTGGGTCTCCTAAATCTGCTAGATTAATAACAATAGGATCCCCTGGTATGTGTCTAGTAAGTTGATATCTTCTTAGTGCTCTTTCAGGTTCAGGATATCCACTGTAAACTAGGTGTAGCGACATGTGCATACAATAGCTAAAAATCTGTCGTGACACCAAATTACAATGAAACGTTAAAGGCTCAAATGCTTAAAAACAAAAACAACCCTAATGAATACAAAAAAAATCAGAAATCACTCGCCGACAACAATGCTAAAAACTTGTTGTATATTTTAAGTGTCACATGCAAGTATACATGTATGTTGATTGATGTTGTATCCTAATTTTTTATCTAAGATCTCATCTCTCTATTGCATCATTACATAGCATCAGGATCACCAAGCACCATATTTGTGTCTCCTTTTTATCTCGTATCTTTTATGTTTACTAACCATTAATTAAAATTAAAAAAATATTTAGTTCATGTCATCTTCATGTTATTTGCATTGTAATTAAAAAAATACCAAAAATTGTAGTTTTTAATTAGTTTTATTTAGATTTACTTTTTTTGTGTCTTTTTCATCCAAAAAAATATAATTTTAGTTTCTTTTTAATCTATTAGTTTTTGATTTGGTTCTAATTTTAATTCAATTTTAAATTTAAATTATTATTAAAATTAAAATCAATTATGTCTCTTATTTTCATTTTTTTAATTATTACTAACAATCTTCATTTTGTGTTTTTAGTTTAATTGTTTATTTGTTACTAACAATCTATTTTTTTAATAATAATTATTATTATTATTATTATTATTATTATTATTATTATTTTGGTTTTTGAGTCAAAAAGGAAAATAAGGTGGCAATTGAAGGGACCAAAAGTGCATGCAGGGTTCATTTTTCATGCAAGACTCACTTTCACATGCACGCTATGTATACACGATTTGCAGCATCTTTCGGATGACAAAAAGAAATTTTTACCAACATACCACCTTTTTACCAACTAATTTCTAAAGTATCACTCTTTTCAACTAATATTCTCAATATACCACCTTTCTAAAAAAACAAAAATTGAAAGTAGGAGGCTCCTCCCAATGGATGGGCGGATGATCTTTATGTTATACAGCTTTCGCCCATTGCATTGGCGGAGCTGTTTAAATAACTTTTTTTAATATAATATTAAAAATAAATAAAAATTACTATTAAATAAAAAATCAATATTAAAATTAATATTTAAAAATAAGTTTAAATTAAAATAAATGTTAATCATAGTAATAAATAAAAACGGTTCCGCCACTGTAATGGGCGGAGGGTTTTAATATTTAAGTACGGTTCCGCCAGTGTAATGGGAGGAGGCTCTTGTTATTTTATTATTGCAGTACGGCTCCGCCACTGCAATGGATGGAGGGTTTTATTGGTTTTATTATTTTATTATTTAAGTACGGTTCCGCCAGTGCAATGGGCAGAGGCTTTCGTTATTTTATTATTTTTGTACGGCTCCGCCACTGTAATGGGCGGAGGTTTTATTATTTTATTATTTTAAAATTTTGGCTGTGAACTATAAATATCGTTGATGTTGAATGATCCTAGCTACACTTAAAATATTTTTCTTTAGTTGTATCTTAAAAATGTCTTCAACATCCGGAGAGTTTCCAACGTTTCCATATATGAAAAGAGACGTTGAACTGATTTTTTCTCCAGTAAAGCCTCCGATGAAGATAAAATTATTGAACACGCAGACATTTAAGCATCTGCATAGGCACTTGGAGGGATGGTTAGGGGAAGAAATTACCCAAGGTGAAAAGATCCGGAAAATTGATAGGCTAGTTACGGTGCCTGGCTTAAATGGACCCACTCGTTCTTGGAGACTTGTTCACAACGACGCATGTGTTCTTATGATGATGCTTCAACAAAAAGATATTGTATTGTTGGTTGTAATATCCTAGAAATGCTTATGTATTTGTTTGAACATGTTGATGTTGTTTAGGTTTAATGTTGTTGCTAAGTTCTACTATTCGTCTTAGTATTTTAATTTATGTGTTGTTTTTTCGAATTGTTATTTATATTAAATGCAAAAGTATTAGTGAAATGAAACATAATTTCTTGGCGTCATTATACATACAATTTTGAAGATTGATAACAAAATTAATAACTAATTATTACTAGTTCCTACATTGGGGCATCACGTTCGGTTGTGACCTGGAAGACGATACAATGTGCATTTTCTCTCCAACTTATCGTATGCGTCCATTTCTGTTGTAATATGGGTGCTCAGGACGAACTTTCTTGTTCCTCCGTATAACTGGATTATGGCAAATTTGATCTCCCTCATAAATGGTTCAATACTCATCGTATGGTAGAACTGGAAAGCTCGTGCTGTAAACCCCAAATAAGTTCGCCACCTTGTAAACGTCAGACAATAGAAGAAATTTGTCTTGGCGCACCACGGAACATGCAGCGATAACATGTAAACAAGGAACGCGGTATGCTTGAAACTTTACGCAGTCACACCATTCTTCCATTAGGGTGACCTTGTAACTCCCCAATGGCTTCCCCTCACCGTGGTTAATTGTCTCCTTCACACTGAAAGTGTTATTATAGTCAAAAATGCTTACCTGATGCGTGGCAGATTTTGACGTCTCTTCTTTCATCACCTTCACGCACCGCTCTGTAAATGTTTGTCCAGAATTCAAAACTGCACTCCAATTTGCACCCCTTTCAGCAAAGAGTGTTCCCATCCTATAGTATGTTGCACTTAATAACATTGTGATGGGGAGATTACGAGTGCCTTTAAATACGGAATTTAGTGACTCGACAAGGTTTGTTGTCATGTGCCCCCAACGGCGACCCTCATCAAATGCCCTCGTCCATTTTTCAACTGGAATTTTGTCTATCCACCTCAAAGCATCACCATTAGCCATCCTAATTTGATTACGATAATATTTAAACGTTGGTTGGTTCAGCGCATACCCTACATGTTACAAAAAACATTGGTTAATATAATGGTATACTATCAACGAGCATCTAATGTTTGCATAAAAGATACTTACCCATGTTGATTTTTTTTTGGAGGATACGGTCCTTGATATCCTTCATAAAATTTTGCGCAATATACCTGATACAATACACATGGACAGATGTAGTGTTATTCCAACCATTTTTAGGATTGTTATAAGCGCTTTGGATAGATGCATGTCGGTCAGAAATCAAACACAAGCCAGGTTGAGGAGCTACATGCATTCTCAAGTTTTTTAGAAATAAACCCCAACCATCCACCGTCTCACCTTCCACTAGGGCAAAGGCAACTGGGAAAATATTGTTGTTTCCATCTTGTGCTACAGCCATTAGTAGTGTACCTTTGTACCTTCCATATAACCAGGTACCATCAATCTGTAGTAAAGGCTTGCAATATGAAAAGCCACGTATGCATGGTTGGAAAGCCCAAAATAGTCGGTGGAAGATTTGTTTCCCAGCAATAGCAGTCTTGTCATCTGTATATAACGGTAGTGTTTGCATTTCTACTACAGTGCCTGGAACAAACTTCTTAAGGGCCAACAAGTAATTTGGAAGTTCATTGTATGACTTTTCCCAATTACCAAACACTTGTTCGATTGCTTTATTTCTAGCAATCCATGCCTTCTTGTAAGATGGAGTGTATTTGAAAAAAGAAACAATTTCATTAATACATACACTCACCTTGATAGAGGGATCCTTTTCAACAAGAGGCATTAATTGTTCACTCATCAATCAAGAGCTTAGTTGTCGATGATCCTGATTAAAGATGGTCGTTGAACAATTATGTGGGGCACCATGATTCCTATCTCCCATAGGTCGCTCCTTTTCCTATAGGATGCCACTAGACGAAAGTTGTAACCACTACACTTACAAAAAAATTTATATCTCTTCGTGTCAGAACATGTAACCCTGAAATCAACGACATGTTTCATATGATACTTGGATATCGCAAAGACACCGTCAGATTTGTTTTTGAACTGGTTCCCAACAACTATGTCATCCTCCAGCGGAAGACGAGGATTGTGGGGCTATTCAAATGATGATTCGTCTCTAGTTATTCCCAGAGTGGTCATGTGGGCAGGTGGACAACAGACATTCTCAAGTGGAATGTGTTGTTCAGTTTCGTTGATTGCATCTGCCTCGTCACGGCCACCGTCTTCGAATAAGGTAGTGAACAAATCATCAGCTTGTGACTCAGTCTCTTCTTCTTCGTCATCTTCGACAACGATTTCGTCGGGAATTATGGACACGGGCTCAGCCTCAGTGGGATTGGCCACTTGTGAGATTTGAGATTATTGACAAAGTTAGAATTTTATGTATAAATCTATCGCATGTAACCCAGACAATTCATGATTGTAAAACATCGTTTCCACATCATCATCATCTCGGATTTTCAATGGAACATATTTCACCTGGTTCACACCGAAATTAACAGCATTTCGATATATAATTTGTAAGACAGCTCCAAATTACATCCTTGTTTGTATCCTCTCTCTCAAATATTCGAACTTCACATTTCTACTTAATTTGAACCGACATTTATCGGTATTTTCGAATATAATGCCCATATCATTAAAGACAAAGATCTCTCCATTGTAATGAGCATCCACTACATATTGAGGTGTTTGAGACATGATGATTTCTTTGTGAACAAGAGCTGAATTGTAGGAAAAATTTGTTTTTGAAATTGGTTGAGTTGATGAAAAATTGTAGGAACAAGAACTGAATTTAAATGATATATATTTTGTGTTTTGTAAACATATTATAATAATTAAACGTAGGAATATTGATTGTTCAATGGTTAAACTGACAAAAGAAACTCATCCACCCATTGCAGATGCGGTGGCATTTAAGGGTGTAAAGGCTCCACCCAATGGGGAGGCGGAAGCATTGATGTGGGTAAGGGCTCCGCCCAATGCTCCTGCGACATTGGCAGGTCAAATAACATTCTTCCGTCCATTAATTACGCGGATGGCATACCAAAAAGCAATGCATCCGCCCAAAGCATCAGCGCCGTGTCGGAAAAAGACAATGGTTCCGCCCATTGAGGATGCGGATTCTGTAAAGCTGTGCATGAAACACAATCTACATACAAAGCATGCATGGCAAATTTATTACTCCCAACCATTTACTTGTTTCCATTAAATATTTTGCATAAAACCATTCATTTTTTCTCTATAAATACTATTTGTTTTTCATAATTTACATCAAACTCAATCTTTATCCTCTCTTTCTCATCATAATTCTACACCAAACTCAATTTTCTATAATGTCTCTATTAACTTATGGAGAGGAGCATCGAGGAACATTGTCAAACATACTCCAATATGTAAGTAGTGAATATATTTACTTATAAAAATTTTAAATTTTTAGAATATACTTCTGACGTTAACCATCTTCTAATATTAACTATTTTCTTTTTTAGAATGAGAAAAAGTTTAGGCCTCGTACGCACTCGTATGTGCCCGTAGACGAAATGATCCGTCCATATCTGATGCAAGCGGGCTTTGGGCAAGTTATCAACATAACGTCATATGGTGTTGATAGAAAATTTATTCTCGCTTTATGTGAAAGATGGCGTCTGGAGACACACACATTCCATCTTCCTACCGGTGAATCCACAATCACCCTTGAAGATGTCCACATGTTGATAGGTTTACGTGTAAACGGTGTGGCAGTGAATGGGAGAACAAATTTCGACTACTCCATAACTCAAGAACTCTTGGGTGAAGAATTTCCCGAAAGCGCTAGAAAGGGTCAATTCGTCAAAATTACTTGGCTCCGGGAAAAATATGATGCATTTGACTTGAACGAAGATTCCACCATCGAACAAATTCATAAGAAAACTAGAATTTATATTTTATTGTTGTTCGCTAGTTTATTATTTCCTGACACTAATGGTAACATAATACATCTTATGTATTTACCATTATTAGCTGACTTTAATAAAATAGGTAGATACAGCTGGGGATCTGCAGTTTTATCGCATCTATACAGAAACCTCTGTAGATGCGCCAGAAAAGATGTTTATAATTTTGCTGGTTGTTCAACACTACTACAAGCTTGGGGATGGTCCAGGATGCCAAATCTAGCGCCTAGGAATCGTAATCCTTTTCACTTTCCGTACGCAACCAAGTAAGTTGAAACTACTCCTTTGTCTTAAACTTATTTACTAAACTTATTTACTATGTGAACAATATTTAAGTATTATTTATTTTTAGATGGTCTGCCTATGGGATGGATTACGAAAAGACTCCTCATTATTGTGCACCTGGCTATCGGACTTTCATCGATCATTTCGAAGAATATGATGTAATATTCTTAACCATAGATTAGTAATAATTACTATTATTTATATAGTTCATTAAACTAATAACTGATTTTTTTTAACAGTTTACATGGAGGCCCTATCTAGGTCTTGATGATACCGATTCGACTAATAGTCATGTGTGTAACACCCTCTAAAACCCCGCATAAATTTTCGCGAATAATTAAAATTATAATTTCAGAGTACATGTATAATCGAGGATGCTACAATTCTCTTTAAATAACACAAATTCCTGTCATGCATAATCTTAGTAGTAACTCATACATGTTTACACAGCGGAATAATTTATTTAATAAAACCAATGTTATAATATTTTTCAAATTCATCAGGGATTAACACCTGGAAAATGTCAACATCATATTATAACAAAACATAAGGAATTAAACGAGTCTGACTAAAACAGCTCGACAAACAAACGTTCCCGGAGTTACAACTATCAGAGCATGACCCGGACAATACTAAAACGGAAATAAACTAGAAACCACAAGCCTTCGCCAAGCACCTGAACGAAGCTCCTCAATCTGAAATATTCAACAGTAAGGGTGAGCATCTCAATTATACATTTGATTATGCGTTCATAACAATCAATTCAGGAAACCATAAGCATCACCCAACAATTAGCATATTTCATAGTTTACAAAAACCTTTGCAATTCATACGACCATAATATATTGCTTTTCATATTTGAAATTAACATCAAACATCGTCAACCATTTAGCAACCATACGTGCATACAAACAATCAAATACAACATTGGAAAAATCATCCATTCATGTTATATTCAAGGTAATGCAACACACCCATGCATGTGGTACCACTTTACCGCCCCATTAAATCTCGGGTCACGGATAACTCACCGTTCCATTATATCGCGGACACGGCTACCACCTCAACGTTCCATTAAATCGCGGACACGTATATTGGCCACCATGTTAATTCCACACAATGGGAATTAACAAATGCAACATGATATGTAAGTATGTAACACTCAGCATACTATGAACATCAATCAACATATCATGCACATCAACAACATCAATCATAACAGGATATGGATAGCATGTAATCACTCAGCATACTATTTAAACATCAATCATATCAAGTCATATCATAATTCATGCTCGATAACATTATCCAAAAGCACGACAATAAAATCCACAATAACGCACAAAAAAACAAAATTCAGAAAAATCAACACAGCAGAGCAACACGGGTGCCCGTGTTGTGCAACACGGCCCGTGTTGCTGAGCGCGTCCAGAAAACACACTTTTTTTTTTCATTACAGGGGACCTAACACGGGTACCCGTGTTGTGCAACACGGCCCGTGTTGTGCAACACAGAAGAGCAACACGGGTGCCCGTGTTGTGCAACACGGCCCGTGTTGCTGAGCGCGTACAGGATTTTCCTGTACCTGCAGCAGCTCAGAACAGCAGCCAAACGCGGGAAAATGCCAGCCAAAACGCGCATTTCGGTACCCCACGACATCGATTTTCTATAATTCAAAACAACACCTCAATTTCCTAATTACCAACAATCATTATAGTAACCTTAACCGGGATTAACCGTCCTTTTTGGGGAAATCTACTAACATTGAGGTTATCCCTATAACTTCCAAGGTAAATTCACGATCATGCAGATATACTCCCAATCCACCATTTGGAACCTAAAATTCCTAATCGATTCATAAAAATTGGGAAGCTAACCCTTTTCTAACAAGGTTCAATCCTAAGGGTATCGATTCCTAGTAACATCTAACAATTGGGGTTTTTCCCTACGATTACCCAAATCAACCGTACATAAACCCATAAACAAAGGTAAATCGAGTAATAGCCCCCCTTACCTTATCAATTAGCAGCTTTGAACTTTTTGAGCGATGTTCTTCGTTCTTCGTTCTTCGTACCTTCAGAGCTCTGCTTCCCAAAATCCCAACTTCTGTTTATCGTGAAAAAAATGAGAAAAATAACTTGAGTTCCAAAACATATCCTTACTTCTTTTGCACCCCCACTCTTTACTAACAACATCCAAGCCCAATAACTTAAAAACTCAACATTTTCTTATTTCTTTTATTTTCCTCCATATTTCAAAATAAATAATTCCTCTTTATTTTATTAATTCTAATAAAATAATTTCCCAAATTTAATTAAATCAAATAATTGAAACTGGGGTGTTACAACTCTCCCCCACTAAAAGAGTTTTCGTCCTCGGAAACATACCTTAGACGAACAGTTCCGGATAAGCCTCTTTCATCTGGCTCTCCAGCTCCCAAGTGATATTTCCATCTGCTGGACCTCCCCAAGCAACCTTCACTAATGCTATCTCTTTACCTCTTAACTGTTTCACTTCCCGATCTTCTATCCTCATAGGCAATGTTTCTACTGTCAGGTTATCTCTCACCTGTACATCATCTATTTGGATTACATGAGATGGGTCTGGAATGCATCTCCTCAGCTGAGAAACATGAAAAACATCGTGCAAATTCGCAAGTCTCGGAGGTAAAGCAATACGATAAGCAACTTCTCCAACTCTTTCTGTAATCTGAAACGGACCAATAAAACGCGGAGTCAACTTCTTAGATTTCAACGCTCGACCAATACCCGTCATCGGAGTAACTCTCATAAACACATGATCTCCAGCACTGAATTCTAAATTCTTTCTCCTCTTATCATGATAACTTTTCTGACGACTCTGAGAAGCTCTCATCTTCTCTTGAATCAATTTGATCTTTTCAGTAGTCTGCTGAACAATTTCTGGCCCAATTACTGAACTCTTTCCCGATTCATACCAACACAAAGGCGTTCTACACCGTCTACCATACAATGCTTCAAACGGAGCCATACCAATACTCGAATGGTAACTATTGTTATAAGTAAATTCAATCAACGGCAAATAGCTATCCCAAGCTCCACCCTTCTCTAAAACACAAGCACGCAATAAATCTTCTAACGATTGAATCGTCCTCTCCGTCTGTCCATCAGTCTGAGGATGGTAAGCTGAACTCAACCTCAATTTAGTACCCAAAGCCTTCTGCAATCCTTCCCAAAATTTCGAAGTGAACCTCGGATCTCTATCCGACACAATACTAGAAGGAACTCCATGCAAACTCACTATTTTCTCAATATATAACTGTGCCAATCTCTCCATTGAGTAATCCATTCGCACCGGTATAAAATGAGCAAACTTAGTCAACCTATCCACAACGACCCATATCGCTTCACAATTCATAGGAGTCCTCGGCAACCCAGATACAAAATCCATAAAAATACTATCCCACTTCCATTCTGGAATAAACATTGGTTGCATAAATCCAGACGGCTTCTGATGTTCAATCTTCGATTTATGACAGATTAAACATGCATACACAAATTCAGCTATTTCCTTTTTCATTCCCAGCCACCAAAACAATTTCTTCAAATCATGATACATTTTCGTGGCACCCGGATGAATACTCATCCCACTGCGATGTCATTCCTCTAATATACTCTTCTTGATTTCTGCGACATCAGGAACACAAACTCTATCGCCAAATCTCATAACATCATTTTCATCAATTCTAAACTCACCACCTTGATCTTGGTTGATCAATGTCAATTTATCAACTAAATTAACATCAGATTTCTGCCCGATCCTGATCTCTTCTAGGATACCACTAGTAAGTTTCAACATACCCAAACGAACACACTTCGGAGTACTTTAACAAACTAAACTCAAATCTCGGAATTGTTCAATTAAATCCAATTCACGAACCATCATCATAGACATATGCAAGGATTTCCTGCTCAAAGCATCCGCAACCACATTTGCCTTACCAGGATGGTAATTCAAACCAAAATCATAATCTTTGAGAAATTCCAACCACCTTCTTTGCCTCATATTGAGCTCTTTCTGATCGAAAAGATACTTCAAACTCTTATGATCACTATACACTTCAAATCTCGAACCATACAGATAATGTCTCCACAATTTCAAGACAAACACAACTGCTGCCAACTCTAAATCATGAGTAGGATAGTTCCTTTCATGAACCTTCAACTGTCTCGAAGCATACGCAACTACCTGTTGATTCTGCATTAAAACACCACCTAAACCCAACAGAGACGCATCACAATAGACCATAAAAGATTCCACTGGATTCGGCAAAATCAGAATAGGAGCACTAGTCAATCTCCGCTTCAATTCTTGGAAACCTTTCTCACAATCAGAATCCCAAATAAACGCTTGTCCTTTACGAGTCAATTTCGTCAACGGCAATGCTAACTTTGAGAATCCTTCGATAAACTTTCTGTAATAACCTGCAAGACCAAGAAAACTTCTGATTTCAGAAACAGTCTTTGGCGCTTCCCACTGAGATACCGCTTCTACTTTTGTAGGATCCACTGCAATACCATTCTTAGAAATCACATGTCCAAGAAAACTAACTTCATTCAGCCAGAACTCACATTTGGACAACTTTGCATACAACTTCCTATCTTTCAGCAACTCTAACACAATTCTGAGATGTTCCGCCTGCTCTCCATCATTCTTGGAATAAATCAGAATGTCATCAATAAAAACTACAACAAACTTATCCAGATACGGATGAAAAATCCTGTTCATATATTCCATGAAAACACCAGGTGCATTAGTAACTCCGAACGGCATAACAGAATATTCATAATGCCCATACCTCGTTCGAAAAGCAGTCTTTTGAATATCTTCCGCTTTCACACGAATCTGATGATATCCAGATCTCAAGTCAATCTTACTGAATACACTGGCTCCAATTAGCTGATCCATTAAATCATCAATCCTCGGTAACGGGTACCGATTCTTAATGGTTACCTTGTTCAATTGCCTGTAATCAACACACAGTCTCATAGAACCTTCTTTCTTCTTAACCAACAATACCGGAGCACCCCAAGGTGAAACACTTGGACGAATAAACTTCTTCTCCAGTAAATCTTCCAACTGACTCTTCAATTCAGCCAATTCAGACGCAGACATACGATATGGCGCCATCGACACCGGTCTCGTACCAGGAATCAAATCTATAGAGAATTCCACTTCTCTCTCAGGAGGTAACTCACCAACATCATCCGGAAAGACTTCTGGAAAATCACACACCACTGGCAATTCGCCACTCCTGACCTTTCTTGTTGCATCTAATGAAGCAAGTAACATAAACACATTAGCACCGTCCTCCATTGCTTCTTGTACCTGCCTAGCAGTCATAGTCAAGTTCTCGACACCAACTGCTTCTGGAAAAATCACCGTCTTAGCAAAGCAGTTCAGATGAACCCGGTTGAATTCCAACCAGTTCATCCCAAGGATAATATCAATTTGTTCAAGCGGTAGGCACACTAAATCCATACCGAAATCTCTACCAAAAATCTCAATAGGACAATTCCTACATACAAGTGAAGTTGTCACTGAACCCGATGCAGGAGTATCAACAACCATGCTACCTCGCATACCAGATATGTCCAGTTTCAACCTCTCAGCACAATCCAAAGAAATGAAAGAATGAGTTGCACCAGTATCAATAATTACAACTAAAGGTGTGCCATGAATAAAACACGTACCTTTAATCAATCGATCCTCTGGAGTAGTCTCAGATCCAGACAAAGCGAACACTTTTCCACCTGACTGATCCTTCCTAGGCTTAGGACACTACGGACGAATGTGACCTTCTTCGCCACAATTGTAACAAGTAACAGACTTCCCTTTGCAATCAATAGACAAATGACCAGCCTTTCCACATTTATAGCACTTCTTCTCATCACTCTTGCAATCTCGAATGTGATAACCAGACTCACCACACCTGTAGCATCTGATAGGAGCCTTAGAATCTCCCCCACTAGGCCTTTTCCAACCACCTGATTTCTGGTTATCTCTACCATATGGCTTGCCACGGTCCATATGTTGCTTTCCTCTTTTGTCAACAGCCCCACGAGAGTGAGACGACCTATTCTTGGTAATATCTTCTTCCAAGATTCTGCTACAATCCACCAGATCAGAAAATCTACGAATACGCTGGTACCTGATTCCCTGCTTAATCTCATCTCGGAGACCATTCTCAAATTTGATACACTTAGAGAATTCTCCAGCCTCATCATTGTTGTAGTGTGCATAATACTTTGCCAGCTCAGTGAACTTAGTAGCATATTCACTAACAGTCAGATTGCCCTGCTTAAGCTCCAAAAACTCAATTTCCTTTCTTCCCCGAACATCTTCAGGAAAGTACCTCCTCAGAAAAGCCCTTCTGAAGTTAGCCCAAGTCAGTGCCTCTCCATCCTGAACCATTTCAGTCCTTGTGGCAACCCACCAGTCGTCGGCCTCTTCTGCCAACATATGCGTACCATATCTGACTTTCAGATCTTCAGCACAATCAATCACACGGAAAATCCTTTCGATTTCCTTCAGCCACTTCTGAGCACCTTCAGGGTCATGTGTACCTTTGAACAACGGAGGATTGTTCCTTTGGAAATTTCCCAATTGCCTATCAGCACCAATCACGCCTCCAGTTGGGTTTCCAGCAAGTACACCAGCTAACATCCCCAAAGCCTCAGCTAGTGCAGCATCATTTCGTCCGTTACCTCTTCCAGCCATATTCCTGAGAATCAAAACATACTCCACATCAGAATACAGTATCGACAGTGTTACCTTACACTAATCGCATACAAAAGGGATGACTGACTCAAGACTCTGGTCGCAACGACCGACTATGCTCTGATACCACTATTGTAACACCCTCTAAAACCCCGCATAAATTTTCGCGAATAATTAAAATTATAATTTCAGAGTACATGTATAATCGAGGATGCTACAATTCTCTTTAAATAACACAAATTCCTGTCATGCATAATCTTAGTAGTAACTCATACATGTTTACACAGCGGAATAATTTATTTAATAAAACCAATGTTATAATATTTTTCAAATTCATCAGGGATTAACACCTGGAAAATGTCAACATCATATTATAACAAAACATAAGGAATTAAACGAGTCTGACTAAAACAGCTCGACAAACAAACGTTCCCGGAGTTACAACTATCAGAGCATGACCCGGACAATACTAAAACAGAAATAAACTAGAAACCACAAGCCTTCGCCAAGCACCTGAACGAAGCTCCTCAATCTGAAATATTCAACAGTAAGGGTGAGCATCTCAATTATACATTTGATTATGCGTTCATAACAATCAATTCAAGAAACCATAAGCATCACCCAACAATTAGCATATTTCATAGTTTACAAAAACCTTTGCAATTCATACGACCATAATATATTGCTTTTCATATTTGCAATTAACATCAAACATCGTCAACCATTTAGCAACCATACGTGCATACAAACAATCAAATACAACATTGGAAAAATCATCCATTCATGTTATATTCAAGGTAATGCAACACACCCATGCATGTGGTACCACTTTACCGCCCCATTAAATCTCGGGTCACAGATAACTCACTGTTCCATTATATCGCGGACACGGCTACCACCTCAACGTTCCATTAAATCGCGGACACGTATATTGGCCACCATGTTAATTCCACACAATGGGAATTAACAAATGCAACATGATATGTAAGTATGTAACACTCAGCATACTATGAACATCAATCAACATATCATGCACATCAACAACATCAATCATAACAGGATATGGATAGCATGTAATCACTCAGCATACTATTTAAACATCAATCATATCAAGTCATATCATAATTCATGCTCGATAACATTATCCAAAAGCACGACAATAAAATCCACAATAACGCACAAAAAAACAAAATTCAGAAAAATCAACACAGCAGAGCAACACGGGTGCCCGTGTTGTGCAACACGGCCCGTGTTGCTGAGCGCGTCCAGAAAACACACTTTTTTTTTTCATTACAGGGGACCTAACACGGGTACCCGTGTTGTGCAACACGGCCCGTGTTGTGCAACACAGAAGAGCAACACGGGTGCCCGTGTTGTGCAACACGGCCCGTGTTGCTGAGCGCGTACAGGATTTTCCTGTACCTGCAGCAGCTCAGAACAGCAGCCAAACGCGGGAAAATGCCAGCCAAAACGCGCATTTCGGTACCCCACGACATCGATTTTCTATAATTCAAAACAACACCTCAATTTCCTAATTACCAACAATCATTATAGTAACCTTAACCGGGATTAACCGTCCTTTTTGGGGAAATCTACTAACATTGAGGTTATCCCTATAACTTCCAAGGTAAATTCACGATCATGCAGATATACTCCCAATCCACCATTTGGAACCTAAAATTCCTAATCGATTCATAAAAATTGGGAACCTAACCCTTTTCTAACAAGGTTCAATCCTAAGGGTATCGATTCCTAGTAACATCTAACAATTGGGGTTTTTCCCTACGATTACCCAAATCAACCGTACATAAACCCATAAACAAAGGTAAATCGAGTAATAGCCCCCCTTACCTTATCAATTAGCAGCTTTGAACTTTTTGAGCGATGTTCTTCGTTCTTCGTTCTTCGTACCTTCAGAGCTCTGCTTCCCAAAATCCCAACTTCTGTTTATCGTGAAAAAAATGAGAAAAATAACTTGAGTTCCAAAACATATCCTTACTTCTTTTGCACCCCCACTCTTTACTAACAACATCCAAGTCCAATAACTTAAAAACTCAGCATTTTCTTATTTCTTTTATTTTCCTCCATATTTCAAAATAAATAATTCCTCTTTATTTTATTAATTCTAATAAAATAATTTCCCAAATTTAATTAAATCAAATAATTGAAACTGGGGTGTTACAACGTGTGGAATGCAAAAACATTTATCATTTGTTTTACTACAGTTGAAATGCATCATTCTGATCGGTAAAACTCCAATTTAGCATTACGCAAGGCATACCGGATGCTCCACAGTGCATGGAGAAGTATCACAAAAGTGTGGTGACCGACCAATGGGCATATAGCAATTGGAAAGATTGTTACAAACAGGAGCGTCATGTCAAAAGAATATAAACCGAGTAAGGAATACATGAAATGGTAAAGTCTTACAACTTCTTATTTGACCCTCGTAATTTTCCAACATCTTCAAACGTCCAACACACCAGACCATCATCAAGCACGTACATCCAACAACCATTCATGAGCAACCAAGAACCTTTCTTCCCAACACAACCATCTTTTACGCAACAACCTTTCTTCCCAACACAACCACCTTTTACCCCAAGCCAACAATACCATCAACAAATTAAGCCAACAATACCATCAACAAATTAATGGGCGGGTGTGACGCGGGACCTTCAACTCAACCACAAAATGAAGAAGGAAATCGCAGAACATGCCAACGTACTAGACGAGCACCTGCTTGTGGAACTCATCAACAATTGACACGACCCGGTCAAAATTGATAGTAGATGTATCTTCTCTATTGAATCTTTGTTTAATTATAGTGAAATTATATAATTTAAAAATGATAAAAAATTAATTTAAATAAATTAGTGAAATTTTTGTTTAATTATAGTGTATTTTGTTTAATTATAATGTATTTTATTTAATTATAACAATTAAATTAAAAAAAAAAGGATGTGTTGCCGCAAAAAAAAATTATTTGAAAAGAGGGTAGATTGAGATTATTTAGTGAAGATGATGGTATATTGGAATTTAATGTGTAAAACAGTAAAAATTCTTACAAAAACTCAATTCAAAAATCTTGTTTCAATGAGTCCAAAAACCTGCAACGTGATATATTGCTGCAACAAAAATTCACCAAAATAAGCGAGCATAAAAATTGGCAACAAAGTCCATAAACTCTTTTCCAAACACTTATTTCAAACTCTCAACATCTTAATTTTTTTTTTAAACTTACAGCTAGTTTATTATCAACTTCATAAAACTTCACCCTTAAACACCTCCAAACTCACCTGTATAATTCATACAACATCTTTCACTCAAAACCAACGATAATCCAGTCGTCACAAGCATCATCTCATCTTCACCGTCGAAGCTTCTTTGGTCTGGTAACCGTAACATTTCTTTCGCTATTCTCGTATGTTCATATTGTTTGTTGTTGTTGTACTGAAAATGTAACCATGAGAGATTGTGAGAGAGATTAACCGTGAGTGTTGTGTTTGTTGTTTACGCGAGTGAGAAATCGAAGATTGAGATAAAGGTGTACTCGTTTATGATGAACCGTGATAGAGCGTTGATTCACCATTGTTTTATCATGAGATAAAGAGTGTTGTTGCTGTTGTTAAGAATCCTGAAACAAAGAAGAGATGAAAGAATATTTGTTGATTCAGTTTTGAGTTTGAGATGATGATGAAACACGACTGAAAGCATAAAGTGTTTCGATTTTCGGTCCAATTCTTTCTGTCTTTATTTCTTTTGTTTTAAGATTATTATTATGTTATGTTTGGGCCTCACCCCATGAAGCCCATCCGATTTTGCTCATTGTTTACCCTTAGTTTAATTAATTGGTTACTTAATTGTTTATTTGTTTCTTATTTTATGTTATTTTCTTTTATTTGTTTTATCTTATTTCTTGTTATTTGTTTCATTTTATTTTGATATTTTGTTATTGTTGATTAATTTTATTAAATGATTTTATTTAGTTAAATTAATATTTATCAATTAGTTTTATTAAATATTTTCATTTAACTTAATTAATTTGTGTGTTGATCATTTAATTGTTAAAATTGATTTTTGATTATTTGATTTCATCTTACCATGTGTTGATAAATGTTATGTCTATGGTCCTTGTGTTTTAATCCAAGGGAAGATATTGCATTTGTTGACTATTTTGTCATGTTTTAGTCTTGACTTGTATGTTTGATGATTCATTTATCGATTGATGCTATGTTTATGGTTTTTGTGTTTTAATCCAAGAGAAGGGTTTGCACTTGTTGACTATTTTTGTCATGTTTTAGTCTTGACTTGTATGTCTGTTGTTTCCTTTTACTATCCTTGTTTCGTATTTGATCCTTAAACCATAATCTTTTGCAAACACCCAATTTTAGCCAAAATACACAGATATTTCCAGAAGTTCCTATAGAGTTTTTGTACCCCTAAAATTTTCCCTTTCATTTCTCAAGAAATCTCTTACAAGACCTCCATGGATTCAAGGCTACACAAGGGTTGATCAGCTCAAGATTGCTCATGTCAAGTTTCAAGTCTTGGATCACATTTTTGCTTAGACAATTGATCATATGACCTAAACTCAACTATATTGGAGAAAAAGTCAAATGTGGTCAATTTGCAGTCAAAATTCATAATTTTTTATCCATATAAACATCATGAACTCATATATGCCATTTAATCAAGTTTGGATCACAATTCCTCAAGAAATTTGACCAGATCATCAAAAGGGCAAAATGTTCAAAATTATGGTTTTGACTAGGAAGGTTCAATTTCTGATTTTTGACCTAATAAATGACTTATTGGTTCAAGGCATGATCTCAAGGATTCAAAAGCTTCATTTTAACCTAATGGCATGGCTCAAAACATTTCTCAAGTTCAATTGATTCATAGTTGATTTTCAGTCAATTGATGAAAAGTCATATGTACACTAAGAAGTCAAACTTTGACTTTTTGATCAAAATCAAACTTCAAAGGTTACAATTCATCAAGACATGTCAAAATATGAAAATTGTTCATCAATAAATTGAAAAGTCAAAATTCATTCTTGAAAAGTCAAAATTTCCAAGACTTAGTATTTTTCTAAGTGTGGAAAAATCAACTTTTTTCATAACTTTGAGCCAATTTTTCACCATGATGTGAGATGATTCAAAGAAAACTTCCAACATGAAAGTTTTAGATCTCAATGAGATCTAAAACATTGTAGGGTATAACTTTTCCTAGAAATTCTTGGATTTCAAGTTATGATTTTGTGAAGATATGCTCATGAAACTTGAAGACATAATGAAATTTTGCCCTAGTTTAGGCAGGATCATGACCTAACTCCATAATTAAATGTCTACACAACTGTTAGAAGCTTTAATCCAAGCATTTAATGCATTGCCCATGCTTAATACCATTTTAGGAAGAAAGGCAACATTGCCATTTTAGAAAAGTGGCTTTTATGCACAAAGTCAATTCTTGAGCCTCTCACTTGTTCCCTCTGTTCACACTCCATCTACAAGGTCAGAAGCAATGTGTTTAAAGTGATTAAACCACTCTACATTGCTGGTACAAAACTTGGAAACTTAATTTTCTCACTTTTCTTCAAAATCAAGCAATCTATCCATAACCCTATAACTCATATACCTGTTGTGCAAAAGTCCTCTAACCTTTTTCATATAACTATACAAACTATTTGCAAGCAAAGGCACGATTTCAAGCACCCTCAAACTCTCCAAACACCCTTGATACACATAACTTCCTAAACTTGGCATATTTGAGCCAAAACTCATCATCTCCATTTCCACTCGTGCGTTTTAAAAAATAATCATCCAAACACCTTACATACATCATACACAAGTGATCCAAGTACATGTTTCAAGACTGTAACCCCTCCATCACTATCCACCATTTTTAAAACTGAAGCTTGCAACTTGACTTGAGTTGGGAGTTTCAGCCATCCTCAAAGCAAAGTAGGAGTTGGAATACATTCAAGGAGGTCCAGGCAAGCTACAGAAATCATCAGGCCATCTCAAAGGTTACTCAAACTCCATACATGAATCCAGCTGCAAGAGGTAAGTTTTCAAACTTCTATCTCTTCATACAAGCATCATTTGATTCTGATTTGTGAAGATAAAATGTAGATATCATTACCCTGAAACTGTACATGTCCATAGATTTCATTTATATTGATTGAGCTTAGAGAATTTTAGGTTTGAATCTCTGAAAAAAGTTAGGTCAGAATTTGGTACTTTCAAAAATTCTCATTCATCTTTGATTTATAGCTTATGATATTTATATGGTTGGATTCGTATGGAAAAATGGAGCAACCTTCATGTTTACATCTTTCTTTTTTGTTGAGAAATGAGCAAGTTACAGGAACCATGGCTAGAGGTTGAAGATGAAGTCATTTTCAGGACTTGATTTATGTTATGTATTTATTGTTTCACTTATGTTAACGGATGTACAGCCACCCCAGTGGCAAGGCAGCGCGCGTTTCATGTCTAGGGCGTGGGTTCAAGCCTCAACGCTGCCATTTTTCACATTTTTTATCACAAACAGGAGCGCATGGGCCTCCATTGGTGGGCCTTGTCATTTTTGCTGACTTCTGACCCTCCATTATTTTTGCACACCTGGCCCAAACAAACATTTTTATCATTTTAATTTAATTTATTTTCATTTTCTTATTTTATATTATTTCATTTTTCTTTATTATTATTTTTATTACTATTATTATTATTATTTTAATTGATAAAAAATCCAAAAATATTTTATTTATTATTTACACACTTAAATTTTATTTTCTTTATAAAACTAAAAAAGACAAACATTTTCTTAACAAATTTAATTTCTTTTTCTTAATAAATTAATAATTAGATTTAGGTTTAATTATTTTTTATTTTTTATTTAAAATTAATTTAGAACTTAAGTTTCTTTTAATTAATTAATTACCATACTATTTTCGTTAAGTTTAAACCCATTCATAAAAAACCCTAAAAATGCTTTCTAACTTAATTTCTTTTCTTAACTAGTTTAGGTTTAATTTTTTTTAATTTTAATTAATCATTTTCTTAATTAGATCAAAACTAAACCCTTTCATTAAAATCAAACAAAAAAAAATCAATTCTTATCCATTTAATTCTTTGTACATTATATTCTTTACATTTTGTATATTTCATTAAATATTCAATATGGTTGTAATAGATAATTAGTATTACTTTCTTGCAATTCCCCATTTGTAAATTTGTATTCCCCCTCCCCTAATGATGTAATAGCGTAGTAATTTTTACTTTCCGCAATTTATCGCTTTCATATAAATGCTAGTAATTAGGATTTGTATGACATGATAAAATCAACAAGTAGCAAACCCTAAATTCAAGATAAACAATGCATGCAAATCAAACACTATTCACACATGCACCCTTAGGGTAATTCCACTTGTTGCCTTACAAAAATGGTCATATTATGCATTTGGGATGTCTTAGCAAAAACAAATCAAAATATAAGATCATAGTCCCTCGATGATGCTATCAACGTTGTCTTTAAAATGATCTTAGTCCCTCAAAGAGAAATGTTAAGATATCTCACAATATTTCTATCATGACTATCCGATGACCCACACCTGCCCTTAACATCCAAAGATAGGGCTTAATATAAAAGGAAGAGAGAAATGAACAAAAATACTTTTGAGTAGGTAGAAACGTTCTTAGTTGCTTGCTCACTTTCAAAACAAACACACACCAAACACTTTAAAAACATGAAATATTTTCAAAAGTTCAACACTTTGTATACGTTCTTACGAAACGAGAACCATTACAAAGTTTGCCTAAACAAAGGCGCCTTTTCAAAAATAATTTCAAAAAAACACCATAAAGCATATTTTCAAACAAAGCAAGTGATCTAGCAAGCAACTAAGAGCCCATAGATAACTATGGATGAAAAGGGTGTTAACACCTTCCCTTTTTCATAATCTACCCCCCGAACTCAAGAAATAATCTCAAAGGTTTTTCCTGTTCTTTTCCACCTTTCCTTTTGGATAAAAAAAAAGTCGGTGGCGACTCTTGCTAACCGCAATATTTGTGATCAAACGCAAAACATCCCAAGTTAGTTCTCCCATCGTATTACAGAACTGGCGACTCTGTTGGGGAATCACTTAAAAGTGGGGTTACCTTAGGGCTAAGATCACCTTTATTTTCTTTCCTTGTTTGATTTGCTTGCTTTACATTTTTGGTTCCTTGTTTGGGCTTGTTTTAATCCTCTACCCAGATTTGGGATACCTTATAGGTAAGTAGCAATACATTATGGAAACTGTGCGGGGTATACCGACATGGTCTAAGCAATAGCTACGTTAGTGTGACACATTTGAGGGTACCGGTAGCCCTTGAGTAGTCAAGGAGAATACGGGGCCGATATATGGTGTCATGAAGCACTAACTGACTTTAGAACCTTTACTTGACCAACTTGGCCTTTAAGAAAGTAGTGAGATAACCGGCTTTGGTGCAGTCTGAGGTTGGTTGATACTCGATACTACACTCATTGAGATCAGACTTATTGGGATATTTCAGTCACCGTGAAAGAGGCTTGCGCTAAAACAATGCCCGATAAGAAAGACCAGTGATATTGAGATCCCTTAGAATTCGGTTACTATTTCAAGGACAGGTTTAAGCCAACTAAACTTTAAGAGGGTACTTACCTATAAGACTCCATGCAAGCTTAAACCTAAGGATTTGTTTGTCGTGTGTGTATATGCTTACTTGTACATAACATCATAAGCATTCTCACTAACCATTTCAAGGATTTTTGGGATTTATCTTTGTTCTGTTTTATAGGACATGGCTTCTATCTGTAGGAAAAACCATTCAAATCAATCTCGTAAGAATTCCTTCTCAACTCAAAGAGTTAGCATTAAGGGTCCCTGAGAATTCTTCATTCACTGAGAGACATGGTCGCCTCCTAAACTTGGTTACTTCAAGCACTGATGAAGATATGATGAAGGTGCTTTTCCAGTTCTTTGATCCTCTACATCATTGCTTCACCTTTCCCGATTATCAGCTTGTGCCTACTCTGGAAGAATTCTCCAAACTCTTGAGGATTCCCATTCTCAATAAACTACCCTTCAACGGTACGGAAAGAGATCCAAGACCTGAAGAGATTGCCCGAGCACTACACTTGCAACAATCTGATGTCACGACTAATTGGGAAACAAGGAGCGGTGTTAAAGGTTTCTTAGCCAAGTTCTTGTTTGAGAAAGCTCAAGATTGTTGGAACTATTTGGATTTACAAGCTTTTGAAGAAATCTTTGCCCTTCTCATCTATGGGATGGTTTTGTTTCCAAACCCTAACCAACTCATAGATGTAAATGCTGTCAAAATCTTCATGTCTTGCAATCCGGTGCCTACTTTGTTGGGAGATATCCTACATTCTCTCCACACTCGCACTATGAGGAAGAGAGGGGCCCTCATGTGTTGCACTCCTCTCTTGGATAGATGATTTGTTTTGCATCTTCCCCGATCTGTGTTGAAGAACGAGCAAGGTTTGAGGTGGTCCCATAGGTTGATGATGCTTAGACATTCAGATATTCATTGGTGTTCTCGATCCTTGGAGAATGTTACTATCATCGACTGTTATGGGGAATTCCCTAATTTCCCTTTGCTTGGCATTATAGGATGTATCACCTACAACCCTTTCTTAGCCTTACGACAATTTGGATACGTCTGAAGAGATGGTCCGCATGATATGCTCATCCAAGGAGTGGTATTCGACTACGAGAGCGACGATCAAGGCTACCGCCAAAGGTTTATACGAGCTTGGAGGATGGTAAACAAGGTGGATAGCAAGACGTTGGGACACAAGAATTCTATTCCACTTGAGCCTTATCTTAGGTGGGTACGAGCACAGGCTCAGAAGCTTGAGATGCCTTATCACTCCATCCTACCAGTTATCATGGAGCATGTGGTTGAAGGAGATGTCCCGTACACCGTCCTTCATCCCGACATGCCTACCTCTCTTGAAGATTTGCAAAAGGGTTGGATTCATCTAAAGGAGGAACGAGATACCTTCGAAGCTCAATTCTACGCTAGTGAGAAAAGGGTCTTGGAGCTTACAAAGCAGCTACATGAAGAGCAAAGTGTGAACGCCTACCTTGCACCGAATAGGATGCGTTCAACCTTTTTATCTTAGTGATTTACTTTGTAAGCCCATGGGGCATGATGTGGTCATTTTGAACTAACTAATGAAATTTGACGTTTGTTCATTTTTTGTCTATACAAATTTAAATTTCATAAATCCTTGAAATCATTTGCATACACATCTTCCATGCATCATAACATAACAGGTATTTCATGACAGGTTTCTTTATCTTTTTGTTGTTTATTTGAGCAAGATGGATATCGAGAAAATAGTGAAAAACCTACAAGCACAAAACTCCCTGTTTCAAGAGACTATGTTAACCCTGGCCAAGGGGAAACAAGAGTTTATGACGTTGATGGCAGCCAAAAAGAAGAGAAAGAGGAAAGCTTTAGTCAACATGGGTAGGAGATTCAGAGAGCCAGTCCGTCAGATGTCGGTAGTGGAAGACTCATCTGAGGAAGACGAGAATCAGATTAGAGAAGCAAAGAGTACCCAGGCTGGGTGTATCAATAAACAAGCGTCTGATAATGGAGATTATTTTGACGAGAAGTATCCTCCTGCCGATGTCAAGTACAAGCTTCTAAAAGACAGATTGAAGGTCGTTGAGATTCAAGCCGTCTCCGGTTTGGATTTTGATGATTTGGGTTTAATCTCTGGGGTTGTCATTCCCCACAAATTCAAGGTACCCGTCTTTGTAAAATATGATGGAATTTCCTATCCAAAACTTCACCTGAAGTCCTATGTGCGTAAGATTCAACCGCACACCTCTGACAAGAAACTCTGGGTTCACTTTTTTCAAGAAAGCTTGGTTGGGATGCAACTAGAGTGGTTTTACCAATTAGAGGGTTCCTGTATCCATACATGGGAAGAATTAGCCATAACTTTCTACCACCAATACCAGTACAATGCCGACTTGGTGCCAACAAGAGTTCAATTGCAAGACATGACAATGGGTAAGAATGAAGGATTCAAAGAGTACGCCCAAAAGTGGAGGGACCTTGCGAGTAGGGTTCAACCACCTTTGACTGATAAGGAGCACATTGATATGTTTATGGGCATTTTATTTGGTCCATTCTTTAACTTATTGGTTGGTTGTTCTTCTTCCAGTTTCACCGAGCTGATCTTAACCGGTGAAAGAGTTGAAAGCGGCATCAAAAGCGGGAAAATTCCTATAGCATCTGCCTGCACCTCCAATCCTGTGAAGAAACCTTTTGTGGGAAAGAAAGAAACCAATGTTGTGTATGGGGAAAGGGCCCGTACCAAGAAGGATGATCGTCCGTCCGTTAATGCTGTCCGGATTTCCAATCCAACTCCTACTCAAAGACCATCTACCAATCCACGGTTTGAGACTCCGCGAAGACAATTCACAAGGATAGACATGTCGCCATATCAAGCCTTACAACACCTGCTAAAGGCTAATTTTGTGATAGTGCGTGATCCTCCGGCAAATCCAGATACCTTTTCACCTAAATATATTCTGAATACCAAGTGTGTCGATCACTCAAATAGTCTCGAGCATGAGACTGACCAATGTTGGGCACTGAAGAATAAAATTCAAGATTTAATAGACAACAAGACCATTGAGTTTGATCCTCCTCCAACTCTGAATGTAATCACCGCGCCTATGCTAAACCATGGCAAGGGTGTCAATGTTGTTGAAGATACCACTTATGTCTCCTCTATCGAAGACTTGACTACTTCGTTAACCATTATCAAAAAGAATTTGTTGAAAGTCGGGATTTTCCCTTGCTGTTTGAAGGACTGTGACTGTTGTGCTAGACAACTTAATGGATACAAAGAGTTGAAGGAAGGCATTCAACGCCTGATGAATAGCCATGAGATCCTATTTGAGAAGACTTCGTCCGCCAAAAATCTGACTGATAAGATTAAAGACCTCTCTATCATAACCATCTCAAACAAGCCTCTTAGGATCTCCTCCAAGGGCCCTATCAGGATTTCAAATGAACCAACTATTGCTCCTCTGATAATTATCGCCCTCGAGCCAATTTCGTACTCTTCCAACAAAGCAGTGCCATGGAATTATGGTGTTGAGGTGTTCTACCATGGAATAAATCAAGATGCTTGGATTGAAGAAAGTAAAGTTGATGACATTGATAACATTACTGGCTCTAGTAAGGTGACCCGAACTGGGAGAATCTTTTCACCCAACATCTCACCACCAGTTGCTACGGAGACACCTGTCTGCATCACCACTGCTAAACCTAGTGTTGACCCAAAGGGAAAAGAGAAAGTTGTTGAGCCTGTTGAGATAGGGATACCCGCAAAAGACATTGTTGCTGAGGAACCTTCCTCTAAAGAAATGGATGAGATCCTGAAGATTATAAAAAGGAGTGACTTCAAGATTGTGGAGCAGTTGGGACAAACCCCTTCCAAGATTTCCATGTTATCTCTGCTACTCTGTTCCGATGCTCATGCCCAGGCATTAATAAAATTCTTGAAGAAGGCTCATGTCCCTCATGAGACCATAACTGACCAGTTTAAAAATTGTATGGCAATCTTGACGACCGATAATGGTTTAAGGTTCTCGGATGCTGATCTGACACCACTTGGAAAGAACCATAACAAAGCTCTGCATGTTTCTGTTGAATGTAAGGGGACTACCTTAGCCCATGTTCTGGTTGACAATGGCTCTTCTTTAAACGTGCTACCCAAGGGGGCGTTGGACCGTTTAGACTGTGAAGGACTAGTTTTGAAACCAAGTGATATTATTGTGAGGGCTTTCGATGGGTCCAAAAGGACAGTTCATAGAGAAGTGGATCTCCCGATCAAGGTGGGCTCACAGATTTTCAACTCTACTTTCTACATCATGGATATCCGTCCTACCTACTAGGTCGCTCAAGTATCCGGTCAAAGGAAGAATTGTCACTGTCTGTGGTGAAGAGGAGTTCATGGTAAGCCACCTCAACTCTTTCAAGTATGTAGAGATGGATGGAGAATTTATAGAGACCCCGTGTCAGAATTTTGAGGTTGTGCCACCATTGGTTGCTATTGCCAATTGTTCCTCTGATGTGTCTAAAGCTGGTAAGGTCGTACCAAAGATGGTTTCATTCAAAGATGCTCGTGCTGCTGTCGAAGAAGGAAGTTGTGATACTTGAGGGAAACTCCTCGAGATCCCATTCAAAGCAGACAAATGTGGTCTAGGTTTTACTATCAAGGCTCAGGAGGAAGTGAGGCACGCTCGTGCAAGGAAGCCCCCTCTCTGTATTGGCAGTCATGAAGTTAATGTTGTGGGTGATTCTGAGGATGAAGCCGCATTTGAAGGTTGGGTATATCCTACTACAATGGAGCTCAACATGGCATGCAAAGGACTTTGTTCCCATCTCCTTCGTTGAGGAGTAATTACTTGTTTATTACTTTCTTTTAATTCAAGAACATTTTTTCTGTAATATTAAACAATGACTTTTAAGCCATGTGCTTAGCCCGGGGCACTATGGTCCATTTGTCAAGGGTTTTATTTATGTTCATCTTATCATATGATCATTCAATACAAATTATTTAACTTTTGCATTCAAATCTTTGTGCTCATTGTCTTTATTTTTCTTCAAATATATTTTTCAAAATAGCCATGTATCTTACATGCACACACACACACTCTTGCAGGTCCTCATCCACTCTGGATCTCATTGCCAATGACTCTACTATTGCTGACTTTAATTTCGAATTTCCAATTAACCAAGCCGAAGACGAAGGTGAGGAAGATTGTGAAATACTAGGAGAACTAGCCAGACTTCTATTACAAGAAGAAAAAGATATTCAGACGCACGAAGAGTCAGTTGAAGTCGTCAATCTGGGTATCGAGACAGACAAGAAAGAAGTCAATATCAGCGCTAACTTAGAAAGTAGTGTCAAAAGCAGATTAATTCAGATGTTGTATGATTATGTGGAAGTGTTTGCATTGTCGTATGAAGATATGCCAGGGTTGGATACCGACATTGTAGTCCATCGTCTGCTGACAAAGGAAGATTGCCCTCCTGTTAAACAAAAATTTCGTCGCATTAGGCCTGACATATCTGAGAAGATAAAAGTTGAAGTGATGAAACAATTTGATGCAGGGTTTCTAGTTGTGACATATTATCCCCAATGGGTGGCAAATGTGGTTACAGTGCCGAAGAGAGACGGAAAAGTTCACATGTGCATAGATTATAGGGATCTGAATAGGGCAAGCCCCAAGGATGAATTCCCTCTACCTCACATTGATGTTTTGGTTGATAACACCGCTCAGCATAAGGTCTTCTCTTTCGTGGATGGTTTCTCTGGCTATAATAAAATTAGGATGGCTCCTGAAGACATGGAGAAGACCACTTTCGTTACGCAATGAGGCACCTTTTGCTACAAGGTCATGCCGTTCGGATTAAAGAATGCAGGGGCAACATATCAAAGAGCTATGGTAGCTCTGTTTCATGACATGATTCATCATGAAATAAAGGTCTATGTGGATGATATGATTGCAAGATCAAAAACTGAAGAAGAACATCTTGATCACCTATACAAGCTATTCGAGAGGCTGAAAAAGTACAAATTGAGGTTGAACCCTAATAAGTGCACATTCGGAGTACGGTCTGGAAAACTCCTAGGTTTTGTTTTCAGTGGTAAAGGCATCGAAGTAGATCCTGCCAAAGTAAAGGCCATCCATGAAATTCCAGTCCCCCACTCTGAAAAAGAAGTTAGAGGATTCTTGGGTCATCTCAACTACATCGCTCGCTTCATATCTCACTTGACTGCTACTTGTGAGCCAATCTTCAAACTCTTGAAGAAAGATCAAGTAGTCAGATGGAATGATGAATGCCAAGTTGCCTTCGACAAAATCAAAGAGTATCTACAAAAACCTCCTACTCTCATGCATCCAGTTGAAGGAAGACCCTTGATCATGTAATTGACAGTACTAGAGAATTCTATGGGGTGTGTTTTGGGCCAACATGACGAGTCTGAGCAAAAGGTTTACCGACTGTGAAACCAGATATTCACTACTTAAGAAAACTTGTTGCACTCTGGCATGGGCTGCTCGCCGGCTAAGACAGTATATGTTGAATCATACCACTCTGTTGATTTCTAAGATGGATCCAATCAAGTATTCGAGAAACACACTCTTTCCGGACGAATTGCTAGATGGAAAATGATCTTGACTGAGTATGATATTCAATACACAATGCAAAAGGACATCAAAGGAAGTGTATTAGCAGATCATTTGGCCCATCAAGCTGTTGATGATTATCAGTCTATAAACTTTGACTTCCCGGATGAGAACATCATGCTAGTGACAGACTGCGCAAAACCTGGACCGTATGACGAACCTGAACAAGGATCCCGATGGACTATGGTCTTCGATGGGGCTTCCAACGCCTTGGGTAACGGAATTGGTGTTGTGATCATCTCCCCTGAAGGTTGCCACACTCCTTTCACTACCAGACTATGCTTCGATTGTACGAACAACATGGCTGAGTACAAGGCATGCATTTTGGGTCTAAGGGCTGCCATTGATTTGAGGATCAAGAATTTGAATGTGTTTGTGGATTCTGCTCTAGTAATTAGCCAAGTAAAAGGAGATTAGGACACTAAGCACCCTAATCTCATCCCTTACAAGGAACTTGTGCTATCTTTGATTTCTTACTTCGAATAGATCACGTTTGAACACTTCCCTAGGGAATAAAATCAGCTAGTCGATGCTTTAGCCACCATGTCTTCTATGTTCAAAGTCAAATTGGACAACGAAGCTCCTTTGATCACAATTGAAAGGTTTGATGAGCTCGCGCATTGCTACGAGATTGACACTGACACCGAGAAGCCATGGTACCATGAGGTGAAGAGATATCTTGAGGCACAAGAGTACCCTGAAGGAGCATCCATCAACGATAGAAAGTTCTTACAAAGATTCTCAGCCAAATTCTTCCTGAATAACAGAATCTTGTACAAACGAAACCATGACTCTACTTTACTCTGATGTGTGGACAAGAAGGAGACAAAGGAAATTATGGAAGACATGCATGATGGCCTCTTTGGGACTCACTCTAGCGGACATACCATGGCAAAGAAAATCCTGAGAGCCGGTTACTATTGGTCAACAATGGAGACTGATTGCCATCAACACTCAATAACTTGCCACAAATGCCAAATCTATGCTGACAAGGTCCATGTGCCTCCTATCCCTCTGAACGTCATGACCGCTCTGTGTCCATTTGCAATGTGGGGCATTGACATGATTGGAGAGATCAAACCCACTGCTTCCAATGGACATCACTTCATTCTTGTCGCTATCGACTATTTCACCAAATGGGTCGAAGTCGCCTCATTTACCTCAGTCACCAAGAGTGTGGTAGCCAGATTCATCAAACACAACCTCATCTGCCGCTATGGTATCCCTGAAAGGATTATCACCGACAATGGGACTAACCTCAACAATGTTATGATCATAGAACTTTGCACTCAGTTCAAAATCAAGCATCACAATTCTTCTCCTTATAGACCTAAAATGAATGGAGCAGTGGAAGAGGCCAACAAAAACATTAAGAAGATTGTGCAGAAGATGGTAGTGACCTACAAGGACTGGCATGAGATGTTTCCGTTTGCTCTTCATGGCTACCGCACTTCAGCTATAACATCAACTGGGGCAACTCCCTTTTCTCTAGTCTATGGCATGGAATCTGTTTTGCCAGTGGAAGTTCAGATTCCCTTGCTAAGGATTATGAATGAGGCAGGCCTAGGAGAAGACGAGTGGATTTAGACGAGATTGGATCAGTTGAACTTAATTTATGAAAAGCGACTGGCTGCTGTTTGTCATGGTCAAACGTACCGAAAACGCATGATCAAGGCTTTCAACAAAAAGATCAAGCCTCGAGTATATCAAGTTGGTGACCTGGTGATAAAGCGCATCATTCTGCCACAAGGCGACCCCAGGGGAAAATGGACCCCCACCTACGAAGAGACATTTGTTGTCAAGAGAATTTTCTTTGGTGGTGCCATGATGTTGACTACCATGGATGGTGAAGACTTCCCACATCCTGTGAACGCGGACATAGTTAAAAATACTACACATAAGAGACCCTCTAGGTTAACACACCTAGGCAAAATAAGGGCATCCCGGAAAACCAAAAGGTTTGGGGAAAAATTAGGGATATATGCAAAAGCTTGTACACTCGGAAAGTTGAAAACCCGAAAGGGCGACTTGGGCAAAAATGGGTATCCTGATGGGCTGAAAACACGAAAGGGAGGTCCAAGCAAAAATTAAGGATTGAAAGCGTATGACTATGTCCTGTGGAATCACTACAGTCAAATTTATTATCAAGGTCCGAGTTCAAACGGTCCAAGATCAATCCAATCAACTTCTGTCAACGGCAAGGGGAATTCGAAGACATTGGGGTAATAGTAGAGTTGGAATGCAATGAGATCACTTCCACATGGCTATTATCTTTGTTTTTAAAATTTTGTTTTCCTTTCGACGATTTCCTCTTACTAGGATCTCCATCTCTTTGTACAAATAACGCCTATTCATGGGCAAAATATCAATACAAATATACTTTGAAGTGCAAATTTTTTGTTTTCATTTTAAATGCAAAATTGTCCAATGACTAAAATTGAACGAGCATATGCATGTGACCATAATTAAAACTATTTGGCGCATATGTCCTTCTAAGCAGCAGCAAACATCTCTTTAATGTATATGGAATATCCCCACAGAGTTATTAGCATTATCCCACAAGGAAGGCTACAATAAATTAGTTCCTAATGGAGTTACCCACAAAGTCTCTTTGCATAGGTTGATTCCCAGCCAGAGTCAATATCTTGACAGCTCTCTCCCGAGCTGAGTGGGTCCTAAAAGAAGAAGCCTAGTGAATCTCTTCCTGAAAGAACTCACCTCATCAGTAGTTCATCAAATATTCATCAACAGGGTTTATTTCCCCAACAAACTACAGATTCCCCCAGCTTAGTCAATCCTCTCCATCTTGAGTTTGCCTCTCAAACTATTACAAATCAAAGGTCCACCACCCCTAATCCCCAGTGAAGTCGTCAACAAAGTCTTCGCTATCTCCAATAGTTGTTGTGAAGCCTGGATCCGACCAGATAGCAGTCAACTTCATCCATTCAAAACACTATAAAGCCTGGACTCGACCAGATAATAGTGTAACCTTTCAAATGTTATGAAGACTGGACCCGACCAGATAATAGTGTAACTTCTCCAAGTACTTTAAATCCTGGACCCGACCAGATAATAGTGTAACCTTTCAAATGCTATGAAGACTGGACCCGACCAGATAATAGTGTAACTTCTCCAAGTACTTTAAATCCTGGACCCGACCAGATAATAGTGTAACCTTTCAAATGCTATGAAGACTGGATCCGACCAGATAATAGTGTAACTTCTCCAAGTACTTTGAAGCCTGGACCCGACCAGATAAAAGTTTAACTCTTCGAGATATTGAAGAACCTGGACTCAACCAAGCAAGAGATTAATTTCTTTTCCCCAATAGAGTTTGCCTCTACCCCAGTAAGTTACTGCGAGGCCTGGACCCGACCAGATATCAGTTTGACTTCATCTTTTCAAGCAAGTTATTATGAAGCTTGGAACCGACCAGATAGCAATTAACTTTATTCCCTCAGAAATGCATTGTGAAGCCTGGAATCCGACCAGATAACAACCAATCCCCTGCAAGTCACTATGAAGCCTAGACCCGACCAGATAGTAGTTACCACTTCAAGTTACTGTGAAGCCTGGATCCGACCAGATATCAGGTCGATTCTATCTCTTCATACAAGTTTATTGTGAAGCCTGGACCCGACCAGATAACAATTAATTCCATCCACTTCAAAGATCTGCGAAGCCTGGAATCTGACCAGATGACAGTTCAATTTCAAGAAAAATTTTGCGAAGCTTGGATCCGACCAGATAACAGTTAATTTATTCTTCCCCGGTAAGTTGTCGTGAAGCTTGGAATTCGACCAGATAATAGTTGACTCCTTCATCCTCATCAAGTTGTTGTGAATCCTGGATCCGACTAAATAGCAGCTAACATTCAGGAGATAATCCCCAGCGGAAGCATCCTTTAAACAAAGTTTAAAGATATGTATATTCTGCATCCCCAACAGCAATCCGGGATTCATCTTCCCAGAAATTCTCAGCAGTAGTTAGGGATTTACTTTCCCGGACAATTATGCATCCCACATTCATACATAATAGCATATGTATATGAAACGCATTTAGCACAATCTCATTCATCTTGAGAATGCCATGCATACATCTGCATTTAACTAACCTTTTTTTCTTCACAGGTAAAACATAAAGTTTTAGTACAAATCAACCAAATATTTGTGCTGACACTTCTTCCAGTATTTACCATCATCCCTCCAAATGGCATCTATAAGCCCATTCCCAATAAATCTCCGAGTGCAAATTTCTGGGCACTCTAGTGTTCAATTATCTTCCACCTTCAAGTCACGAATGGCGGATCCGCCAATCTAACTCTTCAGGTCTAAGAAGATTGAACAGGGGCAGCTGTTGTACCCTCAAATTTTCCCTTTCATTTATCAAGAAATCTCTCACAAGATCTCCATGGATTCAAGGCTACACAAGGGTTGATCAGCTCAAGACACCTCCTCAAGCACTGATGACTCAAATTAGGGTTTGAGTTTGCACAAGGACAAATGGACTTTTAATGCCTCATATGACTTTCATGGATCATTTTGGACCCCCAATATTGCTCATGTCAAGTTTCAAGTCTTGGATCACATTTTTGCTCAGTCAATTGATCAGATGACCTAAAATCAGCTGTATTGGGGAGAAAGTCAAATATGGTCAATTTGCAGTCAAACTTCATAATTTTTTATCCATATCAACATAATGAACTCATATATGTCATTTGATCAAGTTTGGATCACAATTCCTCAAGAAATTTGATCAGATCATCAAAAGGGGAAAATGGTCAAAATTAGGGTTTTGATTGGGAAGGTTCAATTTCTGATTTTTGACCTAACAAATGACTTATTTGTTCATGGCATGATATCAAGGATTAAAATTCTTCATTTTGACCTAATGGCATGGCTCAAAACATTTCTCAAGTTCAATTGATTGATAGTTGATTTTCAGTCAACCGATGAAAAGTCAATTGTACACTAAAATGTCAAACTTTGACTTTTTGATCAAAATCAAGCTTCAAAGATTATAATTCATCAAGACATGTCAAAATATGAAAATTGTTCATCAATAAATTGAAAAGTCAAAATTTCCAAGACTTAGAATTTTTTTAAGTGTGGAAAAATCAACTTTTTTCATAACTTTGAGCCAATTTTTCACCATGATGCAAGATGATTCAAAGAAAACTTCCGACATGAAAGTTGTAGATCTCAATGAGATCTAAAACATTGTAGGTCATAACTTTTTCTAGAAATTCTTGGATTTCAAGTTATGATTTTGTGAAGACATGCTCATGAAACTTGAAGACTTAATGAAATTTTGCCCTAGTTTAGGCAGGATTTTGACCTAACTTCATGACAATTTTTCACATAGTTCCAAGACGAATCTTCAAAAATTTCCAACATAGAGGTTTTATAGGATGTTACAAGCTTTAAAAAATTTCTAAGAACTCATTGAGATCATACATGAGCTAAGAGAATCGAAGCCATGGAGTTAGGGTTTCATTCTTATATTACAAGTCAATTTTGTGATGAACACTTGATCCAATCTTCAAGCATGATGTACAAATCCTACTTTTCAGGCTTCTAACTTTCCTTTCACTCCATAATTAAATGTCTACACAGCTATTAAAAGCTTTAATCCAAGCATTCAATGCATTGCCCATGCTTAATACCATTTTAGGAAGAAAGGCAACATTTCCATTTTGGAAAAGTGGCTTTTATGCACAAAGTCAATTCTTGAGCCTCTCACTTGTTCCCTCTTATCACACTTCATCTACAAGGTCAGAAGCAATGTGTTTAAAGTGATTGAACCACTCTACATTGCTGGTACATAACTTGGAAACTTGATTTTCTCACTTTTCTTCAAAATCAAGCAATCTAGCCATAACCCTATAACTCAGAAACCTGTTGTGCAAAAGTCCTCTAACCTTTTTCATATAACTATACTAACTATTTGCAAGCAAAGGCACAATTTCAAGCACCCTCAAACTCTCCCAAACACCCTTGCTGCACAGAACTACCCAAACTTGGCAGTTTTGAGCCAAAACTCATCATCTTTATTTCCACTCGTGCGTTTTGAAAACTAATCATCCAAACACCTTACATACATCATATACAATTGATCCAAGTCCCTGGTTCAAGACTGTAACCCCTCCATCACTATCCACCATTTTCAAAACTGAAGCTTGCAACTTGACTTGAGTTGGGAGTTTCAGCCATCCTCAAAGCAAAGTAGGAGTTGAAATACATTCAAGGAGGTCCAGGAAAGCTACAGAAATCATCAGGCCATCTCAAAGGTTTCTCAAACTCCATACACGAATCCAGCTGCAAGAGGTAAGTTTTCAAACTTCTATCTCTTCATACAAACATCATTTGATTATGATTTGTGAAGATAAAATGTAGATATCATTGCCCTGAAACTGTACATGTCCATAGATTTCATTTATATTGATTGAGCTTAGAGAATTTTAGGTTTGAATCTCTCAAAAAAGTTAGGCCAGAATTTGGTAATTTCAGAAATTCTCATTCATCTTTGATTTATAGCTTATGATATTTATATGGTTGGATTCTTATGGAAAAGTGGAGCAACGTTCATGTTTACATCTTTCTTTTTTGTTGAGAAATGAGCAAGTTACATGAACCATGGTTAGAGGTTGAAGATGAAGTCATTTTCAGGACTTGATGTATGTTATGTATTTATTGTTTCACTTATGTTAACGGATGTACAGCCACCCCAGTGACAAGGCAGCGTGCTTTTCATGTCTAGGGCGTGGGTTCAAGCCCCAGCGCTGTCACTTTTCACATTTTTCACATTTTCTCCTTTTTTGTCACAAACAGGCGCGCACGGGCCTCCGACGGTGGGCCGTGTCATTTTTGCTGACTTCTGACCCCTCCATTATTTTTGCACACCTGGCCCAAACAAACATTTTTATCATTTTAATTTAATTTATTTTCTTTTTCTTATTTTATTTTATATCATTTTTATTAATTTTATTATTATTATTATTATTATTATTATTATTATTATTATTATTATTTATAAAAAATCCAAAAATATTTTATTTATAATTTACACACTTATATTTTTATTTTCTTTATAAAACTAAAAAAGACAAAAACATTTTCTTAACAAATTTAATTTTTTTTCTTAATAAATTAATAATTAGATTTAGGTTTAATTATTTTTTATTTTTTATTTAAAATTAATTTAGAACTTAAGTTTCTTTTAATTAATTAATTACCATATTATTTTCATTAAGTTTAAACCCTTTCATAAAAAACCCTAAAAATGCTTTCTAACTTAATTTCTTTTCTTAATTAGTTTAGGTTTAATTTTATTTAATTTTAATTAATCATTTTCTTAATTAGGTCAAAACTAAACCCTTTCATTAAAATCAAACAAAAAAATCAATTCTTATCCATTTAATTCTTTGTACATTATATTCTTTACATTTTGTATATTTCATTAAATATTCAATATGGTTGTAATAGATAATTAGTTTTACTTTCTTGCAATCCCACATTTGTAAATTTGTATCCCCCCTCCCCTAATGATGTAATAGCGTAGTAATTTTTACTGTCCTCAATTTATCGCTTTCATATAAATGCTAGTAATTAGGGTTTGTATGACAAGATAAAATCAATAAGTAGCAAACCCTAAATTCAATATAAACAATGCATGCAAATCAAACACTATTCGCACATGCACCATTAGGGTAATTCCACTTGTTGCCTTACAAAAATGGCCATTTTATGCATGTGGGATGTCTTAGTAAAAACAAATCAAAATACAAGATCATAGTCCCTCGATGACACTATCAACGTTGCCTTTCAAATGATCTTAGTCCCTCAAAGAGAAATGCTAAGATATCTCACAATATTGCTATCATGACTATACGATGACCCACGCCCGTCCCTTAACATCCAAAGATAGGGCTTCTTACCAATCAATGGTAAGATAGCAATATCAAAGGAAGAGAGAAATGAACAAAAAGACTTTTGAGTAGGTAGAAACGTTCTTAGTTGCTTGCTCACTTTCAAAACAAACACACACCAAACACATTCAAAACATGAAATATTTTCAAAAGTCCAACACTTTATATACATTCTTACGAAAAGAGAACCATTACAAAGTTTGTCTAAACAAAGGCACCTTTTCAAAAATACTTTCAAAAAACACCACAGAGCACATTTTCATACAAAGCAAGTGATCTAGCAAGAAACTAAGAGCCCATAGATAATTATGGATGAAAAGGGTTATAACACCTTCCCTTTTTCATAATCTACCCCCCGAACTCAAGAAATAATCTCAAAGGTCTCTCCTGTTCTTTTCCACCTTTCCTTTTGGATAAAAGAAAAGTCGGTGGCGACTCTTGCTAACCGCAACATTTGCGATTAAAGGCAAAACATCGCTGTCAGTTCTCCCACCGTATTATAAGAGTACTATAGATACATAGGATTCTAATACCTTCCCTTTGTATAACCAACCCTCGTACCTTAGATCTCTTAATTTGCATTGTGTTTACTTTACTATTAGTTTTGCTTCTTACTTTGCATGTTTACTTTGGTTTTTTATTCACTCTTCTCTCATTCCCTTAGAAATAATAAAGCGCGGTTGCGACTTTAACTGTATGAGTTAAGTCAATAAATGCCTTAATCTCAAATTTTTCACCGCTACAAAAATTGTGACTTCACTGGGGACCAAATCTCTAAGTGGGTTAAGCCTAACTCGTTATATATGTGTTTATATTATTATTATTTATTTTTTATTCCTTGTTTGTTGGGTGTTGGTGATCTTTGCAAGGACAAGTCCTATACCCATACTAAGTTACACTTAAGATTAGGACGGGGTATAGTCATGTTAACATGTCTGGAGCAGTCCTAAGCATGTTGGCATGAGATCCCTTGCTCAACGGAGGCCCTTTTAAGGGTGATAATGTTAAACAAGTCAGTTGTGCGACATCATCACTTTTCATTAGTGTAGTTATGTGTTTATGACATGTAGTGTCATGAAATATGCGGTCAAAGTGATCTTGTGGTGTATCTCTACAACATCTCAACATGCATATAAAGGGAAAGGGAACAAATCTCTAAGCCTCACTTATAACCCTAATATTCGTTTATTAATATTCTGAAATCCTCAATAGTTGCAGCTTCTTATCTCTAAGAAAGCTAGGCAAGTGAATATCTCTATCATACTCATTTAACTATTTTTATCAAGATAATCACTTGTTGTTGGATTTTTCACAACAATAATCAGTTATCTATCCCTAAGATGATCAGGCAAAGAAATAGACTTGTAACAGATTAACACATGATAAAACGAGCCACTCAATAAAACATCATATAACATAAAAACACTTTAATATTAACTTCACATTTCTCAACTACAAAAGGTTTAGCTCATAACGAGCTGAGCACAAGCTACAAACATGGTTCTGAAGAGAAACATCTTTTAACAATAAATGAATAAAAGATAGAAACTTAAGAAATACTTGAAGGATGCCTTGAGAAGACTAATATTTAAGAGATGACTCAAGTCGCGCCACTTCTCATTGGCTTGTACATGAATAGGTGAAGAGAGAAACTCTTTCACACTCCACTATCCACTCACTTAGACTCTTTGTATTTTCTCTTGGAACAACTTATCTCTCTCTTCAATTTCCACGAGGTCCTATTTATAGACTTGAGCCAGGGTTTTGTGATGCATTAGATCATGGGCCTAATATGAGGAAATCACATCAAGCCCATACAAAAAGTAGTGCCATCACACAAAGTCAGTTGCTCAACAAACAAGGAATCTGGTACAAGTAGACCGTGGTGGGAGACAAGGTGTAGTATGGCAGAATGCCACATCATGTGCATGTGGTGCTCTACCGTTTGCTCGATTTACTATTGTACATGATTTGTCTTCTAGCGCCTACACCTTATTTTTTGAATTTGAATGGCTTTCTTCCTCTTTTTTAGCACAACCAAGTGTTCCCTCCAATGTTTTCTTTCGTCCATGTTATCCATATCAACCAACTACTTGCAATATTATTTTCTCTTTGGCCTAAGTCATTCAAGTTCCTTCAGTTTGTGCCCCATGCAGTAGACTATTGCAGTCTTATCTCAGCTTAACTCTGCTAACCTTTACTTACAAAAGCACATGTTAATAACAAAAAGGGAGCACCTATTATGCTCCAAGATAAACTAATAAAATCAACTAAAATGTAGGAAATTACAACTATTAAGCGAACAAAAAAACTAATTAACCAAAGCTAAAGGCGTGTATTAACTCACAAAATATGGGTTAATAGCAGTTGACAGTATCCTTATTGCACCAAATAAGCCATCCGACTGAATCACAAATGGTTAAAGACTTAGTATTTTTATAAGTTCAGAGTTCCTTGTAAGCAACATCGGCAACGCATTAAGCAGTTATTATCATAAATTAGTGGGGAAATTAAAGCAATTATAACTTAACCTTAGTTGTAAACAGAAAGAATCATGGGTGACACGTAGGCACACTAATGGGAACCTGAAGATCCAACGTGGAGTAAAATGCACCAGTTTCATAGTGGGTGTAACTGTCATTGACAATTATTTTGTAAATAGAACAAATAGCATACTCATACATTGTAACAAAGGTCGCAAAATTTCATACATTACTCTCCATACCACTGGAGTACCCGAGTCAAAGAGTGAAGCTGTGTGTAAGAAATATGTATATGTGTGCATCCAATCTTTTCATTGTTTTGTTATTTCTTTAAATGCAACATTTATTGTCTTTTGATTTCACTTTCATTCTCATTTAATTCCATTCAATGCATTTACCTTGCCATTTATTATAACTTACCTTCTTTTAAAGTTTGTTTTTACACTGTTATTGTGCCAATGACAACTATATTCAATTCACACGCATGCGTGTTCACACGAATCATTTGCACAAATTACTTTGGATATTTTTCGAGTTAATCTCACTTGCTTTTTGAACTCGTAACTGTTACCAAAAACACCGGTAAACACTTAGATTAACAAACTTCATAGAAACAAAAATAATCACGCTAAGATTTACTCATTAAATATAACTAACAGACTGAGGTCAAATGTTGCACCTTATGTTGAAACACCTTGTCCCATATGATGCCTCTTCACATATTACATCTTGTTCGCCATATTTTTTTTACCTAAAGTAGCCAATCAAAGGAACAATACAAGAAAATAGTCACTCACGTTCTCAATAACAAACTCTTTTTTCAACCAAGTGTTTCCTAATCTCTTCAACTATATATATATATATATATATATATATATATATATATATATATATATATATATATATATATATATATATATATATATATATATATATATATATATATATATATATATATATATATATATATATATATATATATATATATATATATATATATATATATAATATGTCATTAACTAATAGTCTTTTAACTTAGTTTCTTAGTAATGTAGTAACCTAAAATTTGGTGATGGATAAGAAGAATAATATTGAAATTATTTACATCTATTATACCATAATACAATGTGAATATGGTGAATAATTTTACTATCTAACCTCATTATGTAGTTTTAATTATTACGAACGTATATGAGATACATGTCATTAACTAATAGTCTTTTAACTTAGTTTCTTAGTGATGAAGTAACCTAAAATTTGGTGATGGAAAAGAAGAAAAATATTGAAATTATTTACATCCATTATACCATAATACAATATGAATATTGTGGATAAATATACTATCAAGACTCATTAGATAATTTTAATTATTTCAAATGTATATGTAATATATGTGTCATTAAGTAATAGTCTTTTAACTTGGTTTCTTGGTGAAGAAGTAACCTAAAATTTTGTGATGGAGAAGAAGAAAAATATTGAAATTGTTTACATCTATTATATCATAATACAATATGATTATGGTGAATAAATATACTATCGACACTCATTATATAATTTGAATTATTTCCAATGTATATAGAATATGTGTCATCAATTAATAGTCTTTTAATTTAGTATCTTAGTGATGAAGTAACCTAAAATTTGGTGATGGAGAAGAAGAAAATACTGAAATTGTTTACATCTATTATACCATAATACAATATGAATATGGTGAATAAATATACTATTGAGACTCATTATATAATTTGAATTATTTCTAATGTATATTGAATATGTGTCATTAATTAATAGTCTTTTAACTTAGTTTCTTGGTGAAGATGTAACCTAATATATGGTGATGGAGAAGAAGAAAAATATTTAAATTGTTTACATCTATTATACCATAATATAATATGATTATGGTGAATAAATATACTATCGAGACTCATTATATAATTTGAATTATTTCCAATGTATATAGAATATGTGTCATCAATTAATAGTCTTTTAATTTAGTTTATTAGTGATGAAGTAACCTAAAATTTGGTGATGGAGAAAAAGAAAATACTGAAATTGTTTACATCTATTATACCATAATACAATATGAATATGGTGAATAAATATACTATCGAGTCTTATTAGATAATTTGAATTATTTCAAATGTATATGGAATATGTGTCATTAAGTAATAGTCTTTTAACTTAGTTTCTTTGTGATGAAGTAACATAAAATTTGGTGATGGAGAAGAAGAAAAATACTGAAATTGTTTACATCTATTATACCATAATACAATATGAATATGGTGAATAAATATACTATCGAGACTCATTATATAATTTGAATTATTTCCAATGTATATGGAATATGTGTCATAAATTAATAGTCTTTTAACTTAGTTTCTTAGTGATGAAGTAACCTAAATTTTTATGATGGAGAAGAAGAAAATACTGAAATTGTTTACATCTATTATACCATAATACAATATGAATATGGTTAATAAATATACTATCGAGACTCATTAGATAATTTGAATTATTTCAAATGTATATGGAATATGTGTCATTAAGACATAGTGTTTTAACTTTAGTTTCTGGGTGAAGAAGTAACCTAAAATTTTGTGATGGAGAAGAAGGAAAATACTGAAATTGTGTATGTAACACCCCTTCTAATATACCCCGAATAATATTAATTATATCAATGATTAAAGACATATTCCATCAGAGTTAACACGGAACAAGGGATGTCACAATTATGAAATAAATAAAACTTCCAATAAAACAGTAGTCATGCTACATTGAGGGTCATTATTCAAATAATTTAATCAAATTAAGACCATGTCTTACACAGTGGAAAAATACCAAAACCAAAACGGAATAAACCAAAACATAATTATTCCCAATTAAATTCAAAGAAACAATTGAATAATAACTAATTCCTCAACTAAACGTTCCCCAGTGTTACAACCTATCAGAGCACGACACTGACATGCAGACTTAAAGTAACATAGCTCTAGAGCCATCCTCACCAACTCCTGAGCTGCTAACTTTAATCTGAAATTGTTAAAGTAAGAGTGAGATTTCTCATAATTAACATGCATTATAAGCTTCTCAATCAACATTATATCACAAGCATATTATTTCACCCATTTTAGCATAAATTCAGATTCAACACGCAGTTCCAATTATACAAGTCATTATGCACAAATCAATAATCAACCAAAGAATTGTAACACTGGAAGACATCCTAACATGTTACAATTCCATGCAAACACAAATGTAGACACAATGCATGTGGTACCAACACGTGACCAAGTCACCCAAAACTGATCCATCATCAACTGGATACAGCAACCATCGATTCGTCCATAAACACCCGGACACGAATCCAGCCTAACCACCCATCATCACCCGGGTATCGGTTAACGGAAATACAAGTCAAATTCCACACAATGGGAATTAACTTCACCAAAACAATGCATATGCACGCACATCACTAGCATGCAACATCAAATCAGTCTATGAAATACATCAATTTATCATAACTGAACCAAAACCAAAAACATGATATCTCAACGATCATGCACACCATCATTAGCAACATAAACATGCCTTTCATTCACACAATACTAATACATCCATCCATCACAGGTTCACTGCTACATACACACCCATGTGCGTTAGCCAATAATCACTTATTCCGGGATTTGACTCATTTTCAAAATAATTCCAGGTTTTAGGAAATCTTTTCATTTTATAAAATAGAGCATTAAATTTAAGGAATAACGTCCAAAACGGCACTCAAAACGGACTTACGATTTGAAAGTTATGAATTTTCATAGTTTAATATTTTTCAAAAAGTTACAGCAGAACCCGGTTCCTACATATGCAGGAACCGGTTCCTGCGAAGTTCAAAAATCACGCTTCTGGAAAAATGTATGGGAACCTGGTTCCTACCTATACAAGAACCGGTTCCTACGTGCATTTTTTCCAGTTTTTATAAATTCACACAGTGGAACCCGGTTCCTCCCCACTGGGAACCGGTTCCCACGACCTGCAGAGTCAAATTCTGCACTTTTGACAGCATTTATTAATTCTAAACCAATTCCAAACATACCCATACGAATTGCAACATGAGAAACACCAAAACACATCCAGTTTGCACCATTATAACATCAACAACATTATTTCATCATTCCTTTTTATCATCTGACACCCTAATGGTTTTCAACCTACAATTCGACGCAATAGGGACAATTCTACGGAACCCTAGAATTCCAAACCGGGATTCCCTAACATACTATGATCCATACTATTGAATATCTAAACCGATAATACGAATTTACTAATTGAAATCACCCCTTACCTTGTGGGTTCTTTGAATTATGACGCTTCCGGTTTTCTCCTTCTTTTTCCTCTTCTCAAATGCACGTATGATGAATATTCCAAAATAACTCTCTTTCTCTTCTTTTTCCTTTTAATACTCCTTTTATTATTCCAATAAAATAATTAAATTAGTAATTAATAAGAGTAGAGTATTTTACCCCTCACACCCTCTAATCACTCTTCACACCACCAATACTTCTTTCCTTTAATTAATTAAATTAATTCCAATAATCCAAAAATACCAATAATTAAATTTCCAATTAAATTAATAATTAAAAATTCTAATTATTTAATAATCGGATTATTTGGGGTGTCACAACTCTCCCTAACTAAAAGAGTTTTCGTCCTTGAAAACATAACTTAGACGAACAGTTCGGGATACAAGTCCTTCATCTGACTCTCCAGCTCCCAAGTGACATTTCCATCTGCTGGTCCTCCCCAAGCCACTCTTACCAACGCGATCTCCTTGCCTCGCAACTGTTTCAACTTCCGATCCTCAATTCTCGCAGGTACCACTTCCACAGTCAAATTCTCTCGTACCTGTATATCATCTACCCGAATCTCATGAGACGGATCAACAATGTAGTTCCTTAGCTGAGATACATGAAAAACATCATGCAAATTTGCAAGTGACGGCGGCAAAGCAATCTGATAAGCAACTTTCCCAACTCTCTTAGTAATCTGAAACGGACCAATAAAACGTGGAGTCAACTTCTTTGACTTCAAAGCTCGACCAATACCAGTCATCGGAGTAACTCGCATAAAAACATGTTCTCCTTCTCTAAACTCAAGATCTTTCCTCCTCTTATCGTGATAATTTTTCTGACGACTCTGAGAAGTCCTCATCTTCTCCTGAATCATCTAAATCTTTTCCGAAGTCTGTTGGACAATTTTCGGTCAAATCACATCACTCTCTCCAGATTCATACCAACACAACAGTGTCCGACACCTCCTACCATACAATGCCTCAAATGGAGCCATACCAATGCTCGAATGAAAACTATTGTTGTAGGTAAACTCAATCAATGGTAGATAACTATCCCAAGCTCCACCTTTCTCCAACACACAAGCTCTTAACAAATCTTCCAACGACTGAATCGTTCTCTCTGTCTGACCATCTGTCTGTGGATGATAAGCGGAACTCAAACGCAACTTAGTACCCAAAGCTTCTTGCAATCCCGTCCAGAATTTAGATGTAAACCTCAGATCTCGATCCGACACAATACTAGAAGGAATACCGTGCAAACTCACAATCTTCTCAACATACAATTCTGCCAACCTTTCCATCGGATAATCCATTCTTATCGGAATAAAGTGAGCAGATTTTGTCAACCGATCAACAATAACCCAGATAGAATCACAATTCTTCGATGTCCTTGGCAAACCAGACACAAAATCCATAGAGATTCCATCCCATTTCCATTCCGGAACAAACAACGGTTCCATCAATCCTGACGGTTTCTGATGCTCAATCTTCGACTTCTGACAAACCAAACAAGCATACACAAACTCAGCAATTTCCTTTTTCATTCCTGGCCACCAAAACAACTTCTTCAAATCATGGTACATTTTAGTAGCACCAGGATGAATACTCAATCCATTACGATGTCCTTCTTCCAAAATACTCTTCCTAATCTCTGCAACATCCGGAACACACACCCTATTACCAAATCTCATAACACCATTCTCATCAATCCGGAACTCGCCTCCTTGACCTTGGTTGATCAATGTCAATTTATTAACTAACCCAACATCGGACTTCTGTTCATTCCGAATTTCTTCCAGAATACCACTAGTCAGTTTCAATATACCCAATTTTCACACTATTCGGAGTAGTTTCACATACCAAACTTAAATCTCTGAACTGCTCAACCAAATCTAACTCACAGACCATTAACATCGACATATGCAAGGACTTCCTACTCAAGGCATCCGCAACAACGTTTGCCTTACTAGGATGGTAATTCAAACCGAAATCATAATCCTTTAGAAATTCTAACCATCTCCTCTGCCTCATATTCAACTCTTTCTGATCAAAGAGATACCTCAGACTTTTGTGATCACTGAACACCTCAAACCGAGAACCATATAAATAATGCCTCCACAACTTCAAAACAAACACAAAAGCTGCCAACTCCAAATCATGAGTCGGATAATTCCTTTCATGTACTTTCAATTGTCTCGAAGCATAAGCCACCACCTGCTTATCTTGCATCAACACACCACCTAATCCCATTAATGATGCGTCACAATACACAACAAAAGACTTAGTCGGATTTGGCAAAATCAAGATCGGAGCACTTGTCAACCTCCTCTTCAGCTCTTGAAATCCTTTCTCACATTCAACATCCCAAACAAACATCTGACCCTTCCTGGTCAACTTAGTCAACGGTAACGCTAATTTGGAAAATCCTTCTATAAACTTCCTGTAATAACCTGCAAGACCCAGAAAACTACGGATCTAAGAAGCATTCTTCGACGCTTCCCACTGAGATACTGCTTCTACCTTCGTAGGATCCACAACAATTCCATTCTTGGAAATTACATGGCCAAGAAAACTTACTTCACTTAACCAGAATTCACACTTGGACAACTTAGCATAAAGCTTCTTCTCTTTCAACAATTCCAACACAACTTTGAGATGTTCTGCATGCTCTTCATCGCTCTTCGAATAAATTAGATTATCATCAATGAACACCACCACAAACTTATCAAGATACGGATGAAATATCCTGTTCATATACTCCATGAAAACACCAGGTGCATTAGTAACTCCAAACGGCATAACAGAATACTCGTAATGTCCATACCTCGTTCTAAATGCAGTTTTCTGAATATCTTCCGACTTCACACGAATCTGATGATATCCAGATCTCAGATCAATCTTACTAAATACACAAGCTCCAACTAGTTGATCCATCAAATCATCGATCCTCGGCAAAGGATACTGATTCTTGATTGTAACTTTATTCAGCTGTCTGTAATCAACACATAATCTCATTGAACCTTCTTTCTTATTAACCAACAACACCGGAGCACCCCACGGCGAAACACTCGGACAAATAAACTTATTCTCAAGTAACTCCTCCAACTGTTTCTTTAACTCCGCTAATTCAGATGCCGACATACGGTAAGGCGCCATCGACACCGAACTAGTTCCAGGAATCAAATCTATAGTAAATTCTACCTCCCTCTCAGGTGGCAATTCACTAACGTCTTCCGGAAACACCTCTGGAAATTCATTCACCACTGGCAATCCATCACTCTTTGCTTTTCCCTCCGCTTCTATTGCAGAATACAACATAAATACCACATCACCATCTTTCACAGCTAGGTTCATCTGTTTAACCGACATAGTCATATCTTCGACACCAACCTCTTCAGGAAAAATAACCGTCTTCGCAAAATAGTTGATATGAACCTGGTTGAATTCCAACCAGTTCATTCCAAGGATGATATCAAGTTGTTCTAATGGTAGGCACACTAAATCCATACCGAAACCCCTACCAAAAATCACAATAGGACAATTCCTACAAACATACGAAGTAGTCACTGAACCCAACGCAGGAGTATCAATAACCATACTTCCATCCATATTAGAAATTTCCAAATTCAATCTTTTAGCACAATCTAAAGCAATAAAAGAATGCGTAGCTCCAGTATCAATAATCGCAATCAAAGGCATGTCATTAATAAAACATGTACCTTTAATCAGCCGATCATCTGGCTTAGTCTCTGACCCAGACAATGCAAACACTTTACCACCAGCTTGCTCCTTCTTGGGTTTTGTACACTGAGGACGAGTATGACCTTCTTCACCACAGTTGTAACAAGTCACCACTCTTACTCTGCAATCATTGGCCAGATGGCCGAGTTTCCCACACTTGAAACACTTCTTATCATTACTTTTGCAATTCACCATACGATGTCCTGTCTCACCACACTTGTAGCACTTAATGGAAGAACTAGAATCTCCTCCACCAAACTTCTTCCAACCACCGGGTCTCTGATTACTTCTATCATAAGGCTTACCACGATCCATCTGTTGCTTACCCTTCCTATCAACATACCCTCGAGCATTCGACTTAGTGCTAGCAAGATCCTCCTCTAAAATCCTACTACAGTCAACCAGATCAGGAAATCTTCGGATACGCTGATACCAAATACCCTGCTTAATCTCATCACGAAGACCATTCTCAAACTTGATACATTTGGAAAATTCTCCATCTGCATCATTAGTATAATGAGCATAATACTTCGCTAACTCAGTAAACTTTGAAGCATACTCACTGACAGTCTTGTTACCCTGCTTGAATTCCAGAAACTTAATCTCCTTCTTGCCTCTGATGTCCTCAGGAAAATACCTCCTCAGAAAAGCCCTCCTGAACACAACCCAAGTCAACGCAATACCATCTTCTTCCATTTCAGTTCTGGTAGCAACCCACCAGTCATCAGCTTCCTCTGCTAACATGTGAGTTCCATATCTCACCTTCAGCCCTTCAGCACAGTCAATTACTCTGAAGATCCTCTCGATCTCCTTCAACCACTTTTGAGCACCTTCGGGATCATGTGCACCCTTGAACAACGGAGGATTATTCCTCTGAAAATTCCCCAATTGTCGGTCAGCACCAATCACATCTCCCTGCTGGTTCCCTCCGAGTACTCCAGCCAACATTCCCAATGCTTCAGCAATAGCATCGTCGTTTCTTCCGTTACCTCTTCCGGCCATTGTTCTGTAACATTACAAAACAACCTCATCAGCACACAAGTATCGACAATGTCATCTTACACTAGTCGCATACAAAAGGGATAACGAAACAAGACAAGATCGACTATACTTTGATACCACTATTGTAACACCCCTTCTAAAATACCCCGAATAATATTAATTATATCAATGATTAAAGACATATTCCATCAGAGTTAACACAGAACAAGGGATGTCACAATTATGAAATAAATAAAACTTCCAATAAAACAGTAGTCATGCTACACTGAGGGTCATTATTCAAATAATTCAATCAAATTAAGACCATGTCTTACACAGCGGAAAAATACCATAACCAAAACGGAATAAACCAAAACATAATTATTCCCAATTAAATTCAAAGAAACAATTGAATAATAACTAATTCCTCAACTAAATGTTCCCCAGTGTTACAACCTATCAGAGCACGACACTGACACGCGGACTTAAAGTAACATAGCTCTAAAGCCATCCTCACCAACTCCTGAGCTGCTAACTTTAATCTGAAATTGTTAAAGTAAGGGTGAGATTTCTCATAATTAACATGCATTATAAGCTTCTCAATCAACATTATATCACAAGCATATTATTTCACCCATTTTAGCATAAATTCAGATTCAACACGCAGTTCCAATTATACAAGTCATTATGCACAAATCAATAATCAACCAAAGAATTGTAACACTGGAAGACATCCTAACATGTTACAATTCCATGCAAACACAAATGCAGACACAATGCATGTGGTACCAACACGTGACCAAGTCACCCAAAACTGATCCATCATCAACTGGATACAGAAACCATCGATTCGTCCATAAACACCCGGACACGAATCCAGCCTAACCACCCATCATTACCCGGGTATCGGTTAACGGCAATACAAGTCAAATTCCACACAATGGGCATTAACTTCACCAAAACAATGCATATGCACGCACACCACTAGCATGCAACATCAAATCAGTCTATGAAATACATCAATTTATCATAACTGAACCAAAACCAAAAACATGATATCTCAACGATCATGCGCACCATCATTAGCAACATAAACATGCCTTTCATTCACACAATACTAATGCATCCATCCATCACAAGTTCACTGCTACATACACACCCATGTGCGTTAGCCAATAATCACTTATTCCGGGATTTGACTCATTTTCAAAATAATTTCAGGTTTTAGGAAATCTTTTCATTTTATAAAATAGAGCATTAAATTTAAGGGATAACGTCCAAAACAGAACTCAAAACGGACTGACGGTTTGAAAGTTATGAATTTTAAAAGTTTAATATTTTTCAAAAAGTTACAGCAGAACCCGGTTCCTACATATGCAGGAACCGGTTCCTGCGAAGTTCAAAAATCACGCTTCTGGAAAAATGTATGGGAACCCGGTTCCTACCTATACAGGAACCGGTTCCTACGTGCATTTTTTCCAGTTTTTATAAATTCACACAGTGGAACCCGGTTCCTCCCCACTGGGAACCGGTTCCCACGACCTGCAGAGTCAAATTCTGCACTTTTGACAGCATTTATTCATTCTAAACCAATTCCAAACATACCCATACGAATTGCAACATGAGAAACACCAAAACACATCCATTTTGCACCATTATAACATCAACAACATTATTTCATCATTCCTTTTTATCATCTGACACCCTAATGGTTTTCAACCTACAATTCGACGCAATAGGGACAATTCTACGGAACCCTAGAATTCTAAACCGGGATTCCCTAACATACTATGATCCAAACTATTGAATATCTAAACCGATAATATGAATTAACTAATCGAAATCACCCCATACCTTGTGGGTTCTTAGAATTCGGACGCTTCCGGTTTTCTCCTTCTTTTTCCTCTTCTCAAATGCACGTATGATGAATATTCCAAAATAACTCTCTTTCTCTTCTTTTTCCTTTTAACACTCCTTTTATTATTCCAATAAAATAATTAAATTAGTAATTAGTAAGAGTAGAGTATTTTACCCCTCACACCCGCTAATAACTCTTCACACCACCAATACTTCTTTCCTTTAATTAATTAAATTAATTCCAATAATCCAAAAATACCAATAATTAAATTTCCAATTAAATTAATAATTAAAAATTATAATTATTTAATAATCGGATTATTTGGGGTGTCACAGTTTACATCTATTATACCATAATACAATATGATTATGGTGAATAAATTAACTATCAAGACTCATTAGATAATTTGAATTATTTCAAATGTATATGGAATATGTGTCATTAAGTAATAGTCTTTTAACTTTTGTTTCTTAGTGATGAAGTAACCTAAAATTAGGTGATGGAGAGGAAGAAAAATACTGAAATTGTTTACATCTATTATACCATAATACAATATGAATATGGTAAATAAATATACTATCGAGACTCATTATATAATTTGAGTTATTTCCAATGTATATGGAATATGTGTCATAAACTAATAGTTTTTTAACTTAGTTTCTTAGTGATTAAGTAACCTAAAATTTAGTGATGGAGAAGAAGGAAAGTACTGAAATTGTTTACATCTATTATACCATAATACAATATGAATATGGTGGATAAATATACTATCGAGACTCATTAGATAATTTGAATTATTTGAAATGTATACAGAATATGTGTCATTAAACAATAGTCTTTTAACTTAGTTTCTTAGTGATGAAGTAACCTAAAATTTGGGGTTGCAAAAGAAGAAAAATATTGAAATTATTTACATCCATTATACCATAATACAATATGAATATGGTGGATAAATATACTATCGATACTCATTAGATAATTTGAATTATTTCAAATGTATATGGAATATGTGTCATTAAGTAATAGTCTTTAACTTAGTTTCTTAGTGATGAAGTGACCTAAAATTAGGTGACAGAGAGGAAGAAAAATACTGAAATTGTTACATCTATTATATCATAATACAATATGATTATGGTGAATAAATATTCTATCGACACTCATTATATAATTTGAATTATTTCCAATGTATATAGAATATGTGTCATCAATTAATAGTCTTTTAATTTAGTATCTTAGTGATGAAGTAACCTAAAATTTGGTGATGGAGAAGAAGAAAATACTGAAATTGTTTACATCTATTATACCATAATACAATATGAATATGGTGAATAAATATACTATTGAGACTCATTATATAATTTGAATTATTTCTAATGTATATGGAATATTTGTCATTAATTAATAGTCTTTTAACTTAGTTTCTTGGTGAAGATGTAACCTAAGATATAGTGATGGAGAAGAAGAAAAATATTTAAATTGTTTACATCTATTATACCATAAAATAATATGATTATGGTGAATAAATATACTATCGAGACTCATTATATAATTTGAATTATTTCCAATGTATATAGAATATGTGTCATCAATTAATAGTCTTTTAATTTAGTTTATTAGTGATGAAGTAACCTAAAATTTGGTGATGGAGAAAAAGAAAATACTGAAATTGTTTACATCTATTATACCATAATACAATATGAATATGGTGAATAAATATACTATCGAGACTTATTAGATAATTTGAATTATTTCAAATGTATATGGAATATGTGTCATTAAGTAATAGTCTTTTAACTTAGTTTCTTTGTGATGAAGTAACATAAAATTTGGTGATTGAGAAGAAGAAAAATACTGAAATTGTTTACATCTATTAGACCATAATACAATATGAATATGGTGAATAAATATACTATCGAGACTCATTATATAATTTGAATTATTTCCAATGTATATAGAATATGTGTCATAAATTAATAGTCTTTTAACTTAATTTCTTAGTTTTGAAGTAACCTAAATTTTGGTGATGGAGAAGAAGAAAATACTGAAATTGTTTACATGTATTATACCATAATACAATATGAATATGGTTAATAAATATACTATCGAGACTCATTAGATAATTTGAATTATTTCAAATGTATATGGAATATGTGTCATTAAGTAATAGTGTTTTAACTTTAGTTTCTGGGTGAAGAAGTAACCTAAAATTTGGTGATGGAGATGAAGGAAAATACTGAAATTGTTTACATCTATTATACCATAATACAATATGATTATGGTGAATAAATTAACTATCGAGACTCATTAGATAATTTGAATTATTTAAAATGTATATGGAATATGTGTCATTAAGTAATAGTCTTTTAACTTAGTTTCTTAGTAATGAAGTAACCTAATATTAGGTGATGGAGAGGAATAAAAATACTGAAATTGTTTACATCTATTATACCATAATACAATATAAATATGGTGAATAAATATACTATCTAGACTCATTATATAATTTGAGTTATTTCCAATGTATATGGAATATGTGTCATAAATTAATAGTTTTTTAACTTAGTTTCTTAGTGATTAAGTAACCTAAATTTTGGTGATGGAGAAGAAGAAAATTCTGAAATTGTTTACATCTATTATACCATAATACAATATGAATATGGTTAATAAATATACTATCGAGACTCATTAGATAATTTTAATTATTTCAAATGTATATGGAATATGTGTCATTAAGTAATAGTCTTTTAACTTAGTTTCTTGGTGAAGAAGTAACCTAAAATTTAGTGATGGAGAAGAAGGAAAGTACTGAAATTGTTTACATCTATTATACCATAATTCAATATGAATATGGTGGATAAATATACTATAGAGACTCATTAGATAATTTAAATTATTTGAAATGTATATGGAATATGTGTCATTAAACAATAGTCAATTAACTTAGTTTCTTAGTGATGAAGTAACCTAAAATTTGGGGATCGAAAAGAAGAAAAATATTGAAATTATTTACATCCATTATACCATAATACAATATGAATATGGTGGATAAATATACTATCGATACTCATTAGATAATTTGAATTATTTCAAATGTATATGGAATATGTGTCATTAAGTAATAGTCTTTAACTTAGTTTCTTAGTGATGAAGTAACCTAAAATTTGGTGATGGAGAGGAAGAAAAATACTGAAATTGTTTACATCTATTATATCATAATACAATATGATTATGGTGAATAAATATACTATCGACACTCATTATATAATTTGAATTATTTCCAATGTATATAGCAAATGTGTCATCAATTAATAGTCTTTTAATTTAGTATCTTAGTGATGAAGTAACCTAAAATTTTGTGATGGAGAAGAAGAAAATACTGAAATTGTTTACATCTATTATACCATAATACAATATGGATATGGTGAATAAATATACTATTGAGACTCATTATATAATTTGAATTATTTCTAATGTATATGGAATATGTGTCATTAATTAATAGTCTTTTAACTTAGTTCCTTGGTGAAGATGTAACCTAAGATATGGTGATGGAGAAGAAGAAAAATATTTAAATTGTTTACATCTATTATACCATAATATAATATGATTATGGTGAATAAATATATATCGAGACTCATTATATAATTTTGATTATTTCCAATGTATATAGAATATGTGTCATCAATTAATAGTCTTTTAATTTAGTTTATTAGTGATGAAGTAACCTAAAATTTGGTGATGGAGAAAAAGAAAATACTGAAATTGTTTGCATCTATTATACCATAATACAATATGAATATCGTGAATAAATATACGATCGAGACTTATTAGATAATTTGAATTATTTCAAATGTATATGGAATATGTGTCATTAAGGAATAGTCTTTTAACTTAGTTTCTTTGTGATGAAGTAACATAAAATTTGGTGATGGAGAAGAAGAAAAATACTGAAATTATTTACATCTATTAGACTATAATACAATATGAATATGGTGAATAAATATACTATCGAGACTCATTATATAATTTGAATTATTTCCAATGTATATGGAATATGTGTCATAAATTAATAGTCTTTTAACTTAGTTTCTTAGTGATGAAGTAACCTAAATTTTGGTGATGGAGAAGAAGAAAATACTGAAATTGTTTACATGTATTATACCATAATACAATATGAATATGGTTAATAAATATACTATCGAGACTCATTAGATAATTTGAATTATTTCAAATGTATATGGAATATGTGTCATTAAGTAATAGTGTTTTAACTTTAGTTTCTGGGTGAAGAAGTAACCTAAAATTTGGTGATGGAGATGAAGGAAAATACTGAAATTGTTTACATCTATTATACCATAATACAATATGATTATGGTGAATAAATTAACTATCGAGTCTCATTAGATGATTTGATTATTTAAAATGTATATGGAATATGTGTCATTAAGTAATAGTCTTTTAACTTAGTTTCTTAGTGATGAAGTAACCTAAAATTAGGTGATGGAGAGGAATAAAAATACTGAAATTGTTTACATCTATTATACCATAATACAATATGAATATGGTGATTAAATATACTATCGAGACTCATTATATAATTTGAGTTATTTCCAATGTATATGGAATATGTGTCATAAATTAATAGTTTTTTAACTTAGTTTCTTAGTGATTAAGTAACCTAAATTTTGGTGATGGAGAAGAAGAAAATTCTGAAATTGTTTACATCTATTATACCATAATACAATATGAATATGGTGAATAAATATACTATCGAGACTCATTAGATAATTTTAATTATTTCAAATGTATATGGAATATGTGTCATTAAGTAATAGTCTTTTAACTTAGTTTCTTGGTGAAGAAGTCACCTAAAATTTAGTGATGGAGAAGAAGGAAAGTACTGAAATTGTTTACATCTATTATACCGTAATACAATATGAATATGGTGGATAAATATACTATCGAGACTAATTAGATAATTTGAATTATTTGAAATGTATATGGAATATGTGTCATTAAACAATAGTCTTTTAACTTAGTTTCTTAGTGATGAAATAAACTAAAATTTGGGGATGGAAAAGAAGAAAAATATTGAAAGTATTTACATCCATTATACCATAATACAATATGAATATGGTGGATAAATATACTATCGATACTCATTAGATAATTTGAATTATTTCAAATGTATATGGAATATGTGTCATTAAGTAATAGTCTTTTAACTTAGTTTCTTAGTGATGAAGTAACCATAAAATTTGGTGATGGAGAATTAGAAAATACTAAAACTGTTTACATCTATTGTACCATAATACAATATGAGTATGGTGAATAAATATACTATCGAGACTCATTAGATAATTTGAATTATTTCAATTGTATATGAAATATGTGTCATTATGTAATAGTCTTTTAACTTAGTTTCTTAGTGATGAAGTAACCTAAAATTTGGTGATGGAGAAGAAGAAAAATATTGAAATTGTTTACATATTTTATACCATAATACAATATGAATATGGTGAATAAATATACTATCGAGACTCATTATATAATTGGAATTATTTCCAATGTATATAGAATATGTGTCATCAATTAATAGTCTTTTAACTTAGTTTCTTAGTGATGAAGTGACCTAAAATTTGGTGATGGAGAAGAAGAAAAATATTGAAATTGCTTACATCTATTATACCATAATACAATATGAATATGGTGGATAAATATAGTATCGAGACTCATTATATAAATTGAATTATTTCAAATGTATATGGAATATGGGTCATTAAGTAATAGTCTTTTAACTTAGTATCTTGGTGAAGAAGTAACATAAAATTTGGTGATGGAGAAGAAGAAAAATACTTAAATTGTTTATATCTATTATACCATAATACAATATGAATATGGTGGATAAATATACTATCGAGACTCATTAGATAATTTGAATTATTTCAAATGTATATGGAATATGTGTCATTAAGTAATAGTTTTTAACTTAGTTTCTTGGTGAAGAAGTAAACTAAAATTTGGGGATGGAGAAGAAGGAAAATACTGCAATTGTTTACATCTATTATACCATAATATAATATAAATATGGTGGATAAATATACTATTGAGACTCATTATATAATTCGATTTATTTCTAATGTATATGGAATATGTGTCATTAATTAATAGTCTTTTAACTAAGTTTCTTGGTGAAGAAGTAACCTAAAATTTGGTGATTGAGAAGAAGGAAAATACTGAAATTGTTCACATCTATTATACCGTAATACAATATGAATATGGTGGATAAATATACTATCGAGACTCATTATATAATTTGAATTATTTCCAATGTATATAGAATATGTGTCATCAATTAATAGTCTTTTAATTTGTTTCTTAGTGATGAAGTAACCTAAAATTTGGTGATGGAGAAGAAGAAAATTCTGAAATTGTTTACATCTATTATACCATAATACAATATTAATATGGCGAATAAATATACTATCGAGACTCCTTATATAATTTGAATCATTTCTAATGTATATGGACTATGTGTCATTAATTAATAGTCTTTTAACTTAGTTTCTTAGTGATGAAGTGACCTAAAATTTGGTGATGGAGAAGAAGAAAAATATTGAAATTGCTAACATCTATTATACCATAATACAATATGAATATGGTGGATAAATATAGTATCGAGACTCATTATATAAATTGAATTATTTCAAATGTATATGGAATATGTGTCATTAAGTAATAGTCTTTTAACTTAGTTTCTTGGTGAAGAAGTAACATAAAATTTGGTGATGGAGAAGAAGAAAAATACTTAAATTGTTTACATCTATTATACCATAATACAATATGAATATGGTGGATAAATATACTATCGAGACTCATTAGATAATTTGAATTATTCCAAATGTATATGGAATATGTGTCATTAAGTAATAGTTTTTAACTTAGTTTCTTGGTGAAGAAGTAAACTGAAATTTGGTGATGGAGAAGAAGGAAAATACTGCAATTGTTTACATCTATTATACCATAATACAATATAAATATGGTGGATAAATATACTATTGAGACTCATTATATAATTCGATTTATTTCTAATGTATATGGAATATGTGTCATTAATTAATAGTCTTTTAACTAAGTTTCTTGGTGAAGAAGTAACCTAAAATTTGGTGATTGAGAAGAAGGAAAATACTGAAATTGTTCACATCTATTATACCGTAATACAATATGAATATGGTGGATAAATATACTATCGAGACTCATTATATAATTTGAATTATTTCCAATGTATATAGAATATGTGTCATCAATTAATAGTCTTTTAATTTGTTTCTTAGTGATGAAGTAACCTAAAATTTGGTGATGAAGAAAAAGAAAATTCTAAAATTGTTTACATCTATTATACCATAATACAATATTAATATGGCGAATAAATATACCATCGAGACTCCTTATATAATTTGAATCATTTCTAATGTATATGGACTATGTGTCATTAATTAATAGTCTTTTAACTTAGTTTCTTAGTGATGAAGTGACCTAAAATTTGGTGATGGAGAAGAAGAAAAATATTGAAGTTGCTTACATCTATTATACCATAATACAATATGAATATGGTGGATAAATATAGTATCGAGACTCATTATATAAATTGAATTATTTCAAATGTATATGGAATATGTGTCATTAAGTAATAGTCTTTTAACTTAGTTTCTTGGTGAAGAAGTAACATAAAATTTGGTGATGGAGAAGAAGAAAAATACTTAAATTGTTTACATCTATTATACCATAATACAATATGAATATGGTGGATAAATATACTATCGAGACTCATTAGATAATTTGAATTATTTCAAATGTATATGGAATATGTGTCATTAAGTAATAGTTTTTAACTTAGTTTCTTGGTGAAGAAGTAAACTGAAATTTGGTGATGGAGAAGAAGGAAAATACTGCAATTGTTTACATCTATTTTACCATAATACAATATAAATATGGTGGATAAATATACTATTGAGACTCATTATATAATTCGAATTATTTCTAATGTATATGGAATATGTGTCATTAATTAATAGTCTTTTAACTAAGTTTTTTGGTGAAGAAGTAACCTAAAATTTGGTGATTGAGAAGAAGGAAAATACTGAAATTGTTCACATCTATATACCATAATACAATATGAATATGGTGGATAAATATACTATCGAGACTCATTATATAATTTGAATTATTTCCAATGTATATAGAATATGTATCATCAATTAATAGTCTTTTAACTTAGTTTCTTAGTGATGAAGTAACCTAAAATTTGGTGATGGTGAAGAAGAAAATACTGAAATTGTTTACATCTATTATACCATAATACAATATGAATATGGTGAATAAATATACTATCGAGACTCCTTATATAATTTGAATCATTTCTAATGTATATGGACTATGTGTCATTAATTAATAGTCTTTTTAATTTAGTTTCTTAGTGATGAAGTAACCTAAAATTTGGTGATGGAGAAGAAGAAAAATATTGAAGTTGCTTACATCTATTATACCATAATACAATATGAATATGGTGGATAAATATACTATCGAGACTCATTATATAATTTGAATTATTTCAAATGTATATGGAATATGTGTCATTAAGTAATAGTCTTTTAACGTCGTTTCTTGGGGAAGAAGTAACCTAAAATTTGGTGATGGAGAAGAGGAAAAATACTGAAATTGTTTACATCTATTATACCATAATACAATATGAATATGGTGGATAAATATACTATCGAGACTCATTAGATAATTTGAATTATTTCAAATGTATATGGAATATGTGTCATTAAGTAATAGTTTTTAACTTAGTTTCTTGGGCAAGAAGTAACCTAAAATTTGATGATGGAGAAGAAGAAAAATATTGAAATTGTTTAAATCTATTATACCATAATACAATATGAATATGGTGGATAAATATATTATCGAGACTCATTAGATAATTTGAATTATTTCAAATGTTTGTGGAATATGTGTCATTAAGTAATAGTCTTTTAACTTAGTTTCTTGGTGAAGAAGTAAACTGAAATTTGGTGATGGAGAAGAAGGAAAATACTGCAATTGTTTACATCTATTTTACCATAATACAATATAAATATGGTGGATAAATATACTATTGAGACTCATTATATAATTCGAATTATTTCTAATGTATATGGAATATGTGTCATTAATTAATAGTCTTTTAACTAAGTTTTTTGGTGAAGAAGTAACCTAAAATTTGGTGATTGAGAAGAAGGAAAATACTGAAATTGTTCACATCTATTATACCATAATACAATATGAATATGGTGGATAAATATACTATCGAGACTCATTATATAATTTGAATTATTTCCAATGTATATAGAATATGTATCATCAATTAATAGTCTTTTAACTTAGTTTCTTAGTGATGAAGTAACCTAAAATTTGGTGATGGTGAAGAAGAAAATACTGAAATTGTTTACATCTATTATACCATAATACAATATGAATATGGTGAATAAATATACTATCGAGACTCCTTATATAATTTGAATCATTTCTAATGTATATGGACTATGTGTCATTAATTAATAGTCTTTTTAATTTAGTTTCTTAGTGATGAAGTAACCTAAAATTTGGTGATGGAGAAGAAGAAAAATATTGAAGTTGCTTACATCTATTATACCATAATACAATATGAATATGGTGGATAAATATACTATCGAGACTCATTATATAATTTGAATTATTTCAAATGTATATGGAATATGTGTCATTAAGTAATAGTCTTTTAACGTAGTTTCTTGGGGAAGAAGTAACCTAAAATTTGGTGATGGAGAAGAGGAAAAATACTGAAATTGTTTACATCTATTATACCATAATACAATATGAATATGGTGGATAAATATACTATCGAGACTCATTAGATAATTTGAATTATTTCAAATGTATATGGAATATGTGTCATTAAGTAATAGTTTTTAACTTAGTTTCTTGGGCAAGAAGTAACCTAAAATTTGATGATGGAGAAGAAGAAAAATATTGAAATTGTTTACATCTATTATACCATAATACAATATGAATATGGTGGATAAATATATTATCGAGACTCATTAGATAATTTGAATTATTTCAAATGTATGTGGAATATGTTTCATTAAGTAATAGTCTTTTAACTTAGTTTCTTGGTGTTGTACCCCAAAATTTGCCCTCCCATATTCCTCAAGATTTGTCAAAGAATAATCCTCAAATTGCTCAAAATGGCTCAAGGGTTGTACAGTCAAATTACCTCCTAAGACAACTGAAATTAGGGTTTTGGTTCTTTCAAGGAATTTGGGGTTCTCAATGGTCCAATCAAGTCTCATAGGCCCATATACATTCTCAAGCACCTACATGCCAAGTTTCAAGACTCACAGTGTCAATTTGCATAGTCAAAAGCCTCATTTGATCTACAGTCAACTACAAGGGCAAAATGGTCATTTTACAGTCAAAAGTCAGAATATTTGGTCAACATCTCATTTTGAGTTCACAATCATCATTTGGTCAAGTCTTGATCATGATTTCACAAGAATGGCTCAAAAATCATCAAGATGCAAAAAGTTACTATTTTTGGACAGTAGAAAAGTCAAATGTATCTTGACTAGGGCATAACTTTTTCATGTTTTATCAGAAAAGTCCCATCCAATGCTAATTTTGAAGAGGATGCAATTTCCTACAATCCATCTTCACACTCAAAGTTCAAGAAATGCTTTCACAAGAAGTTACCAAGTTTGACATTATAGGTCAATTTCAAAAGTCAACAAAAGTACACTTTGAGTCAAAGGCCATAACTTAAGATTGGTAAATCCAAATGACATGGGATCAAAGGAATTGGTTAGAGGACTTCAAGAGCTTTCCAAAATGTCCCAGAACATGGTCATATGATCAAAATTGAGCAAGTTGTGCATTGGAGAAGTTGGGAAATTTTCATGAATTTGCAAAAGTCAACTTTGCTCAAAACACCTTATTTTTGCTAATGGGCCTCAAATCTCTTCTTGAAACTTCACCCATGACCTATGCACGACCCATCAAGCTTAATTGAATTTATTTTCTTATTTTTATTGATTAATTGGATTTTTAATTAATATTAATTCATTTAATTAATTTAAATTGTAGGAAAATACAAGATTTGGTTTTTAAATCTTTTTGTGAAGCAAATAGGACCTAATCATGCTGGAAAATTCGAGCACCAAGTCAAAGATACAAAAAATCCAAAATTGGCAACATTATTCAATCATGAAAAATCAAAAAGATTTGATTTTCAATCAAGGTTTTGAACATCAATGCAATGGATATTGGCCCAATTTTTTGACCTAATTTCATTCTCTTATACATAAGCAAGCAAACCCTGATCAAATGGACGTGGAAAAAGTTTCAGAAAGACCCCATACAATTTCAAGAATTTTGGAGAAAAGTGAAAACTGATTTTTGCAACCTAGGCTAATTCAAGGCATTTTAACCATTCAAATACATTGCAGGAAATCCCAGGAACGTTTTGCAATCAAGTTCAAGCCTTAAAGCTTAAAGAATCAAGGAATACAGAACCACGGTTTGCATTTTTATTTCAAAATCATATTGCTTGATTCATGCACATTTAACATGTTTTCTTGATTGTTTTGCATTGCTAGGAACCATACGAAGCTAATGGTATAATTTAATTGGATTATAATGCCCTGAATCATAAGATACCATGAACGAATTCCTAGGGTTCTTGAACTCTAAATTAGGGCTTTTCAATACAGGAAAAATTAGCACTCCTGAGAGGCATGACTGAAATCGTGTGGCCCAGACGAATAAGAACCACCCCTCGCGAAATATTCATATGTACCATGGTGCTAATCGCTATTTTTCGTGCAGCTAGTTAGTGGGGGTTAAAAACCCCCGCTATCTGATATTATTTTTACAGGGAAAACAAAGAAGATGATGAGGTGTTGATACCTGGTTGGCCAATTTAAATAAAGGCGCGCGTTTTGTTTTATTTACAGCATATTGAATTGTTTGCCAATATAATATTTGTCTCTTATGCTAATAACAATTAAGGCAGCATGGTGGAGTGGTTGAGCGAATGTCCAATGAACAATGGGACCTGGGTTCGAATCCCAGGTCCCCAAAAACATTTATTCTATTTTGTTTCATATGATCACATGCAGATTTCAAAAGATGGTTTACCATGTACCTCCAATTCACAAGCACCATGTGTGTCCAAGCCAAGATCCAGTGGCCATGAGTGATAGCTCACCATATTCCCCAGTCAACAGGCGTGTAGCTAATCCAGAAAGTCAAAAGGGCTTGCAGTATTTGGGCCTGAGAATTGCCAAAAACACCTCCAAAGCTGGCCCATCACCCCTTGGGTTTTATTCCTTTTTTCTTTTCTTCTTTTATATTTTCCATTTAATTGTTTTACTAATTATTATTATTATTATTACTTAATTAACCAAATTAATTTTTTTCGTAATAAAATCAGAAAACTAAAATATAATTTTTTTTAAATTATTATTTATTAAAATTAATTCCACCCTTAATTAGTTATTTTGTAAATAAATATTAACATTAATTAATTTAGTTTTTAATTAGGTTAAATTTAATATTTTTTTTTGCAATAAATAAAATTAATAGAGAATTAGGGTTCTTGACAATTTTAATCTTTTTATTTTATTTTATTTTCCTTAAAAACATAAAAAACTCAAAATATTTCTTTTTATTAATAAATTAATTTAGACTATTTCTTTAATGCATAAAAAACTCTTCCTTCTCAAAAAGGGTCAAAACCCTAAAAAACTCTCCGATCCAATTTTTCTCGCGCATGTGATTATTCTTGATTCATATTTTTATTCCAATTATGTAATTGTTCCGAGGATGTAATAGCTTTAATTAGAACTTTTTATCGCTTTCATTTATTTTCCGCAATTTACTTTTCAAGGGTTTGTTTTTGGCGATGTAAATACCCGACGCCTTGTAATAGCGTAGATTTATTTTCCGCAAACTATTAATTGCTAGATGTATGCTACTTAGGCTATGCATGACAAGACTTCTCTTAAATTAAAATCAATCGTAGCTCACCATGACTTGTACAAAGATAACATAAACTGAAACCTGACACACTCACACATGCCACTCCTAGGGTACGCCTCACTTGGTTGCCTCGACGTGGTCATTGAGTATAGGGTGTTTTAGAGGTCTCCCTCCTATCTAAAGATCAAGTTGCCTCGAAACGGTTGCCTCGGATAAAAAACGATCTAAGACATTAGGGTTACCGCTAAGGCGTCCTACTATTGCTTTAGTGACCACATGTCCCTATAATCGAATTGACCCGAAAACTCCAACGACGGTGCTACCTACTTCTCAATAGTGGGATAGTACTGTCTAAAGGACATTTACACAGCTTAATTTCTTTTGAGTAGGTAGCGGTTCTCAGGTACTTGCTCTTTCAAAACAAAAACAATATTTTCGCACTTACACTTTTTTCAAACAAAAGTTTTCAAACAAACACTTCATAAACTGTTGAGGACTGATACAAGAGTTAAATCGAAGTTTTCAGACAAAACTTTTTCAAAACTCACGACCACAAGAAAAGCAAAACACTTTTGAAAACATAGTGAGCAAGTACCTAAGAGCCCATGGATAACCACTGATAGAAAGGGTGCTAACACCTTCCCTTTCTATAATCTACCTCCCGAACCGAGAAACATCTCGAAAAGGAATTTTGCTGTGCGTTTGTCCTTTCCATGTTGGAGAAAATAAAAGACGGTGGTGACTCTTGCTTACTGTGACATTTCGTGAACCAGCATTTAAAAACAGTCAGTTCTCATTTCCACCGATCACAGAACTGGCGACTCTGCTGGGGATGATAATAAGTGAGGTGTACCTTAGGACTAGATCACCATGTTTTCAAATGTATGCCTTGTTTGCTTTAAATTTGTGGGCTTGTATCGGAGATTCATAGATCCTAACCCGGATCTGGGGGTACCCCTTTTAGGTAAGTAGCAATAAACTGTGAGGGACCTATCCGGCGTAGACCGACACGGGTGAAACAGTAGCTATGTTGGTGTGACACCTTGGTCTGTACCGATATCCCTTGTGTTGGAACGAGGAGAATATGGGTCTTCTGAGGAGTCATTAAGCACCAACTGACCTTAGAACCTTAAATTGACCAACTTGGCCATAAAACAGTAGCAGTATGCTACACTCATTGAGACTAAACTCTCGCGATGGTTCCGGCCGCAAGAAAAGGTTGCCAAACTTGAATTATGACCGATTGAGGGTAGTCAGTGATATTGAGATCCTCTAGAACCCGGTTACTATTTTTAGGACAGGTCTTAACCAACTGAAACTGAAAGAGGGTAGTACCTAAACTTCATTCCAGCCTGAAATCTAAGGGCTCTTTTGTGTGACTTGTGTGCCTTTACCATGTTTGCCTTTTGTGAATACTTGTGGTGTGCCTTTACCATGACATCATACCATCATAACATTGCATACATCTTGCATAAGGACTAACCCATTTCAAGGATCTCAAGGGCTTATGATGCAGGTCATGATGAACCAGACGTCAAACAAGGGGCAAAGGGGATTTATTTTCCTCTAGCCAATGTCGTCTCTAAATCAAAACATGATAACTTGAGTCAGGGGCTATGACCCACTCGATATGGTGAGCTTGACTCTTGAAGAAGGACTCCCAGCAACATGAAGTTCCTTCAATCAAGCCACAAAATTCAAATTCTAACAAGTTTCTTTGTTTACCCCACGAGATCCTTGAAAACATTGCATACATATGTCATACATATCATTGCATTACAGGTACCTTTTACATGTCTCTTATCTTCTTCGTTGTTTATTTCAGCAGTCATTATGTCTACTGAGCCTTCCACTGAACAAGCTATCAAGGCCCTCCAGGCCCAGAACGCCCAGTTCCAAGAGTTGGTTATGAGCCTAGCCCAGGGTCAACAGGATTTGAAGACTCTGATTTTGAAAGAGAGGAAGAAGAAGAAGAAAAGGACCGTCTAGTTCAACACTAGACGCAGGTTTGGAAATGGACTGCAGAATGAGGTTGATCTGACTACTTCATCTGTAGGGAAGGACAATCCACAAGAGGAAAGGGTTCCTAGCCCCATAGTCTCCGACAACGAGACGAATTATGATGAAGAACAGTACCCTCCTGCTGAGGATAGGTACAAACAGTTGGAGGACCGCTTAAGTGCTATGGAGATACAGAATGTGCCCGAGTTGGACTTTGGAGACCTAGTCTTATCCTATGGGGTGGTGATCCCCCATAAGTTCAAAGCACCTGCTTTTGCAAAATATGACAAAGCCTCCTGCCCAAAGCTGCACCTCCGGTCGTACGTAAGGAAGATCCAGCCTTACACTGCTGACAAGAATTTGTGGATCCATTTTTTCCAGGATAGTCTTTCAGGGACTCAACTCGAATGGTTCTATCAGCTGGATGGGGCCAGTATCCATACCTGGGAAGATTTGGCTACTGCGTTTTATAAGCAGTATCAATATAATTCCGACCTCGCTCCTACGTGTACCCAACTCCAGGGTATGTCACTAGGGACGGATGAAGGATTTAAAGAGTACGCCCAAAAGTGGAGAGACCTTGCCGGAAGGGTGCAGCCACCGTTAACTGATCGTGAACTTGTCGATATGTTTCTAGGGACCCTGTCTGGTCCATTCTTCAACCATTTGATCGGAAATTCTTCAGCCGGGTTTACAGACCTTATCTTGACTGGTGAGAGGATTGAAGTTGGCATCAAAAGCAGGAAGATTCAAGAAGCTACACCTTCTGATGCTCATAAAAAGCCTTACAATGGGAAGAAAGAGTCCAATGTTGTGTATGGTCAAAAGAGTCGTCATGACCAACGCGTAGGAGAAATCTTGATCTCTAATCCTACGCCGGCTCAACAAATACAGGGGCATCAACGTAAGGAGGTCGCACCTAAAAGACAATTCACTAAGATCAACATGTCACTGACTCAAGTGCTACAGCAAATGTTGAAGGCAGGGCTGATTACATTAAGGGCTCCTCTCCGGAATCCAAACACTTCCGCTCCTACCTATCATCCCAATGAAAGGTGTGCATACCACTCTGACAACCCGGGACATGACACAAACAACTGTTGGGCCCTGAAGAATAAGGTTCAAGACATGATTGATGCCAAAGAAATCCAGTTTGACCCTCCAGAGACTCCAAATATAGTCACTGCTCCTATGCCGAATCATTGAAGGCTTTTGTTTTATTTGAATTTTCAAGTGTATTTTTCTTTGCTTATTCAAACAATTATTGTCATGACAAACTTTTTTATTTCATTAATGCATCGCATATGTCTGTTTTGAATCAATCCATTCGTATTCACTATATTCAAATTGCTTTCATTTTTTGTGATGTTCAACTCTCGATTAAAAAATTCTAAACCTTTTGAGGGAGGATGACGAAAACGATACCACGATCTTTACAGTATGCTTTTGAATAGACCCCGCTGATGAAGTACAGGCATTGTTTCAAATCCTAAACAGTGGAGTTATAAGGAAGATAATCCCTAGTCAACCCCTTTGAGCCAAAGAAGTTGGAGTTTTTCTTTTCACAAAAATTAAAACCCTTAATTATAACCTGGGGCAGGGTAGTGTTCTCAGTTGATCCAGGTGCACAATGAATGGCATCAAAGAAGTCCTTCCGAAACAAAAGACAGTGATGGTTCCATATAATCATAAGGACAGACAGTCATCTCAAAATAAAAGCCCGATAAGTCAAAACCTATGAAGGAGACTTACAAAAACTGGGGCATCCCGCTGACTGTAATCACAAAAGAAACAGTTCAGGCAAAAAGACAGGGATAACACAATAAAAAAGGAAGGGGTCCTACAAACCCTCAACAAAAAAAAAAGAAATGACTGCCTATTCAAAATAAACTATCAGTATCCGAACCATCACCGGAATATCAGAGCAAAGACTCAAACAAGATCTAATGCGCGATTAGCTGAGTTTAGGATCGAAGAACATCATGAAGAACGGGTGGGTACAAATAAAATTTGAGCCTTTATCCTTTGTTTCTTAAACCGTGAGCCAGGCCACGTTACAACCCTTCAAAAGTCCTAACTGAAGCACGGGTTAGTTCGAAAGCATACTGTTACAAAAGGTATCCTGACTCCTGTAGGGCTTGCTGTAAAATCTTGAGTTGACATCACATTTTACAAAATTCACTTGCTTTATTGAAAACTGCATTTTCAAAAAACTTCAAGACGGACATAAGCTTTGCATTCGTAAAATAAATTTGTTTGCATATGACTATTTGTTCAAACAGCAGAGAAATTCGCACGACGAATATCTAGTGAACAACACTTCCAACCAAGGGGCAGACATGATCATTTTCCATCATCGGGGGCAGTCAAGTCAAGACTCAAGGAATCTCTCAAGATTCCAAATAGCCAGGGGCAAATCTCCTCCTGAATCACTTGGGGCATTGGACATGACTTTCAGCAACGAATCTTGCATGATCAAACATCTTCTGGTGATATGGCAACACAACACTACCGACAATGATAACTCCCTGCGCTCTGAGAATGTGGACATAGTAAAAAAAAAATACTACACATAATCAAAGACCCGCTAGGTCGACTGGCCTAGGCAAAAATAAGGGCTTCCCGGCGAACCAAAAGGGTTCGGGCAAAAATAAGGGATGAAAATGAAAAAATTTGTACACCCGGCAAGTCGAAAACCTGAAATGGTGGCTTGGGCAAAAAAGGGTATCCCGATGGACTGAAAACCCGAAAGGGCGGTCTAGGCAAAAGTTAGGGATCAAAGCGTATGACTATGTTCCGTCATCTCGTCACTTTCCTACCAGAAGAAGATTTGTCAATCAGCAGTTATCAAGCACCTCATAGGCCTTCTTCTCCCGCAGAAACTGGGGCAATCAGAATTGTCCGAACTATACAAGTTGCTCTGTCCTCCAGGTACCAAGGTAGGTTCGGCTGAAGAATATGACCTAGATACCTTCACTCCCCAAGAGTAAGACAATACTGGTAGCTCTCCCCACTGAGACTTGCAACTACAGATGAATCAGCAATACTCTCCCCAAGCAGAGTTAATCTATCATCAGCCCTAAAAGGATTGGGTATCCCCAGAAGGTCTTAATATTCCCCAGCGGAGTATACAGATATTCCTCAACAAGCATCCCCTACAGTCTTAATATTCGTTAACGAAATATAAGAATTTTCCCCGGCGGAATACAAGATACCCCCGGGGGATCCATTTCCCAGCGTAGTCTAAAAATCTTCCCCACCAGAGTTGAATCATCTTCCCCAGTAGATTCTGGAAGCTTGTCCCCTGCAGAGTGCAAATGCATCTCCTCAGCCAAATTCAGAGGTTATCCCCACAAGATTCTAACTGGGTTATCCTCAGCAAGTTGCAACTGAAAGATCATCCCCAGTGGAGTTCATCTTCAAAATCCTCAACAGAGCTTATCAACAGAGTCCCCAGCAGAGTCATCGTTAAATTTCAGCGAAGCATCTCTTCCCACAGAGTAATTCCCCGCAAGAGTAATCTCTTCACCAGGTTTATTCCCCAACAGAGTCATCCTCTCCTACAGGTTTATTCTTGCAATCATCTTCGTTCACCATCCCTAGCGGAAATGAAGAACTCAACTCTATTCTCCAGCAGCTCTGGGATTTATTTTCCCCAGCTGAAACATCACATCTTCATACATCATGATACATGCATATACGCATCATACGAGTAAAATCTCATTTATGTTGAGAACATCATTGCTTGATCCATCTTATGCATTGCATGTGACTGGCCTTTACCTTTCAGGAAAGATGCAGTTAAGTTCTCAACTTAGTCGAAGATCTGACCAGTTCTTAAATCTCAATCGGATTATCCTCGGTTGAAGTTCAGATAAGGTTCTCAATCTCGACAGTTTCTCTACATCATAGGGTGGACAAGTACTATAACCTCAACGGTATACTCCATTGAGCACGAGTCTGTTCCTAGATCTTGATGTTCTCCTCCGTCATAGTACGTACCAGTTCTATAACCTCAATGGTATACTCCATTGAGCACGAGTCTGTTCCTAGATCTTGATGTTCTCCTCCGTCATAGTACGGACCAGTTCTATAACCTCAGCGGTTTACTCCATTGAGCAAGAGATAGTTCAGATGTGACCCAGACATGGCGACATTCTGATACTTATTCCAGATTCCTTCTAGAGATGGTTCAGATGTGACCCAGACATGGCGACATTCTGATACTTATTCTAGATTCCTTCTAGAGATAGTTCGGATGTGACCCCAGACATGGCGACATTCTGATACTTATTCCAGATTCCTTCTAGAGATGGTTCAGATGTGACCCAGACATGGTGACATTCTGATACTTATTCCAGATTCCTTCTAGAGATAGTTTGGATGTGACCCCAGATATGGCGACATTCTGATACTTATTCCAGATTCCCTCTAGAGATGGTTCAGATGTGACCCAGATATGGCGACATTCTGATACTTATTCTAGATTCATTCAAATACAGTCCAGATACGATCCAGATTCAGATGTCATTCTGTCACTCATTCATATACAGTATGGATACACCCCAGACACGACGGTCATTCTACTACTTATTCAGACGTCAGCAATTAGATACAGACTAGATATGCTCCAGACACGGAAGCCATTCTATTTCTCATTCAGATTCAACTATCAACTTCAAGTGCATATACACTCTAGACACGGAAGTCATTCTGTCATTTATCCATATCCCAGTTACAGCACAGATACGTTCCAGACACGGAAGTCATTCTGCTACTCATACAGATCTCAATTTCAAATAAAGCCCAAATACGATCCAGATTCGGATGTCATTCTGTCACTCTCTCAAATAAAGTCCAGATACGATCCAGATTCGGATGTCATTCTGTCACTCATGTTTCAAATGCGCTCTAGAGGCAGACACAATTCTGACAATCATCAAGTTCCAGCTTATAGATACAGTCCAGCAATCACTTCTGGATGGCATCTCTAAGCCCATCCTCCTACCAACAATCTCCAAATGGCATCTGTAAGGCCATTCCCGACATCACATTGCTGATACTACACCATGCGAGTGCAAATTTCTGGGAACTTTAGTGTTCAGTCATCTTCCACCTTCGGATCACGAAAGGCACGCGAGCCAATCTACATCCTCAGGTTTAAGAAGATTGAACAGGGGCAACTGTTGTACCCCAAAATTTTCCCTCCCATATTCCTCAAGATTTGTCAAAGAATAATCCTCAAATTGCTCAAAATGGCTCAAGGGTTGTACAGTCAAATTACCTCTTAAGACAACTGAAATTAGGGTTTTGGTTCTTTCAAGGAATTTGGGGTTCTCAATGGTTCAATCAAGTCTCATAGGCCCATATACATTCTCAAGCACCTACATGCCAAGTTTCAAGACTCACAGTGCCAATTTGCATAGTCAAAAGCCTCATTTGATCTATAGTCAACTGCAAGGTCAAAATGGTCATTTTACAGTCAAAAGTCAGAATTTTTGGTCAACATCTCATTTTGAGTTCATAATCATCATTTGATCAAGTCTTGATCATGATTCCACAAGAATGGCTCAAAAATCATCAAGATGCAAAAAGTTACTATTTTTGGACAATAGAAAAGTCAACTGTATCTTGACTAGGGCATAACTTTTTCATGGTTTATCAGAAAAATCCCAACCAATGCTCATTTTGAAGAGGATGCAATTTACTACAATCCATCTTCACACTCCAAGTTCAAGAAATGCTTTCACAAGAAGTTACCAAGTTTGACATTATAGGTCAATTTCAAAAGTCAACAAAAGTACACTTTGAGTCAAAGGCCATAACTTGATATTGGTAAATCCAAATGACATGGGACCAAAGGAATTGGTTAGAGGACTTCAAGAGCTTTCCAAAATGTCCAAGAACATGGTCATATGATCAAAATTGAGCAAGTTGTGCATTGGAGAAGTTGGGAAATTTTCATGAATTTGCAAAAGTCAACTTTGCTCAAAACACCTTATTTTTGCTAATGGGCCTCAAATCTCTTCTTGAAACTTCACCCATGACCTATGCACGACCCATCAAGCTTAATTGAATTTATTTTCTTATTTTTATTGATTAATTGGATTTTTAATTAATATTAATTCATTTAATTAATTTAAATTGTAGGAAAATACAAGATTTGGTTTTTAAATCTTTTTGTGAAGCAAATAGGACCTAATCATGCTGGAAAATTCGAGCACCAAGTCAAAGATACAAAAAATCCAAAATTGGCAACATTATTCAATCATGAAAAATCAAAAAGATTTGATTTCCCATCAAGGTTTTGAACATCAATGCAATGGATATTGGCCCAAGTTTTTGACCTAATTTCATTCTCTTATACATAAGCAAGCAAACCCTGATCAAATGGACGTGGAAAAAGTTGCAGAAAGACCCCATACAATTTCAAGAATTTTGGAGAAAAGTGAAAACTGATTTTTGCAACCTAGGCTAATTCAAGGCATTTTAACCATTCAAATACATTGCAGGAAATCCCAGGAACATTTTGCAATCCAATTCAAGCCTTAAAGCTTAAAGAATCAAGGAATACAGAACCACGGTTTGCGTTTTTATTTCAAAATTGTATTGCTTGATTCATGCACATTTAACATGTTTTCTTGATTGTTTTGCATTGCTAGGAACCATACGAAACTAATGGTATAATTTAATTGGATTATAATGCCCCGAATCATAAGATACCATGAACGAATTCCTAGGGTTCTAGAACTCTAAATTAGGGCTTTTCAATATAGAAAAAATTAGGACTCCTGAGAGGCATGACTGAAATCGTGTGGCCCAGACGAACAAGAACCACCCCTCGCGAAATATTTATATGTACCATGGTGCTAATCGCTATTTTTCGTGCAGCTAGTTAGTGGGGGTTAAAAACCCCCGCTATCTGATATTATTTTTACAGGGAAAAAGAAGTTGATGATGAGGTGTTGATACCTGGTTGGCCAATTTAAATAAAGGCGCGCGTTTTGTTTTATTTACAGCATATTGAATTGTTTGCCAATATAATATTTGTCTCTTCTGCTAATAACAATTAAGGCCGCGTGGTGGAGTGGTTGAGCGAATGTCCAATGAACACTCGGACCTGGGTTCGAATCCCAGGTCCCCCAAAACATTTATTCTATTTTGTTTCATATGATCACATGCAGGTTTCAAAAGATGGTTTACCATGTACCTCCAATTCACAAGCGCCATGTGTGTCCAAGCCAAGATCCAGTGGCCATGAGTGAGAGCTCACCATATTCCCCAGTCAACAGGCGTGTAGCTAATCTAGAAAGTCAAAAGGGCTTGCAGTATTTGGGCCTGAGAATTGCCAGAAACACCTCCAAAGCTGGCCCATCACCCCCTGGGTTTTATTCCTTTTTTCTTTTCTTCTTTTATATTTTCCATTTAATTGTTTTACTTATTATTATTATTACTTAATTAACCAAATTAATTTTTTTCGTAATAAAATCAGAAAACTAAAATATAATATTTTTTTATTATTTATTAAAATTAATTCCACCCTTAATTAGTTATTTTGTAAATAAATATTAACATTAATTAATTTAGTTTTTAATTAGGTTAAATTTAATATATTTTTTTTGCAATAAATAAAATTAATAGAGAATTAGGGTTCTTGACAATTTTAATCTTTTTTTATTTTATTTTCCTTAAAAACATAAAAAACTCAAAATATTTCTTTTTATTAATTAATTAATTTAGACTATTTCTTTAATGCATAAAAAACTCTTTCCTTCTCAAAAAGGGTCAAAACCCTAAAAAACTCTCCGATCCAACTTTTCTCGCGCATGTGATTATTCTTGATTCGTATTTTTATTCCAATTATGTAATTGTTCCGAGGATGTAATAGCTTTAGTTAGGACTTTTTATCGCTTTCATTTATTTTCCGTAATTTACTTTTCAAGGGTTTGTTTTTGGCGATGTAAATACCCGACGCCTTGTAATAGCGTAGATTTATTTTCTGCAAACTATTAATTGATAGATGTATGCTACTTAGGCTATGCATGACAAGAGTTCTCTTAAATTAAAATCAATCGTAGCTCACCATGACTTGTACAAAGATAACATAAACTGAAACCTGACACACTCGCACATGCCACTCCTAGGGTACGCCTCACTTGGTTGCCTCGACGTGGTCATTGAGTATAGGGTGTTTTAGAGGTCGCCCTCCTGTCTAAAGATCAAGTTTCCTCGAAACGGTTGCCTCGGATAAAAAACGATCTAAGACATTAGGGTTACCGCTAAGGCGTCCTACTATTGCTTTAGTGACCACATGTCCCTATAATCGAATTGACCCGAAAACTCCAACGACGGTGCTACCTACTTCTCAATAGTGGGATAGTACTGTATAAAGGACATTTACACAGCTTAATTTCTTTTGAGTAGGTAGAGGTTCTCAGGTACTTGCTCTTTCAAAACAAAAACAATCTTTTCGCACTTACACTTTTTTCAAACAAAAGTTTTCAAACAAACACTTCATAAACTCTTGAGGACTGATACAAGAGTTAAATCGAAATTTTCAGACAAAACTTTTTCAAAACCCACGACCACAAGAAAAGCAAAACACTTTTGAAAACATAGTGAGCAAGTACCTAAGAGCCCGTGGATAACCACAGATAGAAAGTGTGCTAACACCTTCCCTTTCTATAATCTACCTCCCGAACTGAGAAACATCTAGAAAAGGAATTTTGCTGTGCTTTTGTCCTTTCCATGTTGGAGAAAATAAAAGACGGTGGCGACTCTTGCTTACCGCGACATTTCGTGAACCAGCATTTAAAAACAGTCAGTTCTCATTTCCACCGATCACACTTGGAGATGAAGTAACGTAAAATTTGGTGATGGAGAATTAGAAAATACTGAAATTGTTTACATCTATTATACCATAATACAATATGAATATGGTGAATAAATATACTATCGAGACTCATTAGATAATTTGAATTATTTCAAATGTATATGGAATATGTGTTATTAAGTAATAGTCTTTTAACTTAGTTTCTTAGTGATTGAGTAACCTAAATTTTGGTGATGGAGAAGAAGAAAAATATTGAAATTATTTACATCTATTATACCATAAAACAATATGAATATCGTGAATAAATATACTATCGAGACTCATTATATACTTTGAATTATTTCAAATGTATATAGAATATATGTCATCAATTAATAGTCTTTTAACTTAGTTTCTTAGTGATGAAGTAACCTAAAATTTGGTGATGGAGAAGAAGAAAAATATTGAAATTGCTTACATCTATTATACCATAATACAATATGAATATGGTGGATAAATATAGTATCGAGACACATTATATAATTTGAATTATTTCAAATGTATATGGAATATGTGTCATTAAGTAATAGTCTTTTAACTTAGTTTCTTGGTGAAGAAGTAACCTAAAATTTAGTGATGCAGAAGAAGGAAAGTACTGAAATTGTTTACATCTATTATACCATAACACAATATGAATATGGTGGATAAATATATTATCGAGACTCATTAGATAATTTGAATTATTTCAAATGTATGTGGAATATGTGTTCTTAAGTAATAGTCTTTTAACTTAGTTTCTTGGTGAAGAAGTAACGTAAAATTTGGTGATGGAGAATTAGAAAATACTGAAATTGTTTACATCTATTATACCATAATACAATATGAATATGGTGAATAAATATACTATCGAGAATCATTAGATAATTTGAATTATTTCAAATGTATATGGAATATGTGTTATTAAGTAATAGTCTTTTAACTTAGTTTCTTAGTGATTGAGTAACCTAAATTTTGGTGATGGAGAAGAAGAAAAATATTGAAATTATTTACATCTATTATACCATAAAACAATATGAATATCGTGAATAAATATACTATCGAGACTCATTATATACTTTGAATTATTTCAAATGTATATAGAATATATGTCATCAATTAATAGTCTTTTAACTTAGTTTCTTAGTGATGAAGTAACCTAAAATTTGGTGATGGAGAAGAAGAAAAATATTGAAATTGCTTACATCTATTATACCATAATACAATATGAATATGGTGGATAAATATAGTATCGAGACACATTATATAATTTGAATTATTTCAAATGTATATGGAATATGTGTCATTAAGTAATAGTCTTTTAACTTAGTTTCTTGGTGAAGAAGTAACCTAAAATTTAGTGATGCAGAAGAAGGAAAGTACTGAAATTGTTTACATCTATTATACCATAACACAATATGAATATGGTGGATAAATATATTATCGAGACTCATTAGATAATTTGAATTATTTCAAATGTATGTGGAATATGTGTTCTTAGGTAATAGTCTTTTAACTTAGTTTCTTGGTGAAGAAGTAACGTAAAATTTGGTGATGGAGAATTAGAAAATACTGAAACTATTTACATCTATTATACCATAATACAATATGAATATGGTGAATAAATATACTATCGAGACTCATTAGATAATTTGAATTATTTCAAATGTATATGGAATATGTGTCATTAAGTAATAGTCTTTTAACTTAGTTTCTTAGTGATTAAGTAACCTAAAATTTTGTGATGGAGAAGAAGAAAAATATTGAAATTGTTTACATCTATTATACCATAATACAATATGAATATCGTGAATAAATATACTATCGAGACTCATTATATAATTTGAATTATTTCCAATGTATATAGAATATATGTCATCAATTAATAGTCTTTTAACTTAGGTTCTTAGTGATGAAGTAACCTAAAATTTGGTGATGGAGAAGAAGGAAAATACTGAAATTGCTTACATCTATTATACCATAATACAATATGAACATGGTGGATAAATATACTATCGAGACTCATTAGATAATTTGAATTATTTGAAATGTATATGGAATATGTGTCATTAAACAATAGTCTTTTAACTTAGTTTCTTAGTGAAGAAGTAACCTAAAATTTGGTGATGGAAAAGAAGAAAAATATTGAAATTGTTTACATCTATTATACCATAATACAATATAAATATGGTGGATAAATGTACTATTGAGACTCATTATATAATTTGAATTATTTCTAATGTATATGGAATGTGTCATTAATTAATAGTCTTTTAACTTAGTTTCTTGGTGAAGAAGTAACCTAAGATATGGTGATGGAGAAGAAGAAAAATATTGAAATTGTTTACATATATTATACCATAATACAATATGATTATGGTGAATAAATATACTTTTGAGACTCATTATATAATTTGAATTATTTCCAATGTATATAGAATATGTGTCATCAATTAATAGTCTTTTAACTTAGTTTCTTAGTGATGAAGTAACCTAAAATTTGGTGATGGAGAAGAAGAAAATACTGAAATTGTTTACATCTATTATACCATAATACAATATGAATATGGTGAATAAATATACTATTGAGACTCCTTATATATTTTGAATCATTTCTAATGTATATGGAATATGTGTCATTAATTAATAGTTTTTTAACTTAGTTTCTTGGTGAAGAAGTAACCTAAAATTTGGTGATGGATAAATATGCTATCGAGACTCATTAGATAATTTGAATTATTTCAAATGTATATGGAATATGTGTCATTAAGTAATAGTCTTTTAACTTAGTTTTTTAGTGATGAAGTAACCTAAAATTTGGTGATGGACAAGAAGAAAAATACTGAAATTGTTTACATCTATTATACCATAATACAATATAAATATGGTGGATAGAAATACTATCGAGACTCATTAGATGATTTGAATTATTTCAAATGTATGTGGAATATGTGTCATTAAGTAATAGTCTTTTAATTTAGTTTCTTAGTGATGAAGTAACCTAAAATTTGGTGATAGAGAATTAGAAAATACTGAAACTGTTTACATATATTATACCATAATACAAAAGGAATATGGTGAATAAATATACTATCGAGACTCATTAGATAATTTGAATTATTTCAAATGTGTATGGAATATGTGTAATTAAGTAATACTCTTTTAACTTAGTTTCTTTTTGAAGAAGTAACCTAAAATTTGGTGATGGAGAAGAAGGAAAATATTGAAATTATTTACATCTATTATACCATAATACAATATGAATATGGTGAATATATATACTATCGAGACTCATTATATAATTTGAATTATTTCCAATGTATATATAATATGTGTCATCAATTAATAGTCTTTTAACTTAGTTTCTTAGTGATGAAGTAACCTAAAATTTGGTGATGGAGAAGAAGAAAAATATTGAAAATGCTCACATCTATTATACCATAATACAATATGAATATGGTGGATAAATATAATATCGATACTTATTATATAATTTGAATTATTTCAAATGTATATGGAATATGTGTCATTAAGTAATAGTCTTTTAACTTAGTTTCTTGGTGAAGAAGTAACCTAAAATTTGGTGATGGAGAAGAAGAAAAATACTGAAATTGTTTACATCTATTATACCATAATACAATATGAATATGGTGGATAAATATACTATCGAGACTCATTAGATAATTTGAATTATTTCAAATGTATATGGAATATGTGTCATTAAGTAAAAGTCTTTTAACTTAGTTTCTTAGTGATGAAGTAACCTAAAATTTGGTGATGGAGAAGAAGGAAAATACTGAAATTGTTCACATCTATTATACCATAATACAATATGAATATGGTGGATAAATATACTACCGAGACTCATTAGATAATTTGAATTATTTAAAATGTATGTGGAATATATGTCATTAAGTACTAGTCTTTTAACTTAGTTTCTTGGTGATGAAGTAACCTAAAATTTTGTGATGGAGAATTAAAAAATACTGAAACTGCTTACACCTATTATACCATAATACAATATGACTATGGTGAATAAATATACTATCGAGACTCATTATATAATTTGAATTATTTCCAATGTATATAGAATATGTGTCATCAATTAATAGTCTTTTAACTTAGTTTCTTAGGGATGATGTAACCTAAAATTTGGTGATGGAGAATAAGAAAATACTGAAATTGTTTACATCTATTATACCATAATACAATATGAATATGGTGGATAAATATACTATCGAGACTCCTTATATAATTTGAATTATTTCTAATGTATATGGAATATGTGTCACTAATTAATAGTCTTTTAACTTAGTTTCTTGGTGACGAAGTAACCTAAAATTTGGTGATGGAGAAGAAGGAAAATACTGAAATTGTTCACATATATTATACCATAATACAATATTAATATGGTGGATAAATATACTATCGAAACTCATTAGATAATTTGAATTATTTCAAATGTATATGGAATATGTGTCATTAAGTAATAGTCTTTTAACTTAGTTTTTTAGTGATGAAGTAACCTAAAATTTGGTGATGGACAAGAAGAAAAATACTGAAATTGTTTACATCTATTATACCATAATACAATATAAATATGGTGGATAGAAATACTATCGAGACTCATTAGATGATTTGAATTATTTCAAATGTATGCGGAATATGTGTCATTAAGTAATAGTCTTTTAATTTAGTTTCTTAGTGATGAAGTAACCTAAAATTTGGTGATGGAGAATTAGAAAATACTGAAACTGTTTACATATATTATACCATAATACAAAATGAATATGGTGAATAAATATACTATCGAGACTCATTAGATAATTTGAATTATTTCAAATGTGTATGGAATATGTGTAATTAAGTAATACTCTTTTAACTTAGTTTCTTTGTGAAGAAGTAACCTAAAATTTGGTGATGAAGAAGAAGGAAAATATTGAAATTATTTAAATCTATTATACCATAATACAATATGAATATGGTGAATATATATACTATCGAGACTCATTATATAATTTGAATTATTTCCGATGTATATATAATATGTGTCATCAATTAATAGTCTTTTAACTTAGTTTCTTAGTGATGAAGTAACCTAAAATTTGGTGATGGACAAGAAGAAAAATACCGAAATTGTTTACATCTATTATACCATAATACAATATGACAATGGTAATAAATATACTATCGAGACTCATTATATAATTTGAATTATTTCCAATGTATATAGAATATATGTCATCAATTAATAGTCTTTTAACTTAGTTTCTTAGTGATGAAGTAACCTAAAATTTGGTGATGGAGAATAAGAAAATACTGAAAATGTTTACATCTATTATACCATAATACAATATGAATATGGTGAATAAATATACTATCGAGACTCCTTATATAATTTGAATCATTTCTAATGTATATGGAATATGTGTCATCAAGTAATAGTCTTTTAACTTAGTTTCTTGGTGAAGAAGTAACCTAAAATTTGGTGATGGAGAAGAAGGAAAATACTGAAATTATTCACATCTATTATACCATAATACAATATGAATATGGTGGATAAATATACTATCGAGTGTCATTAGATAATTTGAATTATTTCAAATGTATATGGAATATGTGTCATGAAGTAAAAGTCTTTTAACTTAGTTTCTTAGTGATGAAGTAACCTAAAATTTGGTGATGGAGAAGAAGGAAAATACTGAAATTGTTCACATCTATTATACCATAATACAATATGAATATGGTGGATAAATATACTACCAAGACTCATTAGATAATTTGAATTATTTAAAATGTATGTGGAATATGTGTCATTAAGTACTAGTCTTTTAACTTAGTTTCTTGGTGATGAAGTAACCTAAAATTTGGTGATGGAGAATTAAAAAATACTGAAACTGCTTACACCTATTATACGGTAATACATTATGACTATGGTGAATAAATATACTATCGAGACTCATTATATAATTTGAATTATTTCCAATGTATATAGAATATGTTTCATCAATTCATAGTCTTTTAACTTAGTTTCTTAGTGATGAAGTAACCTAAAATTTGGTGATGGAGAATAAGAAAATACTGAAATTGTTTACATCTATTATACCATAATACAATATGAATATGGTGGATAAATATACTATCGAGACTCCTTATATAATTTGAATCATTTCTAATGTATATGGAATATATGTCACTAATTAATAGTCTTTTAACTTAGTTTCTTGGTGACGAAGTGACCTAAAATTTGGTGATGGAGAAGAAGGAAAATACTGAAATTGTTCACATCTATTATACCATAATACAATATTAATATGGTGGATAAATATACTATCGAGACTCATTAGATAATTTGAATTATTTCAAATGTATATGGAATATGTGTCATTAAGTAATAGTCTTTTAACTTAGTTTTTTAGTGATGAAGTAACCTAAAATTTGGTGATGGACAAGAAGAAAAATACTGAAATTGTTTACATCTATTATATCATAATACAATATAAATATGGTGGATAGATATACTATCGAGACTCATTAGATGATTTGAATTATTTCAAATGTATGTGGAATATGTGTCATTAAGTAATAGTCTTTTAATTTAGTTTCTTAATGATGAAGTAACCTAAAATTTGGTGATGGAGAATTAGAAAATACTGAAACTGTTTACATATATTATACCATAATACAAAATGAATATGGTGAATAAATATACTATCGAGACTCATTAGATAATTTGAATTATTTCAAATGTGTATGGAATATGTGTAATTAAGTAATACTCTTTTAACTTAGTTTCTTTTTGAAGAAGTAACCTAAAATTTGGTGATGGAGAAGAAGGGAAATATTGAAATTATTTACATCTATTATACCATAATACAATATGAATATGGTGAATATATATACTATCGAGACTCATTATATAATTTGAATTATTTCCAATGTATATATAATATGTGTCATCAATTAATAGTCTTTTAACTTAGTTTCTTAGTGATGAAGTAACCTAAAATTTGGTGATGGAGAAGAAGAAAAATATTGAAAATGCTCACATCTATTATACCATAATACAATATGAATATGGTGGATAAATATAATATCGATACTTATTATATAATTTGAATTATTTCAAATGTATATGGAATATGTGTCATTAAGTAATAGTCTTTTAACTTAGTTTCTTGGTGAAGAAGTAACCTAAAATTTGGTGATGGAGAAGAAGAAAAATACTGAAATTGTTTACATCTATTATACCATAATACAATATGAATATGGTGGATAAATATACTATCGAGACTCATTAGATAATTTGAATTATTTCAAATGTATATGGAATATGTGTCATTAAGTAAAAGTCTTTTAACTTAGTTTCTTAGTGATGAAGTAACCTAAAATTTGGTGATGGAGAAGAAGGAAAATACTGAAATTGTTCACATCTATTATACCATAATACAATATGAATATGGTGGATAAATATACTACCGAGACTCATTAGATAATTTGAATTATTTAAAATGTATGTGGAATATATGTCATTAAGTACTAGTCTTTTAACTTAGTTTCTTGGTGATGAAGTAACCTAAAATTTGGTGATGGAGAATTAAAAAATACTGAAACTGCTTACACCTATTATACCATAATACAATATGACTATGGTGAATAAATATACTATCGAGACTCATTATATAATTTGAATTATTTCCAATGTATATAGAATATGTGTCATCAATTAATAGTCTTTTAACTTAGTTTCTTAGTGATGATGTAACCTAAAATTTGGTGATGGAGAATAAGAAAATACTGAAATTGTTTACATCTATTATACCATAATACAATATGAATATGGTGGATAAATATACTATCGAGACTCCTTATATAATTTGAATTATTTCTAATGTATATGGAATATGTGTCACTAATTAATAGTCTTTTAACTTAGTTTCTTGGTGACGAAGTAACCTAAAATTTGGTGATGGAGAAGAAGGAAAATACTGAAATTGTTCACATATATTATACCATAATACAATATTAATATGGTGGATAAATATACTATCGAAACTCATTAGATAATTTGAATTATTTCAAATGTATATGGAATATGTGTCATTAAGTAATAGTCTTTTAACTTAGTTTTTTAGTGATGAAGTAACCTAAAATTTGGTGATGGACAAGAAGAAAAATACTGAAATTGTTTACATCTATTATACCATAATACAATATAAATATGGTGGATAGAAATACTATCGAGACTCATTAGATGATTTGAATTATTTCAAATGTATGCGGAATATGTGTCATTAAGTAATAGTCTTTTAATTTAGTTTCTTAGTGATGAAGTAACCTAAAATTTGGTGATGGAGAATTAGAAAATACTGAAACTGTTTACATATATTATACCATAATACAAAATGAATATGGTGAATAAATATACTATCGAGACTCATTAGATAATTTGAATTATTTCAAATGTGTATGGAATATGTGTAATTAAGTAATACTCTTTTAACTTAGTTTCTTTTTGAAGAAGTAACCTAAAATTTGGTGATGGAGAAGAAGGAAAATATTGAAATTATTTACATCTATTATACCATAATACAATATGAATATGGTGAATATATATACTATCGAGACTCATTATATAATTTTAATTATTTCCAATGTATATATAATATGTGTCATCAACTAATAGTCTTTTAACTTAGTTTCGTAGTGATGAAGTAACCTAAAATTTGGTGATGGAGAAGAAGAAAAATATTGAAAATGCTCACATCTATTATACCATAATACAATATAAATATGGTGGATAAATATACTATCGAGAATTATTATATAATTTGAATTATTTCAAATGTATATGGAATATGTGTCATTAAGTAATAGTCTTTTAACTTAGTTTCTTGGTGAAGAAGTAACCTAAAATTTGGTGATGGAGAAGAAGAAAAATACTGAAATTGTTTACATCTATTATACCATAATACAATATGAATATGGTGGATAAATATACTATCGAGACTCATTAGATAATTTGAATTATTTCAAATGTATATGGAATATGTGTCATTAAGTAAAAGTCTTTTAACTTAGTTTCTTAGTGATGAAGTAACCTAAAATTTGGTGATGGAGAAGAAGGAAAATACTGAAATTGTTCACATCTATTATACCATAATACAATATGAATATGGTGGATAAATATACTACCGAGACTCATTAGATAATTTGAATTATTTAAAATGTATGTGGAATATGTGTCATTAAGTACTAGTCTTTTAACTTAGTTTCTTGGTGATGAAGTAACCTAAAATTTGGTGATGGAGAATTAAAAAATACTGAAACTGCTTACACCTATTATACCATAATACAATATGACTATGGTGAATAAATATACTATCGAGACTCATTATATAATTTGAATTATTTCCAATGTATATAGAATATGTGTCATCAATTAATAGTCTTTTAACTTAGTTTCTTAGTGATGATGTAACCTAAAATTTGGTGATGGAGAATAAGAAAATACTGAAATTGTTTACATCTATTATACCATAATACAATATGAATATGGTGGATAAATATACTATCGAGACTCCTTATATAATTTGAATCATTTCTAATGTATATGGAATATGTGTCACTAATTAATAGTCTTTTAACTTAGTTTCTTGGTGACGAAGTAACCTAAAATTTGGTGATGGAGAAGAAGGAAAATACTGAAATTGTTCACATATATTATACCATAATACAATATTAATATGGTGGATAAATATACTACGAGACTCATTAGATAATTTGAATTATTTCAAATGTATATGGAATATGTGTCATTAAGTAATAGTCTTTTAACTTAGTTTTTTAGTGATGAAGTAACCTAAAATTTGGTGATGGACAAGAAGAAAAATACTGAAATTGTTTACATCTATTATACCATAATACAATATAAATATGGTGGATAGATATACTATCGAGACTCATTAGATGATTTGAATTATTTCAAATGTATGCGGAATATGTGTCATTAAGTAATAGTCTTTTAATTTAGTTTCTTAGTGATGAAGTAACCTAAAATTTGGTGATGGAGAATTAGAAAATACTGAAACTGTTTACATATATTATACCATAATACAAAATGAATATGGTGAATAAATATACTATCGAGACTCATTAGATAATTTGAATTATTTCAAATGTATATGGAATATGTGTAATTAAGTAATACTCTTTTAACTTAGTTTCTTTGTGAAGAAGAAACCTAAAATTTGGTGATGGAGAAGAAGGAAAATATTGAAATTATTTACATCTATTATACCATAATACAATATGAATATGGTGAATATATATACTATCGAGACTCATTATATAATTTGAATTATTTCCAATGTATATAGAATATGTGTCATCAATTAATAGTCTTTTAACTTAGTTTCTTAGTGATGAAGTAACCTAAAATTTGGTGATGGAGAAGAAGAAAAATATTGAAAATACTCACATCTATTATACCATAATACAATATGAATATGGTGGATAAATATACTATCGAGACTTATTATATAATTTGAATTATTTCAAATGTATATGGAATATGTGTCATTAAGTAATAGTCTTTTAACTTAGTTTCTTGGTGAAGAAGTAACCTAAAATTTGGTGATGGAGAAGAAGAAAAATACTGAAATTGTTTACATCTATTATACCATAATACAATATGAATATGGTGGATAAATATACTATCGAGACTCATTCGATAATTTGAATTATTTCAAATGTATATGGAATATGTGTCATTAAGTAATAGTCTTTTAACTTAGTTTCTTAGTGATAAAGTAACCTAAAATTTGGTGATGGAGAAGAAGGAAAATACTGAAATTGTTCACATCTATTATACCATAATACAATATGAATATGGTGGATAAATATACTACTGAGACTCATTAGATAATTTGAATTATTTAAAATGTATGTGGAATATGTGTCATTAAGTACTAGTCTTTTAACTTAGTTTCTTGGTGATGAAGTAACCTAAAATTTGGTGATGGAGAATTAAAAAATACTGAAACTGCTTACACCTATTATACCATAATACAATATGACTATGGTGAATAAATATACTATCGAGACTCATTATATAATTTGAATTATTTCCAATGTATATAGAATATGTGTCATCAATTAATAGTCTTTTAACTTAGTTTCTTAGTGATGAAGTAACCTAAAATTTGGTGATGGAGAATAAGAAAATACTGAAATTGTTTACATCTATTATACCATAATACAATATGAATATGGTGGATAAATATACTATCGAGACTCCTTATATAATTTGAATCATTTGTAATGTATATGGAATATGTGTCACTAATTAATAGTCTTTTAACTTAGTTTCTTGGTGACGAAGTAACCTAAAATTTGGTGATGGAGAAGAAGGAAAATACTGAAATTGTTCACATCTATTATACCATAATACAATATTAATATGGTGGATAAATATACTATCGAGACTCATTAGATAATTTGAATTATTTCAAATGTATATGGAATATGTGTCATTAAGTAATAGTCTTTTAACTTAGTTTTTTAGTGATGAAGTAACCTAAAATTTGGTGATGGACAAGAAGAAAAATATTGAAATTGTTTACATCTAATATACCATAATACAATATAAATATGGTGGATAGATATACTATCGAGACTCATTAGATGATTTGAATTATTTCAAATGTATGCGGAATATGTGTCATTAAGTAATAGTCTTTTAATTTAGTTTCTTAGTGATGAAGTAACCTAAAATTTGGTGATGGAGAATTAGAAAATACTGAAACTGTTTACATATATTATACCATAATACAAAATGAATATGGTGATTAAATATACTATCGAGACTCATTAGATAATTTGAATTATTTCAAATGTATATGGAATATGTGTAATTAAGTAATACTCTTTTAACTTAGTTTCTTTGTGAAGAAGTAACCTAAAATTTGGTGATGAAGAAGAAGGAAAATATTGAAATTATTTACATCTATTATACCATAATACAATATGAATATGGTGAATATATATACTATCGAGACTCATTATATAATTTGAATTATTTCCAATGTATATAGAATATGTGTCATCAATTAATAGTCTTTTAACTTAGTTTCTTAGTGATGAAGTAACCTAAAATTTGGTGATGGAGAAGAAGAAAAATATTGAAAATGCTTACATCTATTATACCATAATACAATATGAATATGGTGGATAAATATACTATCGAGACTTATTATATAATTTGAATTATTTCAAATGTATATGGAATATGTGTCATTAAGTAATAGTCTTTTAACTTAGTTTCTTGGTGAAGAAGTAACCTAAAATTTGGTGATGGAGAAGAAGAAAAATACTGAAATTGTTTACATCTATTATACCATAATACAATATGAATATGGTGGATAAATATACTATCGAGACTCATTAGATAATTTGAGTTATTTCAAATGTATATGGAATATGTGTCATTAAGTAATAGTCTTTTAACTTAGTTTCTTAGTGATAAAGTAACCTAAAATTTGGTGATGGAGAAGAAGGAAAATACTGAAATTGTTCACATCTATTATACCATAATACAATATGAATATGGTGGATAAATATACTACCGAGACTCATTAGATAATTTGAATTATTTAAAATGTATGTGGAATATGTGTCATTAAGTACTAGTCTTTTAACTTAGTTTCTTGGTGATGAAGTAACCTAAAATTTGGTGATGGAGAATTAAAAAATACTGAAACTGCTTACACCTATTATACCATAATACAATATGACTATGGTGAATAAATATACTATCGAGACTCATTATATAATTTGAATTATTTCCAATGTATATAGAATATGTGTCATCAATTAATAGTCTTTTAACTTAGTTTCTTAGTGATGAAGTAACCTAAAATTTGGTGATGGAGAATAACAAAATACTGAAATTGTTTACATCTATTATACCATAATACAATATGAATATGGTGGATAAATATACTATCGAGACTCCTTATATAATTTGATTCATTTCTAATGTATATGGAATATGTGTCACTAATTAATAGTCTTTTAACTTAGTTTCTTGGTGACGAAGTAACCTAAAATTTGGTGATGGAGAAGAAGGAAAATACTGAAATTGTTCACATCTATTATACCATAATACAATATTAATATGGTGGATAAATATACTATCGAGACTCATTAGATAATTTGAATTATTTCAAATGTATATGGAATATGTGTCATTAAGTAATAGTCTTTTAACTTAGTTTTTTAGTGATGAAGTAACCTAAAATTTGGTGATGGACAAGAAGAAAAATACTGAAATTGTTTACATCTATTATACCATAATACAATATAAATATGGTGGATAGATATACTATCGACACTCATTAGATGATTTGAATTATTTCAAATGTATGCGGAATATGTGTCATTAAGTAATAGTCTTTTAATTTAGTTTCTTAGTGATGAAGTAACCTAAAATTTGGTGATGGAGAATTAGAAAATACTGAAACTGTTTACATATATTATACCATAATACAAAATGAATATGGTGAATAAATATACTATCGAGACTCATTAGATAATTTGAATTATTTCAAATGTATATTGAATATGTGTAATTAAGTAATACTCTTTTAACTTAGTTTCTTTGTGAAGAAGTAACCTAAAATTTGGTGATGGAGAAGAAGGAAAATATTGAAATTATTTACATCTATTATGCCATAATACAATATGAATATGGTGAATATATATACTATCGAGACTCATTATATAATTTGAATTATTTCCAATGTATATAGAATATGTGTCATCAATTAAAAGTCTTTTAACTTAGTTTCTTAGTGATGAAGTAACCTAAAATTTGGTGATGGAGAAGAAGAAAAATATTGAAAATGCTTACATCTATTATACCATAATACAATATGAATATGGTGGATAAATATACTATCGAGACTTATTATATAATTTGAATTATTTCAAATGTATATGGAATATGTGTCATTAAGTAATAGTCTTTTAACTTAGTTTCTTGGTGAAGAAGTAACCTAAAATTTGGTGATGGAGAAGAAGAAAAATACTGAAATTGTTTACATCTATTATACCATAATACAATATGAATATGGTGGATAAATATAATACTGAAACTCATTAGATAATTTTAATTATTTCAAATGTATGTGGAATATGTATCATTAAATAATAGTGTTTTAACTTAGTTTCTTGGTGATGAAGTAACCTAAGATTTGGTGATGGAGAGTTAGAAAATACAGAAACTGTTTACATCTATTATACCATAATATAATATGAATATGGTGAATATATATACTATCGAAACTCATTAGATAATTTTAATTATTTCAAATGTATATGGAATATGTGTCATTAAGTAATAGTATTTTAACTTAGTTTCTTAGTGATGAAGTAACCTAAAATTTGGGGATGGAGAAGAAGAAAAATATTGAATTTGTTTACATCTATTATACCATAATACAATATGAATATGGTGAATAAATATACTATCGAGACTCATTATATAATTTGAATTATTTCAAATGTATATGGAATATGTGTCATTTAGTAATAGTATTTTAACTTAGTTTCTTAGTGATGAAGTAACCTAAAATTTGGGGATGGAGATGAAGAAAAATATTAAAATTGTTTACATCTATTATACCATAATACAATATAAATATGATAAATAAATATACTATCGAGACTCATTAGATAATTTGAATTATTTCAAATGTATATGGAATATGTGTCATTAAGTAATATTCTTTTAACTTAGTTTCTTAGTGATGAAGTAACCTAAAATTTGGTAATGGAGAAGAAGAAAAATACCGAAATTGTTTACATCTATTATACCATAATACAATATGAATATGGTGAATAAATATACTATCGAGACTCATTATATAATTTGAATTATAACAAATGTATATGGAATATGTGTCATCAATTAATAGTGTTTTAACTTAGTTTCTTAGTGATGAAGTAACCTAAATTTTGGTGATGGAGAAGAAGAAAATATTGAAATTGTTTACATCTATTATACCATAATACAATATGAATATGGTGGATAAATATACTATCGAGACTCATTAGATAATTTGAATTATTTCAAATGTATATGGAATATGTGTCATTAAGTAATAGTCTTTTAACTTAGTTTTTTAGTTAAAAAGTAACCTAAAATTTGGTGATGGAGAATAAGAAATATATTGAAACTGTTTACATCTATTATACCATAATACAATATGAATATGGTGGATAAATATACTATCGAGACTCATTAGATAATTTGAATTATTTCAAATGTATATGAAATATATGTCATTAAGTAATAGTCTTTTAACTTAGTTTCTTAGTGATGAAGTAACCTAAAATTTGGTGATAAAGAATTAGAAAATACTGAAACTATTTACATCAATTATACCATAATATAATATGAATATGGTGAATAAATATACTACCGAGACTCATTAGATAATTTGAATTATTTCAAATGTATATGGAATATGTGTCATTAAATAATAGTCTTTTAACTTAGTTTCTTGGTGATGAATTAACCTAAGATTTGGTGACGGAAAAGAACAAAAATACTAAAATTGTTTACATCTATTATACCATAATACAGTATGAATATGGTGGATAAATATACTATCGAGACTCATTAGATAATTTGAATTATTTCAAATGTATATGGAATATGTGTCATTAAGTAAAAGTGTTTTAACTTAGTTTCTTAGTGATGAAGTAACCTAAGATTTGGTGATGGAGAGTTAGAAAATCCAGAAACTGTTTACATCTATTATACCATAATACAATATGAATATGGTGAATAAATATACTATCGAGACTCATTAGATAATTTGAATTATTTCAAATGTATATGGAATATGTGTCATTAAGTAATAGTCTTTTAACTTAGTTTCTTAGTGATGAAGTAACCTAAAATTTGGTGATGGAGAAGAAGAAAAATATTAAAATTGTTTACATCTATTATACCATAATACAATATGAATATGGTGAATAAATATACTATCGAGACTCATTATATAATTTGAATAATTTCTAATGTATATGGAATATGTGTCATTAATTAATAGTCTTTTAACTTAGTTTCATGGTGAAAAAGTAACCCAAAATTTGGTGATGGAGAAGAAGGAAAATAATGAAATCATTTACATCTATTATACCATAATACAATATGAATATGGTGGATAAATATACTATCGAGACTCATTAGATAATTTGAATTATTTCAAATGTATATGGAATATGTGTCATTAAGTAATAGTCTTTTAACTTAGTTAATTAGTGATGAAGTAACCTAAAATTTGGTGATGGAGAAGAAGAAAAATATTGAAATTGTTTACATCTATTATACCATAATACAATATGAATATGGTGTATAAATATACTATCGAGACTCATTAGATAATTTGAATTATTTCAAATGTATATGGAATATTTGTCATTAAGTTATAGTCTTTTAACTTAGTTTCTTAGTGATGAAGTAACGTAAAATTTGGTGATGGAGAATTAGAAAATACTGAAACTGTTTACATCTATTATACCATAATACAGTATGAATATGGTGGATATATATACTACCGAGACTCATTAGATAATTTGAATTATTTCAAATGTATATGTGTGATCGGTGGATCTGGAACTGACTGTTTAACGCTAGTTCGCGAAATGTCGCGGAAGCAAGAGTCGCCACCGTCTTTTATTTTCTCCAAATGGAAAGGACAAAAGCACAGAAAAATTCCTGATAGAGATTGCTCTCGGTTCGGGAGGTAGGTTATAGAAAGGGAAGGTGTTAGCACCCTTTCTATCCATGGTTATCCATGGGCTCTTAGATACTTGCTCATTTGTGTTTTCAAAAAGGTTTATTTGCTTTTCAAGGTGAGTGGGTTTGAAAAAAGTTTCGTTTAAAATTTCAGTTCGACTCTTGTATCAGTCCTCAAGAGTGTTTGAAAAGTTGTTTTTGAAAGCTTTTTGCAAAGTGTCGGTGTGAAAAGAAGTTTTTTTTTTGATTTGTTTTGAATTAGAGCAAGTATCTAGAGTCGTCTACCTACCCTAAGGAATTCGTCTGTGTAAATGTCCTTTAAAGTAGTGCCATCCCACCATTGAGAGGTAGGTAGCACCACCGTTGGAGGTGTTCGGGTCAATTCGAGGTTCGGGACATGGTGATCACCGGAGCAATGGGAAGACACCTTAGAAGCTACCCTCATGCCAGGTTCCCGGATCATGAGGACTTACTAAGACATCCTCTACTCGACGATCACCTTTCGAGGCAAGGCAACAATGAGGCGTACCCTAGGGGTGGTGTGTGATTTGTGTATCGTTTTCATTTATTTTGTCTTGTCATGTCATAGGTGATCTACGCGTTTGTTTTTATTTTTGTCATTCATTCTTGCATGCATTTATTAACAGTTAAAAAGATGCGGAAATTAAAAGTTCTAAACTATTACAAAGGCGCGGGTCCACATCGCCAAATTTAATCCAGGACCCGATTTGACAGAAAATAAAGGAAAGTGCGAGAAATTAAATTTACACGGCTTTGGGAGAATTACATTAATATTGAAAATAGGAGAAATAAACGCGCGAATTGGAATTAAAATTGGAAGCGAGGGCGTTGGACCCTTTTTTTAATGAAATTAAATTAAATTATTAAATTAATGAAATTAAAATAAAAAGAGAAAAGATTTTTTGAGTTTTTTGGAGTTGTGAATTTTTAATGAGAAGATTAGCTGAAATTAAAATTAAATTAACCCTAACTCTATAACTTTTATTTATTAAGAAAAAATATTAAAGTTAAACCTAAATTAACCTAATTAATTAAAGCAATTTGATTTTTAAAAATAAATAATTAATTATTAGTGAGGAAAAAATAAAAAGGGTAATTAAAATAATTAAAACCTAATTCTACAATTTTTTATTTATTAAGAAAAGATATTAAAATTAAACCTAGAACTAAATTAAATGATATAATTTATTTACAAAAAAAAAAATAATAACATTTAAATAAAAATATTTATTTTTTGTCTCTTTGTGATTTTTGTATTATTTTATATTTTATGAAAGTAAATTGATTTAAAGATTTAAATAAAAATTAAGCAAAGTAAATAAAATAGAAAAAAAATATGAAAAAGAATAAGAAAGCAAACCATGGGGGGTCTGTCCCCAAATTGGAGGTATTGCTCAGCACTTTTGGCCCATTGATCTTTGGCCTTGTTGAATTTTCAACGTTCACATATGCATGGTTGACATGGGGGTATGGTGACCTGCATGACCTGGCCCTTAGATCAGTCTCTGAAGCCATGTGGTGTGCCAGGATGTTGAGTGTATGGTAGGCGCTTGCAAATGAGTTACACAAGAACATAATTAGGAGAAAAATATAAGGAAAGGGAGGGGGACCTGGGATCGAACCCAGGTCCTGGAGATTACCAATACTATGCTTTGCCAACTGCTCCAACTACGCGTTTTGATTATATAATAGGAAACAAATGACATAAGATAAAGCAATGGTTAGTGGAACTTTTAGCGCGAAAATTCAAATAAACCAATCAGTAGCCTACACATCATCATCTTCTTCCTTGCTGCGCTTTTGCCTGAAATATAAAAAAGGTTAGCGGGGGTTTTAAACCACCCCAAAATATGCTCTTTTCCAAAATAGCGATTAGGCCATATGGTTATATAAATTAGGCGTGACTATGGCAATCGATTCGTCCAAGTGTCTTGAATTCAACCATGGTATTAAGGTGTTCTAATTTTACAGTATTCAGAAATGCCTAATTCGAAGCTTGAAGAACCCTAGCTTGTTTCAATGGTGAAATCACGTACAATGCACAAAAACTCAATCAAACTATAGGGTTAGCTTCAGAATCAATTAATTAGTATGAATCTATAAGAAAAACGCAATGAGAATGCTTGAATAATGAAATATGAATATGCATATAATGTGAAAAAGTTTGAGTTCCATTCACCAATTCTGGGCGTTAGGGATGTGGAAAACTATCCAGACACGTTTCTTGATGTCTCAGGAGGGTAATGGGATAATTATTTTGGCTTGAATCGCACTGGAAGATGGTTTTCAGTATTTGAGTTTTCTTGAAAAAATGCAAACTTGATTATGGATGTATGGCGCAGCTTAGAGGTTCTTTGGAGTAGGGTTTGCATGAGTATATATGTGTGAACGATTAGGGTTCAAAATTAGATCAAAAAACCTTTTGCATTGATGGAATGGATATTGATTTTCATGGCATATATTTTCCAATCTTTTTCATGCATATTTGCTTCAAATCATGTCCAATTACCATAATTCTTTCCAAATCTGATCATGCACGAAATCTTGAGGCTATTTCATGTATAAAAAGATTTGATTGCATTGGTTTGGTATTTTCCACATATTTATTTTAATTAAATGAATTATTGGCAATTAAAAATTCAAATAAATAAATAAAAATGATGAAAAACTTCCCTTTAGGCCAAATGGTCGTGCACATTCCTAGGATGATGAATCTTGGAAGAAAAAGAGGCCCATTAGCATTTTTAAGACATTTGAAGCAAAGTTGACTTTTCAAAATATCCAAAAATTCCCCAACTTCCACAAGGCATATCTTGCTCAATTTTTTAGGTTTGCTCATGTTCTTGAACATTTTGGAAAGGTATTGAAGTCCTCTAACCAATTCCTTTGATCCCATGTCATTTTGATTTACCAATCTCAAGTTATGGCCTTTTACTTAAAGTCCCTTTTTGTTGACTTTTGAAAATGACCTATAATGTTGAAATTGATAACTTTTTGTGAGAGCATTTCTTGGACTTGAAGTGTGAAGAGGAGTTGTAGGAAATGTCTTTCTATTCAACATGAGCTTTGGATGGAATTTTTCTGATAAACCATGTGGAAGTTATGCCTTGGTCAAGTTACAGTTGACTTTTTCAACTGTCCAAATATGGAAACTTTTGCATCTTGAGACTTTTTGAGCCAAGCTTTGAGAATCATGATCAAGCATTGATCAAATGATGTTTGTGGCTTCAAAATGAGATGTTGACCAAAAATTTGAACTTTTGACTGTCAAATGACCATTTTGCCCCTACAGTTGACTGTAGTGCAATTAGGGTTTTTGACTGTGCAATTTTGTGCTGTAAGTCTTGAAACTTGGTATGAGGATGCTTGACCATATTTGTAGGCATGTGGGACTTGATTGGACCCTTGGAAACTTCATTTTCTTTGTCATAACCAAAACCCTAGTTTTTGACTGTTAGGAGGCCCTTGAACTGTGCAACCCTTGGGGAATTTTGAAGCATGCTCCTTGCAAATCTTGAAGAATATGGGAGGGAAAATTTTGGGGTAGAACAGTTGCCCCTGTTCAATCTTCTTAGACCTGAGGATGCAGATTGGCTGACATGCCTTTCGCAATCCGAAGGTGGAAGATGATTGAACACTAGAGTGCCTAGAAATTTGCGCTCACATAGTAGTGTGATGTGGGGAATGGGCTTATAGATGCCATTTGGAGACTGATGGATAGGATGATGGGCTTATAGATGCCATGCTGAGAGATGATGGAAGGTGGATGGGCTTATAGATGCCATGCTGAAAGATGATCGCGTAAGAGATTCCTTAGCGAGAACTCGCGTACCTGAAAAAGAAAAATGATTACCTGGCATGTTACAGGAGTTGGTCTTCAGATTCTTTGTATAGATGTGTCCTGACTGGTTACAGGAGCTGGATCTGGAGCTTCAAAAGGTGATGAATGAACCAGGGATGATTACTACCTCAACGGAACGGTGAGAGAACCTTGGATGACTTCTACCTCAACAGTAACGCTGAGAGAATCTTGGGCGACTTCAACCTCAACAGTAACGCTGAGAGAATCTCGGGGCGATTACTACCTCAACAGGAACGCTGAGAGAACCTTGGGCAATTACTACCTCAACAGGAACGCTGAGAGAACCTTGGGCGACTTCTACCTCAACAGGGACGCTGAGAGAATCTTGGGACGATTACTACCTCCGCGGTAACGGGGAGAGAACCATAGGCGACTTCATCCTCAACAGTAATCATTGAGAGAATCTTGGGCGACTTCTACTGAGTCTTCATCAGGAAAATCTGTTAGGGGTCGATTTAGCTGGACTAGAGAAGGCCTTGGACTGGATAAGAAACAGAAAAATCTTAGGGTCGATTTAACTGAACCGGTCTAGGTCTTGAAATCTTCAACTGGATAAGAAACAGGGAGATCTTAGGGTCGATCTGACTGAACCAGAGAAGGCCTTAGACTGGATAAGAAACAGAAAAATATTAGGGTCGACTTAACTGAACCGGTCTAGGTCTTGAATGTCTTCAACTGGATAAGAAACAGGGAGATCTTAGGGTCGATCTGACTGAACCAGAGAAGGCCTTGGACTGGATAAGAAACAGAAAAATCTTAGGGTCGATTTAACTGAACCGGTCAAGGTCTTGAAATATAACTGAGAACTTAACTGGATCTTTCCTGAAAGGTAAAGGCCAGTCATATGCAATGCATGATATGGATCAAGCAATGATGTTCTCAACATAAATGAGATTTGTAAGATATGATGCGTATATGCATGCTATAATGTATGGAAGTGCGATGTTTATGAATGCATCTTTTCGTCTTAGGAAAATAAATCCTTGACGGGTGCCGGGAAGTCACTCCTGGGCTGATGTTGAAGAATAGATTTTGCTTCCGCTGGGGATGATAGTTGCAAGAATACCGGTAGGAGAAGATAACTCCGTTGGGGAATGAACTTGGCGAATGGATAACTCTGCGGGGAGAAAAGTACCCTAACGATCTTGCTGGGAAGCAATACTCTGTGGGGAGAGAGGTACTTCGTTGAGATGTTGATGGTAACTTCGCTGGGGATACCCTTGTTGCGCTGGAAGTGTTAATATACTTCGCTGGGGATAAGAAGACTTCGTCGAGGACGATCTTTCCGTGGCTTTTAGCTGAGGATAACCCAGTTATATCCTTGTGAGGAAATAACTCTTTGAATAAAGCCGGGAGACGCGTTCGTGCTCTGCGAGGGATAAGCTTCCAGAATCTACTGGGGATAAGCTTACTGCTTAGGGGAGATGGATTCCAACTTTTCCTGGGGAAACTGGGTTGGACTCTCCTGGGGGAAGTTTTGAACTGTAATGGAAGTAACTCTACTGAATGTTTGATGTACCGTCGGGGAACAATCTTTAGACCAAGATTGTCGGGGATGCTTATTAAGAATGCATGTATACTACTGAGGAATGTTGAGATCTGCGGGGGGGTACCCAACTTCCTTAAGTTTGATTGTATAGCTTTGCTTAGGGAGAGTGTACTGACTTGCTGGCTCACTCTCTGGGGAATTAAGATATCTGGTTATGTTCTTTAGCTGAACCTACCTTGGTACCTTGGAGGACAGAACAATTAGATCGTTTGGACAACTCATCATTGCCCCTGTTTCTAATGTTACCTGTAATTAATCCTTTGTTTCATATGCAAATATTCATGAGTTAGCAAATTATTGTCAATGCATATATCACAAATTGAACCTTGGACGTTCTTCGCAAAACAAAACAGAGAAGGAAAAACAATTGGCAATTTTAACTAAAAAGTGTATTTATGTTGATTTTGAATTTGCCTGTAAATAAGCGTTTTTTGTACAAGAGGCTGACGTCCTAGTAAGAGAACGCCGCCGAACAAGAGAGTTTATACAATTTTGTACAAGAGAAAATAAAACAGCTGTGTGAAATGAATGATCCACTGGGTTTCAACTCTGCTATCGCCTTTATATCTCCGAGCGTCTCATCACTTGATGACCTTAGTTGAAGATGAAGCTGACTGATCGATGCCGTCTGAACTTAATGTAGATACCGGATTCTGGATGTAGAGTGATCCAATGAGACATAGTATTACGCTTTATCCCTAACTTTTGCCTGGACCGCCCTTTCGGGTTTTCAGTCCACCGGGATACCCATTTTTGCCCAAGCCGCCTTTTCAGGTTTTCGACTTGCCGGGTGTACAGATTTTTTTCATTTCATCCCTTCATTTTGCCCGAACCCTTTTGGTTTGCCGGGAAGCCCTAATTTTTGCCTAGGCATGTCAGCCTAGCGGGTCTTTTTATGCGTAGTATCTTTTTACTATGTCTGCATTGGCGGGGTGAGGAAGGTCGTCACCATCCATGTTGGTTAGAATCATGGCTCCTCCTGAGAACACATGCTTAACCACAAACGGCCCTTCGTACGTAGGGGTCCATTTTCCCCTTGGATCACTCTGAGGAAGGATGATTCGCTTGATTACCAGATCCCCAACTTGATACTCTTGTGGTTTGACCTTTTTGTTAAATGCCCTGATCATCCGTTTTTGGTACGTCTAACCATGACAGATAGCAGCGAGTCTCTTTTCATCAATTAAGTTTAGCTGATCAAGTCGTGTCTGGATCCAATCATCTTCGTTCAGATTTGCATCCTTCATTATCTGGAGAGAGGGTATTTGCACTTCGATCGGCAAGACTGCTTCCATACCATAAACCAAGGAGAAAGGAGTTGCCCCGGTTGACGTCCTGGCTGAGGTACGATACCCATGTAGAGCGAACGGTAGCATCTCGTGCCAATCTTTATAAGTCACTGTCATCTTCTGCACGATTTTCTTGATATTTTTATTTGCTGCTTCTACAGCCCCATTCATCTTCGGTCTGTACGGAGAAGAGTTGTGGTGTTGTATCTTGAACTGCTCGCAGAGCTCAGTGATCATCTTGTTATTGAGATTGGTACCGTTGTCTGTAATAATTCTTTCTGGGACGCCGTACCGACAGATCAGGTTGTGCCGAATGAACCGTGCCACAACAGTCTTGGTTACTGTAGCGTAGGAAGCTGCTTCAACCCACTTCGTGAAGTAATCAATCGCTACCAGAATGAAGCGATGCCCGTTGGATGCCGTAGGTTTAATTTCACCGATCATATCTATGCCCCACATTGCAAACGGCCAAGGCGCAGTCAGAACGTTTAGAGGAACTGGAGGAACATGCACCTTGTCTGCATATATCTGACATTTATGGCATGTCCGGGAATGTTGGTAGCAGTCAGCTTCCATGGTGGACCAGAAATACCCTGCCCGTAGGATCTTCTTTGCCATAGTGTGTCCACTGGAGTGTGTACCAAAGGTCCCTTCATGTAGCTCTTCCATGATCCTTTCTGCTTCTGTCTTATCCACACAACGCAGTAAGGTCGAATCATGGTTTCGCTTGTACAAGATGCCGTTGCTAAGGAAGAACTTTGCTGCGAACCTTCTCAGAAACTTTTTATCATTGACAGATGCACCTTCAAGGTATTCCTGAGCTTCCAAATATCTCTTCACCTCATGGTACCAAGGCTTCTCAGTCACCAATTCAGTCTCGAGATCACAACAGTATGCCGGTTCGTCCAGTTTCCAGATGATGATCCGGGGAGCCTCATTGTCCCATTTGACCTTGAACATAAAAGACATCGTAGCTAACGCGTCCGCCAACTGATTCTCCTCTCTTGGAAAGTGTTCAAAGGTTATCTCCGTGAAGTGGGGGATCAAGGTCAACACACATTCTCTGTAAGGAATAAGATTCGGATGTTTCGTATCCCACTCTCCTTTGATCTGATTGATCACGAGAGCGGAATCTCCGAAGACACTCAGAAACTTGATCCTTAGGTCGATCGCAGCTTGAAGACCCATGATGCACGCCTCATACTCTGCCATGTTGTTGGTACAGTTGAAACATAGCCAGGCAGTGAGTGGAGTATGAGTGCCTTGAGGGGATATGATTACAGCGCCGATACCGTTACCCAAAGCATTGGAGGCTCCATCAAAGTGCATAGACCATCGGGATCCTTCCTCAGGTCCTTCATCCGGTCCAGGTACTTCACAATCAGTCACTATCATGATGCTCTCGTCTGGAAACTCGAAGTTCATTGACTGATAGTCGTCTACGGCCTGATGTGCCAAGTGGTCTGCCAATACACTTCCCTTGATGGCTTTCTAAGTTGTGTACTGAATGTCGTATTCCGTCAAGATCATTTTCCATCTTGCTATTCTCCCAGACAGAGCAGGCTTTTCAAATATGTACTTTATAGTATCCATCTTTGAGATCAACAAGGTAGTGTGAGTCAGCATATACTGTCTCAGCCGGCGAGCAGCCCATACCAAAGCGCAGCAAGTTTTCTCAAGCAGTGAGTATCGGGTCTCACAGTCGGTAAACTTTTTGCTAAGGTAATAAATGGCATGCTCTTTTCGGCCAGACTCGTCATGCTGCCCCAGCACACACCCCATTGAGTTGTCAAGTACTGTCAGGTATAGTATCAGAGGTCTCCCTTCAACCGGTGGCATAAGGATAGGTGGTTCTTGGAGATACTCCTTGATTCTGTCAAAAGCGGCCTGACATTCATCATTCCAACGTACTACCTGATCTTTCTTCAGCAGCTTGAAGATTGGTTCACAAGTAGCAGTTAGGTGCGAGATGAACCGAGCAATGTAATTCAGGCGTCCTAAAAAGCCTCTGACTTCTTTCTCTGTTTTAGGAACTGGCATCTCTTGAATAGCTTTAACCTTGGCAGGGTCCACTTGAATACCCTTATCACTTACAACAAAGCCTAGCAACTTTCCAGATCTTACCCCGAAGGTGCACTTGTTCGGGTTCAACCTCAGCTTGTACAGTTTCAACCGGTCAAACAACTTCTGCAGATGATCAAGGTGTTCTTCCTCAGTCTGGGACCTTGCGATCATGTCGTCAACATACACTTCTATCTCATGATGGATCATGTCATGAAATAAAGCAACCATGGCACGTTGGTAGGTTGCCCCAGCGTTCTTCAGTCCAAAAGGCATGACCCTGTAGCAGAAGGTGCCCCACTGAGTAACAAAGGTAGTCTTCTCCATGTCTTCAGGTGCCATCTTGATCTGATTGTAACCTGAAAAACCATCCATGAAAGAGAACACCTTATACTGAGCTGTATTGTCAACAAGGACATCAATGTGAGGTAAGGGGAAGTCATCTTTGGAGCTGGCCCTGTTCAGATCCCTGTAGTCGACGCACATTCTGACCTTACCGTCCTTCTTCGGTACCGGCACCACATTAGCTACCCACTGAGGGTAAGAAGTCACTGCAAGGAACCCGACATCAAACTGTTTCATAACCTCGGCTTTGATCTTCTCAGACATCTCTGGACGCATACGGCGGACCTTTTGCTTAACTGGAGGGCAGTCTTCCTTAGTAGGCAAGTGATGGACCACAATATCGGTATCCAACCCGGGCATGTCTTCGTAGGACCAGGCAAAGATCTCCATATAATCATGTAGCATCTGGGTCAACCGTTGCTTCACGCTGAGCTCTAGGTTGGCACCAATCTTTACCTCCTTTCTGTCTGCCTCAGTACCCAGATTTATTGTTTCCACTGGCTCTTCATGTGGTTGAATTGCCCTCTCTTCCTGGAGTAACAGTCTTGCAAGCTCTCCAGGCACTTCGCAATCATCTTCACCTTTGTCTTCGGCTAAGTTGATCGGATTTTCGAAGTCATAACTGGCAGTAGCAGAGTCGTTACCAGTGAGATCCAGAGTGGATTGAAACCTGTATGAGTGAGTGTGTGTAAATACAGCTGTTTTGAAATATATAGAAAGGAAGGAAAGACAGAAAAGGAGCATAAGATTTGAAATGCGAGAAAACGTCCAAGATCTTTATTCATGATATATGAAATGACAATTTATATGCCCTCACAAATGAAGCCAACGGTGCCCCGGGTAAGACACCGGGCCATAGAGTTTTAACTATTTATTACAAATAACAAAACAAAGAAGTTTATTACTGCGTAACAAAAGTAACAGGAGTATGGTCTTTGGCAATCCAATTGGTCAATCCACCATCAGTTGTCGGGTAGATCCAGCTATTGAACTCAGCTTCATCCACTTCATTATCCTCCCCAACAGCATTCACTCCTGGATTGGTAATGAGCACATGAGGTCTTCTGGTCTTTGCCTTCCGCATAGCTTTCTGTCCCTCTGTAGTAAAACCCAGTCTGAACTTGTCAGTTTTCTGTTTAAAATCAGGGAGCCTGCCCCAGTTAGCACATTCACCTTTCTGAATCACAGCCCGGGCATCCTTTAGGGAAGCCATCTTCAAAGGAACATCCTCTTCGACCACTGTTTCTGCTGCTGCTGAAATTGGAAGTACCTCTTTGAAATGCTGAAAGGGGGTTTCAATAAACTCCCCGTCCATCTCAATATACCTGAAGGAATTCAAATGGCTTACCATATACTCCTCCTCTCCCTGCACAGTGACGATCTTCCCTCTGACGGGGTACTTGAGCTTCTGGTGCAAGGTAGAGGTCACTGCCCCAGCTTTGTGGATCCAAGGTTGACCCAGTAGACAAGAATACGATGGACGAATATCCATCACATAGAAGGTAGAGTCGAATACTTGAGAGCCCACACGAATAGGAATGTCAACCTCTCCATGAACCATCCTCTTGGAAACGTCAAAGGCTCTGACGATGATATTGCTAGGTTTCAACTCCAGGCCTTCACAATCCAAACGGTCTAAGGCCTTCTTGGGTAGCACATTCAAGGAAGAACCAGTGTCCACCAACACGTGCGCCAGAGTAGTGCCCCTGCATTCAATAGAGACATGCAGGGCATCATTGTGGTCCCTTCCCTTTGCAGTCAGGTCAGCATCTGAGAAACCCAAACCATTGTCCGCTGTCAGATTTGCTACGCAATCAGTGAACTGGACGGCAGATGTCTCCTGTGGCACGTGGGCCGTCTTGAGAAATGAAATCAAGGCCTTAGCATGGGCCTCTGAGCACAGGAGCAAGGAGAGCATGGAAATCTTGGAGGGTGTATGCCCCAGCTGCTCCACAACATTAAAGTCACTCTTCTTGATTATTTTTAGAATCTCCTCCATTTCTTGTTGGGAGGCCTCAGCAGTTATAGGTCTTGGTGCCTCCATCCGGGCGGGCTCATCTTCAATCCCTTTGCCCCGAGCATTAGATGACTCGGCAGCAGGGGAAACAACTTGATCAGAAATAGGAACAGGTACACTTGCAGGTGTTATAAGGAGGGGTCTTTGGATAGCGGGCGGTGCAATGTCAGGCGAGAAGAGCCTGCCACTGCGGGTAACTTTTGCTGGGCCAGTGATATTGCTGATACTGGTGCCAATGTTAAACTCTTGCTTAATTCCATTCACATATACGTCTGCCCCATAGTGCCAGGGGACAGCCTTGTCAGATTCGTAGGGGAGAGGCCCCAGAACAGTAATAACAACAGGTGCGACAGTCATAATTTGAACAGGCTTCCTCGGGAGAGCCTTGATTGAATTATTAAAGATCGTAACCACAGAAACTTCTTCTACCGGAACAAACTGAATAGCGGACTTCTTGAATAGAATCTCTTTGCTGTCCATTAGGCTTTGGATGCCCAACTTCAGCAAAGGACAACCAGAGAGAGAAACAGCACAGAACAGGCAACCCTCACTGCAACCCGGAAATAAACCGGCCAGCAGTAGGTTCCTCTTGACAGTCATTAAAGGAGTAGCCACATCATCCACAGAAACAACATATACATCTTCATCAACAGCATTTACTCCATGCTGGGGCATAGGAGCAGTCACCATATTCGGCCTCTCGGGCGCTTCAAACTGTATCTCTTTTGCGTCAATAAGGTCTTGTACCTTATTCCTTAATGCCCAACAGTCATCAGTGGAATGCCCCGGGCTATCGGAGTGATAAGCACAGCGGGCATTTGGGTTGTATTTGGGGGAGGCCGTGTTCACAACCTTTGGGGCCTCTCTGACAGTTACTAGGTTGGTGGACAGCAACTGCGGCAAGATTTGCGATAGGGTCATACTCAAACGGGTAAACTCTCTCCGGGGTCTTTCAGCCCTTTGAGGATTGGTTTGCCGAGGAGCGGCAGCAGGCTTAGCAATCATCACCGCGTTGACAGATTGGCGGCGCTCAGGCTTCTCTTGTCTTCTGGACCCGTATACAGCACTGGCCTCCTTCTTGAAGGGTTTCTTCTCAGAACTTGTAGATGCACCCTTCGGAATCTTACCAGACTTCAACCCAGCCTCAATTCTCTCTCCAGTCAGAATAAGATCAGTAAACCCTGCAGACGAGTTACCGATAAGATGGTTGAAAAATGGCCCAGATAGGGTCCCCAAGAACATGTCTACCAATTCCCGGTCAGTCAACGGAGGCTGCACCCTGCCAGCCAGATCCCTCCACTTCTGTGCGTACTCTTTAAAACCTTCACTTGATCCTAACGACATACCCTGGAGATGGGTATACGTAGGGGCAAGGTCGACATTATATTGATACTGCTTATAGAAAGCAGTAGCCAACTCCTCCCAGTTACGAACCTTGGTCCCATCCAGCTGATAGAACCATTCGAGGTGAGTCCCTGAAAGACTCTCCTGGAAGAAGTGGATCCACAAGTTCTTGTCCACTGAGTACGGCTGAATCTTCCGCACATACGATCTGAGATGTAGCTTGGGACAAGACGCCCCGTCATACTTGATAAAAGATGGTGCTTTGAACTTATGAGGAATGATCACACCAGTAGACAAACCCAAGTCTCCAAAATCCAGCCCAGGCACCTGTTGGATCTCCATAGCATTCAGTCTGTCCTCCAGCTGCTTATATCTGTCTTCTGTAGGAGGATACTGTTCCTCATCAAAATCAGTCTCGTTGTCGGAGACTACCAGACTAGGACCTTTTTCCCCTTGGGGAGTACCCTTGCCTATAGAAGAACCAGCCTCTTCATTTTGCAGAGTGTTGCCAAACCTTCGGCCCGAGTTGAAAAGAACAGTTCTTCTCTTCTTCTTCTTTTCCTTCTTCAGGAGCAGAGCCTTCAGCTCTTCTTGGCCCTGAGCCAAACCCATGATTAGTTCCTGAAATTGCGCATTCTGCGCCTGAAGAGCCTTGATGGACATCTCGGTTGATGATGAGTCAGGATTCATGATGCTGAAATAAACAGCGAAGAACTGTAAGCAACCTGAAAAGGAAAAAACCTGCTATGCACATGATGAATGATATGTGTTTATGCAATGCATTCAAGGGTTCGAAAGTTCAAATTCGTTGTAGACAAAAAAGAACACACGTCATCATTAAGGAAATAATTGTTCAGTACATCAAAGCCTCATGGGAAAAATAATACAAAAGCACATCAATCCCAGAAGACACTACGCATCCTCTTTGGAGCTATGTAGGTGTTGAGATTCCTCTCCTCATGCAATAGGCGGGTGAGCTCCAAGACCTTCTTTTCACTAGCATGTAGACTGGTCTCAAGAGAATTTCGTTCTTCCTTAAGCTGGATCCAGCTCTTCTGCATCTCTTCCCAGGATGTGGGCATATCAGGATGCTGAATGATGTGGGACACTTCTCCTTCCAAGACTGGCTCTTTGATTACTGGGAGCATATGAGGATAAGGCATTACTAACTTCTGGGAGCGGGCGCGTACCCACTTGAGATAAGGTTCCAATGGGATGGAGTTCCTGTGCCCCAATGTCTTGCTGTCTATCCTACTTGGCATCCTCCAGGCTCTGATAAATCTCTGGCGAAGTCCTTGGGCATCGTTGTCGAAGTCAAAAACTATGTCAGGAATTAACATGTCATGGGGGCCATCCCTCCGAGCATAACCAAACTGTCTCCAAGCCAAGCATGGGTTGTAAGTAATACCTCCTCTGATTCCAAGTAAAGGAACATTAGGGTACTCCCCGCAACGATCAATGATAGTGACATCCTCTCTGGACCGAGGGCACCAATGTATATCTGCATGTGTGAGAGTCATCAACCGTTGTGACCATCTCAAACCCCGCTCGTTCTTCAAAACTGATTGTGGAAGGTGCGAAATAAACCACCTTCCCAGGAGAGGAGTGCAACACATAAGGACACCTCTTTTTCTCATGGTTCGAGTGTAACATGAGTGAAGGATGTCCCCCAGCAACGTAGGTATAGGATTCCTGGACATGAAGATCTGGACAACACTGATATCTATAAGCTGATCTGGGTTAGGGAACAACACCAAACCATAGACAAGGAGGGCCACAACTTCTTCAAAAGCTTGTAAGTCAAGGGAGTTCCAACATTCATGGGCCTTTTCAAACAGAAACCTGGCTAAGAACCCTTTGATACCACTTCTAACTTCCCAATGTCCCTTGAAGTCAGATGATTGTAGGTGTAAGGCTTTAGCAATCTCTTCAAGCTTGGGTTCCTTTTCCGTACCGTTGTAGGGTAGTTGATCAAGGATAGGGATCTTCAGGAGCCGGGAGAACTCCTCCAATGTAGGTACCAGCTGATAGTCCAAGAAGGTGAAACAGTGATGCAGAGGGTCAAAGAATTGGAACAGGACCTTTATCATGTCTTCCTCAATGTTGGTGTTGACCAAGCTGATGAGTCTTCCATGTCTTTCACTAAATGAAGAGCTCTCGGGAATCCTGGATATAAGTTCCTTAAGCTGAGGAGGGACCCTTACAAGGTTGATTTGAATTGTCTTTCTGCGAACAGTTTCCATGTCCTACAAAACAAGAACAAAGATGAAGATTCGAACCCCTGAAATGGTTAGTCAATGCATATGATGCTGGATGATGTCATGATACTATGATTAAACACACCACAGATATTTACAAAGACAAACATGTAAGGCACACAAGGCACACAAGACAAGCCCTTAGGGTTTAGGCCAGCATGGGGTCTGGGTAGTACCCTCTTGAAGTTGGTGGGCTCAACCTGTCCTATTAGAAGTAACCGGGTTCTAAGGGTCCCAATATCACTGGATTGCTTTCATTATTCATCGTTTCGATTTAGCCACTGAACTGGCGACCGAAATATTCCAGGAAAGCAACCCTCAATTGAGTGTAGTATCGAGTATCAACCAACCTCGGACTGCACCAAAGTCAGTTATCTCACTACCCTAAAGAGGCCAAGATAGTTCAATTAAGGTTCCTAAGGTCTGTTGATGCTTCATGACACCACGCGGAGGCCCCGTACTCTCCTTGACTGAGCTCAAGGGTTACCGGTACACACCAAAGTGCCACATCAACGTAGCCGACTGTTTCAACCATGTCGGTATACCCCGCACAGTTCCCTCACAGCCTTGTTGCTACTTTCTAAGAAGGTATCCCCAGATCCGGGTTAGGATCTATAGAACTCCCAAGACAGTCCCACAATAATAAAGCAAACAAAGAAGGCAATTGAAAACACAGTTATGAACTAACCCTAAGGTACACCTCACTTTAAGTTTAAGTCCCCAGCAGAGTCGCCAGTTCTGTGATCGGTGGATCTGGAACTGACTGTTTAATGCTGGTTCGCGAAATGTCGCGGAAGCAAGAGTCGCCACCGTCTTTTATTTTCTCCAAATGGAAAGGACAAAAGCACAGAAAAATTCCTTATAGAGATTGCTCTCGGTTCGGGAGGTAGGTTATAGAAAGGGAAGGTGTTAGCACCCTTTCTATCCATGGTTATCCATGGGCTCTTAGATACTTGCTCATTTGTGTTTTCAAAAAGGTTTGTTTGCTTTTCAAGGTGAGTGGGTTTGAAAAAAGTTTCGTTTAAAATTTCAGTTCGACTCTTGTATCAGTCCTCAAGAGTGTTTGAAAAGTTGTTTTTGAAAGCTTTTTGCAAAGTGTCGGTGTGAAAAGAAGTTTTTTTTTGATTTGTTTTGAATTAGAGCAAGTATCTAGAGTCGTCTACCTACCCTAAGGAATTCGTCTGTGTAAATGTCCTTTAAAGTAGTGCCATCCCACCATTGAGAGGTAGGTAGCACCACCGTTGGAGGTGTTCGGGTCAATTCGAGGTTCGGGACATGGTGATCACCGGAGCAATGGGAAGACACCTTAGAAGCTACCCTCATGCCAGGTTCCCGGATCATGAGGACTTACTAAGACATCCTCTACTCGACGATCACCTTTCGAGGCAAGGCAACAGTGAGGCGTACCCTAGGGGTGGTGTGTGATTTGTGTGTCGTTTTCATTTATTTTGTCTTGTCATGTCATAGGTGATCTACGCGTTTGTTTTTATTTTTGTCATTCATTCTTGCATGCATTTATTAACAGTTAAAAAGATGCGGAAATTAAAAGTTCTAAACTATTACAAAGGCGCGGGTCCACATCGCCAAATTTAATCCAGGACCCGATTTGACAGAAAATAAAGGAAAGTGCGAGAAATTAAATTTACACGGCTTTGGGAGAATTACATTAATATTGAAAATAGAAGAAATAAACGCGCGAATTGGAATTAAAATTGGAAGCGAGGGCGTTGGACCCTTTTTTTAATGAAATTAAATTATTAAATTAATGAAATTAAAATAAAAAGAGAAAAGATTTTTTGAGTTTTTTGGAGTTGTGAATTTTTAATGAGAAGATTAGCTGAAATTAAAATTAAATTAACCCTAATTCTATAACTTTTATTTATTAAGAAAAAATATTAAAGTTAAACCTAAATTAACCTAATTAATTAACGCAATTTGATTTATAAAAATAAATAATTAATTATTAGTGAGGAAAAAATAAAAAGGGTAATTAAAATAATTAAAACCTAATTCTACAATTTTTTATTTATTAAGAAAAGATATTAAAATTAAACCTAGAACTAAATTAAATGATATAATTTATTTACAAAAAATAAAAATAAATAACATTTAAATAAAAATATTTATTTTTTGTCTCTTTCTGATTTTTGTATTATTTTATATTTTATGAAAGTAAATTGATTTAAATATTTAAATAAAAATTAAGCAAAGTAAATAAAATAGAAAAAAATATGAAAAAGAATAAGAAAGCAAACCATGGGGGGTCTGTCCCCAAATTGGAGGTATTGCTCAGCACTTTTGGCCCATTGATCTTTGGCCTTGTTGACTTTTCAACGTTCACATATGCATGGTTGACATGGGGGTATGGTGACCTGCATGACCTGGCCCTTAGATCAGTCTCTGAAGCCATGTGGCGTGCCAGAATGTTGAGTGTATGGTAGGCGCTTGCAAATGAATTACACAAGAACATAATTAGGAGAAAAATATAAGGAAAGGGAGGGGGACCTAGGATCGAACCCAGGTCCTGGAGATTACCAATACTATGCTTTGCCAACTACTCCAACTACGCGTTTTGATTATATAATAGGAAATAAATGACATAAGATAAAGCAATGGTTAGTGGAACTTTTAGCGCGAAAATTCAAATAAACCAATCAGTAGCCTACACATCATCATCTTCTTCCTTTCTGCGCTTTTGCCTGAAATATAAAAAAGGTTAGCGGGGGTTTTAAACCCCCCCAAAATATGCTCTTTTCCAAAATAGAGATTAGGCCATATGGTTATATAAATTAGGCGCGACCATGGCAATCGATTCGTCCAAGTGTCTTGAATTCAACCATGGTATTAAGGTGTTCTAATTTTACAGTATTCAGAAATGCGTAATTCGAAGCTTGAAGAACCCTAGCCTGTTTCAATGGTGAAATCACGTACAATGCACAAAAACTCAATCAAACTATAGGGTTAGCTTCAGAATCAATTAATTAGTATGAATCTATAAGAAAAACGCAATGAGAATGCTTGAATAATGAAATATGAATATGCATATAATGTGAAAAAGTTTGAGTTCCATTCACCAATTCTGGGCGTTGGGGATGTGGAAAACTATCCAGACACGTTTCTTGATGTCTCGGGAGGGTAATGGGATAATTATTTTGGCTTGAATCGCACTGGAAGATGGTTTTCAGTATTTGAGTTTTCTTGAAAAAATGCAAACTTGATTATGGATGTATGGCGCAGCTTAGAGGTTCTTTGGAGTAGGGTTTGCATGAGTATATATATGTGAACGATTAGGGTTCAAAATTGGATCAAAAAACCTTTTGCATTGATGGAATGGATATTGATTTTCATGGCATATATTTTCCAATCTTTTTCATGCATATTTGCTTCAAATCATGTCCAATTACCATGATTCTTTCCAAATCTGATCATGCACGAAATCTTGAGGCTATTTCATGTATAAAAAGATTTGATTGCATTGGTTTGGTATTTTCCACATATTTATTTTAATTAAATGAATTATTGGCAATTAAAAATTCAAATAAATAAATAAAAATGATGAAAAACTTCCCTTTGGGCCAAATGGTCGTGCACATTCCTAGGATGATGAATCTTGGAAGAAAAAGAGGCCCATTAGCATTTTTAAGACATTTGAAGCAAAGTTGACTTTTCAAAATATCCAAAAATTCCCCAACTTCCACAAGGAATATCTTGCTCAATTGTTTAGGTTTGCTCATGTTCTTGTACATTTTGTAAAGGTCTTGAAGTCCTCTAACCAATGCCTTTGGTCCCATGTCATTTTGATTTACCAATCTCAAGTTATGGCCTTTTACTTAAAGTCCCTTTTTGTTGACTTTTGAAAATGACCTATAATGTTGAAATTGATAACTTTTTGTGAGAGCATTTCTTGGACTTGAAGTGTGAAGAGGAATTTTATGAAATGTCTTTCTCTTCAACATGAGCTTTGGATGGAATTTTTATGATAAACCATGTGGAAGTTATGCCTTGGTCAAGTTACAGTTGACTTTTTCAACTGTCCAAATATGGAAACTTTTGCATCTTGAGACTTTTTGAGCCAAGCTTTGAGAATCATGATCAAGCATTGATCAAATGATGTTTGTGGCTTCAAAATGAGATGTTGACCAAAAATTTGAACTTTTGACTGTCAAATGACCATTTTGCCCCTACAGTTGACTGTAGTGCAATTAGGGTTTTTGACTGTGTAATTTTGTGCTGTAAGTCTTGAAACTTGGTATGAGGATGATTGACCATATTTGTAGGCATGTGGGACTTGATTGGACCCTTGGAAACTTCATTTTCTTTGTCAGAACCAAAACCCTAGTTTTTGACTGTTAGGAGGCCCTTGAACTGTGCAACCCTTGGGGAATTTTGAAGCATGCTCCTTGCAAATCTTGAAGAATATGGGAGGGCAAATTTTGGGGTACAACAATATGGAATATGTGTCATTAAGTAATAGTCTTTTAACTTAGTTTCTTAGTGATGAAGTAACCTAAGATTTGGTGATGGTGAGTTAGAAAATACATAAACTGTTTACATCTATTATACCATAGTATAATATGAATATGGTGAATAAATATACTATCGAGACTCATTAGATAATTTGAATTATTTCAAATGTATATGGAATATGTGTCATTAAGTAATAGTATTTTAACTTAGTTTCTTAGTGATGACTTAACCTAAAATCTGGGGATGGAGAAGAAGAAAAATATTGAAATTGTTTACATCTATTATACCATAATACAATATGAATATGGTGAATAAATATACTATCGACACTCATTATATAATTTGAATTATTTCCAATGTATATGGAATATGCGTCATCAATTAATAGTTTTTTATACTTAGATTCTTAATGATGAAGTAACCTAAACTTTGTTGATGGAGAAGAAGAAAACACTGATATCATTTACATCTATTATACCATAATACAATATTAATATGGTGAATAAATATACTATCGACACTCATTATATAATTTGAATTATAACCAATGTATATGGAATATGTGTCATTAACTAACAGCCTTTTAACTTAGTTTCTTGGTGAAGAAGTAACCTAAAATTTGGTGACGGAGAAGAACAAAAATACTGAAATTGTTTACATCTATTACACCATAATACAATATGAATATGGTGGATAAATATACTATCGAGACTCATTAGTTTATTTGAATTATTTCAAATGTATATGGAATATGTGTCATTAAGTAATAGTGTTTTAACTTAGTTTCTTAGTGATGAAGTAACCTAAGATTTGGTGATGGAGAGTTAGAAAATCCAGAAACTGTTTACATCTATTATACCATAATACAATATGAATATGGTGAATAAATATACTATCTAGACTCATTATATAATTTGAATTATTTCAAATGTATATGGAATATGTGTCATTAATTAATAGTCTTTTAACTTAGTTTCTTGGTGAAGAAGTAACCTAAAATTTGGTGATGGAGAAGAAGGAAAATACTGAAATTGTTTACATCTATTATACCATAATACAATATAAATATGATGGATAAATATACAATCGAGACTCATTAGATAATTTGAATTATTTCAAATGTATATGGAATATGTGTCATTAAACAATAGTCTTTTAACTTAGTTTCTTAGTAATAAGTAATCTAAAATTTGATGATGGAGAAGAAGAAAAACATTGAAATTGTTTACATCTATTATACCATAAAACAATATGAATATGATGGATAAATATACTATCGAGACTCATTAGATAATTTGAATTATTTCAAATGTATATGGAATATGTGTCATTAAGTAATAGTCTTTTAACTTAGTTTCTTAGTTATAAAGTAACCTAAAATTAGGTGATGGAGAATTAAAAAAATACTAAAATTGTTTACATCTATTATACCATAATACAATATGAATATGGTGGATAAATATACTATCGAGACTCATTAGATAATTTGAATTATTTCAAATGTATATAGATTATGTGTCATTAAGTAATAGTTTTTAACTTAGTTTCTTGGTGAAGAAGTAACCTAAAATTTGGTGATGGAGAAGAAGGAAAATACTGAAATTGTTTACATCTATTATACCATAATACCATATGAATATGGTTAATAAATATACTATCGAGACTCATTATATAATTTGAATTATTTCAAATGTATATGGAATATGTGTCATTAAGTAATAGTCTTTTAACTTAGTTTCTTAGTGATGAAGTAACCTAAAATTTGGGGATGGAGATGAAGAAAAATATTAAAATTATTTACATCTATTATACCATAATACAATATAAATATGGTGAATAAATATATTATCGAGACTCATTAGATAATTTGAATTATTTCAAATGTATATGGAATATGTGTCATTAAGTAATATTCTTTTAACTTAGTTTCTTAGTGATGAAGTAACCTAAAATTTGGTGATGGAGAAGAAGAAAAATACCGAAATTGTTTACATCTATTATACCATAATACAATATGAATATGGTGAATAAATATACTATCGAGACTCATTATATAATTTGAATTATAACAAATGTATATGGAATATGTGTCATCAATTAATAGTGTTTTAACTTAGTTTCTTAGTGATAAAGTAACCTACATTTCTGTGATGGAGAAGAAGAAAATATTGAAATTGTTTACATCTATTATACCATAATACAATATGAATATGGTGGATAAATATACTATCGAGACTGATTAGATAATTTGAATTATTTCAAATGTATATGGAATATGTGTCATTAATTAATAGTCTTTTAACTTAGTTTTTTAGTGAAAAAGTAACCTAAAATTTGGTGATGGAGAATAAGAAATATATTGAAATTGTTTACATCTATTATACCATACTACAATATGAATATGGTGGATAAATATACTATCGAGACTCATTAGATAATTTGAATTATTTCAAATGTATATGAAATATATGTCATTAAGTAATAGTCTTTTAACTTAGTTTCTTAGTGATGAAGTAACCTAAAATTTGGTGATAAAGAATTAGAAAATACTGAAACTATTTACATCTATTATACCATAATATAATATGAATATGGTGAATAAATATACTACCGAGACTCATTAGATAATTTGAATTATTTCAAATGTATATGGAATATGTGTCATTAAATAATAGTCTTTTAACTTAGTTTCTGGGTGATGAAGTAACCTAAGATTTGGTGACGGAGAAGAACAAAAATACTGAAATTGTTTACATATATTATACCATAATACAGTATGAATATGGTGGATAAATATACTATCGAGACTCATTAGATAATTTGAATTATTTCAAATGTATATGGAATATGTGTCATTAAGTAATAGTGTTTTAACTTAGTTTCTTAGTGATGAAGTAACCTAAGATTTGGTGATGGAGAGTTAGAAAATCCAGAAACTGTTTACATCTATTATACCATAATACAATATGAATATGGTGAATAAATATACTATCGAGACTCATTAGATAATTTGAATTATTTCAAATGTATATGGAATATGTGTCATTAAGTAACAGCCTTTTAGCTTAGTTTCTTAGTGATGAAGTAACCTAAAATTTGGTGATGGAGAAGAAGAAAAATATTAAAATTGTTTACATCTATTATACCATAATACAATATGAATATGGTGAATAAATATACTATCGAGACTCATTATATAATTTGAATTATTTCTAATGTATATGGAATATGTGTCATTAATTAATAGTCTTTTAACTTAGTTTCTTGGTGAAAAAGTAACCCAAAATTTAGTGATGAAGAAGAAGGAAAATAATGAAATTGTTTACATCTATTATACCATAATACAATATGAATATGGTGGATAAATATACTATCGAGACTCATTAGATAATTTGAATTATTTCAAATGTATATGGAATATGTGTCATTAAGTAATAGTCTTTTAACTTAGTTTCTTAGTGATGAAGTAACCTAAAATTTGGTGATGGAGAAGAAGAAAAATATTGAAATTGTTTACATCTATTATACCATAATACAATATGAATATGGTGGATAAATATACTATCGAGACTCATTAGATAATTTGAATTATTTCAAATGTATATGGAATATGTGTCATTAAGTAATAGTCTTTTAACTTGGTTTCTTAGTGATGAAGTAACCTAAAATTTGGTGATGGAGAATTGGAAAATACTGAAATTATTTACATCTATTATACTATAATACAATATGAATATGGTGGATAAATATACTATCGAGACTCATTAGATAATTTGAATTATTTCAAATGTATATGGAATATGTGTCATTAAGTAATAGTGTTTTAACTTAGTTTCTTAGTGATGAAGTAACCTAAGATTTGGTGATGGAGAATTAGAAAATACAGAAACTGTTTACATCTATTATACCATAGTATAATATGAATATGGTGAATAAATATACTTTCGAGACTCATTAGATAATTTGAATTATTTAGAATGTATATGGAATATGTGTCATTAAGTAATAGTCTTTTAACTTAGTTTCTTAGTGATGACTTAACCTAAAATTTGGGGATGGAGAAGAAGAAAAATATTGAAATTGTTTACATATATTATACCATAATACAATATGAATATGGTGAATAAATATACTATCGACACTCATTATATAATTTGAATTATTTCCAATGTATATGGAATATGCGTCATCAATTAATAGTTTTTTTTACTTAGATTCTTAATGATGAAGTAACCTAAACTTTGTTGATGGAGAAGAAGAAAACACTGATATTATTTACATCTATTATACCATAATACAATATTAATATGGTGAATAAATATACTATCGAGACTCATTATATAATTTGAATTATAACCAATGTATATGGAATATGTGTCATTAACTAATAGCCTTTTAACTTAGTTTCTTGGTGAAGAAGTAACCTAAAATTTGGTGACGGAGAAGAACAAAAATACTGAAATTGTATATGAAATATGTGTCATTAAGTAATAGTCTTTTAACTTAGTTTCTTTGTGATGAAGTAACCTAAAATTTGGTGATGGAGAAGAAGGAGAATAATGAAACTTTTTATATCTATTATACCATAATACAATATAAATATGGTGGATAAATATACTATTGAGACTCATTATATAATTTGAATTATTTCTAATGTATATGGAATATGTGTCATTAATTAATGGTCTTTTAACTTAGTTTCTTGGTGAAGAAGTAACCTAAAATTTGGTGATGGAGAAGAAGAAAAATACTGAAATTGTTTACATTTATTATACCATAATACAATATGAATATGGTGTATAAATATACTATCGAGACTCATTAGATAATTTGAATTATTTCAAATGTATATGGAATATGTGTCATTAAGTTATAGTTTTTAACTTAGTTTCTTGGTGAAGAAGTAACCTAAAATTTGGTGATGGAGAAGAAGGAAAATACTGAAACTTTTTATATCTATTATACCATAATACAATATAAATATGGTGGATAAATATACTATTGAGACTCATTATATAATTTGAATTATTTCTAATGTATATGGAATATGTGTCATTAATTAATAGTCTTTTAACTTAGTTTCTTGGTGAAGAAGTAACCTAAAATTTGGTGATGGAGAAGAAGGAAAATACTGAAATTATTCACATCTATTATACAATAATACAATATGAATATGGTGTATAAATATACTATCGAGACTCCTAACATAATTTGAATCATTTCTAATGTATATGGAATATGTGTCATTAAGTAACAGTCTTTTAACTTAGTTTCTTGGTGAAGAAGTAACCTAAATTTTGGTGATGGAGAAGAAGGAAAATACTGAAATTATTCACATCTATTATACCATAATACAATATGAATATGGTGGATAAATATACTATCGAGTGCCATTAGATAATTTGAATTATTTCAAATGTATATGGAATATGTGTCATTAAGTAATAGTCTATTAACTTAGTTTCTTAGTGATGAAGTAACCTAAGATTTGGTGATTGAGAAGAAGAAAAATATTGAAATTTTTTACATCTATTATACCATAATAAAATATGAATATGGTGGATAAATATACGATCGAGACTCATTAGATAATTTGAATTATTTCAAATGTATATGGAATATATGTCATCAATTAATAGTCTTTTAACTTAGTTTCTTAGTGATGAAGTAACCTAAAATTCGGTGATGGAGAAAAAGAAAAATATTGAAATTGCTTACATCTATTATACCATAATACAATATGAATATGGTGGATAAATATAGTGTCGAGACTTATTATATAATTTGATTTATTTCAAATGTATATGGAATATGTGTCATTAAGTAATAGTCTTTTAACTTAGTTTCTTGGTAAAGAAGTAACCTAAAATTTGGTGATGGAGAAGAAGAAAAATACTGAAATTGTTTACATTTATTATACCATAATACAATATGAATATGGTGTATAAATATACTATCGAGACTCATTAGATAATTTGAATTATTTCAAATGTATATGGAATATGTGTCATTAAGTTATAGTTTTTAACTTAGTTTCTTGGTGAAGAAGTAACCTAAAATTTGGTGATGGAGAAGAAGGAAAATTCTGAAACTTTTTATATCTATTATACCATAATACAATATAAATATGGTGGATAAATATACTATTGAGACTCATTATATAATTTGAATTATTTCTAATGTATATGGAATATGTGTCATTAATTAATAGTCTTTTAACTTAGTTTCTTGGTGAAGAAGTAACCTAAAATTTGGTGATGGAGAAGAAGGAAAATACTGAAATTATTCACATCTATTATACAATAATACAATATGAATATGGTGTATAAATATACTATCGAGACTCGTTAGATAATTTGAATAATTTCAAATGTATATGGAATATGTGTCATAAAGTAATAGTCTTTTAACTTAGTTTTTTAGTGATGAAGTAACCTAAAATTTGGTGATGGAGAAGAAGGAAAATATTGAAATTATTTACATCTATTATAGCATAATACAATATGAATATGGTGGATAAATATACTATCGAGACTCATTAGATAATTTGAATAATTTCAAATGTATATGGAATATGTGTCATTAAGTAATAGTCTTTTAACTTAGTTTTTTAGTGATGAAGTAACCTAAAATTTGGTGATGGAGAAGAAGAAAAATATTGAAATTATTTACATCCATTATACCATAATACAATATGAATATTGTGGATAAATATATTATCGAGACTCATTATATAATTTGAATTATTTCAAATGTATATGGAATATGTTTCATTAAGTAATAGTCTTTTAACTTGGTTTTTTAGTGATGAAGTAACCTAAAATTTTGTGATGGAGAAGAAGAAAAATATTGAAATTGTTTACATCTATTATACCATAATACAATATGAATATGGTGGATAGATATACTATCGAGACTCATTAGATAATTTTAAATATTTCAAATGTATATGGAATATGTGTCATTAAGTAATAGTCTTTTAACTTAGTTTTTTAGTGATGAAGTAACCTAAATTTTGGTGATGGAGAAGAAGAAAAATATTGAAATTGTTTACATCTATTATACCATAATACAATATGACTATGGTGGATAGATATACTATCGAGACTCATTAGATGATTTGAATTATTTCAAATGTATGCGAAATATGTGTCATTAAGTAATAGTCTTTTAATTTAGTTTCTTAGTGATGAAGTAACCTAAAATTTGGTGATGGAGAATTAAAAAATATTGAAACTGTTCATATCTATTATACCATAATACAATATGAATATGGTGGATAAATATACTATCGAGACTCATTAGATAATTTGAATTATTTCAAATGTATATGGAATATGTGTCATTAAGTAATAGTCTATTAACTTAGTTTCTTAGTGATGAAGTAACCTAAAATTTGGTGATTGAGAAGAAGAAAAATATTGAAATTTTTTACATCTATTATACCATAATAAAATATGAATATGGTGGATAAATATACGATCGAGACTCATTAGATAATTTGAATTATTTCAAATGTATATGGAATATGTGTCATCAATTAATAGTCTTTTAACTTAGTTTCTTAGTGATGAAGTAACCTAAAATTTGGTGATGGAGAAGAAGAAAAATACTGAAATTGTTTACATCTATTATACCATAATACAATATGAATATGGTGGATAAATATAGTGTCGAGACTCATTATATAATTTGAATTATTTCTAATGTATATGGAATATGTGTCATTAAGTAATAGTCTTTTAACTTAGTTTCTTGGTAAAGAAGTAACCTAAAATTTGGTGATGGAGAAGAAGAAAAATACTGAAATTGTTTACATTTATTATACCATAATACAATATGAATATGGTGTATAAATATACTATCGAGACTCATTATACAATTTGAATTATTTCCAATATATATAGAATATATGTCATCAATTAATAGTCTTTTAACTTAGTTTCTAAGTGATGAAGTAACCTAAAATTTGGTGATGGAGAATAAGAAAATACTGAAAATGTTTACATCTATTATACCATAATACAATATGAATATGGTGAATAAATATACTATCGAGACTCCTTACATAATTTGAATCATTTCTAATGTATATGGAATATGTGTCATTAAGTAATAGTCTTTTAACTTAGTTTCTTGGTGAAGAAGTAACCTAAAATTTGGTGATGGAGAAGAAGGAAAATACTGAAATTATTCACATCTATTATACCATAATACAATATGAATATGGTGTATAAATATACTATCGAGACTCATTATACAATTTGAATTATTTCCAATATATATAGAATATATGTCATCAATTAATAGTCTTTTAACTTAGTTTCTAAGTGATGAAGTAACCTAAAATTTGGTGATGGAGAATAAGAAAATACTGAAAATGTTTACATCTATTATACCATAATACAATATGAATATGGTGAATAAATATACTATCGAGACTCCTTACATAATTTGAATCATTTCTAATGTATATGGAATATGTGTCATTAAGTAATAGTCTTTTAACTTAGTTTCTTGGTGAAGAAGTAACCTAAAATTTGGTGATGGAGAAGAAGGAAAATACTGAAATTATTCACATCTATTATACCATAATACAATATGAATATGGTGGATAAATATACTATCGAGTGCCATTAGATAATTTGAATTATTTCAAATGTATATGGAATATATGTCATTAAGTAATAGTCTATTAACTTAGTTTCTTAGTGATGAAGTAACCTAAGATTTGGTGATTGAGAAGAAGAAAAATATTGAAATTTTTTACATCTATTATACCATAATAAAATATGAATATGGTGGATAAATATACGATCGAGACTCATTAGATAATTTGAATTATTTCAAATGTATATGGAATATATGTCATCAATTAATAGTCTTTTAACTTAGTTTCTTAGTGATGAAGTAACCTAAAATTCGGTGATGGAGAAAAAGAAAAATATTGAAATTGCTTACATCTATTATACCATAATACAATATGAATATGGTGGATAAATATAGTGTCGAGACTTATTATATAATTTGATTTATTTCAAATGTATATGGAATATGTGTCATTAAGTAATAGTCTTTTAACTTAGTTTCTTGGTAAAGAAGTAACCTAAAATTTGGTGATGGAGAAGAAGAAAAATACTGAAATTGTTTACATTTATTATACCATAATACAATATGAATATGGTGTATAAATATACTATCGAGACTCATTAGATAATTTGAATTATTTCAAATGTATATGGAATATGTGTCATTAAGTTATAGTTTTTAACTTAGTTTCTTGGTGAAGAAGTAACCTAAAATTTGGTGATGGAGAAGAAGGAAAATTCTGAAACTTTTTATATCTATTATACCATAATACAATATAAATATGGTGGATAAATATACTATTGAGACTCATTATATAATTTGAATTATTTCTAATGTATATGGAATATGTGTCATTAATTAATAGTCTTTTAACTTAGTTTCTTGGTGAAGAAGTAACCTAAAATTTGGTGATGGAGAAGAAGGAAAATACTGAAATTATTCACATCTATTATACAATAATACAATATGAATATGGTGTATAAATATACTATCGAGACTCGTTAGATAATTTGAATAATTTCAAATGTATATGGAATATGTGTCATAAAGTAATAGTCTTTTAACTTAGTTTTTTAGTGATGAAGTAACCTAAAATTTGGTGATGGAGAAGAAGGAAAATATTGAAATTATTTACATCTATTATAGCATAATACAATATGAATATGGTGGATAAATATACTATCGAGACTCATTAGATAATTTGAATAATTTCAAATGTATATGGAATATGTGTCATTAAGTAATAGTCTTTTAACTTAGTTTTTTAGTGATGAAGTAACCTAAAATTTGGTGATGGAGAAGAAGAAAAATATTGAAATTATTTACATCCATTATACCATAATACAATATGAATATTGTGGATAAATATATTATCGAGACTCATTATATAATTTGAATTATTTCAAATGTATATGGAATATGTTTCATTAAGTAATAGTCTTTTAACTTGGTTTCTTGGTGATGAAGTAACCTAAAATTTTGTGATGGAGAAGAAGAAAAATATTGAAATTGTTTACATCTATTATACCATAATACAATATGAATATGGTGGATAGATATACTATCGAGACTCATTAGATAATTTTAAATATTTCAAATGTATATGGAATATGTGTCATTAAGTAATAGTCTTTTAACTTAGTTTTTTAGTGATGAAGTAACCTAAATTTTGGTGATGGAGAAGAAGAAAAATATTGAAATTGTTTACATCTATTATACCATAATACAATATGACTATGGTGGATAGATATACTATCGAGACTCATTAGATGATTTGAATTATTTCAAATGTATGCGAAATATGTGTCATTAAGTAATAGTCTTTTAATTTAGTTTCTTAGTGATGAAGTAACCTAAAATTTGGTGATGGAGAATTAGAAAATACTGAAACTGTTCATATCTATTATACCATAATACAATATGAATATGGTGGATAAATATACTATCGAGACTCATTAGATAATTTGAATTATTTCAAATGTATATGGAATATGTGTCATTAAGTAATAGTCTATTAACTTAGTTTCTTAGTGATGAAGTAACCTAAAATTTGGTGATTGAGAAGAAGAAAAATATTGAAATTTTTTACATCTATTATACCATAATAAAATATGAATATGGTGGATAAATATACGATCGAGACTCATTAGATAATTTGAATTATTTCAAATGTATATGGAATATGTGTCATCAATTAATAGTCTTTTAACTTAGTTTCTTAGTGATGAAGTAACCTAAAATTCGGTGATGGAGAAAAAGAAAAATATTGAAATTGCTTACATCTTTTATACCATAATACAATATGAATATGGTGGATAAATATAGTGTCGAGCCTTATTATTTAATTTGAATTATTTCAAATGTATATGGAATATGTGTCATTAAGTAATAGTCTTTTAACTTAGTTTCTTGGTAAAGAAGTAACCTAAAATTTGGTGATGGAGAAGAAGAAAAATACTGAAATTGTTTACATTTATTATACCATAATACAATATGAATATGGTGTATAAATATACTATCGAGACTCATTAGATAATTTGAATTATTTCAAATGTATATGGAATATGTGTCATTAAGTTATAGTTTTTAACTTAGTTTCTTGGTGAAGAAGTAACCTAAAATTTGGTGATGGAGAAGAAGGAAAATACTGAAACTTTTTATATCTATTATACCATAAAACAATATAAATATGGTGGATAAATATACTATTGAGACTCATTATATAATTTGAATTATTTCTAATGTATATAGAATATGTGTCATTAATTAATAGTCTTTTAACTTAGTTTCTTGGTGAAGAAGTAACCTAAAATTTGGTGATGGAGAAGAAGGAAAATACTGAAATTATTCACATCTATTATACAATAATACAATATGAATATGGTGTATAAATATACTATCGAGACTCATTAGATAATTTGAATTATTTAAAATGTATATGGAATATGTGTCATAAAGTAATAGTCTTTTAACTTAGTTTTTTAGTGATGAAGTAACCTAAAATTTGGTGATGGAGAAGAAGGAAAATATTGAAATTATTTACATCTATTATACCATAATACAATATGAATATGGTGGATAAATATACTATCGAGACTCATTAGATAATTAGAATAATTTCAAATGTATATGGAATATGTGTCATTAAGTAATAGTCTTTTAACTTAGTTTTTTAGTGATGAAGTAACCTAAAATTTGGTGATGGAGAAGAAGAAAAATATTGAAATTATTTACATCCATTATACCATAATACAATATGAATATTGTGGATAAATATACTATCGAGACTCATTATATAATTTGAATTATTTCAAATGTATATGGAATATGTGTCATTAAGTAATAGTCTTTTAACTTGGTTTCTTGGTGATGAAGTAACCTAAAATTTTGTGATGGAGAAGAAGAAAAATATTGAAATTGTTTACATCTATTATACCATAATACAATATGAATATGGTGGATAGATATACTATCGAGACTCATTAGATAATTTTAAATATTTCAAATGTATATGGAATATGTGTCATTAAGTAATAGTCTTTTAACTTAGTTTTTTAGTGATGAAGTAACCTAAATTTTAGTGATGGAGAAGAAGAAAAATATTGAAATTGTTTACATCTATTATACCATAATTCAATATGACTATGGTGGATAGATATACTATCGAGACTCATTAGATGATTTGAATTATTTCAAATGTATGCGAAATATGTGTCATTAAGTAATAGTCTTTTAATTTAGTTTCTTAGTGATAAAGTAACCTAAAATTTGGTGATGGAGAATTAGAAAATACTGAAACTGTTCATATCTATTATACCATAATACAATATGAATATAGTGGATAAATATACTATCGAGACTCATTAGATAATTTGAATTATTTCAAATGTATATGGAATATGTGTCAGTAAGTAATAGTCTTTTAACTTAGTTTCTTGGTGATGAAGTAACCTAAAATTTGGTGATGGAGGTGAAGGAAAATACTGAAATTGTTCACATCTATTATACCATAATACAATATGAATATGGTGGATAAATATACTATCGAGACTCATTAGATAATTTGAATTATTTCCAATGTATATGGAATATGTGTCATTAACTAATAGTCTTTTAACTTAGTTTCTTAGTGATGAAGTAACCGAAAATTTGGTGATGGAGAAGAAGATAAATATTGAAAATGCTTACATCTATTATACCATAATACAATATGAATATGGTGGATAACTATACTATCGAGACTTATTATATAATTTGAATTATTTCAAATGTATATGGAATATGTGTCATTAAGTAATAGTCTTTTAACTTAGTTTCTTGGTGAAGAAGTAACCTAAAATTTGGTGATGGAGAAGAAGAAAAATACTGAAATTGTTTACATCTATTATACCATAATACAATATGAATATGGTGGATAAATATACTATCGAGACTCATTATATAATTTGAATTATTTCTAATGTATATGGAATATGTGTCATTAATTAATAGTCTTTTAACTTAGTTTCTTGGTGAAGGAGTAACCTAAGATATGGTGATGGAGAAGAAGAAAAATATTGAAATTGTTTACATATATTTAACCATAATACAATATGACAATGGTAATAAATATACTATCGAGACTCATTATATAATTTGAATTATTTCCAATGTATATAGAATATATGTCCTCAATTAATAGTCTTTTAACTTAGTTTCTTAGTGATGAAGTAACCTAAAATTTGGTGATGGAGAATAAGAAAATACTGAAAATGTTTACATCTATTATACCATAATACAATATGAATATGGTGAATAAATATACTATCGAGACTCCTTATATAATTTGAATCATTTCTAATGTATAAGGAATATGTGTCATTAAGTAATAGTCTTTTAACTTAGTTTCTTGGTGAAGAAGTAACCTAAAATTTGGTGATGGAGAAGAAGGAAAATATTGAAATTATTCACATCTATTATACCATAATACAATATGAATATGGTGGATAAATATACTATCGAGACTCATTAGATAATTTGAATTATTTCAAATGTATATGGAATATGTGTCATTAAGTAATAGTCTATTAACTTAGTTTCTTAGTGATGAAGTAACCTAAAATTTGGTGATTGAGAAGAAGAAAAATATTGAAATTTTTTACATCTATTATACCATAATAAAATATGAATATGGTGGATAAATATACGATCGAGACTCATTAGATAATTTGAATTATTTCAAATGTATATGGAATATGTGTCATCAATTAATAGTCTTTTAACTTAGTTTCTTAGTGATGAAGTAACCTAAAATTCGGTGATGGAGAAAAAGAAAAATATTGAAATTGCTTACATCTTTTATACCATAATACAATATGAATATGGTGGATAAATATAGTGTCGAGCCTTATTATATAATTTGAATTATTTCAAATGTATATGGAATATGTGTCATTAAGTAATAGTCTTTTAACTTATTTTCTTGGTAAAGAAGTAACCTAAAATTTGGTGATGGAGAAGAAGAAAAATACAGAAATTGTTTACATTTATTATACCATAATACAATATGAATATGGTGTATAAATATACTATCGAGACTCATTAGATAATTTGAATTATTTCAAATGTATATGGAATATGTGTCATTAAGTAATAGTTTTAAACTTAGTTTCTTAGTGATGAAGTAACATAAAATTTGGTGATGGAGAAGAAGGAAAATACTGAAACTTTTTATATCTATTATACCATAATACAATATAAATATGGTGGATAAATATACTATCTAGACTCATTATATAATTTGAATTATTTCTAATGTATATGGAATATGTGTCATTAATTAATAGTCTTTTAACTTAGTTTCTTGGTGAAGAAATAACCTAAAATTTGGTGATGGAGAAGAAGGAAAATATTGAAATTGTTCACATCTATTATACAATAATACAATATGAATATGGTGGATAAATATACTACCGAGACTCATTAGATAATTTGAATTATTTAAAATGTATGTGGAATATGTGTCATTAAGTACTAGTCTTTTAACTTAGTTTCTTGGTGATGAAGTAACCTAAAATTTGGTGATGTAGAATTAGAAAATACTGAAATTGCTTACACCTATTATACCATAATACAATATAAATATGGTGAATAAATATACTATCGAGACTCATTAGATAATTTGAATAATTTCAAATGTATATGGAATATGTGTCATTAAGTAATAGTCTTTTAACTTAGTTTTTTAGTGATGAAGTAACCTAAATTTTGGAGATGGAGAATAAGAAAATACTGAAATTGTTTACATCTATTATACCATAATACAATATGAATATGGTGGATAAATATACTATCGAGACTCCTTATATAATTTGAATCATTTCTAATGTATATGGAATATGTGTCACTAATTAATAGTCTTTTAACTTAGTTTCTTGGTGACGAAGTAACCTAAAAGTTGGTGATGGAGAAGAAGGAAAATACTGAAATTGTTCACATCTATTATACCATAATACAATATGAATATGGTGGATAGATATACTATCGAGACTCATTAGATAATTTTAAATATTTCAAATGTATATGGAATATGTGTCATTAAGTAATAGTCTTTTAACTTAGTTTTTTAGTGACGAAGTAACCTAAATTTTGGTGATGGAGAAGAAGAAAAATATTGAAATTGTTTACATCTATTATACCATAATACAATATGACTATGGTGGATAGATATACTATCGAGACTCATTAGATGATTTGAATTATTTCAAATGTATGCGGAATATGTGTCATTAAGTAATAGTCTTTTAATTTAGTTTCTTAGTGATTAAGTAACCTAAAATTTGGTGATGGAGAATTAGAAAATATTGAAACTGTTTACATATATTATACCATAATACAAAATGAATATGGTGGATAAATATACTATCGATACTCATTAGATAATTTGAATTATTTCAAATGTATATGGAATATGTGTCATTAAGTAATAGTCTTTTAACTTAGTTTCTTAGTGATTAAGTAACCTAAGATTTGGTGATGGAGAATTAGAAAATACTAAAACTGTTTACATCTATTATGCCATAATACAATATGAATATGGTGGATAAATATACTATCGAGACTCATTAGATAATTTGAATTATTTCAAATGTATATGGAATATGTGTCATTAAGTAATAGTCTTTTAACTTAGTTTCTTAGTGATGAAGTAACCTAAGATTTGGTAATTGAGAATTAGAAAATACTGAAACTGTTTACATCTATTATGCCATAATACAATATGAATATGGTGGATAAATATACTATCGAGACTCATTAGATAATTTGAATTATTTCAAATGTATATGGAATATGTGTCATTAAGTAATAGTCTTTTAACTTAGTTTCTTAGTGAAGAAGTAACCTAAAATTTGGTGATGGAGAAGAAGGAAAATATTGAAATTATTTACATCTATTATACCATAATACAATATGAATATGGTGAATATATATACTATCGAGACTCATTATATAATTTGAATTATTTCCAATGTATATAGAATATGTGTCATCAATTAATAGTCTTTTAACTTAGTTTCTTAGTGATGAAGTAACCTAAAATTTGGTGATGGAGAAGAAGACAAATATTGAAAATGCTTACATCTATTATACCATAATACAATATGAATATGGTGGATAAATATACTATCGAGACTTATTATATAATTTGAATTATTTCAAATGTATATGGAATATGTGGCATTAAGTAATAGTCTTTTAACTTAGTTTCTTGGTGAAGAAGTAACATAAAATTTGGTGATGGAGAAGAAGAAAAATACTGAAATTGTTTACATCTATTATACCATAATACAATATGAATATGGTGGATAAATATACTATCGAGACTCATTAGATAATTTTAATTATTTGAAATGTATATGGAATATTTGTCACTAATTAATAGTCTTTTAACTTAGTTTCTTGGTGAAGAAGTAACCCAAAATTTGGTGATGGAGTAGAAGGAAAATACTGAAATTGTTCACATCTATTATACCATAATACAATATGAATATGGTGGATAAATATACCATCGAGACTCATTAGATAATTTGAATTATTTCAAATGTATATGGAATATGTGTCATTAAGTAATAGTCTTTTAACTTAGTTTCTTGGTGAATAAGTAACCTAAAATTTTGTGATGGAGAAGAAGAAAATATTGAAATTGTTTACATCTATTATACCATAATACAATATGAATATGGTCGATATATATACTATCGAGACTCATTAGATAATTTGAATTATTTCAAGTGTATATGGAATATGTGTCATTAAGTAATAGTTTTTAACTTAGTTTCTTGGTGAAGAAGTAACCTAAAATTTGGTGATGGAGAAGAAGGAAAATACTGAAATTGTTTACATCTATTATACCATAATACAATATAAATATGGTGGATAAATATACAATCGAGACTCATTAGATAATTTGAATTATTTCAAATGTATATGGAATATGTGTCATTAAACAATAGTCTTTTAACTTATTTTCTTAGTAATAAGTAATCTAAAATTTGATGATGGAGAAGAAGAAAAACATTGAAATTGTTTACATCTATTATACCATAAAACAATATGAATATGGTGGATAAATATACTATCGAGACTCATTAGATAATTTGAATTATTTCAAATGTATATGGAATATGTGTCATTAAGTAATAGTGTTTTAACTTAGTTTCTTAGTGATAAAGTAACCTAAAATTAGGTGATGGAGAATTAAAAAAATACTAAAATTGTTACCATCTATTATACCATAATACAATATGAATATGGTGGATAAATATACTATCGAGACTCATTAGATAATTTGAATTATTTCAAATGTAAATGGATTATGTGTCATTAAGTAATAGTTTTTAACTTAGTTTCTTGGTGAAGAAGTAATCTAAAATTTGGTGATGGAGAAGAAGGAAAATACTGAAATTGTTTACATCTATTATACCATAATACCATATGAATATGGTGAATAAATATACTATCGAGACTCATTATATAATTTGAATTATTTCAAATGTATATGGAATATGTGTCATTAAGTAATAGTCTTTTAACTTAGTTTCTTAGTGATGAAGTAAACTAAAATTTGGGGATGGAGATGAAGAAAAATATTAAAATTGTTTACATCTATTATAGCATAATACAATATAAATATGGTGAATAAATATACTATCGAGACTCATTAGATAATTTGAATTATTTCAAATGTATATGGAATATGTGTCATTAAGTAATAGTCTTTTAACTTAGTTAATTATGATGAAGTAACCTAAAATTTGGTGATGGAGAAGAAGAAAAATATTAAAATTGTTTACATCTTTTATACCATAATACAATATGAATATGGTGTATAAATATACTATCGAGACTCATTAGATAATTTGAATTATTTCAAATGTATATGGAATATGTGTCATTAAGTAATAGTCTTTTAACTTAGTTTCTTAGTGATGAAGTAACGTAAAATTTGGTGATGGAGAATTAGAAAATACTGTAACTGTTTACATCTATTATACCATAATACAATATGAATATGGTGGATAAATATACTATCGAGAATCATTAGATAATTTGAATTATTTCAAATGTATATGGAATATGTGTCATTAAGTAATAGTCTTTTAACTTAGTTTCTTAGTGATGAAGTAACCTAAAATTTGGTGATAGAGAATTAGAAAATACTGAAACTGTTTACATCTATTATACCATAATACAATATGAATATGGTGAATAAATATACTATCGACACTCATTATATAATTTGAATTATTTCCAATGTATATGGAATATGTGTCATCATTTAATAGTTTTTTTTACTTAGATTCTTAGTGATGAAGTAACCTAAACTTTGTTGATGGAGAAGAAGAAAACACTGATATTATTTACATATATTATACCATAATAGAATATGAATCTGGTGAATAAATATACTATCGAGACTCATTATATAATTTGAATTATAACCAATGTATATGGAATATGTGTCATTAACTAATAGTCTTTCAATTCTTGGTGAAGAAGTAACCTAAAATTTGGTGACGGAGAAGAACAAAAATACTGAAATTGTTTACATCTATTATACCTTAATACAGTATGAATATGGTGGATAAATATACTATCGAGACTCATTAGATAATTTGAATTATTTCAAATGTATATGGAATATGTGTCATTAAGTAATAGTGTTTTAACTTAGTTTCTTAGTGATGAAGTAACCTAAGATTTGGTGATGGAGAGTTAGAAAATCCAGAAACTGTTTACATCTATTATACCATAATACAATATGAATATGGTGAATAAATATACTATCGAGACTCATTAGATAATTTGAATTATTTCAAATGTATATGGAATATGTGTCATTAAGTAATAGTCTTTTAACTTAGTTTCTTGGTGAAAAAGTAACCCAAAATTTGGTGATGGAGAAGAAGGAAAATAATGAAATTGTTTACATCTATTATACAATAATACAATATGAATATGGTGGATAAATATACTATCGAGACTCATTAGATAATTTGAATTATTTCAAATGTATATGGAATATGTGTCATTAAGTAATAGTCTTTTAACTTAGTTAATTAGTGATGAAGTAACCTAAAATTTGGTGATGGATAAGAAGAAAAATATTAAAATTGTTTACATCTTTTATACCATAATACAATATGAATATGGTGTATAAATATAATATCGAGACTCATTAGATAATTTGAATTATTTCAAATGTATATGGAATATGTGTCATTAAGTAATAGTCTTTTAACTTAGTTTCTTAGTGATGAAGTAACGTAAAATTTGGTGATGGAGAATTAGAAAATACTGAAACTGTTTACATCTATTATACCATAATACAGTATGAATATGGTGGATACATATACTACCGAGACTCATTAGATAATTTGAATTATTTCAAATGTATATGGAATATGTGTCATTAAGTAATAGTCTTTTAACTTAGTTTCTTAGTGATGAAGTAACCAAAGATTTGGTGATGGAGAGTTAGAAAATACAGAAACTATTTACATCTATTATACCATAGTATAATATGAATATGGTGAATAAATATACTATCGAGACTCATTAGATAATTTGAATTATTTCAAATGTATATGGAATATGTGTCATTAAGTAATAGTCTTTTAACTTAGTTTCTTAGTGATGACTTAACCTAAAATTTGGGGATGGAGAAGAAGAAAAATATTGAAATTGTTTATATCTATTATACCATAATACAATATGAATATGGTGAATAAATATACTATCGACACTCATTATATAATTTGAATTATTTCCAATGTATATGGAATATGTGTCATCAATTAATAGTTTTTTTTACTTAGATTCTTAGTGATGAAGTAACCTAAACTTTGTTGATGGAGAAGAAGAAAACACTGATATTATTTACATCTATTATACCATAACACAATATGAATATGGTGAATAAATATACTATCGAGATGCATTATATAATTTGAATTATAACCAATGTATATGGAATATGTGTCATTAACTAATAGTCTTTTAACTTAGTTTCTTGGTGAAGAAGTAACCTAAAATTTGGTGACGGAGAAGAACAAAAATACTGAAATTGTTTACATCTATTATACCATAATACAATATGAATATGGTGGATAAATATACTATCGAGACTCATTAGTTTATTTGAATTATTTCAAATGTATATGGAATATGTGTCATTAAGTAATAGTGTTTTAACTTAGTTTCTTAGTGATGAAGTAACCTAAGATTTGCTGATGGAGAGTTAGAAAATCTAGAAACTGTTTACATCTATTATACCATAATACAATATGAATATGGTGAATAAATATACTATCGAGACTCATTAGATAATTTGAATTATTTCAAATGTATATGGAATATGTGTCATTAAGTAATAGTCTTTTAACTTAGTTTCTTGGTGAAGAAGTAACCTAAAATTTGGTGACGGAGAAGAACAAAAATACTGAAATTGTTTACATCTATTATACCATAATACAGTATGAATATGGTGGATAAATATACTATCGAGACTCATTAGTTTATTTGAATTATTTCAAATGTATATGGAATATGTGTCATTAAGTAATAGTGTTTTAACTTAGTTTCTTAGTGATGAAGTAACCTAAGATTTGGTGATGGAGAGTTAGAAAATCCAGAAACTGTTTACATCTATTATACCATAATACAATATGAATATGGTGAATAAATATACTATCGAGACTCATTAGATAATTTGAATTATTTCAAATGTATATGGAATATGTGTCATTAAGTAATAGTCTTTTAACTTAGTTTCTTGGTGAAGAAGTAACCTAAAATTTGGTGATGGAGAAGAAGGAAAATACTGAAATTGTTTACATCTATTATACCATAATACAATATAAATATCGTGGATAAAGATACAATCGAGACTCATTATATAATTTGAATTATTTCAAATGTATATGGAATATGTGTCATTAAACAATAGTCTTTTAACTTAGTTTCTTAGTAATAAGTAATCTAAAATTTGATGATGGAGAAGAAGAAAAACATTGAAATTGTTTACATCTATTATACCATAAAACAATATGAATATGGTGGATAAATATACTATCGAGACTCATTAGATAATTTGAATTATTTCAAATGTATATGGAATATGTGTCATTAAGGAATAGTCTTTTAACTTAGTTTCTTAGTGATAATGTAACCTAAAATTAGATGATGGAGAATTAAAAAAATACTAAAATTGTTTACATCTATTATACCATAATACAATATGAATATGGTGGATAAATATACTATCGAGACTCATTAGATAATTTGAATTATTTCAAATGTATATCGATTATGTGTCATTAAGTAATAGTTTGTAACTTAGTTTCTTGGTGAAGAAGTAACCTAAAATTTGGTGATGGAGAAGAAGGAAAATACTGAAATTGTTTACATCTATTATACCATAATACCATATGAATATGGTGAATAAATATACTATCGAGACTCATTATATAATTTGAATTATTTCAAATGTATATGGAATATGTGTCATTAAGTAATAGTCTTTTAACTTAGTTTCTTAGTGATGAAGTAACCTAAAATTTGGGGATGGAGATGAAGAAAAATATTAAAATTGTTTACATCTATTATACCATAATACAATATAAATATGGTGAATAAATATACTATCGAGACTCATTAGATAATTTGAATAATTTCAAATGTATATGGAATATGTGTCATTAAGTAATATTCTTTTAACTTAGTTTCTTAGTGATGAAGTAACCTAAAATTTGGTGATGGATAAGAAGAAAAATACCGAAATTGTTTACATCTATTATACCATAATACAATATGAATATGGTGAATAAATATACTATCGAGACTCATTATATAATTTGAATTATAACAAATGTATATGGAATATGTGTCTTCAATTAATAGTGTTTTAACTTAGTTTCTTAGTGATGAAGTAACCTAAATTTTGGTGATGGAGAAGAAGAAAATATTGAAATTGTTTACATCTATTATACCATAATACAATATGAATATGGTGGATAAATATACTATCGAGACTGATTAGATAATTTGAATTATTTAAAATGTATATAGAATATGTGTCATTAATTAATAGTCTTTTAACTTAGTTTTTTAGTGAAAAAGTAACCTAAAATTTGGTGATGGAGAATAAGAAATATATTGAAATTGTTTACATCTATTATACCATAATGCAATATGAATATGGTGGATAAATATACTATCGAGACTCATTAGTTTATTTGAATTATTTCAAATGTATATGGAATATGTGTCATTAAGTAATAGTGTTTTAACTTAGTTTCTTAGTGATGAAGTAACCTAAGATTTGCTGATGGAGAGTTAGAAAATCTAGAAACTGTTTACATCTATTATACCATAATACAATATGAATATGGTGAATAAATATACTATCGAGACTCATTAGATAATTTGAATTATTTCAAATGTATATGGAATATGTGTCATTAAGTAATAGTCTTTTAACTTAGTTTCTTGGTGAAGAAGTAACCTAAAATTTGGTGACGGAGAAGAACAAAAATACTGAAATTGTTTACATCTATTATACCATAATACAGTATGAATATGGTGGATAAATATACTATCGAGACTCATTAGTTTATTTGAATTATTTCAAATGTATATGGAATATGTGTCATTAAGTAATAGTGTTTTAACTTAGTTTCTTAGTGATGAAGTAACCTAAGATTTGGTGATGGAGAGTTAGAAAATCCAGAAACTGTTTACATCTATTATACCATAATACAATATGAATATGGTGAATAAATATACTATCGAGACTCATTAGATAATTTGAATTATTTCAAATGTATATGGAATATGTGTCATTAAGTAATAGTCTTTTAACTTAGTTTCTTGGTGAAGAAGTAACCTAAAATTTGGTGATGGAGAAGAAGGAAAATACTGAAATTGTTTACATCTATTATACCATAATACAATATAAATATCGTGGATAAAGATACAATCGAGACTCATTATATAATTTGAATTATTTCAAATGTATATGGAATATGTGTCATTAAACAATAGTCTTTTAACTTAGTTTCTTAGTAATAAGTAATCTAAAATTTGATGATGGAGAAGAAGAAAAACATTGAAATTGTTTACATCTATTATACCATAAAACAATATGAATATGGTGGATAAATATACTATCGAGACTCATTAGATAATTTGAATTATTTCAAATGTATATGGAATATGTGTCATTAAGGAATAGTCTTTTAACTTAGTTTCTTAGTGATAATGTAACCTAAAATTAGATGATGGAGAATTAAAAAAATACTAAAATTGTTTACATCTATTATACCATAATACAATATGAATATGGTGGATAAATATACTATCGAGACTCATTAGATAATTTGAATTATTTCAAATGTATATCGATTATGTGTCATTAAGTAATAGTTTGTAACTTAGTTTCTTGGTGAAGAAGTAACCTAAAATTTGGTGATGGAGAAGAAGGAAAATACTGAAATTGTTTACATCTATTATACCATAATACCATATGAATATGGTGAATAAATATACTATCGAGACTCATTATATAATTTGAATTATTTCAAATGTATATGGAATATGTGTCATTAAGTAATAGTCTTTTAACTTAGTTTCTTAGTGATGAAGTAACCTAAAATTTGGGGATGGAGATGAAGAAAAATATTAAAATTGTTTACATCTATTATACCATAATACAATATAAATATGGTGAATAAATATACTATCGAGACTCATTAGATAATTTGAATAATTTCAAATGTATATGGAATATGTGTCATTAAGTAATATTCTTTTAACTTAGTTTCTTAGTGATGAAGTAACCTAAAATTTGGTGATGGATAAGAAGAAAAATACCGAAATTGTTTACATCTATTATACCATAATACAATATGAATATGGTGAATAAATATACTATCGAGACTCATTATATAATTTGAATTATAACAAATGTATATGGAATATGTGTCTTCAATTAATAGTGTTTTAACTTAGTTTCTTAGTGATGAAGTAACCTAAATTTTGGTGATGGAGAAGAAGAAAATATTGAAATTGTTTACATCTATTATACCATAATACAATATGAATATGGTGGATAAATATACTATCGAGACTGATTAGATAATTTGAATTATTTAAAATGTATATAGAATATGTGTCATTAATTAATAGTCTTTTAACTTAGTTTTTTAGTGAAAAAGTAACCTAAAATTTGGTGATGGAGAATAAGAAATATATTGAAATTGTTTACATCTATTATACCATAATGCAATATGAATATGGTGGATAAATATACTATCGAGACTCATTAGTTTATTTGAATTATTTCAAATGTATATGGAATATGTGTCATTAAGTAATAGTGTTTTAACTTAGTTTCTTAGTGATGAAGTAACCTAAGATTTGCTGATGGAGAGTTAGAAAATCTAGAAACTGTTTACATCTATTATACCATAATACAATATGAATATGGTGAATAAATATACTATCGAGACTCATTAGATAATTTGAATTATTTCAAATGTATATGGAATATGTGTCATTAAGTAATAGTCTTTTAACTTAGTTTCTTGGTGAAGAAGTAACCTAAAATTTGGTGACGGAGAAGAACAAAAATACTGAAATTGTTTACATCTATTATACCATAATACAGTATGAATATGGTGGATAAATATACTATCGAGACTCATTAGTTTATTTGAATTATTTCAAATGTATATGGAATATGTGTCATTAAGTAATAGTGTTTTAACTTAGTTTCTTAGTGATGAAGTAACCTAAGATTTGGTGATGGAGAGTTAGAAAATCCAGAAACTGTTTACATCTATTATACCATAATACAATATGAATATGGTGAATAAATATACTATCGAGACTCATTAGATAATTTGAATTATTTCAAATGTATATGGAATATGTGTCATTAAGTAATAGTCTTTTAACTTAGTTTCTTGGTAAAGAAGTAACCTAAAATTTGGTGATGGAGAAGAAGGAAAATACTGAAATTGTTTACATCTATTATACCATAATACAATATAAATATCGTGGATAAAGATACAATCGAGACTCATTATATAATTTGAATTATTTCAAATGTATATGGAATATGTGTCATTAAACAATAGTCTTTTAACTTAGTTTCTTAGTAATAAGTAATCTAAAATTTGATGATGGAGAAGAAGAAAAACATTGAAATTGTTTACATCTATTATACCATAAAACAATATGAATATGGTGGATAAATATACTATCGAGACTCATTAGATAATTTGAATTATTTCAAATGTATATGGAATATGTGTCATTAAGGAATAGTCTTTTAACTTAGTTTCTTAGTGATAATGTAACCTAAAATTAGATGATGGAGAATTAAAAAAATACTAAAATTGTTTACATCTATTATACCATAATACAATATGAATATGGTGGATAAATATACTATCGAGACTCATTAGATAATTTGAATTATTTCAAATGTATATCGATTATGTGTCATTAAGTAATAGTTTGTAACTTAGTTTCTTGGTGAAGAAGTAACCTAAAATTTGGTGATGGAGAAGAAGGAAAATACTGAAATTGTTTACATCTATTATACCATAATACCATATGAATATGGTGAATAAATATACTATCGAGACTCATTATATAATTTGAATTATTTCAAATGTATATGGAATATGTGTCATTAAGTAATAGTCTTTTAACTTAGTTTCTTAGTGATGAAGTAACCTAAAATTTGGGGATGGAGATGAAGAAAAATATTAAAATTGTTTACATCTATTATACCATAATACAATATAAATATGGTGAATAAATATACTATCGAGACTCATTAGATAATTTGAATAATTTCAAATGTATATGGAATATGTGTCATTAAGTAATATTCTTTTAACTTAGTTTCTTAGTGATGAAGTAACCTAAAATTTGGTGATGGATAAGAAGAAAAATACCGAAATTGTTTACATCTATTATACCATAATACAATATGAATATGGTGAATAAATATACTATCGAGACTCATTATATAATTTGAATTATAACAAATGTATATGGAATATGTGTCTTCAATTAATAGTGTTTTAACTTAGTTTCTTAGTGATGAAGTAACCTAAATTTTGGTGATGGAGAAGAAGAAAATATTGAAATTGTTTACATCTATTATACCATAATACAATATGAATATGGTGGATAAATATACTATCGAGACTGATTAGATAATTTGAATTATTTCAAATGTATATAGAATATGTGTCATTAATTAATAGTCTTTTAACTTAGTTTTTTAGTGAAAAAGTAACCTAAAATTTGGTGATGGAGAATAAGAAATATATTGAAATTGTTTACATCTATTATACCATAATACAATATGAATATGGTGGATAAATATACTATCGAGACTCATTAGATAATTTGAATTATTTCAAATGTATATGAAATATATGTCATTAAGTAATAGTCTTTTAACTTAGTTTCTTAGTGATGAAGTAACCTAAAATTTGGTGATAAAGAATTAGAAAATTTTGAAACTGTTTACATCTATTATACCATAATATAATATGAATATGGTGAATAAATATACTACCGAGACTCATTAGATAATTTTAATTATTTCAAATGTATATGGAATATGTGTCATTAAATAATAGTCTTTTAACTTAGTTTCTTGGTGATGAAGTAACCTAAGATTTGGTGACAGAGAAGAACAAAAATACTGAAATTGTTTACATCTATTATACCATAATACAATATGAATATGGTGGATAAATATACTATCGAGACTCATTAGATAATTTGAATTAATTCAAATGTATATGGAATATGTGTCATTAAACAATAGTCTTTTAACTTAGTTTCTTAGTAATAAGTAATCTAAAATTTGATGATGGAGAAGAAGAAAAACATTGAAATTTTTTACATCTATTATACCATAAAACAATATGAATATGGTGGAAAAATATACTATCGAGACTCATTAGATAATTTGAATTATTTCAAATGTATATGGAATATGTGTCATTAAGTAATAGTCTTTTAACTTAGTTTCTTGGTGAAAAAGTAACCCAAAATTTGGTGATGGAGAAGAAGGAAAATAATGAAATTGTTTACATCTATTATACCATAATACAATATGAATATGGTGGATAAATATACTATCGAGACTCATTAGATAATTTGAATTATTTCAAATGTATATGGAATATGTGTCATTAAGTAATAGTCTTTTAACTTAGTTAATTAGTGATGAAGTAACCTAAAATTAGGTGATGGAGAAGAAGAAAAATATTAAAATTGTTTACATCTTTTATACCATAATACAATATGAATATGGTGTATAAATATACTATCGAGACTCATTAGATAATTTGAATTATTTCAAATGTATATGGAATATGTGTCATTAAGTAATAGTCTTTTAACTTAGTTTCTTAGTGATGAAGTAACGTAAAATTTGGTGATGGAGAATTAGAAAATACTGTAACTGTTTACATCTATTATACCATAATACAGTATGAATATGGTGGATACATATACTACCGAGACTCATTAGATAATTTGAATTATTTCAAATGTATATGGAATATGTGTCATTAAGTAATAGTCTTTTAACTTAGTTTCTTAGTGATGAAGTAACCAAAGATTTGGTGATGGAGAGTTAGAAAATACAGAAACTATTTACATCTATTATACCATAGTATAATATGAATATGGTGAATAAATATACTATCGAGACTCATTAGATAATTTGAATTATTTCAAATGTATATGGAATATGTGTCATTAAGTAATAGTCTTTTAACTTAGTTTCTTAGTGATGACTTAACCTAAAATTTGGGGATGGAGAAGAAGAAAAATATTGAAATTGTTTACATCTATTATACCATAATACAATATGAATATGGTGAATAAATATACTATCGACACTCATTATATAATTTGAATTATTTCCAATGTATATGGAATATGTGTCATCAATTAATAGTTTTTTTACTTAGGTTCTTAGTGATGAAGTAACCTAAACTTTGTTGATGGAGAAGAAGAAAACACTGATATTATTTACATCTATTATACCATAACACAATATGAATATGGTGAATAAATATACTATCGAGATGCATTATATAATTTGAATTATAACCAATGTATATGGAATATGTGTCATTAACTAATAGTCTTTTAACTTAGTTTCTAGGTGAAGAAGTAACCTAAAATTTGGTGACGGAGAAGAACAAAAATACTGAAATTGTTTACATCTATTATACCATAATACAATATGAATATGGTGGATAAATATACTATCGAGACTCATTAATTTATTTGAATTATTTCAAATGTATATGGAATATGTGTCATTAAGTAATAGTGTTTTAACTTAGTTTCTTAGTGATGAAGTAACCTAAGATTTGCTGATGGAGAGTTAGAAAATCTAGAAACTGTTTACATCTATTATACCATAATACAATATGAATATGGTGAATAAATATACTATCGAGACTCATTAGATAATTTGAATTATTTAAAATGTATATGGAATATGTGTCATTAAGTAATAGTCTTTTAACTTAGTTTCTTGGTGAAGAAGTAACATAAAATTTGGTGACGGAGAAGAACAAAAATACTGAAATTGTTTACATCTATTATACCATAATACAGTATGAATATGGTGGATAAATATACTATCGAGACTCATTAGTTTATTTGAATTATTTCAAATGTATATGGAATATGTGTCATTAAGTAATAGTGTTTTAACTTAGTTTCTTAGTGATGAAGTAACCTAAGATTTGGTGATGGAGAGTTAGAAAATCCAGAAACTGTTTACATCTATTATACCATAATACAATATGAATATGGTGAATAAATATACTATCGAGACTCATTAGATAATTTGAATTATTTCAAATGTATATGGAATATGTGTCATTAAGTAATAGTCTTTTAATTTAGTTTCTTGGTGAAGAAGTAACCTAAAATTTGGTGATGGAGAAGAAGGAAAATACTGAAATTGTTTACATCTATTATACCATAATACAATATAAATATCGTGGATAAATATACAATCGAGACTCATTATATAATTTGAATTATTTCAAATGTATATGGAATATGTGTCATTAAACAATAGTCTTTTAACTTAGTTTCTTAGTAATAAGTAATCTAAAATTTGATGATGGAGAAGAAGAAAAACATTGAAATTGTTTACATCTATTATACCATAAAACAATATGAATATGGTGGATAAATATACTATCGAGACTCATTAGATAATTTGAATTATTTCAAATGTATATGGAATATGTGTCATTAAGGAATAGTCTTTTAACTTAGTTTCTTAGTGATAATGTAACCTAAAATTAGGTGATGGAGAATTAAAAAAATACTAAAATTGTTTACATCTATTATACCATAATACAATATGAATATGGTGGATAAATATACTATCGAGACTCATTAGATAATTTGAATTATTTCAAATGTATATCGAGTATGTGTCATTAAGTAATAGTTTGTAACTTAGTTTCTTGGTGAAGAAGTAACCTAAAATTTGGTGATGGAGAAGAAGGAAAATACTGAAATTGTTTACATCTATTATACCATAATACCATATGAATATGGTGAATAAATATACTATCGAGACTCATTATATAATTTGAATTATTTCAAATGTATATGGAATATGTGTCATTAAGTAATAGTCTTTTAACTTAGTTTCTTAGTGATGAAGTAACCTAAAATTTGGGGATGGAGATGAAGAAAAATATTAAAATTGTTTACATCTATTATACCATAATACAATATAAATATGGTGAATAAATATACTATCGAGACTCATTAGATAATTTGAATAATTTCAAATGTATATGGAATATGTGTCATTAAGTAATATTCTTTTAACTTAGTTTCTTAGTGATGAAGTAACCTAAAATTTCGTGATTGATAAGAAGAAAAATACCGAAATTGTTTACATCTATTATACCATAATACAATATGAATATGGTGAATAAATATACTATCGAGACTCATTATATAATTTGAATTATAACAAATGTATATGGAATATGTGTCTTCAATTAATAGTGTTTTAACTTAGTTTCTTAGTGATGAAGTAACCTAAATTTTGGTGATGGAGAAGAAGAAAATATTGAAATTGTTTACATCTATTATACCATAATACAATATGAATATGGTGGATAAATATACTATCGAGGCTGATTAGATAATTTGAATTATTTCAAATGTATATAGAATATGTGTCATTAATTAATAGTCTTTTAACTTAGTTTTTTAGTGAAAAAGTAACCTAAAATTTGGTGATGGAGAATAAGAAATATATTGAAATTGTTTACATCTATTATACCATAATACAATATGAATATGGTGGATAAATATACTATCGAGACTCATTAGATAATTTGAATTATTTCAAATGTATATGAAATATATGTCATTAAGTAATAGTCTTTTAACTTAGTTTCTTAGTGATGAAGTAACCTAAAATTTGGTGATAAAGAATTAGAAAATACTGAAAGTGTTTACATCTATTATACCATAATATAATATGAATATGGTGAATAAATATACTACCGAGACTCATTAGATAATTTTAATTATTTCAAATGTATATGGAATATGTGTCATTAAATAATAGTCTTTTAACTTAGTTTCTTGGTGATGAAGTAACTTAAGATTTGGTGACGGAGAAGAACAAAAATACTGAAATTGTTTACATCTATTATACCATAATACAATATGAATATGGTGGATAAATATACTATCGAGACTCATTAGATAATTTGAATTAATTCAAATGTATATGGAATATGTGTCATTAAACAATAGTCTTTTAACTTAGTTTCTTAGTAATAAGTAATCTAAAATTTGATGATGGAGAAGAAGAAAAACATTGAAATTTTTTACATCTATTATACCATAAAACAATATGAATATGGTGGAAAAATATACTATCGAGACTCATTAGATAATTTGAATTATTTCAAATGTATATGGAATATGTGTCATTAAGTAATAGTCTTTTAACTTAGTTTCTTGGTGAAAAAGTAACCCAAAATTTGGTGATGGAGAAGAAGGAAAATAATGAAATTGTTTACATCTATTATACCATAATACAATATGAATATGGTGGATAAATATACTATCGAGACTCATTAGATAATTTGAATTATTTCAAATGTATATGGAATATGTGTCATTAAGTAATAGTCTTTTAACTTAGTTAATTAGTGATGAAGTAACCTAAAATTTGGTGATGGAGAAGAAGAAAAATATTAAAATTGTTTACATCTTTTATACCATAATACAATATGAATATGGTGTATAAATATACTATCGAGACTCATTAGATAATTTGAATTATTTCAAATGTATATGGAATATGTGTCATTAAGTAATAGTCTTTTAACTTAGTTTCTTAGTGATGAAGTAACGTAAAATTTGGTGATGGAGAATTAGAAAATACTGTAACTGTTTACATCTATTATACCATAATACAATATGAATATGGTGGATACATATACTACCAAGACTCATTAGATAATTTGAATTATTTCAAATGTATATGGAATATGTGTCATTAGTAATAGTCTTTTAACTTAGTTTCTTAGTAATGAAGTAACCAAAGATTTGGTGATGGAGAGTTAGAAAATACAGAAACTATTTACATCTATTATACCATAGTATAATATGAATATGGTGAATAAATATACTATCGAGACTCATTAGATAATTTGAATTATTTCAAATGTATATGGAATATGTGTCATTAAGTAATAGTCTTTTAACTTAGTTTCTTAGTGATGACTTAACCTAAAATTTGGGGATGGAGAAGAAGAAAAATATTGAAATTGTTTACATCTATTATACCATAATACAATATGAATATGGTTAATAAATATATTATCGACACTCATTATATAATTTGAATTATTTCCAATGTATATGGAATATGTGTCATCAATAAGTAGTTTTTTTTACTTAGATTCTTAGTGATGAAGTAACCTAAACTTTGTTGATGGAGAAGAAGAAAACACTGATATTATTTACATCTATTATACCATAATACAATATGAATATGGTGAATAAATATACTATCGAGATGCATTATATAATTTGAATTATAACCAATGTATATGGAATATGTGTCATTAACTAATAGTCTTTTAACTTAGTTTCTTGGTGAAGAAGTAACCTAAAATTTGGTGACGGAGAAGAACAAAAATATTGAAATTGTTTACATCTATTATACCATAATACAATATGAATATGGTGGATAAATATACTATCGAGACTCATTAGTTTATTTGAATTATTTCAAATGTATATGGAATATGTGTCATTAAGTAATAGTGTTTTAACTTAGTTTCTTAGTGATGAAGTAACCTAAGATTTGGTGATGGAGAGTTAGAAAATCTAGAAACTGTTTACATCTATTATACCATAATACAATATGAATATGGTGAATAAATATACTATCGAGACTCATTAGATAATTTGAATTATTTCAAATGTATATGGAATATGTGTCATTAAGTAATAGTCTTTTAACTTAGTTTCTTGGTGAAGAAGTAACCTAAAATTTGGTGACGGAGAAGAACAAATATACTGAAATTGTTTACATCTATTATACCATAATACAGTATGAATATGGTGGATAAATATACTATCGAGACTCATTAGTTTATTTGAATTATTTCAAATGTATATGAAATATGTGTCATTAAGTAATAGTGTTTTAACTTAGTTTCTTAGTGATGAAGTAACCTAAGATTTGGTGATGGAGAGTTAGAAAATCCAGAAACTGTTTACATCTATTATACCATAATACAATATGAATATGGTGAATAAATATACTATCGAGACTCATTAGATAATTTGAATTATTTCAAATGTATATGGAATATGTGTCATTAAGTAATAGTCTTTTAACTTAGTTTCTTGGTGAAGAAGTAACCTAAAATTTGGTGATGGAGAAGAAGGAAAATACTGAAATTGTTTACATCTATTATACCATAATACAATATAAATATCATGGATAAATATACAATCGAGACTAATTAGATAATTTGAATTATTTCAAATGTATATGGAATATGTGTCATTAAACAATAGTCTTTTAACTTAGTTTCTTAGTAATAAGTAATCTAAAATTTGATGATGGAGAAGAAGAAAAACATTGAAATTGTTTACATCTATTATACCATAAAACAATATGAATATGGTGGATAAATATACTATCGAGACTCATTAGATAATTTGAATTATTTCAAATGTATATGGAATATGTGTCATTAAGGAATAGTCTTTTAACTTAGTTTCTTAGTGTTAATGTAACCTAAAATTAGGTGATGCAGAATTAAAAAAATACTAAAATTGTTTACATCTATTATACCATAATACAATATGAATATGGTGGATAAATATACTATCGAGGCTCATTAGATAATTTGAATTATTTCAAATGTATATGGATTATGTGTCATTAATTAATAGTTTTTAACTTAGTTTCTTGGTGAAGAAGTAACCTAAAATTTGGTGATGGAGAAGAAGGAAAATACTGAAATTGTTTACATCTATTATACCATAATACCATATGAATATTGTGAATAAATATACTATCGAGACTCATTATATAATTTGAATTATTTCAAATGTATATGGAATATGTGTCATTAAGTAATAGTCTTTTAACTTAGTTTCTTAGTGATGAAGTAACCTAAAATTTGGGGATGGAGATGAAGAAAAATATTAAAATTGTTTACATCTATTATACCATAATACAATATAAATATGGTGAATAAATATACTATCGAGACTCATTAGATAACTTGAATAATTTCAAATGTATATGGAATATGTGTCATTAAGTAATATTCTTTTAACTTAGTTTCTTAGTGATGAAGTAACCTAAAATTTGGTGATGGATAAGAAGAAAAATACCGAAATTGTTTACATCTATTATACCATAATACAATATGAATATGGTGAATAAATATACTATCGAGACTCATTATATAATTTGAATTATAACAAATGTATATGGAATATGTGTCTTCAATTAATAGTGTTTTAACTTAGTTTCTTAGTGATGAAGTAACCTAAATTTTGGTGATGGAGAAGAAGAAAATATTGAAATTGTTTACATCTATTATACCATAATACAATATGAATATGGTGGATAAATATACTATCGAGACTAATTAGATAATTTGAATTATTTCAAATGTATATAGAATATGTGTCATTAATTAATAGTCTTTTAACTTAGTTTTTTAGTGAAAAAGTAACCTAAAATTTGTTGATGGAGAATAAGAAATATATTGAAATTGTTTACATCTATTATACCATAATACAATATGAATATGGTGGATAAATATACTATCGAGACTCATTAGATAATTTGAATTATTTCAAATGTATATGAAATATATGTCATTAAGTAATAGTCTTTTAACTTAGTTTCTTAGTGATGAAGTAACCTAAAATTTGGTGATAAAGAATTAGAAAATACTGAAACTGTTTACATCTATTATACCATAATATAATATGAATATGGTGAATAAATATACTACCGAGACTCATTAGATAATTTTAATTATTTCAAATGTATATGGAATATGTGTCATTAAATAATAGTCTTTTAACTTAGTTTCTTGGTGATGAAGTAACCTAAGATTTGGTGACGGAGAAGAACAAAAATACTGAAATTGTTTACATCTATTATACCATAATACAATATGAATATGGTGGATAAATATACTATCGAGACTCATTAGATAATTTGAATTATTTCAAATGTATATGGAATATGTGTCATTAAACAATAGTCTTTTAACTTAGTTTCTTAGTAATAAGTAATCTAAAATTTGATGATGGAGAATTAAAAAAATACTAAAATTGTTTACATCTATTATACCATAATACAATATGAATATGGTGGATAAATATACTATCGAGACTCATTAGATAATTTGAATTATTTCAAATGTATATGGATTATGTGTCATTAAGTAATAGTTTTTAACTTAGTTTCTTGGTGAAGAAGTAACCTAAAATTTGGTGATGGAGAAGAAGGAAAATATTGAAATTGTTTACATCTATTATACCATAATACCATATGAATATGGTGAATAAATATACTATCGAGACTCATTATATAATTTGAATTATTTCAAATGTATATGGAATATGTGTCATTAAGTAATAGTCTTTTAACTTAGTTTCTTAGTGATGAAGTAACCTAAAATTTGGGGATGGAGATGAAGAAAAATATTAAAATTGTTTACATCTATTATACCATAATACAATATAAATATGGTGAATAAATATACTATCGAGACTCATTAGATAATTTGAATAATTTCAAATGTATATGGAATATGTGTCATTAAGTAATATTCTTTTAACTTAGTTTCTTAGTGATGAAGTAACCTAAAATTTGGTGATGGATAAGAAGAAAAATACCGAAATTGTTTACATCTATTATACCATAATACAATATGAATATGGTGAATAAATATACTATCGAGACTAATTATATAATTTGAATTATAACAAATGTGTATGGAATATCTGTCATCAATTAATAGTGTTTTAACTTAGTTTCTTAGTGATGAAGTAACCTAAATTTTGGTGATGGAGAAGAAGAAAATATTGAAATTGTTTACATCTATTATACCATAATACAATATGAATATGGTGGATAAATATACTATCGAGACTGATTAGATAATTTGAATTATTTCAAATGTATATGGAATATGTGTCATTAATTAATAGTCTTTTAACTTAGATTTTTAGTGAAAAAGTAACCTAAAATTTGGTGATCGAGAATAAGAAATATATTGAAATTGTTTACATCTATTATACCATAATACAATATGAATATGGTGGATAAATATACTATCGAGACTCATTAGATAATTTGAATTATTTCAAATGTATATGAAATATATGTCATTATGTAATAGTCTTTTAACTTAGTTTCTTAGTGATGAAGTAACCTAAAATTTGGTGATAAAGAATTAGAAAATACTGAAACTGTTTACATCTATTATACCATAATATAATATGAATATGGTGAATAAATATACTACCGAGACTCATTAGATAATTTGAATTATTTCAAATGTATATGGAATATGTGTCATTAAATAATAGTCTTTTAACTTAGTTTCTTAGGGATGAAGTAACCTAAGATTTGGTGATGGAGAGTTAGAAAATTCAGAAACTGTTTACATCTGTTATACCATAATACAATATGAATATGATAAATAAATATACTATCGAGACTCATTAGATAATGTGAATTATTTCAAATGTATATGGAATATGTGCCATTAAGTAATAGTCTTTTAACTTAGTTTCTTAGTGATGAAGTAACCTAAAATTTGGTGATGGAGTAGAAGAAAAATATTAAAATTGTTTACATCTATTATACCATAATACAATATGAATATGATGAATAAATATACTATCGAGACTCATTATATAATTTGAATTATTTCTAATGTATATGGAATATGTGTCATTAATTAATAGTCTTTTAACTTAGTTTCTTGGTGAAAAAGTAACCCAAAATTTGGTGATGGAGAAGAAGGAAAATAATGAAATTGTTTACATCTATTATACCATAATACAATATGGTGGATAAATATACTATCGAGACTCGTTAGATAATTTGAATTATTTCAAATGTATATGGAATATGTGTCATTAAGTAATAGTCTTTTAACTTAGTTAATAAGTGATGAAGTAACCTAAAATTTGGTGATGGAGAAGAAGAAAAATATTGAAATTGTTTACATCTATTATACCATAATACAATATGAATATGGTGTGTAAATATACTATCGAGACTCATTAGATAATTTGAATTATTTCAAATGTATATGGAATGTGTGTCATTAAGTAATAGTCTTTTAACTTAGTTTCTTAGTGATGAAGTAACGTAAAATTTGGAGATGGAGAATTAGAAAATACCGAAACTGTTTACATCTATTATACCATAATACAATATTAATATGGTGGATACATATACTACCGAGACTCATTAGATAATTTGAATTATTTCAAATGTATATGGAATATGTGTCATTAAGTAATAGTCTTTTAACTTAGTTTCTTAGTGGTGAAGTAACCAAAGATTTGGTGATGGAGAGTTAGAAAATACAGAAACTGTTTACATCTATTATACCATAGTAAAATATGAATATGGTGAATAAATATACTATCGAGACTCATTAGATAATTTGAATTATTTCAAATGTATATGGAATATGTGTCATTAAGTAATAGTCTTTTAACTTGGTTTCTTAGTGATGACTTAACCTAAAATTTGGGGATGGAGAAGAAGAAAACTATTGAAATTGTTTACATCTATTATACCATAATACAATATGAATATGGTGAATAAATATACTATCGACACTCATTATATAATTTGAATTATTTCCAATGTATATGGAATATGTGTCATCAATTAATAGTTTTTTTTACTTAGATTCTTAGTGATGAAGTAACCTAAACTTTGTTGATGGAGAAGAAGAAAACACTGATATTATTTACATCTATTATACCATAATACAATATGAATATGGTGAATAAATATACTATCTAGACTCATTTTATAATTTGAATTATAACCAATGTATATGGAATATGTGTCATTAACTAATAGTCTTTTAACTTAGTTTCTTGGTGAAGAAGTAACCTAAAATTTGGGGACGGAGAAGAACAAAAATACTGAAATTGTTTACATCTATTATACCATAATACAGTATGAATATGGTGGATAAATATACTATCGAGACTCATTAATTTATTTGAATTATTTCAAATGTATATGGAATATGTGTCATTAAGTAATAGTGTTTTAAGTTAGTTTCTTAGTGATGAAGTAACCTAAGATTTGGTGATGGAGAGTTAGAAAATCTTGAAACTGTTTACATCTATTATACCATAATACAATATGAATATGGTGAATAAATATACTATCGAGACTCATTAGATAATTTGAATTATTTCAAATGTATATGGAATATGTGTCATTAAGTAATAGTCTTTTAACTTAGTTTCTTGGTGAAGAAGTAACCTAAAATTTGGTGACGGAGAAGAACAAAAATACTGAAATTGTTTACATCTATTATACCATAATACAATATGAATATGGTGGATAAATATACTATCGAGACTCATTAGTTTATTTGAATTATTTCAAATGTATATGGAATATGTGTCATTAAGTAATAGTGTTTTAACTTAGTTTCTTAGTGATGAAGTAACCTAAGATTTGGTGATGGAGAGTTAGAAAATCCAGAAACTGTTTACATCTATTATACCATAATACAATATGAATATGGTGAATAAATATACTATCGAGACTCATTAGATAATTTGAATTATTTCAAATGTATATGGAATATGTGTCATTAAGTAATAGTCTTTTAACTTAGTTTCTTGGTGAAGAAGTAACCTAAAATTTGGTGATGGAGAAGAAGGAAAATACTGAAATTGTTTACATCTATTATACCATAATACAATATAAATATCGTGGATAAATATACAATCGAGACTCATTAGATAATTTGAATTATTTCAAATGTATATGGAATATGTGTCATTAAACAATAGTCTTTTAACTTAGTTTCTTAGTAATAAGTAATCTAAAATTTAATGATGGAGAAGAAGAAAAACATTGAAATTGTTTACATCTATTATACCATAAAACAATATGAATATGGTGGATAAATATACTATCGAGACTCATTAGATAATTTGAATTATTTTAAATGTATATGGAATATGTGTCATTAAGGAATAGTCTTTTAACTTAGTTTCTTAGTGATAATGTAACCTAAAATCCGGTGATGGAGAATTAAAAAAATACTAAAATTGTTTACATCTATTATACCATAATACAATATGAATATGGTGGATAAATATACTATCGAGACTCATTAGATAATTTGAATTATTTCAAATGTATATGGATTATGTGTCATTAAGTAATAGTTTTTAACTTAGTTTCTTGGTGAAGAAGTAACTTAAAATTTGGTGATGGAGAAGAAGGAAAATACTGAAATTGTTTACATCTATTATACCATAATACATATGAATATGGTGAATAAATATACTATCGAGACTCATTATATAATTTGAATTATTTCAAATGTATATGGAATATGTGTCATTAAGTAATAGTCTTTTAACTTAGTTTCTTAGTGATGAAGTAACCCAAAATTTGGGGATGGAGATGAAGAAAAATATTAAAATTGTTTACATCTATTATACCATAATACAATATAAATATGGTGAATAAATATACTATCGAGACTCATTAGATGATTTGAATAATTTGAAATGTATATGGAATATGTGTCATTAAGTAATATTCTTTTAACTTAGTTTCTTAGTGATGAAGTAACCTAAAATTTGGTGATGGATAAGAAGAAAAATACCGAAATTGTTTACATCTATTATACTATAATACAATATGAATATGGTGAATAAATATACTATCGAGAATCATTATATAATTTGAATTATAAAAAATGTATATCGAATATCTGTCATCAATTAATAGTGTTTTAACTTAGTTTCTTAGTGATGAAGTAACCTAAATTTTGGTGATGGAGAAGAAGAAAATATTGAAATTGTTTACATCTATTATACCATAATACAATATGAATACGGTGGATAAATATACTATCGAGACTGATTAGATAATTTGAATTATTTCAAATGTATATGGAATATGAGTCATTAATTAATAGTCTTTTAACTTAGTTTTTTAGTGAAAAAGTAACCTAAAATTTGGTGATGGAGAATAAGAAATATATTGAAATTGTTTACATCTATTATACCATAATACAATATGAATATGGTGGATAAATATACTATCGAGACTCATTAGATAATTTGAATTATTTCAAATGTATATGAAATATATGTCATTAAGTAATAGTCTTTTAACTTAGATTCTTAGTGATGAAGTAACCTAAAATTTGGTGATAAAGAATTAGAAAATACTGAAACTGTTTACATCTATTATACCATAATATAATATGAATATGGTGAATAAATATACTACCGAGACTCATTAGATCATTTGAATTATTTCAAATGTATATGGAATATGTGTCATTAAATAATAGTCTTTTAACTTAGTTTCTTAGGGATGAAGTAACCTAAGATTTGGTGATGGAGAGTTAGAAAATTCAGAAACTGTTTACATCTGTTATACCATAATACAATATAAATATGGTGAATAAATATACTATCGAGACTCATTAGATAATGTGAATTATTTCAAATGTATATGGAATATGTGTCATTAAGTAATAGTCTTTTAACTTAGTTTCTTAGTGATGAAGTAACCTAAAATTTGGTGATGGAGAAAAAGAAAAATATTAAAATTGTTTACATCTATTATACCATAATACAATATGAATATGGTGAATAAATATACTATCGAGACTCATTATATAATTTGAATTATTTCAAATGTATATGGAATATGTGTCATTAATTAATAGTCTTTTAACTTAGTTTCTTGGTGAAAAAGTAACCCAAAATTTGGTGATGGAGAAGAAGGAAAATAATGAAATTGTTTACATCTATTATACCATAATACAATATGGTGGATAAATAAACTATCGAGACTCATTAGATAATTTGAATTATTTCAAATGTATATGGAATATGTGTCATTAAGTAATAGTCTTTTAACTTAGTTAATTAGTGATGAAGTAACCTAAAATTTGGTGATGGAGAAGAAGAAAAATATTGAAATTGTTTACATCTATTATACCATAATACAATATGAATATGGTGCATAAATATACTATCGAGACTCATTAGATAATTTGAATTATTTCAAATGTATATGGAATATGTGTCATTAAGTAATAGTCTTTTAACTTAGTTTCTTAGTGATGAAGTAACGTAAAATTTGGTGATGGAGAATTAGAAAATACCGAAACTGTTTACATCTATTATACCATAATACAGTATTAATATGGTGGATACATATACTAGCGAGACTCATTAGATAATTTGAATTATTTCAAATGTATATGGAATATGTGTCATTATGTAATAGTCTTTTAACTTAGTTTCTTAGTGGTGAAGTAACCAAAGATTTGGTGATGGAGAGTTAGAAAATACAGAAACTGTTTACATCTATTATACCATAGTATAATATGAATATGGTGAATAAATATACTATCGAGACTCATTAGATAATTTGAATTATTTCAAATGTATATTGTAACACCCTCTAAAACCCCGCATAAATTTTCGCGATTTTAAATAAAACATACTTTCAGAGTACATGTATTAACGAGGATGCCACAATTCTCTTTTTAATAAAAACAAAGTTCCTGTCATGCATAACATAGAAGCAACTCATACATGTTTACACAGCGGAATAATTCAATTAACAAAACCAATGTTATAATATTTTCAAAATCATCAGGGATTAACACCTGAAATATATCAACATCATATTATAACAAACATAAGGAAATAAACGAGTCTGACTAAAGTAGCTCGACAAACAAACGTTCCCGGAGTTACAACTATCAGAGCATGACCCAGACAATACTTAAACAGAAATAAACTAGAAACGAAAAGCCTTCGCCAAGCACCTGAACGAAGCTCCTCAATCTGAAATGTTCAACAGTAAGGGTGAGCATCTCAACTATACATTTGATTATACGTTCATAACAATCAATTCAGAAAACCATAAGCATCACCCAAACAGTTAGCATGTTTCATAGTTTACGAAAACCTTTACAATTCATATATTCATAATCTATTACTCTTCATACTTATGATTAACATCAAACATCATTAACAATTCAGCAACAATACATGCATACAATCAATTAAATACAACATTGGAAAATCATCCATTCATGTTATATTCAATATAATGCAACACACCCATGCATGTGGTACCATTTTACCGCCCCATTATATCTCGGGTCACGGACAACTCACCGTTCCATTATATCGCGGACACGGCTACCACCTCAACGTTCCATTAAATCGCGGACACGTATATTGGCCACCATGTTAATTCCACACAATGGGAATTAACAAATACAACATGATATGTAAAGTATGTAACACTCAACATACTATTAACATCAAGAAAACATATCATGCAACATCAACAATATCAATCATAACAGGATATGGATAGTATGTAACCACTCAGCATACTATTAAACATCAACCAATCATATCAAGTTATATCATAATTCATGCTTGATAACATCATCTAAAAGCATGACAATAACATCCACGTAGTGTTGGTATCATAACATACAAACGTTATTCGATACAAGCATCAATCAACACTAGGAAATCAATAAACAGCATATTCAAAACATGTCAAACACTGCACATCAAAACAGGATCAATCCGTACATAACAGCATGCACAGAAAACAGAGTTTAGAAACCAACACAGGAGGTTCAACACGGGTGCCCATGTGAAACAACACTGCCCGTGTGGAAATGTGTCCAGAAACGCATTATTTTACTAATACAGAAGATCAACACGGGTGCCCGTGTGAATCAACACGGCCCGTGTTGATGAGCGCGTACAAAAAATTCATGTACCTGCAGCATGCTCGGAACAGCAACCAAACACGAAAAATACCAGCCAAAACGTGCATTTCGGTACATAACAACATCCATTTTGCATAACTCAAAACAACACATCGATTGGAAACACAATTCCTTTCTACGTTAGTCAATTTCCAATCTTAAGGACAACATTACTTCACTTAAGGTCTTATTTTTCAAATCATACACAACTCAGAATTTTCGTCTCAAAACATCCTATTTTATCAACAATTCTTTCATCAACAACAAGTTTTATAAAATTGACCTTAAGTTACATATTACCCGTCCTTTAGGGAAATCCTAACAACATTGAGGTTACCCCTAGAATTACCTAAGGGAAACTCTCGATCATACAAATATACTCCAAATCCACCATAGGAACCTAAAATCCTTAATTGATTCATAAAATTTGGGAACCTAAACATTTTCTAACAAGGTTCAACCCTAAGGTTATTGATCCCTAAGAACATCTAAAAATTGGGGTTCTCCCTACGATTATCCAAAATCAATCGTACCTAAACCCATAAGCAAAAGTAAATCGAGTAGTAGCCCCCCTTACCTTATCAAGTTGCAGCTTCGAACTCTTGAGCGATTGTTCGTCGTTCTTCAGAGCTCCAATCCCAAATATCTCCAAACACTTCACTAAAATACATAACAATCAAACTCACTTATAAACATAAACACTTTCTCCAATAATCACTTATTAAAATAAGCTCTTAAAGCTACTTAATTCCTCATAATCATATAGAAAATTTCACTAGCTTTCCAACGCATCAAACGGAGCCTAAATCGGAGTTACGGTTCAAAAGTTATGGCCGAAATGATTTTTGGGAAAAACCTACCCGAGCATCAACACAGAAGATCAACACGGGTGCCCGTGTGCATCAACACGGCCCGTGTTGATGACTCTGCAACACCATATTTCACGTTTTTATGCTTCCCAAAATCACCCCAACCCATTCCTAATCATCCCCAAACATCCTAAAACCATCAAAATCGAATTTCTACCATATAGCAATAGCAATTAGAATCATTCTAAAGTATTAACTAATACCTATAACTATGGGAACATGCAATACTACCTATGTTCATTTGAGCTCTAAGCTCCGGGGATAACAATGGTGTCTAATCCAAAAATCTGTAAAACTCAGAGAAATCACCCAATACCCAAAACTCATGTTAAATTTGTTCCTACCCATGAATAAGTACAAGGAACCCCACCCTTACCTGGTGTAATTCACGAATTCGGCAAAGCTTCGCTTCTTTCTTCCTCTTCCAAGCACTCTAGGGCAGCTTCTCCCTTTTCTCCTTTCTCTGCTTTTCTCTCTATTATTCACGATAACTGAGTTTCTACTCACTTCCCTTTTCGTTCCCTTTTTTATTCTTTCTATTCTTTTTCTTTCCTTTAGTTGGGCCCTATTGGCACCCCCTCTCTACTAACACTACACAAGGCCCACTAACCTTATCTTATTTCTTATATCACTTAATTAATTAATTTAAATCATATACTAACCAATTAAATAAATACTACTAATATATTATATTATTCTAGTGACCTCACACTAACCCGATCAATTAGGGACACATACCCTACACCGACCCCACAAACACATATAAGGCCACAAACCAATAATATTCATTTTATTCACAACAAGGCACATAAATATGTTATAAACACATAACAAATCACTTAAATTAATTAAAAAGCGAACAATCGAAATTGGGGCATTACATATATGGAATATGTGTCATTAAGTAACAGTCTTTTAACTTAGTTTCTTAGTGATGACTTAACCTAAAATTTGGGGATGGAGAAGAAGAAAACTATTGAAATTGTTTACATCTATTATACCATAATACAATATGAATATGGTGAATAAATATACTATCGACACTCATTATATAATTTGAATTATTTCCAATGTATATGGAATATGTGTCATCAATTAATAGTTTTTTTTACTTAGATTCTTAGTGATGAAGTAACCTAAACTTTGTTAATGGAGAAGAAGAAAACACTGATATTATTTACATCTATTATACCATAATACAATATAAATATGGTGAATAAATATACTATCTAGACTCATTATATAATTTGAATTATAACCAATGTATATGGAATATGTGTCATTAACTAATAGTCTTTTAACTTAGTTTCTTGGTGAAAAAGTAACCTAAAATTTGGTGACGGAGAAGAACAAAAATACTGAAATTGTTTACATCTATTATACCATAATACATTATGAATATGGTGGATAAATATACTATCGAGACTCATTAGATTATTTGAATTATTTCAAATGTATATGGAATATGTGTCATTAAGTAATAGTGTTTTAACTTAGTTTTTTGTGATGAACTAACCTAAGATTTGGTGATGGAGAGTTAGAAAATCCAGAAACTGTTTACATCTATTATACCATAATACAATATGAATATGGTGAATAAATATACTATCGAGACTCATTAGATAATTTGAATTATTTCAAATGTATATGGAATATGTGTCATTAAGTAATAGTCTTTTTAACTTAGTTTCTTAAGGATGAAGTAACCTAAAATTTGGTGATGGAGAAGAAGAACAATATTAAAATTGTTTACATCTATTATACCATAATACAATATGAATATGGTGAATAAATATACTATCGAGACTCATTATATAATTTGAATTATTTCTAATGTATATGGAATATGTGTCATTAATTAATAGTCTTTTAACTTAATTTCTTGGTGAAAAAGTAACCCAAAATTTGGTGGTGGAGAAGAAGGAAAATAATGAAATTGTTTACATCTATTATACCATAATACAATATGAATATGGTGGATAAATATACTATCGAGACTCATTAGATAATTTGAATTATTTCAAATGTATATGGAATATGTGTCATTAAGTAATAGTCTTTTAACTTAGTTAATTAGTGATGAAGTAACCTAAAATTTGGTGATGGAGAAGAAGAAAAATATTGAAATTGTTTACATCTATTATACCATAATACAATATGAATATGGTGTATAAATATACTATCGAGACTCATTAGATAATTTGAATTATTTCAAATGTATATGGAATATGTGTCATTAAGTAATAGTCTTTTAACTTAATTTCTTAGTGATGAAGTAACGTAAAATTTGGTGATGGAGAATTAGAAAATACTGAAACTGTTTACATCTATTATACCATAATACAGTATGAATATGGTGGATACATATACTACCGAGACTCATTAGATAATTTGAATTATTTCAAATGTATATCGAATATGTGTCATTAAGTAATAGTCTTTTAACTTAGTTTCTTAGTGATGAAGTAACCTAAGATTTGGTGATGGAGAGTTAGAAAATACAGAAACTGTTTACATCTATTATACCATAGTATAATATGAATATGGTGAATAAATATACTATCGAGACTCATTAGATAATTTGAATTATTTCAAATGTATATGGAATATGTGTCATTAAGTAATAGTCTTTTAACTTAGTTTCTTAGTGATGACTTAACCTAAAATTTGGGGATGGAGAAGAAGAAAAATATTGAAATTGTTTACATCTATTATACCATAATACAATATGAATATGGTGAATAAATATACTATCGACACTCATTATATAATTTGAATTATTTCCAATGTATATGGAATATGTGTCATCAATTAATAGTTTTTTTTACTTAGATTCTTAGTGATGAAGTAACCTAAACTTTGTTGATGGAGAAGAAGAAAACACTGATATTATTTACATCTATTATACCATAATACAATATGAATATGGTGAATAAATATACTATCGAGACTCATTATATAATTTGAATTATAACCAATGTATATGGAATATGTGTCATTAACTAATAGTCTTTTAACTTAGTTTCTTGGTGAAGAAGTAACCTAAAATTTGGTGACGGAGAAGAACAAAAATACTGAAATTGTTTACATCTATTATACCATAATACAATATGAATATGGTGGATAAATATACTATCGAGACTCATTAGATAATTTGAATTATTTCAAATGTATATGGAATATGTGTCATTAAGTAATAGTGTTTTAACTTAGTTTCTTAGTGATGAAGTAACCTAAGATTTGGTGATGGAGAGTTAGAAAATACAGAAACTGTTTACATCTATTATACCATAATACAACATGAATATGATAAATAAATATACAATCGAGACTCATTAGATAATTTGAATTATTTCAAATGTATATGGAATCTGTGTCATTAAGTAATAGTCTTTTAACTTAGTTTCTTAATGATGAAGTAACCTAAAATTTGGGGATGGAGAAGAAGAAAAATATTAAAATTGTTTATATCTATTGTACCATAATAAAATATGAATATGGTGAATAAATATACTATCGAGACTCATTATATAATTTGAATTATTTATAATGTATATGGAATATGTGTCATTAATTAATAGTCTTTTAACTTAGTTTCTTGGTGAAAAAGTAACCTAAAATTTGGTGATGGAGAAGAAGGAAAATAATGAAATTGCTTACATCTATTATACCATAATACAATATTAATTTGATGAATAAATATACTATCGAGACTCATTAGATAATTTGAATTATTTGAAATGTATATGGAATATGTGTAATTAAGCAATAGTCTTTTAACTTAGTTTCTTGGTGAAGTAGTAACCTAAAATTTGGTGATGGAGAAAAAGGAAAATACTGAAATTGTTTACGTCTATTATACTATAATACAATATAAATATGGTGGATAAATATACTATCGAGACTCAATAGATAATTTGAATTATTTGAAATGTATATTGAATATGTGTCATTAAGTAATAGTCTTTTAACTTAGTTTCTTAGTGATGAAGTAACCTAAGATTTGGTGATGGAGAATTAGAAAATATTGAAACTATTTACATCTATTATACCATAATACAGTATGAATATGGTGGATAAATATACTACCGAGACTCATTAGATAATTTGAATTATTTCAAATGTATATGGAATATGTGTCATTAAGTAATAGTTTTTTAACTTAGTTTCTTAGTGATGAAGTAACCTAAGATTTGGTGATGGAGAGTTATAAAATTCAGAAACTGTTTACATCTATTATACCATAATACAATATGAATAATGTGAATAAATATACTATCGAGACTCATTAGATAATTTGAATTATTTAAAATGTATATGGAATATGTGTCATTAAGTAATAGTCTTTTAACTTAGTTTCTTAATGATGAAGTAACCTAAAATTTGGTGATGGAGAAGAAGAAAATATTAAAATTGTTTACATCTATTATACCATAATACAATATGAATATGGTGAATAAATATACTATCTAGACTCATTATATAATTTGAATTATTTCTAATGTATATGGAATATGTGTCATTAATTAATAGTCTTTTAACTTAGTTTCTTGGTGAAAAAGTAACCTAAAATTTGGTGATGGAGAAGAAGGAAAATAATGAAATTGTTTACATCTATTATACCAAAATACAATATGAAAATGGTGGATAAATATACTATCGAGACTCATTAGATAATTTGAATTATTTGAAATGTATATGGAATATGTGTAATTAAGCAATAGTCTTTTAACTTAGTTTCTTGGTGAAGAAGTAACCTAAAATTTGGTGATGGAGAAGAAGGAAAATACTGAAATTGTTTACATCTATTATACTATAATACAATATAAATATGGTGGATAAATATACTATCCAGACTCAATAGATAATTTGAATTATTTGAAATGTATATTGAATATGTGTCATTAAGTAATAGTCTTTTAACTTAGTTTCTTAGTGATGAAGTAACCTAAGATTTGGTGATGGAGAATTAGAAAATATTGAAACTGTTTACATCTATTATACCATAATACAGTATGAATATGGTGGATAAATATACTACCGAGACTCATTAGACAATTTGAATTATTTCAAATGTATATGGAATATGTGTCATTAAGTAATAGTTTTTTAACTTAGTTTCTTAGTGATGAAGTAACCTAAGATTTGGTGATGGAGAGTTAGAAAATTTCAGAAACTGTTTACATCTATTATACCATAATACAATATGAATATGGTGAATAAATATACTATCGAGACTCATTAGATAATTTGAATTATTTCAAATGTATATGGAATATGTGTCATTAAGTAATAATCTTTTAACTTAGTTTCTTAGTGATGAAGTAACCTAAAATTTGGTGATGGAGAAGAAGAAAAATATTAAAATTGTTTACATCTATTATACCATAATACAATATGAATATGGTGAATAAATATACTATCGAGACTCATTATATAATTTGAATTATTTCTAATGTATATGGAATATATGTCATTAATTAATAGTCTTTTAACATAGTTTCTTGGGGAAAGAGTACACTAAAATTTGGTGATGGAGAAGAAGGAAAATAATGAAATTGTTTACATCTATTATACCATAATACAATATGAATATGGTGGATAAATATACTATCGAGACTCATTAGATAATTTGAATTATTTCAAATGTATATGGAATATGTGTCATTAAGTAATAGTCTTTTAACTATGTTTTTTGGTGAAGAAGTAACCTAAAATTTGGTGATTTAGAAGAAGAAAATATTAAAACTGTTTACATCTATTATACCATAATACAATATGAATATGGTGTATAAATATACTATCGAGACTCATTAGATAATTTGAATTATTTCAAATGTATATGGAATATGTGTCATTAAGTAATAGTCTTTTAACTTAATTTCTTAGTGATGAAGTAACGTAAAATTTGGTGATGGAGAATTAGAAAATACTGAAACTGTTTACATCTATTATACCATAATACAGTATGAATATGGTGGATACATATACTACCGAGACTCATTAGATAATTTGAATTATTTCCAATGTATATGGAATATGTGTCATTAAGTAATAGTCTTTTAACTTAGTTTCTTAGTGATGAAGTAACCTAAGATTTGGTGATGGAGAGTTAGAAAATACAGAAATTGTTTACATCTATTATTCCATAGTATAATATGAATATGGTGAATAAATATACTATCGAGACTCATTAGATAATTTGAATTATTTCAAATGTATATGGAATATGTGTCATTAAGTAATAGTCTTTTAACTTAGTTTCTTAGTGATGACTTAACCTAAAATTTGGGGATGGAGAAAAAGAAAAATATTGAAATTGTTTACATCTATTATACCATAATACAATATGAATATGGTGAATAAATATACTATCGACACTCATTATATAATTTGAATTATTTCCAATGTATATGGAATATGTGTCATCAATTAATAGTTTTTTTTACTTAGATTCTTAGTGATGAAGTAACCTAAACTTTGTTGATGGAGAAGAAGAAAACACTGATATTATTTATATCTAATATACCATAATACAATATGAATATGGTGAATAAATATACTATCGAGATTCATTATATAATTTGAATTATAACAAATGTATATGGAATATGTGTCATTAACTAATAGTCTTTTAACTTAGTTTCTTGGTGAAGAAGTAACCTAAAATTTGGTGACGGAGAAGAACAAAAATACTGAAATTGTTTACATCTATTATACCATAATACAGTATGAATATGGTGGATAAATATACTATCGAGACTCATTAGATAATTTGAATTATTTCAAATGTATATGGAATATGTGTCATTAAGTAATAGTGTTTTAACTTAGTTTCTTAGTGATGAAGTAACCTATGATTTGGTGATGGAGAAGAAGAAAAATATTAAAATTGTTTACATCTATTATACCATAATACAATATGAATATGGTGAATAAATATACTATCGAGACTCATTAGATAATTTGAATTATTTCAAATGTATATGGAATATGTGTCATTAAGTAATAGTCTTTTAACTTAGTTTCTTAGTGATGACTTAACCTAAAATTTGGGGATGGAGAAGAAGAAAAATATTGAAATTGTTTACATCTATTATACCATAATACAATATGAATATGGTGAATAAATATACTATCGACACTCATTATATAATTTGAATTATTTCCAATGTATATGGAATATGTGTCATCAATTAATAGTTTTTATTACTTAGATTCTTAGTGATGAAGTAACCTAAACTTTGTTGATGGAGAAGAAGAAAACACTGATATTATTTACATCTATTATACCATAATACAATATGAATATGGTGAATAGATATACTATCGAGACTCATTATATAATTTGAATTATAACCAATGTATATGGAATATGTGTCATTAACTAATAGTCTTTTAACTTAGTTTCTTGTTAAAGAAGTAACCTAAAATTTAGTGACGGAGAAGAACAAAAATACTGAAATTGTTTACATCTATTATACCATAATACAATATGAATATGGTGGATAAATATACTATCGAGACTCATTAGATAATTTGAATTATTTCAAATTTATATGGAATATGTGTCATTAAGTAATAGTGTTTTAAATTAGTTTCTTAGTGATGAAGTAACCTAAGATTTGGTGATGGAGAGTTAGAAAATTCAGAAACTGTTTACATCTATTATACCATAATACAATATGAATATGATAAATAAATATACAATCGAGACTCATTAGATAATTTGAATTATTTCAAATGTATATGGAATATGTGTCATTAAGTAATAGTCTTTTAACTTAGTTTCTTAATGATGAAGTAACCTAAAATTTGGGGATGGTGAAGAAGAAAAATATTAAAATTGTTTACATCTATTATACCATAATACAATATGAATATGGTGAATAAATATACTATCGAGACTCATTATATAATTTGAATTATTTATAATGTATATGGAATATGTGTCATTAATTAATAGTCTTTTAACTTAGTTTCTTGGTGAAAAAGTAACCTAAAATTTGGTGATGGAGAAGAAGGAAAATAATGAAATTGCTTACATCTATTATACCATAATACAATATTAATTTGATGAATAAATATACTATCGAGACTCATTAGATAATTTGAATTATTTGAAATGTATATGGAATATGTGTAATTAAGCAATAGTCTTTTAACCTAGTTTCTTGGTGAAGTAGTAACCTAAAATTTGGTGATGGAGAAGAAGGAAAATACTGAAATTGTTTACATCTATTATACTATAATACAATATAAATATGGTGGATAAATATACTATCGAGACTCAATAGATAATTTGAATTATTTGAAATGTATATTGAATATGTGTCATTAAGTAATAGTCTTTTAACTTAGTTTCTTAGTGATGAAGTAACCTAAGATTTGGTGATGGAGAATTAGGAAATATTGAAACTATTTACATCTATTATACCATAATACAGTATGAATATGGTGGATAAATATACTACCGAGACTCATTAGATAATTTGAATTATTTCAAATGTATATGGAATATGTGTCATTAAGTAATAGTTTTTTAACTTAGTTTCTTAGTGATGAAGTAACCTAAGATTTGGTGATGGAGAGTTATAAAATTCAGAAACTGTTTACATCTATTATACCATAATACAATATGAATAATGTGAATAAATATACTATCGAGACTCATTAGATAATTTGAATTATTTAAAATGTATATGGAATATGTGTCATTAAGTAATAGTCTTTTAACTTAGTTTCTTAAGGATGAAGTAACTTAAAATTTGGTGATGGAGAAGAACAAAATATTAAAATTGTTTACATCTATTATACCATAATACAATATGAATATGGTGAATAAATATACTATCTAGACTCATTATATAATTTGAATTATTTCTAATGTATATGGAATATGTGTCATTAATTAATAGTCTTTTAACTTAGTTTCTTGGTGAAAAAGTAACCTAAAATTTGGTGATGGAGAAGAAGGAAAATAATGAAATTGTTTACATCTATTATACCAAAATACAATATGAAAATGGTGGATAAATATACTATCGAGACTCATTAGATAATTTGAATTATTTGAAATGTATATGGAATATGTGTAATTAAGCAATAGTCTTTTAACTTAGTTTCTTGGTGAAGAAGTAACCTAAAATTTGGTGATGGAGAAGAAGGAAAATACTGAAATTGTTTACATCTATTATACTATAATACAATATAAATATGGTGGATAAATATACTATCCAGACTCAATAGATAATTTGAATTATTTGAAATGTATATTGAATATGTGTCATTAAGTAATAGTCTTTTAACTTAGTTTCTTAGTGATGAAGTAACCTAAGATTTGGTGATGGAGAATTAGAAAATATTGAAACTGTTTACATCTATTATACCATAATACAGTATGAATATGGTGGATAAATATACTACCGAGACTCATTAGACAATTTGAATTATTTCAAATGTATATGGAATATGTGTCATTAAGTAATAGTCTTTTAACTTAATTTCTTAGTGATGAAGTAACGTAAAATTTGGTGATGGAGAATTAGAAAATACTGAAACTGTTTACATCTATTATACCATAATACAGTATGAATATGGTGGATACATATACTACCGAGACTCATTAGATAATTTGAATTATTTCCAATGTATATGGAATATGTGTCATTAAGTAATAGTCTTTTAACTTAGTTTCTTAGTGATGAAGTAACCTAAGATTTGGTGATGGAGAGTTAGAAAATACAGAAACTGTTTACATCTATTATTCCATAGTATAATATGAATATGGTGAATAAATATACTATCGAGACTCATTAGATAATTTGAATTATTTCAAATGTATATGGAATATGTGTCATTAAGTAATAGTCTTTTAACTTAGTTTCTTAGTGATGACTTAACCTAAAATTTGGGGATGGAGAAAAAGAAAAATATTGAAATTGTTTACATCTATTATACCATAATACAATATGAATATGGTGAATAAATATACTATCGACACTCATTATATAATTTGAATTATTTCCAATGTATATGGAATATGTGTCATCAATTAATAGTTTTTTTTACTTAGATTCTTAGTGATGAAGTAACCTAAACTTTGTTGATGGAGAAGAAGAAAACACTGATATTATTTATATCTAATATACCATAATACAATATGAATATGGTGAATAAATATACTATCGAGATTCATTATATAATTTGAATTATAACAAATGTATATGGAATATGTGTCATTAACTAATAGTCTTTTAACTTAGTTTCTTGGTGAAGAAGTAACCTAAAATTTGGTGACGGAGAAGAACAAAAATACTGAAATTGTTTACATCTATTATACCATAATACAGTATGAATATGGTGGATAAATATACTATCGAGACTCATTAGATAATTTGAATTATTTCAAATGTATATGGAATATGTGTCATTAAGTAATAGTGTTTTAACTTAGTTTCTTAGTGATGAAGTAACCTATGATTTGGTGATGGAGAAGAAGAAAAATATTAAAATTGTTTACATCTATTATACCATAATACAATATGAATATGGTGAATAAATATACTATCGAGACTCATTAGATAATTTGAATTATTTCAAATGTATATGGAATATGTGTCATTAAGTAATAGTCTTTTAACTTAGTTTCTTAGTGATGACTTAACCTAAAATTTGGGGATGGAGAAGAAGAAAAATATTGAAATTGTTTACATCTATTATACCATAATACAATATGAATATGGTGAATAAATATACTATCGACACTCATTATATAATTTGAATTATTTCCAATGTATATGGAATATGTGTCATCAATTAATAGTTTTTATTACTTAGATTCTTAGTGATGAAGTAACCTAAACTTTGTTGATGGAGAAGAAGAAAACACTGATATTATTTACATCTATTATACCATAATACAATATGAATATGGTGAATAGATATACTATCGAGACTCATTATATAATTTGAATTATAACCAATGTATATGGAATATGTGTCATTAACTAATAGTCTTTTAACTTAGTTTCTTGTTAAAGAAGTAACCTAAAATTTAGTGACGGAGAAGAACAAAAATACTGAAATTGTTTACATCTATTATACCATAATACAATATGAATATGGTGGATAAATATACTATCGAGACTCATTAGATAATTTGAATTATTTCAAATTTATATGGAATATGTGTCATTAAGTAATAGTGTTTTAAATTAGTTTCTTAGTGATGAAGTAACCTAAGATTTGGTGATGGAGAGTTAGAAAATTCAGAAACTGTTTACATCTATTATACCATAATACAATATGAATATGATAAATAAATATACAATCGAGACTCATTAGATAATTTGAATTATTTCAAATGTATATGGAATATGTGTCATTAAGTAATAGTCTTTTAACTTAGTTTCTTAATGATGAAGTAACCTAAAATTTGGGGATGGTGAAGAAGAAAAATATTAAAATTGTTTACATCTATTATACCATAATACAATATGAATATGGTGAATAAATATACTATCGAGACTCATTATATAATTTGAATTATTTATAATGTATATGGAATATGTGTCATTAATTAATAGTCTTTTAACTTAGTTTCTTGGTGAAAAAGTAACCTAAAATTTGGTGATGGAGAAGAAGGAAAATAATGAAATTGCTTACATCTATTATACCATAATACAATATTAATTTGATGAATAAATATACTATCGAGACTCATTAGATAATTTGAATTATTTGAAATGTATATGGAATATGTGTAATTAAGCAATAGTCTTTTAACCTAGTTTCTTGGTGAAGTAGTAACCTAAAATTTGGTGATGGAGAAGAAGGAAAATACTGAAATTGTTTACATCTATTATACTATAATACAATATAAATATGGTGGATAAATATACTATCGAGACTCAATAGATAATTTGAATTATTTGAAATGTATATTGAATATGTGTCATTAAGTAATAGTCTTTTAACTTAGTTTCTTAGTGATGAAGTAACCTAAGATTTGGTGATGGAGAATTAGGAAATATTGAAACTATTTACATCTATTATACCATAATACAGTATGAATATGGTGGATAAATATACTACCGAGACTCATTAGATAATTTGAATTATTTCAAATGTATATGGAATATGTGTCATTAAGTAATAGTTTTTTAACTTAGTTTCTTAGTGATGAAGTAACCTAAGATTTGGTGATGGAGAGTTATAAAATTCAGAAACTGTTTACATCTATTATACCATAATACAATATGAATAATGTGAATAAATATACTATCGAGACTCATTAGATAATTTGAATTATTTAAAATGTATATGGAATATGTGTCATTAAGTAATAGTCTTTTAACTTAGTTTCTTAAGGATGAAGTAACCTAAAATTTGGTGATGGAGAAGAACAAAATATTAAAATTGTTTACATCTATTATACCATAATACAATATGAATATGGTGAATAAATATACTATCTAGACTCATTATATAATTTGAATTATTTCTAATGTATATGGAATATGTGTCATTAATTAATAGTCTTTTAACTTAGTTTCTTGGTGAAAAAGTAACCTAAAATTTGGTGATGGAGAAGAAGGAAAATAATGAAATTGTTTACATCTATTATACCAAAATACAATATGAAAATGGTGGATAAATATACTATCGAGACTCATTAGATAATTTGAATTATTTGAAATGTATATGGAATATGTGTAATTAAGCAATAGTCTTTTAACTTAGTTTCTTGGTGAAGAAGTAACCTAAAATTTGGTGATGGAGAAGAAGGAAAATACTGAAATTGTTTACATCTATTATACTATAATACAATATAAATATGGTGGATAAATATACTATCCAGACTCAATAGATAATTTGAATTATTTGAAATGTATATTGAATATGTGTCATTAAGTAATAGTCTTTTAACTTAGTTTCTTAGTGATGAAGTAACCTAAGATTTGGTGATGGAGAATTAGAAAATATTGAAACTGTTTACATCTATTATACCATAATACAGTATGAATATGGTGGATAAATATACTACCGAGACTCATTAGACAATTTGAATTATTTCAAATGTATATGGAATATGTGTCATTAAGTAATAGTTTTTTAACTTAGTTTCTTAGTGATGAAGTAACCTAAGATTTGGTGATGGAGAGTTAGAAAATTTCAGAAACTGTTTACATATATTATACCATAATACAATATGAATATGGTGAATAAATATACTATCGAGACTCATTAGATAATTTGAATTATTTCAAATGTATATGGAATATGTGTCATTAAGTAATAGTCTTTTAACTTAGTTTCTTAGTGATGAAGTAACCTACAATTTGGTGATGGAGAAGAAGAAAAATATTAAAATTGTTTACATCTATTATACCATAATACAATATGAATATGGTGGATAAATATACTATCGAGACTCATTAGATGATTTGAATTATTTCAAATGTATATGGAATATGTGTCATTAAGTAATAGTCTTTTAACTTAGTTTCTTTGTGATGAACTTACCCAAAATTTGGTGATGGAGAAGAAGAAAAATATTGAAATTGTTTACATCTATTATACCATAATACAATATGAATATGGTGTATAAATATACTATCGAGACTCATTAGATAATTTGAATTATTTCAAATGTATATGGAATATGTGTCATTAAGTAATAGTCTTTTAACTTAGTTTCTAATTGATTAAGTAACCTAAAATTTGGTGATGGAGAATTAGAAAATACTGAAACTGTTTACATCTATTATACCATAATACAGTATGAATATGGTGGATACATATACTACCGAGACTCATTAGATAATTTGAATTATTTCCAATGTATATGGAATATGTGTCATTAAGTAATAGTCTTTTAACTTAGTTTCTTAGTGATAAAGTAACCTAAGATTTGGTGATGGAGAGTTAGAAAATACAGAAACTGTTTACATCTATTATACCATAGTATAATATGAATATGGTGAATAAATATACTATCGAGACTCATTAGATAATTTGAATTATTTCAAATGTATATGGAATATGTGTCATTAAGTAATAGTCTTTTAACTTAGTTTCTTAGTGATGACTTAACCTAAAATTTGGGGATGGAGAAGAAGAAAAATAATGAAATTGTTTACATCTATTATACCATAATACAATATGAATATGGTGAATAAATATACTATCGACACTCATTATATAATTTGAATTATTTCCAATGTATATGGAATATGTGTCATCAATTAATAGTTTTTTTTACTTAGATTCTTAGTGATGAAGTAACCTAAACTTTGTTGATGGAGAAGAAGAAAACACTGATATTATTTACATCTATTATACCATAATACAATATGAATATGGTGAATAAATATACTATCGAGATTCATTATATAATTTGAATTATAACCAATGTATATGGAATATGTGTCATTAACTAATAGTCTTTTAACTTAGTTTCTTGGTGAAGAAGTAACCTAAAATTTGGTGACGGAGAAGAACAAAAATACTGAAATTGTTTACATCTATTATACCATAATACAGTATGAATATGGTGGATAAATATACTATCGAGACTCATTAGATAATTTGAATTATTTCAAATGTATATGGAATATGTGTCATTAAGTAATAGTGTTTTAACTTAGTTTCTTAGTGATGAAGTAACCTAAGATTTGGTGATGGAGAAGAAGAAAAATATTAAAATTGTTTACATCTATTATACCATAATACAATATGAATATGGTGAACAAATATACTATCGAGACTCATTATATAATTTGAATTATTTATAATGTATATGGAATATGTGTCATTAATTAATAGTCTTTTAACTTAGTTTCTTGGTGAAAAAGTAACCTAAAATTTGGTGATGGAGAAGAAGGAAAATAATGAAATTGTTTACATCTATTATACCATAATACAATATGAATATGGTGGATAAATATACTATCGAGACTCATTAGATAATTTGAATTATTTCAAATGGATATGGAATATGTGTCATTAAGTAATAGTCTTTTAACTTAGTTTCTTAGTGATGAAGTAACGTAAAATTTGGTGATGGAGAATTAGAAAATACTGAAACTGTTTACATCTATTATACCATAATATAGTATGAATATGGTGGATACATATATTACCGAGACTCATTAGATAATTTGAATTATTTCAAATTTATATGGAATATGTGTCATTAAGTAATAGTCTTTTAACTTAGTTTCTTAGTGATGAAGTAACCTAAGATTTGGTGATGGAGAGTTAGAAAATACAAAAACTGTTTACATCTATTATACCATAGTATAATATGAATATGGTGAATAAATATACTATCGAGACTCATTAGATAATTTGAATTATTTCAAATGTATATGGAATATGTGTCATTAAGTAATAGTCTTTTAACTTAGTTTCTTAGTGATGACTTAACCTAAAATTTAGGGATGGAGAAGAAGAAAAATATTTAAATTGTTTACATCTATTATACCATAATACAATATGAATATGGTGAATAAATATACTATCGACACTCATTATATAATTTGAATTATTTCCAATGTATATGGAATATGTGTCATCAATTAATAGTCTTTTTACTTAGATTCTTAGTGATGAAGTAACCTAAACTTTGTTGATGGAGAAGAAGAAAACTCTGATACTATTTACATCTATTATACCATAATACAATATGAATATGGTGAATAAATATACTATCGAGACTCATTATATGATTTGAATTATAACCAATGTATATAAAATATGTGTCATTAACTAATAGTCTTTTAACTTAGTTTCTTGGTGAAAAAGTAACCTAAAATTTGGTGACGGAGAAGAACAAAAATACTGAAATTGTTTACATCTATTATACCATAATACAATACGAATATGGTGGATAAATATACTATCGAGACTCATTAGATAATTCGAATTATTTCAAATGTATATGAAATATGTGTCATTAAGTAATAGTCTTTTAACTTAGTTTCTTAGTGATGAAGTAACCTAAGATTTGGTGATGGAGAGTTAGAAAATACAGAAACTGTTTACATCTATTATACCATAATACAATATGAATAATGTGAATAAATATACTATCGAGACTCATTAGATAATTTGAATTATTTAAAATGTATATGGAATATGTGTCATTAAGTAATAGTCTTTTAACTTAGTTTCTTAAGGATGAAGTAACCTAAAATTTGGTGATGGAGAAGAACAAAATATTAAAATTGTTTACATCTATTATACCATAATACAATATGAATATGGTGAATAAATATACTATCTAGACTCATTATATAATTTGAATTATTTCTAATGTATATGGAATATGTGTCATTAATTAATAGTCTTTTAACTTAGTTTCTTGGTGAAAAAGTAACCTAAAATTTGGTGATGGAGAAGAAGGAAAATAATGAAATTGTTTACATCTATTATACCAAAATACAATATGAAAATGGTGGATAAATATACTATCGAGACTCATTAGATAATTTGAATTATTTGAAATGTATATGGAATATGTGTAATTAAGCAATAGTCTTTTAACTTAGTTTCTTGGTGAAGAAGTAACCTAAAATTTGGTGATGGAGAAGAAGGAAAATACTGAAATTGTTTACATCTATTATACTATAATACAATATAAATATGGTGGATAAATATACTATCCAGACTCAATAGATAATTTGAATTATTTGAAATGTATATTGAATATGTGTCATTAAGTAATAGTCTTTTAACTTAGTTTCTTAGTGATGAAGTAACCTAAGATTTGGTGATGGAGAATTAGAAAATATTGAAACTGTTTACATCTATTATACCATAATACAGTATGAATATGGTGGATAAATATACTACCGAGACTCATTAGACAATTTGAATTATTTCAAATGTATATGGAATATGTGTCATTAAGTAATAGTTTTTTAACTTAGTTTCTTAGTGATGAAGTAACCTAAGCTTTGGTGATGGAGAGTTAGAAAATTTCAGAAACTGTTTACATCTATTATACCATAATACAATATGAATATGGTGAATAAATATACTATCGAGACTCATTAGATAATTTGAATTATTTCAAATGTATATGGAATATGTGTCATTAAGTAATAGTCTTTTAACTTAGTTTCTTAGTGATGAAGTAACCTAAAATTTGGTGATGGAGAAGAAGAAAAATATTAAAATTGTTTACATCTATTATACCATAATACAATATGAATATGGTGAATAAATATACTATCGAGACTCATTATATAATTTGAATTATTTCTAATGTATATGGAATATATGTCATTAATTAATAGTCTTTTAACTTAGTTTCTTGGAGAAAGAGTAAACTAAAATTTGGTGATGGAGAAGAAGGAAAATAATGAAATTGTTTACATCTATTATACCATAATACAATATGAATATGGTGGATAAATATACTATCGAGACTCATTAGATAATTTGAATTATTTCTAATGTATATGGAATATGTGTCATTAATTAATAGTCTTTTAACTTAGTTTCTTTGTAATGAACTAACCTAAAATTTGGTGATGGAGAAGAAGGAAAATACTGAAATTGCTTACATCTGTTATACCATAATACAATATAAATATTGTGGATAAATATACTATCAAAACTCATTAGATAATTTGAATTATTTCAAATGTATATGGAATATGTGTCATTAAGTAATAGTCTTTTAACTTAGTTTCTTAGTGATGAAGTAACCTAAAATTTTGTGATGGAGAAGAAAAAAAATACTTAAATTGTTTAAATCTATTATACCATAATAAAATATGAATATGGTGGATAAATATATGATCGAGACTCATTAGATAATTTGAATTATTTCAAATGTATATGGAATATGTGTCATTAAGTAATAGTCTATTAACTTAGTTTCTTAGTGATGAAGTAACCTAAAATTTGGTGATGGAGAAGAAGAAAAATATTGAAATTTTTTACATCTATTCTACCATAATAAAATATGAATATGGTGGATAAATATATGATCAAGACTCATTAGATAATTTGAATTATTTCAAATGTATATGGAATATGTGTCATTAAGTAATAGTCTTTTAACTTAGTTTCTTAGTAATGAAGTAACTTAAGATTTGGTGATGGAGAGTTAGAAAATGCAGAAACTGTTTACATCTATTATACCATAATACAATATGAATATGGAGAATAATTATACTATCGAGACTCATTAGATAATTTGAATTATTTCAAATGTATATGGAATATGTGTCATTAAGTAATAGTCTTTTAACTTAGTTTCTTAGTGATTAAGTAACCTAAATTTTGGCGATGGTGAAGAAGAAAATATTAAAATTGTTTACATCTATTATACCATAATACAAATATGAATATGGTGAATAAATATACTATCTAGACTCATTATATAATTTGAATTATTTCCAATGTATATGGAATATGTGTTATCAGTTAATAGTCTTTTTACTTAGATTCTTAGTGATGAAGTAACCTAAACTTTGTTGATGGAGAAGAAGAAATCACTGATACTATTTACATCTATCATACCATAATACAATATGAATATGGTGAATAAATATACTATCGAGACTCATTATATAATTTGAATTATAACCAATGTATATGGAATATGTGTCATTAACTAATAGTCTTTTAACTTAGTTTCTTGGTGAAGAAGTAACCTAAAATTTGGTGACGGAGAAGAAGGAAAATACTGAAATTGTTTACATCTATTATACCATAATACAATATGAATATGGTGGATAAATATACTATCGAGACTCATTAGATAATTTGAATTATTTCAAATGTATATGGAATATGTGTCATTAAGTAATAGTCTTTTAACTTAGTTTCTTAGTGATGAAGTAACCTAAGATTTGGTGATGGAGAGTTAGAAAATACAGAAACTGTTTACATCTATTATAGCATAATACAATATGAATATGGTGAATAAATATACTATCGAGACTCATTAGATAATTTGAATTATTCAAAATGTATATGGAATATGTGTCATTAAGTAATAGTCTTTTAACTTAGATTCTTAATGATTAAGTAACCTAAAATTTGGTGATGGAGAAGAAGAAAATATAAAAATTGTTTACATCTATTTTACCATAATACAATATGAATATGGTGAATAAATATACTATCTAGACTCATTATATAATTTGAATTATTTCTAATGTATATGGAATATGTGTCATTAATTAATAATCTTTTAACTTAGTTTCTTGGTGAAAAAGTAACCTAAAATTTGGTGATGGAGAAGAAGGAAAATAATGAAATTGTTTACATCTATTATACCATAATACAATATGAATATGGTGGATAAATATACTATCGAGACTCATTAGATAATTTGAATTATTTGAAATGTATTTGGAATATGTGTAATTAAGCAATAGTCTTTTAACTTAGTTTCTTGGTGAAGAAGTAACCTAAAATTTGGTGATGGAGAAGAAGGAAAATATTGAAATTGTTTACATCTATTATACTATAATACAATATAAATATGGTGGATAAATATACTATCGAGACTCAATAGATAATTTGAATTATTTGAAATGTATATGGAATATGTGTCATTAATCAATAGTCTTTTAACTTAGTTTCTTAGTGATGAAGTAACCTAAAATTTGGTGATGGAGAAAAAAAATATTGAAATTGTTTACATCTATTATACCATAATACAATATGAATATGGTGGATAAATATATTATCGAGACTCATTAGATAATTTGAATTATTTCAAATGTATGTGGAATATGTGTCATTAAGTAATAGTCTTTTAACTTAGTTTCTTAATGATGAAGTAACTTAAAATTTGGTGATGGAGAGTTAGAAAATACTGAAACTGTTTACATCTATTATACCATAATACAATATGAATATGGTGAATAAATATACTATAGAGACTCATTAGATAATTTGAATTATTTCAAATGTATATGGAATATGTGTCATTAAGAAATAGTCTTTTAATTTAGTTTCTTAGTGATGAAGTAACCTAAAATTTGGTGATGGAGAAGAAGAAAAATACTGAAATTGTTTACTTCTATTATACCATAATACAATATGAATATGGTGAATAAATATACTATCGAGACTCTTTAGATAATTTGAATTATTTCAAATGTATATGGAATATGTGTCATTAAGTAATAGTTTTTAACTTAGTTTCTTGGTGAAAAAGTTACCTAAAATTTGGTGTTGTAGAAGAAGGAAAATACTGAAATTGTTTACATCTATTATACCATAATACAATATGAATATGGTGGATAAATATACTATCGAGACTCATTAGATAATTTGAATTATTTAAAATGTATATGGAATATGTGTCATTAAGTAATAGTCTTTTAACTTAATTTCTAAGTGAAGAAGTAACCTAAAATTAGGTGATGGAGAAGAAGAAATATACTGAAATTGTTTACATCTATTATACCATAATACAATATAAATATGGTGGATAAATATACTATCGAGACTCATTAGGTAATTTGAATTATTTCAAATGTATATGGAATATGTGTCATTAAGTAATAGTCTTTTAACTTAGTTTCTTGGTGAAGAAGTAACGTAAAATTAGGTGATGGAGAAGAAGAAAAATACTGAAATTGTTTACATCTATTATACCATAATACAATATAAATATGATGGATAAATATACTATCGAGACTCATTAGATAATTTGAATTATTTAAAATTTATATGGAATATGTGTCATTAAACAATAGTCTTTTAACTTAGTTTCTTAGTGATGAAGTAACCTTAAATTTGGTGATGGAGAAGAAGAAAAATATTGAAATTGTTTACATCTATTATACTATAATACAATATGAATATGGTGGATAAATATACTACCGAGACTCATTAGATAATTTGAATTATTTCAAATGTATATGGAATATGTTTCATTAAGTAATAGTCTTTTAACTTAGTTTCTTGGTGAAGAAGTAAGCTAAAATTTGGTGATGGAGAAGAAGGAAAATACTGAAATTGCTTACATCTATTATACCATAATACAATATAAATATGGTGGGTAAATATACTATCGAAACTCATTAGATAATTTGAATTATTTCAAATGTATATGGAATATGTGTCATTAAGTAATAGTCTTTTAACTTAGTTTCTTGGTGAAGAAGTAACCTAAAATTTGGTGATGGAGAAGAAGAACAATATTGAAATTGTTTACATCTATTACACCATAATACAATATGAATATGGTGGATAAATATACTATCGAGACTCATTAGATAATTTGAATTATTTCAAATGTATATGGAATATGTGTCATTAAGTAATAGTCTTTTAACTTAGTTTCTTAGTGATAAGTAACCTAAAATTTGGTGATGGAGAAGAAGAAAAATATTGAAATTGTTTACATCTATTATACCATAATACAATATGAATATGGTGGATAAATATACTATCGAGACTCATTATATAATTTGAATTATTTCAAATGTATATGGAATATATGTCATTAAGTAATAGTCTTTTAACTTAGTTTCTTGGTGAAGAAGTAACCTAAAATTAGGTGATAGAGAAGAAGAAATATACTGAAATTGTTTACATCTATTATACCATAATACAATATAAATATGATGGATAAATATACTATCGAGACTCATTAGATAATTTGAATTATTTAAAATTTATATGGAATATGTGTCATTAAACAATAGTCTTTTAACTTAGTTTCTTAGTGATAAGTAACCTAAAATTTGGTGATGGAGAAGAAGAAAAATATTGAAATTGTTTACATCTATTATACCATAATACAATATGAATATGGTGGATAAATATACTACCGAGACTCATTAGATAATTTGAATTATTTCAAATGTATATGGAATATGTGTCATTAAGTAATAGTCTTTTAACTTAGATTCTTAATGATGAAGTAACCTAAAATTTGGTGATGGAGAAGAAGAAAATATAAAAATTGTTTACATCTATTTTACCATAATACAATATGAATATGGTGAATAAATATACTATCTAGACTCATTATATAATTTGAATTATTTCTAATGTATATGGAATATGTGTCATTAATTAATAATCTTTTAACTTAGTTTCTTGGTGAAAAAGTAACCTAAAATTTGGTGATGGAGAAGAAGGAAAATAATGAAATTGTTTACATCTATTATACCATAATACAATATGAATATGGTGGATAAATATACTATCGAGACTCATTAGATAATTTGAATTATTTGAAATGTATATGGAATATGTGTAATTAAGCAATAGTCTTTTAACTTAGTTTCTTGGTGAAGAAGTAACCTAAAATTTGGTGATGGAGAAGAAGGAAAATACTGAAATTGTTTACATCTATTATACTATAATACAATATAAATATGGTGGATAAATATACTATCGAGACTCAATAGATAATTTGAATTATTTGAAATGTATATGGAATATGTGTCATTAATCAATAGTCTTTTAACTTAGTTTCTTAGTGATGAAGTAACCTAAAATTTGGTGATGGAGAAAAAAAATATTGAAATTGTTTACATCTATTATACCATAATACAATATGAATATGGTGGATAAATATATTATCGACACTCATTAGATAATTTGAATTATTTCAAATGTATGTGGAATATGTGTCATTAAGTAATAGTCTTTTAACTTAGTTTCTTAATGATGAAGTAACTTAAAATTTGGTGATGGAGAGTTAGAAAATACTGAAACTGTTTACATCTATTATACCATAATACAATATGAATATGGTGAATAAATATACTATAGAGACTCATTAGATAATTTGAATTATTTCAAATGTATATGGAATATGTGTCATTAAGTAATAGTCTTTTAACTTAGTTTCTTAGTGATGAAGTAACCTAAAATTTGGTGATGGAGAAGAAGAAAAATACTGAAATTGTTTACTTCTATTATACCATAATACAATATGAATATGGTGAATAAATATACTATCGAGACTCTTTAGATAATTTGAATTATTTCAAATGTATATGGAATATGTGTCATTAAGTAATAGTTTTTAACTTAGTTTCTTGGTGAAGAAGTTACCTAAAATTTGGTGTTGTAGAAGAAGGAAAATACTGAAATTGTTTACATCTATTATACCATAATAAAATATGAATATGGTGGATAAATATACTATCGAGACTCATTAGATAATTTGAATTATTTCAAATGTATATGGAATATGTGTCATTAAGTAATAGTCTTTTAACTTAGTTTCTTGGTGAAGAAGTAACCTAAAATTAGGTGATGGAGAAGAAGAAATATACTGAAATTGTTTACATCTATTATACCATAATACAATATAAATATGGTGGATAAATATACTATCGAGACTCATTAGGTAATTTGAATTATTTCAAATGTATATGGAATATGTGTCATTAAGTAATAGTCTTTTAACTTAGTTTCTTGGTGAAGAAGTAACCTAAAATTAGGTGATAGAGAAGAAGAAAAATACTGAAATTGTTTACATCTATTATACCATAATACAATATAAATATGATGGATAAATATACTATCGAGACTCATTAGATAATTTGAATTATTTAAAATTTATATGGAATATGTGTCATTAAACAAAAGTCTTTTAACTTAGTTTCTTAGTGATGAAGTAACCTTAAATTTGGTGATGGAGAAGAAGAAAAATATTGAAATTGTTTACATCTATTATACCATAATACAATATGAATATGGTGGATAAATATACTACCGAGACTCATTAGATAATTTGAATTATTTCAAATGTATATGGAATATGTGTCATTAAGTAATAGTCTTTTAACTTAGTTTCTTGGTGAAGAAGTAACCTAAAATTTGGTGATGGAGAAGAAGGAAAATACTGAAATTGCTTTCATCTATTATACCATAATACAATATAAATATGGTGGGTAAATATACTATCGAAACTCATTAGATAATTTGAATTATTTCAAATGTATATGGAATATGTGTCATTAAGTAATAGTCTTTTAACTTAGTTTCTTGGTGAAGAAGTAACCTAAAATTTGGTGATGGAGAAGAAGGAAAATACTGAAATTGCTTACATCTATTATACCATAATACAATATAAATATGGTGGGTAAATATACTATCGAAACTCATTAGATAATTTGAATTATTTCAAATGTATATGGAATATGTGTCATTAAGTAATAGTCTTTTAACTTAGTTTCTTGGTGAAGAAGTAACCTAAAATTTGGTGATGGAGAAGTAGGAAAATACTGAAATTGCTTACATCTATTATACCATAATACAATATAAATATGGTGGGTAAATATACTATCGAAACTCATTAGATAATTTGAATTATTTCAAATGTATATGGAATATGTGTCATTAAGTAATAGTCTTTTAACTTAGTTTCTTGGTGAAGAAGTAACCTAAAATTTGGTGATGGAGAAGAAGGAAAATACTGAAATTGCTTTCATCTATTATACCATAATACAATATAAATATGGTGGGTAAATATACTATCGAAACTCATTAGATAATTTGAATTATTTCAAATGTATATGGAATATGTGTCATTAAGTAATAGTCTTTTAACTTAGTTTCTTGGTGAAGAAGTAACCTAAAATTTGGTGATGGAGAAGAAGGAAAATACTGAAATTGCTTACATCTATTATACCATAATACAATATAAATATGGTGGGTAAATATACTATCGAAACTCATTAGATAATTTGAATTATTTCAAATGTATATGGAATATGTGTCATTAAGTAATAGTCTTTTAACTTAGTTTCTTGGTGAAGAAGTAACCTAAAATTTGGTGATGGAGAAGTAGGAAAATACTGAAATTGCTTACATCTATTATACCATAATACAATATAAATATGGTGGGTAAATATACTATCGAAACTCATTAGATAATTTGAATTATTTCAAATGTATATGGAATATGTGTCATTAAGTAATAGTCTTTTAACTTAGTTTCTTGGTGAAGAAGTAACCTAAAATTTGGTGATGGAGAAGAAGGAAAATACTGAAATTGCTTACATCTATTATACCATAATACAATATAAATATGGTGGGTAAATATACTATCGAAACTCATTAGATAATTTGAATTATTTCAAATGTATATGGAATATGTGTCATTAAGTAATAGTCTTTTAACTTAGTTTCTTGGTGAAGAAGTAACCTAAAATTTGGTGATGGAGAAGAAGAACAATATTGAAATTGTTTACATCTATTACACCATAATACAATATGAATATGGTGGATAAATATACTATCGAGACTCATTAGATAATTTGAATTATTTCAAATGTATATGGAATATGTGTCATTAAGTAATAGTCTTTTAACTTAGTTTCTTAGTCATAAGTAACCTAAAATTTGGTGATGGAGAAGAAGAAAAATATTGAAATTGTTTACATCTATTATACCATAATACAATATGAATATGGTGGATAAATATACTATCGAGACTCATTATATAATTTGAATTATTTCAAATGTATATGGAATATATGTCATTAAATAATAGTCTTTTAACTTAGTTTCTTGGTGAAGAAGTAACCTAAAATTAGGTGATGGAGAAGAAGAAATATACTGAAATTGTTTACATCTATTATACCATAATACAATATAAATATGGTGGATAAATATACTATCGAGACTCATTAGGTAATTTGAATTATTTCAAATGTATATGAAATATGTGTCATTAATTAATAGTCTTTTAACTTAGTTTCTTGGTGAAGAAGTAACCTAAAATTAGGTGATGGAGAAGAAGAAAAATACTGAAATTGTTTACATCTATTATACCATAATACAATATAAATATGATGGATAAATATACTATCGAGACTCATTAGATAATTTGAATTATTTAAAATTTATATGGAATATGTGTCATTAAACAATAGTCTTTTAACTTAGTTTCTTAGTGATAAGTAACCTAAAATTTGGTGATGGAGAAGAAAAATATTGAAATTGTTTACATCTATTATACCATAATACAATATGAATATGGTGGATAAATATACTACCGAGACTCATTAGATAATTTGAATTATTTCAAATGTATATGGAATATGTGTCATTAAGTAATAGTCTTTTAACTTAGATTCTTAATGATGAAGTAACCTAAAATTTGGTGATGGAGAAGAAGAAAATATAAAAATTGTTTACATCTATTTTACCATAATACAATATGAATATGGTGAATAAATATACTATCTAGACTCATTATATAATTTGAATTATTTCTAATGTATATGGAATATGTGTCATTAATTAATAATCTTTTAACTTAGTTTCTTGGTGAAAAAGTAACCTAAAATTTGGTGATGGAGAAGAAGGAAAATAATGAAATTGTTTACATCTATTATACCATAATACAATATGAATATGGTGGATAAATATAATATCGAGACTCATTAGATAATTTGAATTATTTGAAATGTATATGGAATATGTGTAATTAAGCAATAGTCTTTTAACTTAGTTTCTTGGTGAAGAAGTAACCTAAAATTTGGTGATGGAGAAGAAGGAAAATACTGAAATTGTTTACATCTATTATACTATAATACAATATAAATATGGTGGATAAATATACTATCGAGACTCAATAGATAATTTGAATTATTTGAAATGTATATGGAATATGTGTCATTAATCAATAGTCTTTTAACATAGTTTCTTAGTGATGAAGTAACCTAAAATTTGGTGATGGAGAAAAAAAATATTGAAATTGTTTACATCTATTATACCATAATACAATATGAATATGGTGGATAAATATATTATCGAGACTCATTAGATAATTTGAATTATTTCAAATGTATGTGGAATATGTGTCGTTAAGTAATAGTCTTTTAACTTAGTTTCTTAATGATGAAGTAACTTAAAATTTGGTGATGGAGAGTTAGAAAATACTGAAACTGTTTACATCTATTATACCATAATACAATATGAATATGGTGAATAAATATACTATAGAGACTCATTATATAATTTGAATTATTTCAAATGTATATGGAATATGTGTCATTAAGTAATAGTCTTTTAACTTAGTTTCTTAGTGATGAAGTAACCTAAAATTTGGTGATGGAGAAGAAGAAAAATACTGAAATTGTTTACTTCTATTATACCATAATACAATATGAATATGGTGAATAAATATACTATCGAGACTCTTTAGATAATTTGAATTATTTCAAATGTATATGGAATATGTGTCATTAAGTAATAGTTTTTAACTTAGTTTCTTGGTGAAGAAGTAACCTAAAATTTGGTGATGGAGAAGAAGGAAAATACTGAAATTGTTTACATCTATTATACTATAATACAATATAAATATGGTGGATAAATATACTATCGAGACTCAATAGATAATTTGAATTATTTGAAATGTATATGGAATATGTGTCATTAATCAATAGTCTTTTAACTTAGTTTCTTAGTGATGAAGTAACCTAAAATTTGGTGATGGAGAAAAAAAATATTGAAATTGTTTACATCTATTATACCATAATACAATATGAATATGGTGGATAAATATACTACCGAGACTCATTAGATAATTTGAATTATTTCAAATGTATATGGAATATGTGTCATTAAGTAATAGTCTTTTAACTTAGTTTCTTAGTGATTAAGTAACCTAAAATTTGGTGATGGAGAATTAGAAAATACTAAAACTGTTTACATCTATTATACCATAATACAATATAAATATGGTGGGTAAATATACTATCGAAACTCATTATATAATTTGAATTATTTCAAATGTATATGGAATATGTGTCATTAAGTAATAGTCTTTTAACTTAGTTTCTTAGTGATGAAGTAACCTAAAATTTGGTGATGGAGAAGAAGAAAAATACTGAAATTGTTTACTTCTATTATACCATAATACAATATGAATATGGTGAATAAATATACTATCGAGACTCATTAGATAATTTGAATTATTTCAAATGTATATGGAATATGTGTCATTAAGTAATAGTTTTTAACTTAGTTTCTTGGTGAAGAAGTAACCTAAAATTTGGTGATGGAGAAGAAGGAAAATACTGAAATTGTTTACATCTATTATACTATAATACAATATAAATATGGTGGATAAATATACTATCGAGACTCAATAGATAATTTGAATTATTTGAAATGTATATGGAATATGTGTCATTAATCAATAGTCTTTTAACTTAGTTTCTTAGTGATGAAGTAACCTAAAATTTGGTGATGGAGAAAAAAAATATTGAAATTGTTTACATCTATTATACCATAATACAATATGAATATGGTGGATAAATATATTATCGAGACTCATTAGATAATTTGAATTATTTCAAATGTATGTGGAATATGTGTCATTAAGTAATAGTCTTTTAACTTAGTTTCTTAATGATGAAGTAACTTAAAATTTGGTGATGGAGAGTTAGAAAATACTGAAATTGTTTACATCTATTATACCATAATACAATATGAATATGGTGAATAAATATACTATAGAGACTCATTAGATAATTTGAATTATTTCAAATGTATATGGAATATGTTTCATTAAGTAATAGTCTTTTAACTTAGTTTCTTAGTGATGAAGTACCTAAAATTTGGTGATGGAGAAGAAGAAAAATACTGAAATTGTTTACTTCTATTATACCATAATACAATATGAATATGGTGGATAAATATACTATCGAGACTCATTAGATAATTTGAATTATTTCAAATGTATATGGAATATGTGTCATTAAGTAATAGTTTTTAACTTAGTTTCTTGGTGAAGAAGTTACCTAAAATTTGGTGTTGTAGAAGAAGGAAAATACTGAAATTGTTTACATCTATTATACCATAATACAATATGAATATGGTGGATAAATATACTATCGAGACTCAATAGATAATTTGAATTATTTGAAATGTATATGGAATATGTGTCATTAATCAATAGTCTTTTAACTTAGTTTCTTAGTGATGAAGTAACCTAAAATTTGGTGATGGAGAAAAAAATATTGAAATTGTTTACATCTATTATACCATAATACAATATGAATATGGTGGATAAATATATTATCGAGACTCATTAGATAATTTGAATTATTTCAAATGTATGTGGAATATGTGTCATTAAGTAATAGTCTTTTAACTTAGTTTCTTAATGATGAAGTAACTTAAAATTTGGTGATGGAGAGTTAGAAAATACTGAAACTGTTTACATCTATTATACCATAATACAATATGAATATGGTGAATAAATATACTATAGAGACTCATTAGATAATTTGAATTATTTCAAATGTATATGGAATATGTGTCATTAAGTAATAGTCTTTTAACTTAGTTTCTTAGTGATGAAGTAACCTAAAATTTGGTGATGGAGAAGAAGAAAAATACTGAAATTGTTTACTTCTATTATACCATAATACAATATGAATATGGTGAATAAATATACTATTGAGACTCATTAGATAATTTGAATTATTTCAAATGTATATGGAATATGTGTCATTAAGTAATAGTTTTTAACTTAGTTTCTTGGTGAAGAAGTTACCTAAAAATTGGTGTTGTAGAAGAAGGAAAATACTGAAATTGTTTACATCTATTATACCATAATACAATATGAATATGGTGGATAAATATACTATCGAGACTCATTAGATAATTTGAATTATTTCAAATGTATATGGAATATGTGTAATTAAGTAATAGTCTTTTAACTTAGTTTCTTGGTGAAGAAGTAACCTAAAATTAGGTGATGGAGAAGAAGAAATATACTGAAATTGTTTACATCTATTATACCATAATACAATATAAATATGGTGGATAAATATACTATCGAGACTCATTAGGTAATTTGAATTATTTCAAATGTATATGGAATATGTGTCATTAAGTAATAGTCTTTTAACTTAGTTTCTTGGTGAAGAAGTAACCTAAAATTAGGTGATGGAGAATTAGAAAAATACTGAAATTGTTTACATCTATTATACCATAATACAATATGAATATGGTGAATAAATATACTATCGAGACTCATTAGATAATTTGAATTATTTAAAATTTATATGGAATATGTGTCATTAAACAATAGTCTTTTAACTTATTTTCGTAGTGATGAAGTAACCTAAAATTTGGTGATGGAGAAGAAGAAAAATATTGAAATTGTTTACATCTATTATACCATAATACAATATGAATATGGTGGATAAATATACTACCGAGACTCATTAGATAATTTGAATTATTTCAAATGTATATGGAATATGTGTCATTAAGTAATAGTCTTTTAACTTAGTTTCTTAGTGATTAAGTAACCTAAAATTTGGTGATGGAGAATTAGAAAATACTAAAACTGTTTACATCTATTATACCATAATACAATATAAATATGGTGGGTAAATATACTATCGAAACTCATTAGATAATTTGAATTATTTCAAATGTATATGGAATATGTGTCATTAAGTAATAGTCTTTTAACTTAGTTTCTTAGTGATGAAGTAACCTAAAATTTGGTGATGGAGAAGAAGAAAAATACTGAAATTGTTTACTTCTATTATACCATAATACAATATGAATATGGTGAATAAATATACTATCGAGACTCTTTAGATAATTTGAATTATTTCAAATGTATATGGAATATGTGTCATTAAGTAATAGTCTTTTAACTTATTTTCTTAGTGATGAAGTAACCTAAGATTTGGTGATGGAGAATTAGAAAATACTGAAACTGTTTACATCTATTATACCATAATAAAATATGAATATGGTGAATAAATATACTATCGAGACTCATTAGATAAGTTGAATTATTTCAAATGCATATGGAATATGTGTCATTAAGTAATAGTCTTTTAACTTATTTTCTTAGTGATGAAGTAACCTAAGATTTGGTGAAGGAGAATTAGAAAATACTGAAACTGTTTACATCTATTATACCATAATACAATATGAATATGGTGAATAAATATACTATCGAGACTCATTAGATAATTTGAATTATTTCAAATGTATATGGAATCAGCTTGAAGGGACCGACCGACCCACTAAGGGGAACGACCGGTCTGACCCACTTCAGCTGAGTGGAACGACCGTTCCCTCCCCTTTCCTATTTTCACGCCATTTTATCCTCACACGGAACGACCGGTCCCAAGTCAATGAAGAAACCAACTTTTGCTATATTTTCGTACACGTCTTCAGCACGTTATGCAACAAAGTCCACTAGCAATATTTTTTGGATATTCAGTTTTACGTGGATTGGGCTTTTGGGATACAGTTATTTTACAAGCATTATAAATAGAAGTGAAAGCCAAATCCCAAAGGTCGGAGAATTTTTGCAAGATCGTACTATTTTCAGCAGAGCAAATTTCCTTCCATTTTAATTTTTGTTCTGCCTTTTCCTTTATTTTTATTTCATCGCATTGTTTTTATTTTCTTTTCTTCTCCAGTTTTCTGCCTTTATTTTTCGTACAACAATTTCTACACCGGAAATTGTTGTGCAATTTTATCCGGTTTAACCTTACGTTAGATCCGGTATTTTTACTTTCCTTGTTGTTACGAAATTCAAGATTCGAAGGGTAGATCCAGCTGACTTATGGTGGAATACTCGAAGGATTTGAAGAACGAATATTTAATTGAAGCTATTGAAGTATTTCTACATTTTCATCAGGTTTTCATTTATAAGCTTTATTTAATATATTTGTATGATCTTTGTTCTGATTATGTTTTTATTTCGCCGTTTCCTAATTAATAAACCTTGCATGATTAATTGTATGAACATGTCCGGCTAAACCGATTAAATACCGGTATGTAAATTAACCAAATAACGGGATCCGAAATAAATTGGCTTAAAATTATTTTGTAAAAGAAACTTCTTTCATGGTTTTAATATTCAATTAAATTGTTTAATATTTTACAAACCAATAGAACGGAAGTGTGAGGTTTTAGAATTGATTAAGGTTTTTACTAATAAAACGGAAGTTTGAGGCTAAAACCAGATAGTGATTATTAGGCATTGTTTTTAAAGAGGCGGAAACATTTTAAAAACAATTAAATTTTATTCTGTTTTCAAAAATTACTTTTGAATCCGGCGGAGTGACAGAAGCACACGTTAGGGTATTAATCGTATAACCTGAACTAATAGAACGGAAGTGTGAGGGGAAGGTTTTTAGACAAATAAAGTTTGCGTAAAGATAATTTTTGACCAATTTAAGTAAAAGCCAGTGGAAATTCGGAACCCAAAATTTAGGTGAAATACATACCGGTATTTATAATTAAAAATTTTATAACTAAATTTAGTAATTAGATCCCTTTCGTTAATTAAATTAATATTAGCCTTAGCTTTACCCAGTAACCAAAATTACGGTAGATCGATTCATAGTCCCTGTGGATTCGATATCTTTTAAGACTACGCGATAGGACTGTGCACTTGTAGTCTCCAGATTTATAGACATACAAAGTCGCGATCAAGTTTTTGGCGCCGTTGCCGGGGACTATTTAAGTCGATATCGTAACTCTTTTAGTTACAACGTAGAGACTAAGGTCTTCTTCTTTTCATCTCTTTCTGATTTGTATGCCAAACACTCGCTCTCAAGGCGAACCTTTGCATCTACAAATCAACGACATCCAGCATTATCTTCGATTGAGACGCCGAATTCAGGAATATCGTCTACTAAACAATTTACCCCCGACGAATATCCCTGATATAACTGATCTTAGACGAGCTGAGATGGCTGCGCCACGACCTCTAAAATCTTACGCAATCCCTTCTCAAGACGAACCTCATAACAGTATTGCCGCTCCGGCAATCGAGGCAAACAACTTCGAGCTGAAACCTTCGCTATTATCTGCAGTTCAACAAAACCAGTTTTCTAGAAATCCAACTGACGATCCGAACCTGCATTTATCCGTATTTCTACAATATGCAGATACCGTAAAAGCTAATGGGGTCAGCACGGAAGCTATTCGTTTACGATTATTTCCTTTTTCCCTTAGAGATAGAGCTAGAGCTTGGCTCCAATCTCTACCTTCTAATTCAATCACTACGTGGGATGAATTAAAGAAAGTTTTCCTAACCCGATATTTTCCACCAAGCAAAACGGCTATGCTTCGAGCTCAAATCAACGGATTTAGACAGAAAGACACCGAGTCTTTATTTGAAGCATGGGAACGATATAAAGACATGATAAGACTCTGTCCACATCATGGTCTGGAGGAATGGTTAGTGATACATACTTTCTACAATGGTCTTTTGTACAACACGAGATTAACAATCGACGCTGCTGCTGGAGGTGCGCTAATGGAGAAACCTTATGTAGAAGCCTACGAGCTGATAGATAATATGGCCCAAAACCACTACCAATGGGGAAGCGAGAGAGCTGCCGTTGAAAAACCTCCGACGAAAGGAGGAATGTACGAAATTAGTAGCCTAGATCAAGTAAACGCTAAGGTAGACGCACTAACTCAGAAAATAGAAAACCTTACGTTAACTCCTGCAGCTACCGTAGCTGTAGTGACTCCTGACTGCGAAATATGCGGAACATCTGGTCACGCTCCCGCCGAATGTCAATTTCTGTTAGGTACTCCGACTGACCAAATAAACTACGCTCAGGGAAACCCTTATTCAAATACGTACAACCCAGGTTGGAGGAATCACCCAAATCTTTCCTACAAGAATAATAACGCATTGAACGCACCTGTTCAAGCGCAAACTGCTCCACCTGGATATCAAAAAGCACCTGCTGCCGCACCGAGCGCACCTAGGAAATCTAATCTCGAAATAATGATGGAAAACTTTATAGCAAGCCAAGCGCAAACTCACAAAGAATTCCTAAACCGAGACATACACACTAACGAGCAAATTAAGCAACTATCGAACAAAATAGATGCCTTAGCCACTCACAATAAAATGTTAGAAACTCAAATCTCACAAGTGGCTCAACAACAAGCGCCTGCTGCCGCACCAGCCGGTACTTTCCCTGGACAACCACAACCTAATCCGAAAGGACAAGCTCACGCAATTATATTACGAAGCGGTAAAGAAATAGAAGAACCATTAGATCCAAGAACCGAAAACCCGGCCATGCACCAAAACTCTGAAAACCAAGCCGAAGAGGATAACGAACCTAAAAGAAAGGAAGATGGAGAAACAATAGAACAAGAAAAACCTTATGTACCTCCACCTCCCTATAAACCACCTATTCCTTACCCTCAAAGACTAGTTAAAACAAAAGACATAGGGCAATTTAAGAAATTTGTAGAACTTCTCAAGCAATTAAACGTAACAATTCCTTTCACAGAAGCGATAATGCAAATGCCCTCATATGCTAAATTCTTAAAAGAAATTCTATCTAATAAGAAAAAGCTAGAAGAAAATGAAACAGTTACTCTTACAGCTGAATGCAGCGCAATAATCCAAAATAAGATGCCACCTAAACTGAAAGACCCTGGTAGTTTTTCTATACCATGTGTAATAGGAAAATTCGTCATAGACAAAGCTTTATGTGATTTAGGAGCAAGCATCAGTGTAATGCCTTTATCCATCAGTAAGAAACTTGAAATGGGAGAGTTGAGACCAACTAAAATGTCTGTTCAGTTAGCAGATCGTTCTGTCAAATACCCCGTAGGAGTACTTGAAAACGTCCCCGTTCGAATAGGTCAATTCTACATCCCAACCGACTTTATAATAATGGATATTAAGGAAGATACGAACACACCTATCATTTTAGGAAGACCCTTCCTAGCAACTGTCGGTGCCATTATAGACGTTAAAAGAGGAAAACTCACCTTTGAGGTAGGCGAAGAAAAGATTGAATTCATTCTTTCCAAATTTCTAAAAGCACCAGCCATAGATGACAACTGCTACTTTATGGATATGATAGAAGAATGTATAAAAGAAGTAGAAGATCATCCAGATAAAACCTTAGATGAATGCTTAGAAATAACACCCGATCCTACACAAGGTTTACACAAACCAACCATTGAACTCAAAACGTTACCTAAAAACCTGAGATACGAATTCTTAGACCCAGAATTCGAACGACCAGTAATAATCAACGCAAATCTAGGAAAAATCGAGACTGAAAAATTACTACATATACTGAGGAAATATCCAACCGCTTTAGGATACAATTTAACTGATCTTAAAGGAATAAGTCCTTCCATCTGTATGCATCGTATAATGCTAGAGGAAGATAGTAAAACCTCTAGAGAACACCAAAGAAGACTTAATCCTATAATGAGTGAAGTAGTAAAGAAAGAGATATTAAAATTGTTAGAAGCAGGCATCATTTATCCAATATCTGATAGTAAATGGGTAAGCCCAGTTCATGTAGTCCCCAAGAAAGGAGGCGTAACGGTAATCGAAAACGAAAAAGGAGAAACCATAACAAAGCGAATCGAATCAGGATGGAGGATGTGCATTGATTATAGGAAACTTAACAAAGCCACCCGGAAGGATCATTTCCCTTTACCATTCATTGATCAAATGCTGGAGCGTCTAGCCAGACACTCATATTTCTGTTACTTGGACGGTTACTCCAGATTCTTTCAAATACTGATACACCCCGATGACCAAGAAAAGACTACCTTCACCTGTCCATTCGGAACCTTCGCATATCGAAGAATGCCTTTTGGCTTATGCAATGCACCTGCAACTTTTCAAAGATGCATGATGGCAATCTTCGCAGACTTTCTTGATAATATTATGGAGGTATTCATGGACGACTTCTCCGTCTGCGGACGTAGTTTTGAAGGATGTCTTGCAAACTTAGAAAAAGTACTAGAAAGATGTGTAAAGGTAAACTTAGTATTAAATTGGGAAAAATGCCATTTTATGGTTCAAGAAGGTATTGTGTTAGGACATATTATATCTAATAGGGGAATCGAAGTAGACAAGGCCAAGATAGAAGTTATCGAAAACCTTCAACCCCCTAGAACTGTCAGAGAAATAAGAAGTTTCTTAGGACACGCCGGTTTTTACCGACGTTTTATTAAAGATTTCTCTAAAATTTCTAAGCCATTAACAGAACTCTTAATGAAAGATGTTGAATTCATATTTAACGAAAAATGCCTTGAAGCCTTTCAATCATTAAAGAAAGCATTAATTACTGCGCCAATCATGAAGACCCCAGATTGGAGTGAACCATTTGAGATAATGTGTGACGCAAGTGACTATGCCGTAGGAGCAGTCCTAGGACAAAGAAAAGATAAAAAATTACACGTCATATATTACGCTAGTAGAACCCTAGATGAAGCGCAAATGAATTATGCAACAACCGAAAAGGAACTCCTGGCTGTAGTCTTCACACTCGATAAATTCCGATCTTATTTAGTAGGAGCTAAGATAATAATTTATACTGACCACGCTGCCATTAGATATCTCCTAACCAAAAAGGACACTAAACCTAGACTGCTAAGATGGATCTTGTTGCTACAAGAATTTGATTTAGAAATCAAGGATAAAAAAGGAACTGAAAACGTAGTGGCTGATCATCTATCAAGAATCGAAAATCTAAAACAAGAACGAATTCCAATCAATGATGAATCTCAATATGATAGATTAATCGCCCACTTTGAAGCAAGTGAATCTCAAAACTATTCTGAAACAACCTTAGCAATCTCATCTGTCCCTTGGTATGCAGATTTCGTAAATTATCTAGCTGCCGGTGTATTACCACCAGAGTTAACGTACCAACAAAAGAAAAAATTCTTTCACGATCTCAAACAATATTACTGGGATGAACCTTTGTTATTCAAAAGAGGACCCGATGGAATTTTCCGTCGTTGCGTACCCGAAGAAGAAGTCGAAAGCATGATTAAACATTGCCACTCCGCACCATACGGAGGACACACGAGTACTTCTAAAACATGTACGAAAATCCTACAATCAGGTCTTTATTGGCCAACACTATGGAAAGATGTTCATGTCGCAGTCACTAAGTGTGACCGGTGCCAACGCACTGGTAACATTTCAAGACGCGACGAGATGCCACAGAAAGGCATTCTAGAAGTAGAGATTTTCGATGTATGGGGTATAGACTTTATGGGACCATTCCCATCATCTTTCGGTAACAAATACATACTCGTGGCAGTTGACTATGTATCTAAATGGATAGAAGTTATAGCTTCTCCAACAAACGATACCCGAGTTGTATTAAGGCTCTTCAAAAACGTGATATTTCCGAGATTCGGTATACCAAGATTAGTAATAAGCGATGGAGGTTCTCATTTTATTTCTAAGATATTCGAAAAACTCCTAAGGAAATACGGTGTCCGACATCGAGTAGCTACACCCTATCATCCACAAACGAGTGGACAAGTGGAAGTCTCTAATCGTGAAATCAAGCAAATATTAGAAAAGACTGTAGCAACTTCGAGAAAGGATTGGTTCTCAAAACTATCTGAAGCTCTATGGGCATATAGGACCGCATTTAAGACACCAATAGGAACCACCCCGTTTAAGCTCATCTATGGAAAATCTTGCCATTTGCCGGTTGAATTAGAACACAAGGCCTATTGGGCTATTAAAAATATAAACTTGAATTACACAACCGCAAGCGAGAAGCGCATCCTTGATATAAACGAATTAGAGGAATTGAGACAAGATGCGTATGAGAACGCCAAGATTTATAAAGAACGAACGAAAACATGGCACGACAAAAGAATAAATAGAAAACATTTTAAAATAGGTGATATCGTACTACTGTTTAATTCAAGATTAAAATTATTTCCTGGAAAACTACGCAGCAGATGGTCTGGTCCGTTCACAATAACAAACACGTTTATTAACGGAGCGGTCGAAATCAAAGGAAAGATTTCCGAACCCTTTATAGTTAATGGACAACGTTTAAAACCATATCACAGCGCAGAGAGTAACGAATACTTTCAAGAAATAACTTTAATAGAGCCACCTGCTCAATTAGAAATTTAAAACTTTGATTTTATTTGTCGAGCTTACGACATAAAACAAAGCGCTTAGTGGGAGACAACCCACCTTTTTATGATTAATTATTATATTTACCTTTTTTGTTTTATTATTCTTATTATCATTCTTACTATTATTATTATTCTTATTTTTCTCTTTATTCTTCTCATTCATAAACACTTATACACATATCTTCTCTAATATTCTATTTCATCTATATTTCTTCTTCATTCTATCACTATTATGCTTATTCTTATTTTCTTCTTTTCGGCATCTGGCCAAAAATCTGATTAAATTTCCTGTATCTAATTAATTTCAGGCTAACTTAATTAATATAAAAATTAAGCTGACCAACTAACAATGGAAGATACTATGGAAATAGCTTTCAGAGGAAGAGGCCAAAGAGGCAGATACAATTTATTAGCTGCAAGGAATATGTCCCTGACATATTATCCTGATCTTTTTGCTATGACTACTTTGGGAATTCATGATAGTGTTTTGTTTCTGCTGAATCAAATTGGATGGGAAGATGCTCATATTTTGAGGCGGTTCAGTACCTACCGCAAATTGACTCTGGAATTTCTGAGCTCTTTTAACTACCTCCCACATTATGGGAGGGGCCTGAAGAGAGGTCTTATCTTCTTTAGGCTATTTGGAATGGAGTATAGGTATAATCTTCATGACTTTTCTGTTTTGCTGGGATTCCCAGATGGATTTGATACTTTTACATCGAGGCAGGAAGAATTGTTTGATTTCCACGAGCTCGACATATTCTGGGAATCATTGACTGAGTTGAGTAGCTTTGAGCATCCTGAGCCACATGCGGATTATATTCATAATCCGGCATTCCGCTATTTTCACCATATTCTGTCACATACCCTGTTTGGAAAGGAATAGAATAACACTATTGTTTCTCGAGATGAGCTGTTTATTATGCTTTGTGCTGTACAGAATCGGCCCGTGAACGGTGTCGCTTTTCTATTAGTTACCATTGAGAAAATGCTTCAAGATGATAATATACCCATCATGATGGGAGGAATGGTAACAATTATAGCGGATGCTTTGGGTTTGCGGCAACCACTGTTGAGTTGCCATCCTTACGGAGGTATCCGACCAATGGACCTCAGTTTTTGTTTCAACACAAGATTAATTGGAAACCATGGTCCACGAGAGTTTGAATTGCTGATTAATAATGAGGTAGTTAACCTCTTTACCTTGCCTAGTCCACGCACCAGTGTTCACGATAAAGGTAATTGGCTGTATAATTTGGACGGTTTACCATCTCCTGCTCGCTCCACTGAAACAATCCAGGATTATGAGATACCTGAGATTTATGAAATTGAATATGATCCTGAGACACCACCTGGGTACCATGACTTTCCTGAGCAACCTTTGTCACCACCTGTAACTCTGGTGATTGAAGAAAATAGGCAAGGATCTGAACCCATGAACCAAGAAGAAACAATTAAGGAATTGAAGGAAGAAGTGAAGAATCTGAAAGAAAACCTCACAGCTGCGAACAATGAAGTTAATACACTCCGGATGGATCATTTTGGATTCGTCGACACGACACTCTTAAATTCCCATTACTCCATTATCTCATTTTTTTCAAATTTTTACCCTTTCCAACTCCCCCATTAACTCTCATTAAATTCTCATTATCACCATTCAACCACCCTCACAATATAAATACCCCTCATTTCTTACTATCTCTTCACACCATTTCTTACTTTCTACTATGTTTCTCTCATATTTATCTTCATCTTCTCTAACTTCCTTCTACATCTACCACCATTTTCTTACCATTACCATGCCTCCGAGAACCATCCGTCCCGAAAGGCAACAACCCGACCTTTCAAACATTATCTTCCGTGATGATAAGCAACACACCATGTATCTCAACTTATACAAACGCTCGGTGGTTCCGAAAAAGTATGTAGATATAAATTGTCTACAAACTTTAGGACTCACTGAAAGTGTGTCATGGTTGCTAAATAATACTGGTTTATACAATGTCTGTACCCAACCAAACCCAACCTTTGAAGCTCTAGTGTTGGAGTTTTTGAGTTCTTTTTCTTACTCAACAGATATTGAAGATCCATACACTACGGGAACTGCTAGTTTCCGTATGTTCAACCATGAGTATACGCTAGATCAAGAACAAATTGCTGAGGCACTAGGATTCTCACAAGGGGATGGTATTTATTACAAGCCATTTAAAGCGGAAGATGATATTCCAGCCTGGGAGGAGCAAGGTTTACAATTCTGGGAGGAGATAAGTGGGGAAGCCGCAAATGGTTGGAGACTATTATATGCGTCCCACGTTCATAATCCAGCAATACGGTATTTTCACCGTATTTTGGCTCACACTATCTTTGGACACACCTACAACCATAAGGTAACCCAAAATGAGTTATTTTTCTTATATTGTGCCTTAACTGGGAGCCGTGTCAACGCCGCACCATTTATGCTATCACACTTTCAACTATGTGCTCAAACCGCCGGAAACAACCCTTTTCTTTTCGGTGGCATTATTACCGCGATAGCTTACTCGCTAGGATTGGCTGACGAGATCCTAACTATTGCTCAACACCTCATGCCAGCCCAATTTCTAGATGAGGTATACTGCAGAGACTCCCATCTAATCCTCCCAAGGCAAGGTGAGAACAGATTTACTTTATTGGTCAATAAAGTTTTGGTACCAAGCATTGTTCTCCCATGTCCCCATCTTATTAATGTGCAAAATCGAAACCGTTGGTTATTCGATTTAAATGCACCCGAAGCTGAGAATAATGCTCCCGTGGATGAAATGGAAGAAGAAATGAACAACAATCAACAAAACCATCTCACCATGGAAACTCTCTACCAAACCATGCAACAGATGCAAAACCAACAAAACGCAACATTTGCATTGGTATAACAAATGCATAACAACTACAACACCTTGAATGCAAATGTTATTGACCTTGGAGTTTCTATGCACTCACTTCACCTACGCTTGGACGAATTCGAGCCTCCATAACGCCAAGATGAGCGACGTCCAAGAACTCAAGGAAGAGGAAGTCGTCCACATCGTAACGATTAGTTCTTAATATTTCTTTTCTTTTTATTTTTGTATTTTTCGATTCCCCATTTTTAAGCATTGAGGACAATGCTCAATTTAAGTGTACGGGGGTCGAATTAACTATTGTTATCTTTCTTCAAGTAAGCAAATTTCCCTTTTGTAATTTCCCTTTTGTACTTTAAAATTTTAATTAATAAAAATTTGTTATTAAATTAAGTCTTATATACATATATAAATTCATGATTATCCGAATTCGCCAAATTCTTGAGCCATAAAAAAAATTTTATGGTCAGACGCACAATTATACACACTCAAAAAGTGTATCAAAGTTGCTTCTTTAGAAGAAAATATTTATAAATTGAACACGATTGAAATAATATCGTCGCCACTTCAGCGCTTTAAAATCTCAGGAAAATGAATTAAAATTTTAGTACCCTTTATATACCGAAAATTTAAATTCTAGGTTTTAAAGTAACCTTTAGTAGTTTATACAAGCAGTCAGCACCGTCTAAATAGCAAACTACGTGGAGGATCGATGAATATAAGTGATTGATCGAAAATTAAAAAAAAATTAAATTTGTAGAAACGCTCTAACTAAGTTAGATAGTCCTTACCAGACTATTTAGCCCAACGGTCGCGAATCTTATAAATTATCAATTAATGAATTCTTTGTAAATTGGTTCAGCGGTTTCTGGTGTTGAACTTGGTAGGGCGAACTACGGTTCGATCCCCCGCAATTTACAAAAGAACAAAAAGGAGTTACCAACTATTAAGTACCAGAACTCCTAGCAGTCTTAAAAGATCAAATTCACTAACCGGTCACTCCACTATGTGCGCGAAAGGGCAAAGGGCTTAATGTGATTGCGCCTGAATGAAAAAGGTGAAACAAAATGTAGGATTTAGAGTTAAGTTATAATGGCGTCACTAGAATTGTTCTTCGAACCTGAGTTTATTTAGTATTGTTACGGTGACTTTAGTATCGAAGTCGAGAGCTCAAGAGCAATGTGCAACTTAATACATTTTTGAATTGTGGCAATTTTTGTTGCGTCTGACCCGCATTTAGAGAGATATATATTTCTTGCTTGAGGACAAGCAAAGGTTCAAGTGTAGGGGAGTTTGATAACACGATTTTATATCGTATAAATCGACTTAATTAATGCAAATAATTCATGTTTTTATTTAATTTATTTTATTTTATTTCCATATTACGCTGGTATTTCTTTGTTTCAGGTATTTTGCCTTAAATAAGCTTATGTGAAGAAAAATGAAGAAATAGATGCAATTTAGTACAAAAATGAAGATAACTGATTAATGTGGTGCAGAATACTAAATGGGGGTGAAAAGAATGATTTTTCCAAGGCCCAAAAGACCAAGAACGCGCAGAGGCCCAAGGGAACACACGTTCCCCACTTCAGCTTGAAGGGACCGACCGGCCCACTAAGGGGAACGACCGGTCCGACCCACTTCAGCTGAGTGGAACGACCGTTCCCTCCCCTTTCCTATTTTCACGCCATTTTCTCCTCACACGGAACGACCGGTCCCAAGTCAATGAAGAAACCAACTTTTGCTATATTTCCGTACACGTCTTCAGCACGTTATGCAACAAAGTCCACTAGCAATATTTTTTGGATATTCAGTTTTACGTGGATTGGGCTTTTGGGATACAGTTATTTTACAAGCATTATAAATAGAAGTGAAAGCCAAATCCCAAAGGTCGGAGAATTTTTGCAAGATCGTAGTATTTTCAGCAGAGCAAATTTCCTTCCATTTTAATTTTTGTTCTGCCTTTTCCTTTATTTTTATTTCATCGCATTGTTTTTATTTTCTTTTCTTCTCCAGTTTTCTGCCTTTATTTTTCGTACAACAATTTCTACACCGGAAATTGTTGTGCAATTTTATCCGGTTTAACCTTACGTTAGATCCGGTATTTTTACTTTCCTTGTTGTTACGAAATTCAAGATTCGAAGGGTAGATCCAGCCGACTTGTGGTGGAATACTCGAAGGATTTGAAGAACGAATATTTAATTGAAGCTATTGAAGTATTTCTACATTTTCATCAGGTTTTCATTTATAAGCTTTATTTAATATATTTGTATGATCTTTATTCTGAGTATGTTTTTATTTCGCCGTTTCCTAATTAATAAACCTTGCATGATTAATTGTATGAACATGTCCGGCTAAACCGATTAAATATCGGTATGTAAATTAACCAAATAACGGGATCCGAAATAAACTGGCTTAAAATTATTTTGTAAAAGAAACTTCTTTCATGGTTTTAATATTCAATTAAATTGTTTAAGATTTTACAAACCAATAGAACGGAAGTGTGAGGTTTTAGAATTGATTAAGGTTTTTACTAATAAAACGGAAGTTTGAGGCTAAAACCAGATAGTGATTATTAGGCATTGTTTTTAAAGAGGCGGAAGCATTTTAAAAACAATTAAATTTTATTCTGTTTTCAAAAATTACTTTTGAATCCGGTGGAGTGACGGAAGCACACGTTAGGGTATTAATCGTATAACCTGAACTAATAGAACGGAAGTGTGAGGGGAAGGTTTTTAGACAAATAAAGTTTGCGTAAAGATAATTTTTGACCAATTTAAGTAAAAGCCAGTGGAAATTCGGAACCCAAAATTTAGGTGAAATACATACCGGTATTTATAATTAAAAGTTTTATAACTAAATTTAGTAATTAGATCCCTTTCATTAATTAAATTAATATTAGCCTTAGCTTTACCCAGTAACAAAAATTACGGTAGATCGATTCATAGTCCCTGTGGATTCGATATCTTTTAAGACTATATGATAGGACTGTGAACTTGCAGTCTCCAGATTTATAGACATACAAAGTCGCGATCAAATATGTGTCATTAAGTAATAGTCTTTTAACTTATTTTCTTAGTGATGAAGTGACCTAAGATTTGGTGATGGAGAATTAGAAAATACTGAAACTGTTTACATCTATTATACCATAATACAATATGAATATGCTGAATAAATATTATATCGAGACTCATTAGATAATTTGAATTATTTCAAATGTATAGGGAATAAGTGACATTAAGTAATAGTATTTTAACTTAGTTTCTTAGTGATGAAGAAACCTAAAATTTGGTGATGGAGAAGAAGAAAAATATTGAAACTGTTTACATCTATTATACCATAATACAATATGAATATGGTGAATAAATATACTATTGAGACTCATTATATAATTTGAATTTTTTTCAATGTATATAAAATATGTGTCATCAATTAATAGTCTTTTAACTTAGTTTCTTAGTGATGAAGTAACCTAAAATTTGGTGATGGAGAGGAAGAAAATACTGAAACTGTTTACATCTATTATACCATAATACAATATGAATATGGTGAATAAATATACTATCGAGACTCATTAGATAATTTGAATTATTTCAAATGTATATGGAATATGTGTCATTAAGTAATAGTCTTTTAACTTAGTTTCTTAGTGATGAAGTAACCTAAGATTTGGTGAAGGAGAATTAGAAAATACTGAAACTGTTTACATCTATTATACCATAATACAATATGAATATGGTGAATAAATATACTATCGAGACTCATTAGATAATTTGAATTATTTCAAATGTATATGGAATAAGTGACATTAAGTAATAGTATTTTAACTTAGTTTCTTAGTGATGAAGAAACCTAAAATTTGGTGATGGAGAAGAAGAAAAATATTGAAATTATTTACATCTATTATACTTTAATACAATATGAATATGGTGAATAAATATACTATCGAGACTCATTAGATAATTTGAATTATTTCAAATGTATATGGAATATGTGTCATTAAGTAATAGTCTTTTAACTTATTTTCTTAGTGATGAAGTAACCTAAGATTTGGTGATGGAGAATTAGAAAATACTGAAACTGTTTACATCTATTATACCATAATACAATATGAATATGGTGAATAAATATACTATCGAGACTCATTAGATAATTTGAATTATTTCAAATGTATATGGAATATGTGTCATTAAGTAATAGTCTTTTAACCTAGTTTCTTAGTGATGAAGTAACCTAAGATTTGGTGATGGAGAATTAGAAAATACTGAAACTGTTTACATCTATTATACCATAATACAATATGAATATGGTGAAAAAATATACTATCGAGACTCATTAGATAATTTGAATTATTTCAAATGTATATGGAATATGTGTCATTAAGTAATAGTCTTTTAACTTAGTTTCTTAGTGATGAAGTAACCTAACATTTGGTGATGGAGAAAAAGAAAAATATTGAAATTATTTACATCTATTATACTTTAATACAATATGAATATGGTGAATAAATATACTATCGAGACTCATTAGATAATTTGAATTATTTCAAATGTATATGGAATATGTGTCATTAAGTAATAGTCTTTTAACTTAGTTTCTTAGTGATTAAGTAACCTAAAATTTGGTGATGGAGAATTAGAAAATACTGAAACTGTTTACATCTATTATACCATAATACAATATGAATATGGTGAATAAATATACTATCGAGACTCATTAGATGATTTGAATTATTTCAAATGTATATGGAATATGTGTCATTAAGTAATAGTCTTTTAACTTAGTTTCTTAGTGATGAAGTAACGTAAAATTTGGTGAGGGAGAATTAGAAAATACTGAAATTGTTTACATTTATTATACCATAATACAATATGAATATGGTGGATAAATATACTATCGAGACTCATTAGATAATTTGAATTATTTCAAATGTATATGAAATATGTGTCATTAAGTAATAGTCTTTTAACTTATTTTCTTAGTGATGAAGTAACCTAAAATTTGGTGATGGAGAAGAAGAAAAATATTGAAATTATTTACATCTATTATACTTTAATACAATATGAATATGGTGAATAAATATACTATCGAGACTCATTAGATAATTTGAATTATTTCAAATGTATATGGAATATGTGTCATTAAGTAATAGTCTTTTAACTTAGTTTCTTAGTGATTAAGTAAGCTAAAATTTGGTGATGGAGAACTAGAAAATACTGAAACTGTTTACATCTATTATACTATAATACAATATGAATATGGTGAATAAATATACTATCGAGACTCATTAGATAATTTGAATTATTTCAAATGTATATGGAATATGTGTCATTAAGTAATAGTCTTTTAACCTACTTTCTTAGTGATGAAGTAACCTAAGATTAGGTGATGGAGAATTAGAAAATACTGAAACTGTTTACATCTATTATACCATAATATAATATGAATATGGTGAATAAATATACTATCGAGACTTATTAGATAATTTGAATTATTTCAAATGTATATGGAATATGTGTCATTAAGTAATAGTATTTTAACTTAGTTTCTTAGTGATGAAGAAACCTAAAATTTGGTGATGGAGAAGAAGAAAAATATATAAATTATTTACATCTATTATACTTTAATACAATATGAATATGGTGAATAAATATACTATCGAGACTCATTAGATAATTTGAATTATTTCAAATGTATATGGAATATGTGTCATTAAGTAATAGTCTTTTAACTTAGTTTCTTAGTGATGAAGTAACCTAAGATTTGGTGATGGAGAATTAGAAAATACTGAAACTGTTTACATCTATTATACCATAATACAATATGAATATGGTGAATAAATATACTATCGAGACTCATTAGATAATTTGAATTATTTCAAATGTATATGGAATATGTGTCATTAAGTAATAGTCTTTTAACTTAGTTTCTTAGTGATGAAGTAACCTAACATTTGGTGATGGAGAAAAAGAAAAATATTGAAATTATTTACATCTATTATACTTTAATACAATATGAATATGGTGAATAAATATACTATCGAGACTCATTAGATAATTTGAATTATTTCAAATGTATATGGAATATGTGTCATTAAATAATAGTCTTTTAACTTAGTTTCTTAGTGATTAAGTAACCTAAAATTTGGTGATGGAGAATTAGAAAATACTGAAACTGTTTACATCTATTATACCATAATACAATATGAATATGGTGAATAAATATACTATCGAGACACATTAGATGATTTGAATTATTTCAAATGTATATGGAATATGTGTCATTAAGTAATAGTCTTTTAACTTAGTTTCTTAGTGATGAAGTAACGTAAAATTTGGTGATGGAGAATTAGAAAATACTGAAATTGTTTACATTTATTATACCATAATACAATATGAATATGGTGGATAAATATACTATCGAGACTCATTAGATAATTTGAATTATTTCAAATGTATATGAAATATGTGTCATTAAGTAATAGTCTTTTAACTTATTTTCTTAGTGATGAAGTAACCTAAAATTTGGTGATGGAGAAGAAGAAAAATATTGAAATTTTTTACATCTATTATACTTTAATACAATATGAATATGGTGAATAAATATACTATCGAGACTCATTAGATAATTTGAATTATTTCAAATGTATATGGAATATGTGTGATTAAGTAATAGTCTTTTAACTTAGTTTCTTAGTGATTAAGTAAGCTAAAATTTGGTGATGGAGAACTAGAAAATACTGAAACTGTTTACATCTATTATACCATAATACAATATGAATATGGTGAATAAATATACTATCGAGACTCATTAGATAATTTGAATTATTTCAAATGTATATGGAATATGTGTCATTAAGTAATAGTCTTTTAACCTACTTTCTTAGTGATGAAGTAACCTAAGATTAGGTGATGGAGAATTAGAAAATACTGAAACTGTTTACATCTATTATACCATAATACAATATGAATATGGTGAATAAATATACTATCGAGACTTATTAGATAATTTGAATTATTTCAAATGTATATGGAATATGTGTCATTAAGTAATAGTATTTTAACTTAGTTTCTTAGTGATGAAGAAACCTAAAATTTGGTGATGGAGAAGAAGAAAAATATTGAAATTATTTACATCTATTATACTTTAATACAATATAAATATGGTGAATAAATATACTATCGAGACTCATTAGATAATTTGAATTATTTCAAATGTATATGGAATATGTGTCATTAAGTAATAGTCTTTTAACTTAGTTTCTTAGTGATGAAGTAACGTAAAATTTGGTGATGGAGAATTAGAAAATACTGAAATTGTTTACATTTATTATACCATAATACAATATGAATATGGTGGATAAATATACTATCGAGACTCATTAGATAATTGAATTATTTCAAATGTATATGGAATATGTGTCATTAAGTAATAGTCTTTTAACTTTTTTTCTTAGTGATGAAGTAACCTAAAATTTGGTGATGGAGAAGAAGAAAAATATTGAAATTATTTACATCTATTATACTTTAATACAATATGAATATGGTGGATAAATATAATATCGAGACTCATTAGATAATTTGAATTATTTCAAATGTATATGGAATATGTGTCATTAAGTAATAGTCTTTTAACTTATTTTCTTAGTGATGAAGTAACCTAAAATTTGGTGATGGAGAAGAAGAAAAATATTGAAATTATTTACATCTATTATACTTTAATACAATATAAATATGGTGAATAAATATACTATCGAGACTCATTAGATAGTTTGAATTATTTCAAATGTATATGGAATATGTGTCATTAAATAATAGTCTTTTAACCTACTTTCTTAGTGATGAAGTAACCTAAGATTTGGTGATGGAGAATTAGAAAATACTGAAACTGTTTACATCTATTATACCATAATACAATATGAATATGGTGAATAAATATACTATCGAGGCTTATTAGATAATTTGAATTATTTCAAATGTATATGGAATATGTGTCATTAAGTAATAGTATTTTAACTTAGTTTCTTAGTGATGAAGAAACCTAAAATTTGGTGATGGAGAAGAAGAAAAATATTGAAATTATTTACATCTATTATACTTTAATACAATATGAATATGGTGAATAAATATACTATCGAGACTCATTAGATAATTTGAATTATTTCAAATGTATATGGAATATGTGTCATTAAGTAATAGTCTTTTAACTTAGTTTCTTAGTGATTAAGTAACCTAAAATTTGGTGATGGAGAATTAGAAATACTGAAACTGTTTACATCTATTATACCATAATACAATATGAATATGGTGAATAAATATACTATCGAGACTCATTAGATACTTTGAATTATTTCAAATGTATATGGAATATGTGTCATTAAGTAATAGTCTTTTAACTTAGTTTCTTAGTGATGAAGTAACGTAAAATTTGGTGATGGAGAATTAGAAAATACTGAAATTGTTTACATTTATTATACCATAATACAATATGAATATGGTGGATAAATATACTATCATGACTCATTAGATAATTTGAATTATTTCAAATGTATATGGAATATGTGTCATTAAGTAATAGTCTTTTAACTTATTTTCTTAGTGATGAAGTAACCTAAGATTTGGTGATGGAGAATTAGAAAATACTGAAACTGTTTACATCTATTATACCATAATACAATATGAATATGGTGAATAAATATACTATCGAGACTCATTAGATAATTTGAATTATTTCAAATGTATATGGAATATGTGTCATTAAGTAATAGTCTTTTAACTTAGTTTCTTAGTGATGAAGTAACGTAAAATTTGGTGATGGAGAATTAGAAAATACTGAAATTGTTTACATTTATTATACCATAATACAATATGAATATGGTGGATAAATATACTATCGAGACTCATTAGATAATTTGAATTATTTCAAATGTATATGGAATATGTGTCATTAAGTAATAGTCTTTTAACTTATTTTCTTAGTGATGAAGTAACCTAAAATTTGGTGATGGAGAAGAAGAAAAATATTGAAATTATTTACATCTATTATACTTTAATACAATATGAATATGGTGAATAAATATACTATCGAGCCTCATTAGATAATTTGAATTATTTCAAATGTATATGGAATATGTGTCATTAAGTAATAGTCTTTTAACTTAGTTTCTTAGTGATTAAGTAAGCTAAAATTTGGTGATGGAGAACTAGAAAATACTGAAACTGTTTACATCTATTATACCATAATACAATATGAATATGGTGAATAAATATACTATCGAGACTCATTAGATAATTTGAATTATTTCAAATGTATATGGAATATGTGTCATTAAGTAATAGTCTTTTAACCTACTTTCTTAGTGATGAAGTAACCTAAGATTTGGTGATGGAGAATTAGAAAATACTGAAACTGTTTACATCTATTATACCATAATACAATATGAATATGGTGAATAAATATACTATCGAGACTTATTAGATAATTTGAATTATTTCAAATGTATATGGAATATGTGTCATTAAGTAATAGTATTTTAACTTAGTTTCTTAGTGATGAAGAAACCTAAAATTTGGTGATGGAGAAGAAGAAAAATATTGAAATTATTTACATATATTATACTTTAATACAATATGAATATGGTGAATAAATATACTATCGAGACTCATTAGATAATTTGAATTATTTCAAATGTATATGGAATATGTTTCATTAAGTAATAGTCTTTTAACTTATTTTCTTAGTGATGAAGTGACCTAAGATTTGGTGATGGAGAATTAGAAAATACTAAAACTGTTTACATCTATTATACCATAATACAATATGAATATGGTGAATAAATTTTATATCGAGACTCATTAGATAATTTGAATTATTTCAAATGTATATGGAATAAGTGACATTAAGTAATAGTATTTTAATTTAGTTTCTTAGTGATGAAGTAACGTAAAATTTGGTGATGGAGAATTAGAAAATACTGAAATTGTTTACATTTATTATACCATAATACAATATGAATATGGTGGATAAATATACTATCGAGACTCATTAGATAATTGAATTATTTCAAATGTATATGGAATATGTGTCATTAAGTAATAGTCTTTTAACTTTTTTTCTTAGTGATGAAGTAACCTAAAATTTGGTGATGGAGAAGAAGAAAAATATTGAAATTATTTACATCTATTATACTTTAATACAATATGAATATGGTGGATAAATATAATATCGAGACTCATTAGATAATTTGAATTATTTCAAATGTATATGGAATATGTGTCATTAAGTAATAGTCTTTTAACTTATTTTCTTAGTGATGAAGTAACCTAAAATTTGGTGATGGAGAAGAAGAAAAATATTGAAATTATTTACATCTATTATACTTTAATACAATATAAATATGGTGAATAAATATACTATCGAGACTCATTAGATAGTTTGAATTATTTCAAATGTATATGGAATATGTGTCATTAAATAATAGTCTTTTAACCTACTTTCTTAGTGATGAAGTAACCTAAGATTTGGTGATGGAGAATTAGAAAATACTGAAACTGTTTACATCTATTATACCATAATACAATATGAATATGGTGAATAAATATACTATCGAGGCTTATTAGATAATTTGAATTATTTCAAATGTATATGGAATATGTGTCATTAAGTAATAGTATTTTAACTTAGTTTCTTAGTGATGAAGAAACCTAAAATTTGGTGATGGAGAAGAAGAAAAATATTGAAATTATTTACATCTATTATACTTTAATACAATATGAATATGGTGAATAAATATACTATCGAGACTCATTAGATAATTTGAATTATTTCAAATGTATATGGAATATGTGTCATTAAGTAATAGTCTTTTAACTTAGTTTCTTAGTGATTAAGTAACCTAAAATTTGGTGATGGAGAATTAGAAATACTGAAACTGTTTACATCTATTATACCATAATACAATATGAATATGGTGAATAAATATACTATCGAGACTCATTAGATACTTTGAATTATTTCAAATGTATATGGAATATGTGTCATTAAGTAATAGTCTTTTAACTTAGTTTCTTAGTGATGAAGTAACGTAAAATTTGGTGATGGAGAATTAGAAAATACTGAAATTGTTTACATTTATTATACCATAATACAATATGAATATGGTGGATAAATATACTATCGAGACTCATTAGATAATTGAATTATTTCAAATGTATATGGAATATGTGTCATTAAGTAATAGTCTTTTAACTTTTTTTCTTAGTGATGAAGTAACCTAAAATTTGGTGATGGAGAAGAAGAAAAATATTGAAATTATTTACATCTATTATACTTTAATACAATATGAATATGGTGGATAAATATAATATCGAGACTCATTAGATAATTTGAATTATTTCAAATGTATATGGAATATGTGTCATTAAGTAATAGTCTTTTAACTTATTTTCTTAGTGATGAAGTAACCTAAAATTTGGTGATGGAGAAGAAGAAAAATATTGAAATTATTTACATCTATTATACTTTAATACAATATAAATATGGTGAATAAATATACTATCGAGACTCATTAGATAGTTTGAATTATTTCAAATGTATATGGAATATGTGTCATTAAATAATAGTCTTTTAACCTACTTTCTTAGTGATGAAGTAACCTAAGATTTGGTGATGGAGAATTAGAAAATACTGAAACTGTTTACATCTATTATACCATAATACAATATGAATATGGTGAATAAATATACTATCGAGGCTTATTAGATAATTTGAATTATTTCAAATGTATATGGAATATGTGTCATTAAGTAATAGTATTTTAACTTAGTTTCTTAGTGATGAAGAAACCTAAAATTTGGTGATGGAGAAGAAGAAAAATATTGAAATTATTTACATCTATTATACTTTAATACAATATGAATATGGTGAATAAATATACTATCGAGACTCATTAGATAATTTGAATTATTTCAAATGTATATGGAATATGTGTCATTAAGTAATAGTCTTTTAACTTAGTTTCTTAGTGATTAAGTAACCTAAAATTTGGTGATGGAGAATTAGAAATACTGAAACTGTTTACATCTATTATACCATAATACAATATGAATATGGTGAATAAATATACTATCGAGACTCATTAGATACTTTGAATTATTTCAAATGTATATGGAATATGTGTCATTAAGTAATAGTCTTTTAACTTAGTTTCTTAGTGATGAAGTAACGTAAAATTTGGTGATGGAGAATTAGAAAATACTGAAATTGTTTACATTTATTATACCATAATACAATATGAATATGGTGGATAAATATACTATCGAGACTCATTAGATAATTGAATTATTTCAAATGTATATGGAATATGTGTCATTAAGTAATAGTCTTTTAACTTTTTTTCTTAGTGATGAAGTAACCTAAAATTTGGTGATGGAGAAGAAGAAAAATATTGAAATTATTTACATCTATTATACTTTAATACAATATGAATATGGTGGATAAATATAATATCGAGACTCATTAGATAATTTGAATTATTTCAAATGTATATGGAATATGTGTCATTAAGTAATAGTCTTTTAACTTATTTTCTTAGTGATGAAGTAACCTAAAATTTGGTGATGGAGAAGAAGAAAAATATTGAAATTATTTACATCTATTATACTTTAATACAATATAAATATGGTGAATAAATATACTATCGAGACTCATTAGATAGTTTGAATTATTTCAAATGTATATGGAATATGTGTCATTAAATAATAGTCTTTTAACCTACTTTCTTAGTGATGAAGTAACCTAAGATTTGGTGATGGAGAATTAGAAAATACTGAAACTGTTTACATCTATTATACCATAATACAATATGAATATGGTGAATAAATATACTATCGAGGCTTATTAGATAATTTGAATTATTTCAAATGTATATGGAATATGTGTCATTAAGTAATAGTATTTTAACTTAGTTTCTTAGTGATGAAGAAACCTAAAATTTGGTGATGGAGAAGAAGAAAAATATTGAAATTATTTACATCTATTATACTTTAATACAATATGAATATGGTGAATAAATATACTATTGAGACTCATTAGATAATTTGAATTATTTCAAATGTATATGGAATATGTGTCATTAAGTAATAGTCTTTTAACTTAGTTTCTTAGTGATTAAGTAACCTAAAATTTGGTGATGGAGAATTAGAAATACTGAAACTGTTTACATCTATTATACCATAATACAATATGAATATGGTGAATAAATATACTATCGAGACTCATTAGATACTTTGAATTATTTCAAATGTATATGGAATATGTGTCATTAAGTAATAGTCTTTTAACTTAGTTTCTTAGTGATGAAGTAACGTAAAATTTGGTGATGGAGAATTAGAAAATACTGAAATTGTTTACATTTATTATACCATAATACAATATGAATATGGTGGATAAATATACTATCATGACTCATTAGATAATTTGAATTATTTCAAATGTATATGGAATATGTGTCATTAAGTAATAGTCTTTTAACTTATTTTCTTAGTGATGAAGTAACCTAAGATTTGGTGATGGAGAATTAGAAAATACTGAAACTGTTTACATCTATTATACCATAATACAATATGAATATGGTGAATAAATATACTATCGAGACTCATTAGATAATTTGAATTATTTCAAATGTATATGGAATATGTGTCATTAAGTAATAGTCTTTTAACTTAGTTTCTTAGTGATGAAGTAACGTAAAATTTGGTGATGGAGAATTAGAAAATACTGAAATTGTTTACATTTATTATACCATAATACAATATGAATATGGTGGATAAATATACTATCGAGACTCATTAGATAATTTGAATTATTTCAAATGTATATGGAATATGTGTCATTAAGTAATAGTCTTTTAACTTATTTTCTTAGTGATGAAGTAACCTAAAATTTGGTGATGGAGAAGAAGAAAAATATTGAAATTATTTACATCTATTATACTTTAATACAATATGAATATGGTGAATAAATATACTATCGAGCCTCATTAGATAATTTGAATTATTTCAAATGTATATGGAATATGTGTCATTAAGTAATAGTCTTTTAACTTAGTTTCTTAGTGATTAAGTAAGCTAAAATTTGGTGATGGAGAACTAGAAAATACTGAAACTGTTTACATATATTATACCATAATACAATATGAATATGGTGAATAAATATACTATTGAGACTCATTAGATAATTTGAATTATTTCAAATGTATATGGAATATGTGTCATTAAGTAATAGTCTTTTAACCTACTTTCTTAGTGATGAAGTAACCTAAGATTTGGTGATGGAGAATTAGAAAATACTGAAACTGTTTACATCTATTATACCATAATACAATATGAATATGGTGAATAAATATACTATCGAGACTTATTAGATAATTTGAATTATTTCAAATGTATATGGAATATGTGTCATTAAGTAATAGTATTTTAACTTAGTTTCTTAGTGATGAAGAAACCTAAAATTTGGTGATGGAGAAGAAGAAAAATATTGAAATTATTTACATATATTATACTTTAATACAATATGAATATGGTGAATAAATATACTATCGAGACTCATTAGATAATTTGAATTATTTCAAATGTATATGGAATATGTTTCATTAAGTAATAGTCTTTTAACTTATTTTCTTAGTGATGAAGTGACCTAAGATTTGGTGATGGAGAATTAGAAAATACTAAAACTGTTTACATCTATTATACCATAATACAATATGAATATGGTGAATAAATTTTATATCGAGACTCATTAGATAATTTGAATTATTTCAAATGTATATGGAATAAGTGACATTAAGTAATAGTATTTTAATTTAGTTTCTTAGTGATGAAGAAACCTAAAATTTGGTGATGGAGAAGAAGAAAAATATTGAAACTGTTTACATCTATTATACCATAATACAATATGAATATGGTGAATAAATATACTATTGAGACTCATTATATAATTTGAATTATTTTCAATGTATATAAAATATGTGTCATCAATTAATAATCTTTTAACTTAGTTTCTTAGTGATGAAGTAACCTAAAATTTGGTGATGGAGAGGAAGAAAATACTGAAACTGTTTACATCTATTATACCATAATACAATATGAATATGGTGAATAAATATACTATCGAGACTCATTAGATAATTTGAATTATTTCAAATGTATATGGAATATGTGTCATTAAGTAATAGTCTTTTAACTTAGTTTCTTAGTGATGAAGTAACCTAAGATTTGGTGAAGGAGAATTAGAAAATACTGAAACTGTTTACATCTATTATACCATAATACAATATGAATATGGTGAATAAATATACTATCGAGACTCATTAGATAATTTGAATTATTTCATATGTATATGGAATAAGTGATATTAAGTAATAGTATTTTAACTTAGTTTCTTAGTGATGAAGAAATCTAAAATTTGGTGATGGAGAAAAAGAAAAATATTGAAATTATTTACATCTATTATACTTTAATACAATATGAATATGGTGAATAAATATTATATCGAGACTCATTAGATAATTTGAATTATTTCAAATGTATATGGAATATGTGTCATTAAGTAATAGTCTTTTAACTTAGTTTCTTAGTGATGAAGTAACCTAACATTTGGTGATGGAGAAAAAGAAAAATATTGAAATTATTTACATCTATTATACTTTAATACAATATGAATATGGTGAATAAAATATACTATCGAGACTCATTAGATAATTTGAATTATTTCAAATGTATATGGAATATGTGTCATTAAGTAATAGTCTTTTAACTTAGTTTCTTAGTGATGAAGTAACCTAAGATTTGGTGATGGAGAATTAGAAAATACTGAAACTGTTTACATCTATTATACCATAATACAATATGAATATGGTGAATAAATATACTATCAAGACTCATTAGATAATTTGAATTATTTCAAATGTATATGGAATATGTGTCATTAAGTAATAGTCTTTTAACTTAGTTTCTTAGTGATGAAGTAACGTAAAATTTGGTGATGGAGAATTAGAAAATACTGAAATTGTTTACATTTATTATACCATAATACAATATGAATATGGTGGATAAATATACTATCGAGACTCATTAGATAATTTGAATTATTTCAAATGTATATGGAATATGTGTCATTAAGTAATAGTCTTTTAACTTATTTTCTTAGTGATGAAGTAACCTAAAATTTGGTGATGGAGAAGAAGAAAAATATTGAAATTATTTACATCTATTATACTTTAATACAATATGAATATGGTGAATAAATATACTATCGAGCCTCATTAGATAATTTGAATTATTTCAAATGTATATGGAATATGTGTCATTAAGTAATAGTCTTTTAACTTAGTTTCTTAGTGATTAAGTAAGCTAAAATTTGGTGATGGAGAACTAGAAAATACTGAAACTGTTTACATCTATTATACCATAATACAATATGAATATGGTGAATAAATATACTATCGAGACTCATTAGATAATTTGAATTATTTCAAATGTATATGGAATATGTGTCATTAAGTAATAGTCTTTTAACCTACTTTCTTAGTGATGAAGTAACCTAAGATTTGGTGATGGAGAATTAGAAAATACTGAAACTGTTTACATCTATTATACCATAATACAATATGAATATGGTGAATAAATATACTATCGAGACTTATTAGATAATTTGAATTATTTCAAATGTATATGGAATATGTGTCATTAAGTAATAGTATTTTAACTTAGTTTCTTAGTGATGAAGAAACCTAAAATTTGGTGATGGAGAAGAAGAAAAATATTGAAATTATTTACATATATTATACTTTAATACAATATGAATATGGTGAATAAATATACTATCGAGACTCATTAGATAATTTGAATTATTTCAAATGTATATGGAATATGTTTCATTAAGTAATAGTCTTTTAACTTATTTTCTTAGTGATGAAGTGACCTAAGATTTGGTGATGGAGAATTAGAAAATACTAAAACTGTTTACATCTATTATACCATAATACAATATGAATATGGTGAATAAATTTTATATCGAGACTCATTAGATAATTTGAATTATTTCAAATGTATATGGAATAAGTGACATTAAGTAATAGTATTTTAATTTAGTTTCTTAGTGATGAAGTAACGTAAAATTTGGTGATGGAGAATTAGAAAATACTGAAATTGTTTACATTTATTATACCATAATACAATATGAATATGGTGGATAAATATACTATCGAGACTCATTAGATAATTGAATTATTTCAAATGTATATGGAATATGTGTCATTAAGTAATAGTCTTTTAACTTTTTTTCTTAGTGATGAAGTAACCTAAAATTTGGTGATGGAGAAGAAGAAAAATATTGAAATTATTTACATCTATTATACTTTAATACAATATGAATATGGTGGATAAATATAATATCGAGACTCATTAGATAATTTGAATTATTTCAAATGTATATGGAATATGTGTCATTAAGTAATAGTCTTTTAACTTATTTTCTTAGTGATGAAGTAACCTAAAATTTGGTGATGGAGAAGAAGAAAAATATTGAAATTATTTACATCTATTATACTTTAATACAATATAAATATGGTGAATAAATATACTATCGAGACTCATTAGATAGTTTGAATTATTTCAAATGTATATGGAATATGTGTCATTAAATAATAGTCTTTTAACCTACTTTCTTAGTGATGAAGTAACCTAAGATTTGGTGATGGAGAATTAGAAAATACTGAAACTGTTTACATCTATTATACCATAATACAATATGAATATGGTGAATAAATATACTATCGAGGCTTATTAAATAATTTGAATTATTTCAAATGTATATGGAATATGTGTCATTAAGTAATAGTATTTTAACTTAGTTTCTTAGTGATGAAGAAACCTAAAATTTGGTGATGGAGAAGAAGAAAAATATTGAAATTATTTACATCTATTATACTTTAATACAATATGAATATGGTGAATAAATATACTATTGAGACTCATTAGATAATTTGAATTATTTCAAATGTATATGGAATATGTGTCATTAAGTAATAGTCTTTTAACTTAGTTTCTTAGTGATTAAGTAACCTAAAATTTGGTGATGGAGAATTAGAAATACTGAAACTGTTTACATCTATTATACCATAATACAATATGAATATGGTGAATAAATATACTATCGAGACTCATTAGATACTTTGAATTATTTCAAATGTATATGGAATATGTGTCATTAAGTAATAGTCTTTTAACTTAGTTTCTTAGTGATGAAGTAACGTAAAATTTGGTGATGGAGAATTAGAAAATACTGAAATTGTTTACATTTATTATACCATAATACAATATGAATATGGTGGATAAATATACTATCATGACTCATTAGATAATTTGAATTATTTCAAATGTATATGGAATATGTGTCATTAAGTAATAGTCTTTTAACTTATTTTCTTAGTGATGAAGTAACCTAAGATTTGGTGATGGAGAATTAGAAAATACTGAAACTGTTTACATCTATTATACCATAATACAATATGAATATGGTGAATAAATATACTATCGAGACTCATTAGATAATTTGAATTATTTCAAATGTATATGGAATATGTGTCATTAAGTAATAGTCTTTTAACTTAGTTTCTTAGTGATGAAGTAACGTAAAATTTGGTGATGGAGAATTAGAAAATACTGAAATTGTTTACATTTATTATACCATAATACAATATGAATATGGTGGATAAATATACTATCGAGACTCATTAGATAATTTGAATTATTTCAAATGTATATGGAATATGTGTCATTAAGTAATAGTCTTTTAACTTATTTTCTTAGTGATGAAGTAACCTAAAATTTGGTGATGGGAGAAGAAAGAAAATATTGAAATTATTTACATCTATTATACTTTAATACAATATGAATATGGTGAATAAATATACTATCGAGCCTCATTAGATAATTTGAATTATTTCAAATGTATATGGAATATGTGTCATTAAGTAATAGTCTTTTAACTTAGTTTCTTAGTGATTAAGTAAGCTAAAATTTGGTGATGGAGAACTAGAAAATACTGAAACTGTTTACATCTATTATACCATAATACAATATGAATATGGTGAATAAATATACTATCGAGACTCATTAGATAATTTGAATTATTTCAAATGTATATGGAATATGTGTCATTAAGTAATAGTCTTTTAACCTACTTTCTTAGTGATGAAGTAACCTAAGATTTGGTGATGGAGAATTAGAAAATACTGAAACTGTTTACATCTATTATACCATAATACAATATGAATATGGTGAATAAATATACTATCGAGACTTATTAGATAATTTGAATTATTTCAAATGTATATGGAATATGTGTCATTAAGTAATAGTATTTTAACTTAGTTTCTTAGTGATGAAGAAACCTAAAATTTGGTGATGGAGAAGAAGAAAAATATTGAAATTATTTACATATATTATACTTTAATACAATATGAATATGGTGAATAAATATACTATCGAGACTCATTAGATAATTTGAATTATTTCAAATGTATATGGAATATGTTTCATTAAGTAATAGTCTTTTAACTTATTTTCTTAGTGATGAAGTGACCTAAGATTTGGTGATGGAGAATTAGAAAATACTAAAACTGTTTACATCTATTATACCATAATACAATATGAATATGGTGAATAAATTTTATATCGAGACTCATTAGATAATTTGAATTATTTCAAATGTATATGGAATAAGTGACATTAAGTAATAGTATTTTAATTTAGTTTCTTAGTGATGAAGAAACCTAAAATTTGGTGATGGAGAAGAAGAAAAATATTGAAACTGTTTACATCTATTATACCATAATACAATATGAATATGGTGAATAAATATACTATTGAGACTCATTATATAATTTGAATTATTTTCAATGTATATAAAATATGTGTCATCAATTAATAATCTTTTAACTTAGTTTCTTAGTGATGAAGTAACCTAAAATTTGGTGATGGAGAGGAAGAAAATACTGAAACTGTTTACATCTATTATACCATAATACAATATGAATATGGTGAATAAATATACTATCGAGACTCATTAGATAATTTGAATTATTTCAAATGTATATGGAATATGTGTCATTAAGTAATAGTCTTTTAACTTAGTTTCTTAGTGATGAAGTAACCTAAGATTTGGTGAAGGAGAATTAGAAAATACTGAAACTGTTTACATCTATTATACCATAATACAATATGAATATGGTGAATAAATATACTATCGAGACTCATTAGATAATTTGAATTATTTCATATGTATATGGAATAAGTGATATTAAGTAATAGTATTTTAACTTAGTTTCTTAGTGATGAAGAAACCTAAAATTTGGTGATGGAGAAAAAGAAAAATATTGAAATTATTTACATCTATTATACTTTAATACAATATGAATATGGTGAATAAATATTATATCGAGACTCATTAGATAATTTGAATTATTTCAAATGTATATGGAATATGTGTCATTAAGTAATAGTCTTTTAACTTAGTTTCTTAGTGATGAAGTAACCTAACATTTGGTGATGGAGAAAAAGAAAAATATTGAAATTATTTACATCTATTATACTTTAATACAATATGAATATGGTGAATAAATATACTATCGAGACTCATTAGATAATTTGAATTATTTCAAATGTATATGGAATATGTGTCATTAAGTAATAGTCTTTTAACTTAGTTTCTTAGTGATTAAGTAACCTAAAATTTGGTGATGGAGAATTAGAAAATACTGAAACTGTTTACATCTATTATACCATAATACAATATGAATATGGTGAATAAATATACTATCGAGACTCATTCGATAATTTGAATTATTTCATATGTATATGGAATAAGTGATATTAAGTAATAGTATTTTAACTTAGTTTCTTAGTGATGAAGAAACCTAAAATTTGGTGATGGAGAAGAAGAAAAATATTGAAATTATTTACATCTATTATACTTTAATACAATATGAATATGGTGAATAAATATACTATCGAGACTCATTAGATAATTTGAATTATTTCAAATGTATATGGAATATGTGTCATTAAGTAATAGTCTTTTAACTTAGTTTCTTAGTGATTAAGTAACCTAAAATTTGGTGATGGAGGAATTAGAAATACTGAAACTGTTTACATCTATTATACCATAATACAATATGAATATGGTGAATAAATATACTATCGAGACTCATTAGATACTTTGAATTATTTCAAATGTATATGGAATATGTGTCATTAAGTAATAGTCTTTTAACTTAGTTTCTTAGTGATGAAGTAACGTAAAATTTGGTGATGGAGAATTAGAAAATACTGAAATTGTTTACATTTATTATACCATAATACATTATGAATATGGTGGATAAATATACTATAGAGACTCATTAGATAATTTGAATTATTTCAAATGTATATGGAATATGTGTCATTAAGTAATAGTCTTTTAACTTATTTTCTTAGTGATGAAGTAACCTAAGATTTGGTGATGGAGAATTAGAAATACTGAAACTGTTTACATCTATTATACCATAATACAATATGAATATGGTGAATAAATATACTATCGAGACTCATTAGATAATTTGAATTATTTCAAATGTATATGGAATATGTGTCATTAAGTAATAGTCTTTTAACCTAGTTTCTTAGTGATGAAGTAACCTAAGATTTGGTGATGGAGAATTAGAAAATACTGAAACTGTTTACATCTATTATACCATAATACAATATGGATATGGTGAATAAATATACTATCGAGACTCATTAGATAATTTGAATTATTTCAAATGTATATGGAATATGTGTCATTAAGTAATAGTCTTTTAACTTAGTTTCTTAGTGATGAAGTAACCTAACATTTGGTGATGGAGAAAAAGAAAAATATTGAAATTATTTATTTACATCTATTATACTTTAATACAATATGAATATGGTGAATAAATATACTATCGAGACTCATTAGATAATTTGAATTATTTCAAATGTATATGGAATATGTGTCATTAAGTAATAGTCTTTTAACTTAGTTTCTTAGTGATTAAGTAACCTAAAATTTGGTGATGGAGAATTAGAAATACTGAAACTGTTTACATCTATTATACCATAATACAATATGAATATGGTGAATAAATATACTATCGAGACTCATTAGATACTTTGAATTATTTCAAATGTATATGGAATATGTGTCATTAAGTAATAGTCTTTTAACTTATTTTCTTAGTGATGAAGTAACGTAAAATTTGGTGATGGAGAATTAGAAAATACTGAAACTGTTTACATCTATTATACCATAATACAATATGAATATGGTGAATAAATATATTATCGAGACTCATTAGATAATTTGATTATTTCAAATGTATATGGAATATGTGTCATTAAGTAATAGTCTTTTAACCTAGTTTCTTAGTGATGAAGTAACCTAAGATTTGGTGATGGAGAATTAGAAAATACTGAAACTGTTTACATCTATTATACCATAATACAATATGGATATGGTGAATAAATATACTATCGAGACTCATTAGATAATTTGAATTATTTCAAATGTATATGGAATATGTGTCATTAAGTAATAGTCTTTTAACTTAGTTTCTTAGTGATGAAGTAACCTAACATTTGGTGATGGAGAAAAAGAAAAATATTGAAATTATTTACATCTATTATACTTTAATACAATATGAATATGGTGAATAAATATACTATCGAGACTCATTAGATAATTTGAATTATTTCAAATGTATATGGAATATGTGTCATTAAGTAATAGTCTTTTAACTTAGTTTCTTAGTGATTAAGTAACCTAAAATTTGGTGATGGAGAATTAGAAAATACTGAAACTGTTTACATCTATTATACCATAATACAATATGAATATGGTGAATAAATATACTATCGAGACTCATTAGATAATTTGAATTATTTCATATGTATATGGAATAAGTGATATTAAGTAATAGTATTTTAACTTAGTTTCTTAGTGATGAAGAAACCTAAAATTTGGTGATGGAGAAGAAGAAAAATATTGAAATTATTTACATCTATTATACTTTAATACAATATGAATATGGTGAATAAATATACTATCGAGACTCATTAGATAATATGAATTATTTCAAATGTATATGGAATATGTGTCATTAAGTAATAGTCTTTTAACTTAGTTTCTTAGTGATTAAGTAACCCTAAAATTTGGTGATGGAGAATTAGAAATACTGAAACTGTTTACATCTATTATACCATAATACAATATGAATATGGTGAATAAATATACTATCGAGACTCATTAGATACTTTGAATTATTTCAAATGTATATGGAATATGTGTTATTAAGTAATAGTCTTTTAACTTAGTTTCTTAGTGATGAAGTAACGTAAAATTTGGTGATGGAGAATTAGAAAATACTGAAATTGTTTACATTTATTATACCATAATACATTATGAATATGGTGGATAAATATACTATCGAGACTCATTAGATAATTTGAATTATTTCAAATGTATATGGAATATGTGTCATTAAGTAATAGTCTTTTAACTTATTTTCTTAGTGATGAAGTAACCTAAGATTTGGTGATGGAGAATTAGAAAATACTGAAACTGTTTACATCTATTATACCATAATACAATATGAATATGGTGAATAAATATACTATCGAGACTCATTAGATAATTTGAATTATTTCAAATGTATATGGAATATGTGTCATTAAGTAATAGTCTTTTAACTTAGTTTCTTAGTGATGAAGTAACGTAAAATTTGGTGATGGAGAATTAGAAAATACTGAAATTGTTTACATTTATTATACCATAATACAATATGAATATGGTGGATAAATATACTATCGAGACTCATTAGATAATTTGAATTATTTCAAATGTATATGGAATATGTGTCATTAAGTAATAGTCTTTTAACTTATTTTCTTAGTGATGAAGTAACCTAAAATTTGGTGATGGAGAAGAAGAAAAATATTGAAATTATTTACATCTATTATACTTTAATACAATATGAATATGGTGAATAAATATACTATCGAGCCTCATTAGATAATTTGAATTATTTCAAATGTATATGGAATATGTGTCATTAAGTAATAGTCTTTTAACTTAGTTTCTTAGTGATTAAGTAAGCTAAAATTTGGTGATGGAGAACTAGAAAATACTGAAACTGTTTACATCTATTATACCATAATACAATATGAATATGGTGAATAAATATACTATCGAGACTCATTAGATAATTTGAATTATTTCAAATGTATATGGAATATGTGTCATTAAGTAATAGTCTTTTAACCTACTTTCTTAGTGATGAAGTAACCTAAGATTTGGTGATGGAGAATTAGAAAATACTGAAACTGTTTACATCTATTATACCATAATACAATATGAATATGGTGAATAAATATACTATCGAGACTTATTAGATAATTTGAATTATTTCAAATGTATATGGAATATGTGTCATTAAGTAATAGTATTTTAACTTAGTTTCTTAGTGATGAAGAAACCTAAAATTTGGTGATGGAGAAGAAGAAAAATATTGAAATTATTTACATATATTATACTTTAATACAATATGAATATGGTGAATAAATATACTATCGAGACTCATTAGATAATTTGAATTATTTCAAATGTATATGGAATATGTTTCATTAAGTAATAGTCTTTTAACTTATTTTCTTAGTGATGAAGTGACCTAAGATTTGGTGATGGAGAATTAGAAAATACTAAAACTGTTTACATCTATTATACCATAATACAATATGAATATGGTGAATAAATTTTATATCGAGACTCATTAGATAATTTGAATTATTTCAAATGTATATGGAATAAGTGACATTAAGTAATAGTATTTTAATTTAGTTTCTTAGTGATGAAGAAACCTAAAATTTGGTGATGGAGAAGAAGAAAAATATTGAAACTGTTTACATCTATTATACCATAATACAATATGAATATGGTGAATAAATATACTATTGAGACTCATTATATAATTTGAATTATTTTCAATGTATATAAAATATGTGTCATCAATTAATAATCTTTTAACTTAGTTTCTTAGTGATGAAGTAACCTAAAATTTGGTGATGGAGAGGAAGAAAATACTGAAACTGTTTACATCTATTATACCATAATACAATATGAATATGGTGAATAAATATACTATCGAGACTCATTAGATAATTTGAATTATTTCAAATGTATATGGAATATGTGTCATTAAGTAATAGTCTTTTAACTTAGTTTCTTAGTGATGAAGTAACCTAAGATTTGGTGAAGGAGAATTAGAAAATACTGAAACTGTTTACATCTATTATACCATAATATAATATGAATATGGTGAATAAATATACTATCGAGACTCATTAGATAATTTGAATTATTTCATATGTATATGGAATAAGTGATATTAAGTAATAGTATTTTAACTTAGTTTCTTAGTGATGAAGAAACCTAAAATTTGGTGATGGAGAAAAAGAAAAATATTGAAATTATTTACATCTATTATACTTTAATACAATATGAATATGGTGAATAAATATTATATCGAGACTCATTAGATAATTTGAATTATTTCAAATGTATATGTAATATGTGTCATTAAGTAATAGTCTTTTAACTTAGTTTCTTAGTGATGAAGTAACCTAACATTTGGTGATGGAGAAAAAGAAAAATATTGAAATTATTTACATCTATTATACTTTAATACAATATGAATATGGTGAATAAATATACTATCGAGACTCATTAGATAATTTGAATTATTTCAAATGTATATGGAATATGTGTCATTAAGTAAATAGTCTTTTAACTTAGTTTCTTAGTGATTAAGTAACCTAAAATTTGGTGATGGAGAATTAGAAAATACTGAAACTGTTTACATCTATTATACCATAATACAATATGAATATGGTGAATAAATATACTATCGAGACTCATTCGATAATTTGAATTATTTCATATGTATATGGAATAAGTGATATTAAGTAATAGTATTTTAACTTAGTTTCTTAGTGATGAAGAAACCTAAAATTTGGTGATGGAGAAGAAGAAAAATATTGAAATTATTTACATCTATTATACTTTAATACAATATGAATATGGTGAATAAATATACTATCGAGACTCATTAGATGATTTGAATTATTTCAAATGTATATGGAATATGTGTCATTAAGTAATAGTCTTTTAACTTAGTTTCTTAGTGATTAAGTAACCTAAAATTTGGTGATGGAGAATTAGAAATACTGAAACTGTTTACATCTATTATACCATAATACAATATGAATATGGTGAATAAATATACTATCGAGACTCATTAGATACTTTGAATTATTTCAAATGTATATGGAATATGTGTCATTAAGTAATAGTCTTTTAACTTAGTTTCTTAGTGATGAAGTAACGTAAAATTTGGTGATGGAGAATTAGAAAATACTGAAATTGTTTACATTTATTATACCATAATACATTATGAATATGGTGGATAAATATACTATCGAGACTCATTAGATAATTTGAATTATTTCAAATGTATATGGAATATGTGTCATTTAATAATAGTCTTTTAACTTATTTTCTTAGTGATGAAGTAACCTAAGATTTGGTGATGGAGAATTAGAAATACTGAAACTGTTTACATCTATTATACCATAATACAATATGAATATGGTGAATAAATATACTATCGAGACTCATTAGATAATTTGAATTATTTCAAATGTATATGGAATATGTGTCATTAAGTAATAGTCTTTTAACCTAGTTTCTTAGTGATGAAGTAACCTAAGATTTGGTGATGGAGAATTAGAAAATACTGAAACTGTTTACATCTATTATACCATAATACAATATGGATATGGTGAATAAATATACTATCGAGACTCATTAGATAATTTGAATTATTTCAAATGTATATGGAATATGTGTCATTAAGTAATAGTCTTTTAACTTAGTCTCTTAGTGATGAAGTAACCTAACATTTGGTGATGGAGAAAAAGAAAAATATTGAAATTATTTACATCTATTATACTTTAATACAATATGAATATGGTGAATAAATATACTATCGAGACTCATTAGATAATTTGAATTATTTCAAATGTATATGGAATATGTGTCATTAAGTAATAGTCTTTTAACTTAGTTTCTTAGTGATTAAGTAACCTAAAATTTGGTGATGGAGAATTAGAAATACTGAAACTGTTTACATCTATTATACCATAATACAATATGAATATGGTGAATAAATATACTATCGAGACTCATTAGATACTTTGAATTATTTCAAATGTATATGGAATATGTGTCATTAAGTAATAGTCTTTTAACTTATTTTCTTAGTGATGAAGTAACGTAAAATTTGGTGATGGAGAATTAGAAAATACTGAAACTGTTTACATCTATTATACCATAATACAATATGAATATGGTGAATAAATATACTATCGAGACTCATTAGATAATTTGATTATTTCAAATGTATATGGAATATGTGTCATTAAGTAATAGTCTTTTAACCTAGTTTCTTAGTGATGAAGTAACCTAAGATTTGGTGATGGAGAATTAGAAAATACTGAAACTGTTTACATCTATTATACCATAATACAATATGGATATGGTGAATAAATATACTATCGAGACTCATTAGATAATTTGAATTATTTCAAATGTATATGGAATATGTGTCATTAAGTAATAGTCTTTTAACTTAGTTTCTTAGTGATGAAGTAACCTAACATTTGGTGATGGAGAAAAAGAAAAATATTGAAATTATTTACATCTATTATACTTTAATACAATATGAATATGGTGAATAAATATACTATCGAGACTCATTAGATAATTTGAATTATTTCAAATGTATATGGAATATGTGTCATTAAGTAATAGTCTTTTAACTTAGTTTCTTATTGATTAAGTAACCTAAAATTTGGTGATGGAGAATTAGAAAATACTGAAACTGTTTACATCTATTATACCATAATACAATATGAATATGGTGAATAAATATACTATCGAGACTCATTAGATAATTTGAATTATTTCATATGTATATGGAATAAGTGATATTAAGTAATAGTATTTTAACTTAGTTTCTTAGTGATGAAGAAACCTAAAATTTGGTGATGGAGAAGAAGAAAAATATTGAAATTATTTACATCTATTATACTTTAATACAATATGAATATGGTGAATAAATATACTATCGAGACTCATTAGATAATATGAATTATTTCAAATGTATATGGAATATGTGTCATTAAGTAATAGTCTTTTAACTTAGTTTCTTAGTGATTAAGTAACCTAAAATTTGGTGATGGAGAATTAGAAATACTGAAACTGTTTACATCTATTATACCATAATACAATATGAATATGGTGAATAAATATACTATCGAGACTCATTAGATACTTTGAATTATTTCAAATGTATATGGAATATGTGTTATTAAGTAATAGTCTTTTAACTTAGTTTCTTAGTGATGAAGTAACGTAAAATTTGGTGATGGAGAATTAGAAAATACTGAAATTGTTTACATTTATTATACCATAATACATTATGAATATGGTGGATAAATATACTATCGAGACTCATTAGATAATTTGAATTATTTCAAATGTATATGGAATATGTGTCATTAAGTAATAGTCTTTTAACTTATTTTCTTAGTGATGAAGTAACCTAAGATTTGGTGATGGAGAATTAGAAAATACTGAAACTGTTTACATCTATTATACCATAATACAATATGAATATGGTGAATAAATATACTATCGAGACTCATTAGATAATTTGAATTATTTCAAATGTATATGGAATATGTGTCATTAAGTAATAGTCTTTTAACCTAGTTTCTTAGTGATGAAGTAACCTAAGATTTGGTGATGGAGAATTAGAAAATACTGAAACTGTTTACATCTATTATACCATAATACAATATGGATATGGTGAATAAATATACTATCGAGAATCATTAGATAATTTGAATTATTTCAAATGTATATGGAATATGTGTCATTAAGTAATAGTCTTTTAACTTAGTTTCTTAGTGATGAAGTAACCTAACATTTGGTGATGGAGAAAAAGAAAAATATTGAAATTATTTACATCTATTATACTTTAATACAATATGAATATGGTGAATAAATATACTATCGAGACTCATTAGATAATTTGAATTATTTCAAATGTATATGGAATATGTGTCATTAAGTAATAGTCTTTTAACTTAGTTTCTTAGTGATTAAGTAACCTAAAATTTGGTGATGGAGAATTAGAAAATACTGAAACTGTTTACATCTATTATACCATAATACAATATGAATATGGTGAATAAATATACTATCGAGACTCATTAGATAATTTGAATTATTTCATATGTATATGGAATAAGTGATATTAAGTAATAGTATTTTAACTTAGTTTCTTAGTGATGAAGAAACCTAAAATTTGGTGATGGAGAAGAAGAAAAATATTGAAATTATTTACATCTATTATACTTTAATACAATATGAATATGGTGAGTAAATATACTATCGAGACTCATTAGATAATTTGAATTATTTCAAATGTATATGGAATATGTGTCATTAAGTAATAGTCTTTTAACTTATTTTCTTAGTGATGAAGTAACCTAAGATTTGGTGATGGAGAATTAGAAAATACTGAAACTGTTTACATCTATTATACCATAATACAATATGAATATGGTGAATAAATATACTATCGAGACTCATTAGATAATTTGATTATTTCAAATGTATATGGAATATGTGTCATTAAGTAATAGTCTTTTAACCTAGTTTCTTAGTGATGAAGTAACCTAAGATTTGGTGATGGAGAATTATAAAATACTGAAACTGTTTACATCTATTATACCATAATACAATATGGATATGGTGAATAAATATACTATCGAGACTCATTAGATAATTTGAATTATTTCAAATGTATATGGAATATGTGTCATTAAGTAATAGTCTTTTAACTTAGTTTCTTAGTGATGAAGTAACCTAACATTTGGTGATGGAGAAAAAGAAAAATATTGAAATTATTTACATCTATTATACTTTAATACAATATGAATATGGTGAATAAATATACTATCGAGACTCATTAGATAATTTGAATTATTTCAAATGTATATGGAATATGTGTCATTAAGTAATAGTCTTTTAACTTAGTTTCTTAGTGATTAAGTAACCTAAAATTTGGTGATGGAGAATTAGAAATACTGAAACTGTTTACATCTATTATACCATAATACAATATGAATATGGTGAATAAATATACTATCGAGACTCATTAGATACTTTGAATTATTTCAAATGTATATGGAATATGTGTCATTAAGTAATAGTCTTTTAACTTAGTTTCTTAGTGATGAAGTAACGTAAAATTTGGTGATGGAGAATTAGAAAATACTGAAATTGTTTACATTTATTATACCATAATACATTATGAATATGGTGGATAAATATACTATTGAGACTCATTAGATAATTTGAATTATTTCAAATGTATATGGAATATGTGTCATTAAGTAATAGTCTTTTAACTTATTTTCTTAGTGATGTAGTAACCTAAGATTTGGTGATAGAGAATTAGAAAATACTGAAACTGTTTACATCTATTATACCATAATACAATATGAATATGGTGAATAAATATACTATCGAGACTCATTAGATAATTTGATTATTTCAAATGTATATGGAATATGTGTCATTAAGTAATAGTCTTTTAACCTAGTTTCTTAGTGATGAAGTAACCTAAGATTTGGTGATGGAGAATTAGAAAATACTGAAACTGTTTACATCTATTATACCATAATACAATATGAATATGGTGAATAAATATACTATCGAGACTCATTAGATAATTTGAATTATTTCATATGTATATGGAATAAGTGATATTAAGTAATAGTATTTTAACTTAGTTTCTTAGTGATGAAGAAACCTAAAATTTGGTGATGGAGAAGAAGAAAAATATTGAAATTATTTACATCTATTATACTTTAATACAATACGAATATGGTGAATAAATATACTATCGAGACTCATTAGATAATCTGAATTATTTCAAATGTATATGGAATATGTGTCATTAAGTAATAGTCTTTTAACTTAGTTTCTTAGTGATTAAGTAACCTAAAATTTGGTGATGGAGAATTAGAAATACTGAAACTGTTTACATCTATTATACCATAATACAATATGAATATGGTGAATAAATATACTATCGAGACTCATTAGATAATTTGAATTATTTCAAATGTATATGGAATATGTGTCATTAAGTAATAGTCTTTTAACCTAGTTTCTTAGTGATGAAGTAACCTAAGATTTGGTGATGGAGAATTAGAAAATACTGAAAATGTTTACATCTATTATACCATAATACAATATGGATATGGTGAATAAATATACTATCGAGACTCATTAGATTATTTGAATTATTTCAAATGTATATGGAATATGTGTCATTAAGTAATAGTCTTTTAACTTAGTTTCTTAGTGATGAAGTAACCTAACATTTGGTGATGGAGAAAAAGAAAAATATTGAAATTATTTACATCTATTATACTTTAATACAATATGAATATGGTGAATAAATATACTATCGAGACTCATTAGATAATTTGAATTATTTCAAATGTATATGGAATATGTGTCATTAAGTAATAGTCTTTTAACTTAGTTTCTTAGTGATTAAGTAACCTAAAATTTGGTGATGGAGAATTAGAAAATACTGAAACTGTTTACATCTATTATACCATAATACAATATGAATATGGTGAATAAATATACTATCGAGACTCATTAGATAATTTGAATTATTTAATATGTATATGGAATAAGTGATATTAAGTAATAGTATTTTAACTTAGTTTCTTAGTGATGAAGAAACCTAAAATTTGGTGATGGAGAAGAAGAAAAATATTGAAATTATTTACATCTATTATACTTTAATACAATATGAATATGGTGAATAAATATACTACCGAGACTCATTAGATAATTTGAATTATTTCAAATGTATATGGAATATGTGTCATTAAGTAATAGTCTTTTAACTTAGTTTCTTAGTGATTAAGTAACCTAAAATTTGGTGATGGAGAATTAGAAATACTGAAACTGTTTACATCTATTATACCATAATACAATATGAATATGGTGAATAAATATACTATCGAGACTCATTAGATACTTTGAATTATTTCAAATGTATATGGAATATGTGTCATTAAGTAATAGTCTTTTAACTTAGTTTCTTAGTGATGAAGTAACGTAAAATTTGGTGATGGAGAATTAGAAAATACTGAAATTGTTTACATTTATTATACCATAATACATTATGAATATGGTGGATAAATATACTATCGAGACTCATTAGATAATTTGAATTATTTCAAATGTATATGGAATATGTGTCATTAAGTAATAGTCTTTTAACTTATTTTCTTAGTGATGAAATAACCTAAGATTTGGTGATGGAGAATTAGAAAATACTGAAACTGTTTACATCTATTATACCATAATACAATATGAATATGGTGAATAAATATACTATCGAGACTCATTAGATAATTTGAATTATTTCAAATGTATATGGAATATGTGTCATTAAGTAATAGTCTTTTAACCTAGTTTCTTAGTGATGAAGTAACCTAAGATTTGGTGATGGAGAATTAGAAAATACTGAAACTGTTTACATCTATTATACCATAATACAATATGGATATGGTGAATAAATATACTATCGAGACTCATTAGATAATTTGAATTATTTCAAATGTATATGGAATATGTGTCATTAAGTAATAGTCTTTTAACTTAGTTTCTTAGTGATGAAGTAACCTAACATTTGGTGATGGAGAAAAAGAAAAATATTGAAATTATTTACATCTATTATACTTTAATACAATATGAATATGGTGAATAAATATACTATCGAGACTCATTAGATAATTTGAATTATTTCAAATGTATATGGAATATGTGTCATTAAGTAATAGTCTTTTAACTTAGTTTCTTAGTGATTAAGTAACCTAAAATTTGGTGATGGAGAATTAGAAAATACTGAAACTGTTTACATCTATTATACCATAATACAATATGAATATGGTGAATAAATATACTATCGAGACTCATTAGATAATTTGAATTATTTCATATGTATATGGAATAAGTGATATTAAGTAATAGTATTTTAACTTAGTTTCTTAGTGATGAAGAAACCTAAAATTTGGTGATGGAGAAGAAGAAAAATATTGAAATTATTTACATCTATTATACTTTAATACAATATGAATATGGTGAATAAATATACTATCGAGACTCATTAGATAATTTGAATTATTTCAAATGTATATGGAATATGTGTCATTAAGTAATAGTCTTTTAACTTAGTTTCTTAGTGATTAAGTAACCTAAAATTTGGTGATGGAGAATTAGAAATACTGAAACTGTTTACATCTATTATACCATAATACAATATGAATATGGTGAATAAATATACTATCGAGACTCATTAGATACTTTTAATTATTTCAAATGTATATGGAATATGTGTCATTAAGTAATAGTCTTTTAACTTAGTTTCTTAGTGATGAAGTAACGTAAAATTTGGTGATGGAGAATTAGAAAATACTGAAATTGTTTACATTTATTATACCATAATACATTATGAATATGGTGGATAAATATACTATCGAGACTCATTAGATAATTTGAATTATTTCAAATGTATATGGAATATGTGTCATTAAGTAATAGTCTTTTAACTTATTTTCTTAGTGATGAAGTAACCTAAGATTTGGTGATGGAGAATTAGAAAATACTGAAACTGTTTACATCTATTATACCATAATACAATATGAATATGGTGAATAAATATACTATCGAGACTCATTAGATAATTTGATTATTTCAAATGTATATGGAATATGTGTCATTAAGTAATAGTCTTTTAACCTAGTTTCTTAGTGATGAAGTAACCTAAGATTTGGTGATGGAGAATTATAAAATACTGAAACTGTTTACATCTATTATACCATAATACAATATGGATATGGTGAATAAATATACTATCGAGACTCATTAGATAATTTGAATTATTTCAAATGTATATGGAATATGTGTCATTAAGTAATAGTCTTTTAACTTAGTTTCTTAGTGATGAAGTAACCTAACATTTGGTGATGGAGAAAAAGAAAAATATTGAAATTATTTACATCTATTATACTTTAATACAATATGAATATGGTGAATAAATATACTATCGAGACTCATTAGATAATTTGAATTATTTCAAATGTATATGGAATATGTGTCATTAAGTAATAGTCTTTTAACTTAGTTTCTTAGTGATTAAGTAACCTAAAATTTGGTGATGGAGAATTAGAAAATACTGAAACTGTTTACATCTATTATACCATAATACAATATGAATATGGTGAATAAATATACTATCGAGACTCATTAGATAATTTGAATTATTTCATATGTATATGGAATAAGTGATATTAAGTAATAGTATTTTAACTTAGTTTCTTAGTGATGAAGAAACCTAAAATTTGGTGATGGAGAAGAAGAAAAATATTGAAATTATTTACATCTATTATACTTTAATACAATATGAATATGGTGAATAAATATACTATCGAGACTCATTAGATAATTTGAATTATTTCAAATGTATATGGAATATGTGTCATTAAGTAATAGTCTTTTAACTTAGTTTCTTAGTGATTAAGTAACCTAAAATTTGGTGATGGAGAATTAGAAATACTGAAACTGTTTACATCTATTATACCATAATACAATATGAATATGGTGAATAAATATACTATCGAGACTCATTAGATACTTTGAATTATTTCAAATGTATATGGAATATGTGTCATTAAGTAATAGTCTTTTAACTTAGTTTCTTAGTGATGAAGTAACGTAAAATTTGGTGATGGAGAATTAGAAAATACTGAAATTGTTTACATTTATTATACCATAATACATTATGAATATGGTGGATAAATATACTATCGAGACTCATTAGATAATTTGAATTATTTCAAATGTATATGGAATATGTGTCATTAAGTAATAGTCTTTTAACTTAGTTTCTTAGTGATTAAGTAACCTAAAATTTGGTGATGGAGAATTAGAAATACTGAAACTGTTTACATCTATTATACCATAATACAATATGAATATGGTGAATAAATATACTATCGAGACTCATTAGATACTTTGAATTATTTCAAATGTATATGGAATATGTGTCATTAAGTAATAGTCTTTTAACTTAGTTTCTTAGTGATGAAGTAACCTAACATTTGGTGATGGAGAAAAAGAAAAATATTGAAATTATTTACATCTATTATACTTTAATACAATATGAATATGGTGAATAAATATACTATCGAGACTCATTAGATAATTTGAATTATTTCAAATGTATATGGAATATGTGTCATTAAGTAATAGTCTTTTAACTTAGTTTCTTAGTGATTAAGTAACCTAAAATTTGGTGATGGAGAATTAGAAATACTGAAACTGTTTACATCTATTATACCATAATACAATATGAATATGGTGAATAAATATACTATCGAGACTCATTAGATACTTTGAATTATTTCAAATGTATATGGAATATGTGTCATTAAGTAATAGTCTTTTAACTTAGTTTCTTAGTGATGAAGTAACGTAAAATTTGGTGATGGAGAATTAGAAAATACTGAAATTGTTTACATTTATTATACCATAATACATTATGAATATGGTGGATAAATATACTATCGAGACTCATTAGATAATTTGAATTATTTCAAATGTATATGGAATATGTGTCATTAAGTAATAGTCTTTTAACTTATTTTCTTAGTGATGAAGTAACCTAAGATTTGGTGATGGAGAATTAGAAAATACTGAAACTGTTTACATCTATTATACCATAATACAATATGAATATGGTGAATAAATATACTATCGAGACTCATTAGATATATTGATTATTTCAAATGTATATGGAATATGTGTCATTAAGTAATAGTCTTTTAACCTAGTTTCTTAGTGATGAAGTAACCTAAGATTTGGTGATGGAGAATTAGAAAATACTGAAACTGTTTACATCTATTATACCATAATACAATATGGATATGGTGAATAAATATACTATCGAGACTCATTAGATAATTTGAATTATTTCAAATGTATATGGAATATGTGTCATTAAGTAATAGTCTTTTAACTTAGTTTCTTAGTGATGAAGTAACCTAACATTTGGTGATGGAGAAAAAGAAAAATATTGAAATTATTTACATCTATTATACTTTAATACAATATGAATATGGTGAATAAATATACTATCGAGACTCATTAGATAATTTGAATTATTTCAAATGTATATGGAATATGTGTCATTAAGTAATAGTCTTTTAACTTAGTTTCTTAGTGATTAAGTAACCTAAAATTTGGTGATGGAGAATTAGAAAATACTGAAACTGTTTACATCTATTATACCATAATACAATATGAATATGGTGAATAAATATACTATCGAGACTCATTAGATAATTTGAATTATTTCATATGTATATGGAATAAGTGATATTAAGTAATAGTATTTTAACTTAGTTTCTTAGTGATGAAGAAACCTAAAATTTGGTGATGGAGAAGAAGAAAAATATTGAAATTATTTACATCTATTATACTTTAATACAATATGAATATGGTGAATAAATATACTATCGAGACTCATTAGATAATTTGAATTATTTCAAATGTATATGGAATATGTGTCATTAAGTAATAGTCTTTTAACTTAGTTTCTTAGTGATTAAGTAACCTAAAATTTGGTGATGGAGAATTAGAAATACTGAAACTGTTTACATCTATTATACCATAATACAATATGAATATGGTGAATAAATATACTATCGAGACTCATTAGATACTTTGAATTATTTCAAATGTATATGGAATATGTGTCATTAAGTAATAGTCTTTTAACTTAGTTTCTTAGTGATGAAGTAACGTAAAATTTGGTGATGGAGAATTAGAAAATACTGAAATTGTTTACATTTATTATACCATAATACATTATGAATATGGTGGATAAATATACTATCGAGACTCATTAGATAATTTGAATTATTTCAAATGTATATGGAATATGTGTCATTAAGTAATAGTCTTTTAACTTATTTTCTTAGTGATGAAATAACCTAAGATTTGGTGATGGAGAATTAGAAAATACTGAAACTGTTTACATCTATTATACCATAATACAATATGAATATGGTGAATAAATATACTATCGAGACTCATTAGATAATTTGAATTATTTCAAATGTATATGGAATATGTGTCATTAAGTAATAGTCTTTTAACCTAGTTTCTTAGTGATGAAGTAACCTAAGATTTGGTGATGGAGAATTAGAAAATACTGAAACTGTTTACATCTATTATACCATAATACAATATGGATATGGTGAATAAATATACTATCGAGACTCATTAGATAATTTGAATTATTTCAAATGTATATGGAATATGTGTCATTAAGTAATAGTCTTTTAACTTAGTTTCTTAGTGATGAAGTAACCTAACATTTGGTGATGGAGAAAAAGAAAAATATTGAAATTATTTACATCTATTATACTTTAATACAATATGAATATGGTGAATAAATATACTATCGAGACTCATTAGATAATTTGAATTATTTCAAATGTATATGGAATATGTGTCATTAAGTAATAGTCTTTTAACTTAGTTTCTTAGTGATTAAGTAACCTAAAATTTGGTGATGGAGAATTAGAAAATACTGAAACTGTTTACATCTATTATACCATAATACAATATGAATATGGTGAATAAATATACTATCGAGACTCATTAGATAATTTGAATTATTTCATATGTATATGGAATAAGTGATATTAAGTAATAGTATTTTAACTTAGTCTCTTAGTGATGAAGAAACCTAAAATTTGGTGATGGAGAAGAAGAAAAATATTGAAATTATTTACATCTATTATACTTTAATACAATATGAATATGGTGAATAAATATACTATCGAGACTCATTAGATAATTTGAATTATTTCAAATGTATATGGAATATGTGTCATTAAGTAATAGTCTTTTAACTTAGTTTCTTAGTGATTAAGTAACCTAAAATTTGGTGATGGAGAATTAGAAATACTGAAACTGTTTACATCTATTATACCATAATACAATATGAATATGGTGAATAAATATACTATCGAGACTCATTAGATACTTTGAATTATTTCAAATGTATATGGAATATGTGTCATTAAGTAATAGTCTTTTAACTTAGTTTCTTAGTGATGAAGTAACGTAAAATTTGGTGATGGAGAATTAGAAAATACTGAAATTGTTTACATTTATTATACCATAATACATTATGAATATGGTGGATAAATATACTATCGAGACTCATTAGATAATTTGAATTATTTCAAATGTATATGGAATATGTGTCATTAAGTAATAGTCTTTTAACTTATTTTCTTAGTGATGAAGTAACCTAAGATTTGGTGATGGAGAATTAGAAAATACTGAAACTGTTTACATCTATTATACCATAATACAATATGGATATGGTGAATAAATATACTATCGAGACTCATTAGATAATTTGAATTATTTCAAATGTATATGGAATATGTGTCATTAAGTAATAGTCTTTTAACCTAGTTTCTTAGTGATGAAGTAACCTAAGATTTGGTGATGGAGAATTAGAAAATACTGAAACTGTTTACATCTATTATACCATAATACAATATGAATATGGTGAATAAATATACTATCGAGACTCATTAGATATATTGATTATTTCAAATGTATATGGAATATGTGTCATTAAGTAATAGTCTTTTAACCTAGTTTCTTAGTGATGAAGTAACCTAAGATTTGGTGATGGAGAATTAGAAAATACTGAAACTGTTTACATCTATTATACCATAATACAATATGGATATGGTGAATAAATATACTATCGAGACTCATTAGATAATTTGAATTATTTCAAATGTATATGGAATATGTGTCATTAAGTAATAGTCTTTTAACTTAGTTTCTTAGTGATGAAGTAACCTAACATTTGGTGATGGAGAAAAAGAAAAATATTGAAATTATTTACATCTATTATACTTTAATACAATATGAATATGGTGAATAAATATACTATCGAGACTCATTAGATAATTTGAATTATTTCAAATGTATATGGAATATGTGTCATTAAGTAATAGTCTTTTAACTTAGTTTCTTAGTGATTAAGTAACCTAAAATTTGGTGATGGAGAATTAGAAAATACTGAAACTGTTTACATCTATTATACCATAATACAATATGAATATGGTGAATAAATATACTATCGAGACTCATTAGATAATTTGAATTATTTCATATGTATATGGAATAAGTGATATTAAGTAATAGTATTTTAACTTAGTTTCTTAGTGATGAAGAAACCTAAAATTTGGTGATGGAGAAGAAGAAAAATATTGAAATTATTTACATCTATTATACTTTAATACAATATGAATATGGTGAATAAATATACTATCGAGACTCATTAGATAATTTGAATTATTTCAAATGTATATGGAATATGTGTCATTAAGTAATAGTCTTTTAACTTAGTTTCTTAGTGATTAAGTAACCTAAAATTTGGTGATGGAGAATTAGAAATACTGAAACTGTTTACATCTATTATACCATAATACAATATGAATATGGTGAATAAATATACTATCGAGACTCATTAGATACTTTGAATTATTTCAAATGTATATGGAATATGTGTCATTAAGTAATAGTCTTTTAACTTAGTTTCTTAGTGATGAAGTAACCTAAAATTTGGTGATGGAGAAGAAGAAAAATATTGAAATTATTTACATCTATAATACTTTAATACAATATGAATATGGTGAGTAAATATACTATCGAGACTCATTAGATAATTTGAATTATTTCAAATGTATATGGAATATGTGTCATTAAGTAATAGTCTTTTAACTTAGTTTCTTAGTGATTAAGTAAGCTAAAATTTGGTGTTGGAGAACTAGAAAATACTGAAACTGTTTACATCTATTATACCATAATACAATATAAATATGGTGAATTAATATACTATCGAGACTCATTAGATAATTTGAATTATTTCAAATGTATATGGAATATGTGTCATTAAGTAATAGTCTTTTAACCTACTTTCTTAGTGATGAAGTAACCTAAGATTTGGTGATGGAGAATTAGAAAATACTGAAACTGTTTACATCTATTATACCATAATACATTATGAATATGGTGGATAAATATACTATCGAGACTCATTAGATAATTTGAATTATTTCAAATGTATATGGAATATGTGTCATTAAGTAATAGTCTTTTAACTTATTTTCTTAGTGATGAAGTATCCTAAGATTTGGTGATGGAGAATTAGAAAATACTGAAACTGTTTACATCTATTATACCATAATACAATATGAATATGGTGAATAAATATACTATCGAGACTCATTAGATAATTTGAATTATTTCAAATGTATATGGAATATGTGTCATTAAGTAATAGTCTTTTAACTTAGTTTCTTAGTGATGAAGTAACCTAAGATTTGGTGAAGGAGAAATTAGAAAATACTGAAACTGTTTACATCTATTATACCATAATACAATATGAATATGGTGAATAAATATACTATCGAGACTCATTAGATAATTTGAATTATTTCATATGTATATGGAATAAGTGATATTAAGTAATTGTATTTTAACTTAGTTTCTTAGTGATGAAGAAACCTAAAATTTGGTGATGGAGAAGAAGAAAAATATTGAAATTATTTACATCTATTATACTTTAATACAATATGAATATGGTGAATAAATATACTATCGAGACTCATTAGATAATTTGAATTATTTCAAATGTATATGGAATATGTGTCATTGAGTAATAGTCTTTTAACTTTGTTTCTTAGTGATTAAGTAACCTAAAATTTGGTGATGGAGAATTAGAAATACTGAAACTGTTTACATCTATTATACCATAATACAATATGAATATGGTGAATAAATATACTATCGAGACTCATTAGATACTTTGAATTATTTCAAATGAATATGGAATATGTGTCATTAAGTAATAGTCTTTTAACTTAGTTTCTTAGTGATGAAGTAACGTAAAATTTGGTGATGGAGAATTAGAAAATACTGAAATTGTTTACATTTATTATACCATAATACATTATGAATATGGTGGATAAATATACTATCGAGACTCATTAGATAATTTGAATTATTTCAAATGTATATGGAATATGTGTCATTAAGTAATAGTCTTTTAACTTATTTTCTTAGTGATGAAGTAACCTAAGATTTGGTGATGGAGAATTAGAAAATATTGAAACTGTTTACATCTATTATACCATAATACAATATGAATATGGTGAATAAATATACTATCGAGACTCATTAGATAATTTTAATTATTTCAAATGTATATGGAATATGTGTCATTAAGTAATAGTCTTTTAACCTAGTTTCTTAGTGATGAAGTAACCTAAGATTTGGTGATGGAGAATTAGAAAATACTGAAACTGTTTACATCTATTATACCATAATACAATATGGATATGGTGAATAAATATACTATCGAGACTCATTAGATAATTTGAATTATTTCAAATGTATATGGAATATGTGTCATTAAGTAATAGTTTTTTAACTTAGTTTCTTAGTGATGAAGTAACCTAACATTTGGTGATGGAGAAAAAGAAAAATATTGAAATTATTTACATCTATTATACTTTAATACAATATGAATATGGTGAATAAATATACTATCGAGACACATTAGATAATTTGAATTATTTCAAATGTATATGGAATATGTGTCATTAAGTAATAGTCTTTTAACTTAGTTTCTTAGTGATTAAGTAACCTAAAATTTGGTGATGGAGAATTAGAAAATACTGATACTGTTTACATCTATTATACTATAATACAATATGAATATGGTGAATAAATATACTATCGAGACTCATTAGATAATTTGAATTATTTCAAATGTATATGGAATATGTGTCATTAAGTAATAGTCTTTTAACTTAGTTTCTTAGTGATGAAGTAACGTAAAATTTGGTGATGGAGAATTAGAAAATACTGAAATTGTTTACATTTATTATACCATAATACAATATGAATATGGTGGATAAATATACTATCGAGACTCATTAGATAATTTGAATTATTTCAAATGTATATGGAATATGTGTCATTAAGTAATAGTCTTTTAACTTATTTTCTTAGTGATAAAGTAACCTAAAATTTGGTGATGGAGAAGAAGAAAAATATTGAAATTATTTACATCTATTATACTTTAATACAATATGAATATGGTGAGTAAATATACTATCGAGACTCATTAGATAATTTGAATTATTTCAAATGTATATGGAATATGTGTCATTAAGTAATAGTCTTTTAACTTAGTTTCTTAGTGATTAAGTAAGCTAAAATTTGGTGATGGAGAACTAGAAAATACTGAAACTGTTTACATCTATTATACCATAATACAATATGAATATGGTGAATTAATATACTATCGAGACTCATTAGATAATTTGAATTATTTCAAATGTATATGGAATATGTGTCATTAAGTAATAGTCTTTTAACCTACTTTCTTAGTGATGAAGTAACCTAAGATTTGGTGATGGAGAATTAGAAAATACTGAAACTGTTTACATCTATTATACCATAATACATTATGAATATGGTGGATAAATATACTATCGAGACTCATTAGATAATTTGAATTATTTCAAATGTATATGGAATATGTGTCATTAAGTAATAGTCTTTTAACTTATTTTCTTAGTGATGAAGTAACCTAAGATTTGGTGATGGAGAATTAGAAAATACTGAAACTGTTTACATCTATTATACCATAATACAATATGAATATGGTGAATAAATATACTATCGAGACTCATTAGATAATTTGAATTATTTCAAATGTATATGGAATATGTGTCATTAAGTAGTAGTCTTTTAACTTAGTTTCTTAGTGATGAAGTAACCTAAGATTTGGTGAAGGAGAATTAGAAAATACTGAAACTGTTTACATCTATTATACCATAATACAATATGAATATGGTGAATAAATATACTATCGAGACTCATTAGATGATTTGAATTATTTCATATGTATATGGAATAAGTGATATTAAGTAATAGTATTTTAACTTAGTTTCTTAGTGATGAAGAAACCTAAAATTTGGTGATGGAGAAGAAGAAAAATATTGAAATTATTTACATCTATTATACTTTAATACAATATGAATATGGTGAATAAATATACTATCGAGACTCATTAGATAATTTGAATTATTTCAAATGTATATGGAATATGTGTCATTGAGTAATAGTCTTTTAACTTAGTTTCTTAGTGATGAAGTACCCTAAGATTTGTTGAAGGAGAATTAGAAAATACTGAAATTGTTTACATCTATTATACCATAATACAATATGAATATTGTGATCGGTGGATCTGGAACTGATTGTTTAAAGCTGGTTCGCGAAATGTCGCGGAAGCAAGAGTCGCCACTGTCTTTTATTTTCTCCAAATGGAAAGGACAAAAGCACAGAAAAATTCCTTAAAGAGATTGCTCTCGGTTCGGGAGGTAGGTTATAGAAAGGGAAGGTGTTAGCACCCTTTCTATCCATGGTTATCCATGGGCTCTTAGGTACTTGCTCAATGTGTTTTCAAAATTGTTTGTTTGCTTTTCAATGTGGGTTTAAAAAGTTTCTTTGAAAAAATTTCAGTTCGACTCGTGCGTCAGAGTGTTTGAAAAATTTGCTTTGAAAGCTTTTGAAAATGTGTTGGTGAAAAGTATTATTTGTTTTGTTTTTGAAGAGAGCAAGTATCTACGAGAACCTACCTACCCTAAGGAATTCGTCTGTGTAAATGTCCTTTAAAGTAGTGCCATCCCACCATTGAGAGGTAGGTAGCACCACTGTTGGAGGTGTTCGGGTCAATTCGAGTTTTAGGGACATGGTGATCACCGGAGCAATGGGAAGACACCTTAGAAGCTACCCTCATGCCAGGTTCCCGGATCATGAGGACTTACTAAGACGTCTTCTACTCGACGACCACCTTTCGAAAGGCAACAGTGAGGCGTACCCTAGGGGTGGTGTGTGCGAATTGTGTGTCATGTTTCAATTATTTGTCTTGTCATGTTTGTTGTGTTCTACGCTTGATTTTAATTAGGGCCATTCATTCTTGCATGCATATTTAACAGTTATAAAGTTTGCGAAAAATAAATCTAAGGCTATTACAAATGGCACGGGTCCACATCGCCAAAATTAAACCGGATCCGATTTGACTGAAAAATAAATAAAGCGAATAAAAGTGCGAGAAATAAAATTATTACAAGGCTTTGGGACATGTACATAATTATAATAAGCGACAAAGTAAAATACGCGAAACAAAATAATTAACAACAATGGGCGTTGGACCCTTCTTGCAAAAAGATTAAATTTAATAAGGAATTAAAAAAAATAAATGTTTTTGGTATTTTGTGTTTTTTAGATTTAAAAGAAAAAGAAAAATCAATTAAAATTAAAATGAAATACTAAACCCTAATTCTAATGTTTTTTAAGTTTATTGTGAAAATATTGAATTTTTGACCTAATTAAAATCTAAGTTAATTTACATGCAAGATTTAATTTATGAAAATAAATAATAATAATATTATGGTAAAAAAGGAAAAAAAAATCAAAAGGAGTGGAAATTATTAATTAACCTAATTCTAATTATTTTTATTTAATATGAAAGGAATTAAAATTGCAAAATCCTAATTAAACTAAATTTATTTACATACATTTATTCATAAAAATAATTAACATAAATAAATATTATACTTTTTTGCCTTTTCTGAATTTATGATGTTTTTCATATTTTTTTGTAAAAAATAATTAATTAATGAAAACAAATAAGAAAAATAAAATAACATAGCAATTGAGAAAATAAAAATATAAAAAGGAAAAGCAAACCAGGGGGGGTAGCCCCAAATTGGAGGTGTTGATCCAAAGGTTCTGGCCCATTAAAGCTTTGATCCATTGACTTTGCCAGTTTGCATGCTAGCGCGTTGACTTGGATTCATGGTACACCCTACCTCTGAGCCCTTTGATGGACCTGCCAGGACGCGTGGCTGCTTGGATTGTGATGGTACATGGTGAACCATAGCATTGTGCCTGCATAGGAATGAGTATGGAAAAATAATAGCGAAATTATTCAGACCTGGGGTTCGAACCCAGGTCTTTGGACATCAATGCGTTGATAGCGTGCCAGCTGAGCCACCTTGCCAATTTGATATATAATTAACAAATAAATATAATAAGAACAATCAAGAGTTAGTGCTCCAAAACGCGCGCGATTTCAAAATGGCCAATGACTGATGGACACGAAACCATCTTCTTCCTCATCCTGTAAAACAAAACACTATGCAACAGTTTTCGTAGCGTTGTGTTAGAGGGTCTTTGGAAAAATAGCGATTAGCGCTACGTGAATCATAAATTAATCGCGAGTATATCACTCTCTTCGTCCAGATGCGTGGAATGTAGTGGTGTGACTTTCATGGGCTAATTGTTCTTGGTCTGAAAACCCCTAATTTAAAAAACCTGCAACCCTAGAAATTGGTTATGGCAACATCGCATACGATGCATGATTATTCAATTAAATACCATGGTCAGCTTTAGAACTTCATAAGGAACAAGAATCAACAAATAAAAAGTGCAAAGGATGCTTAAAAAATGATGCACGATTTCAACAATTTTTCTTTACAGTTTGAGTTGTAGCTACCACTTCTTTGCGTTTTGATTGATGTTAGGGATTGGCACACGTTCAGAGTTTGTCCAGGAAGCTATTAGAAAAAAAATTAAGGCTTAAAACTCACTAGAACCTTGATTTCAGAATTGAGTTATATGGCCAATTTTTCAAGTTGTCAATAAGCTTTTGAGCGAGCCTTTTGCTGTGTTGTGGTTAGGGTTTGACTTAGTGCTTATGATGGAAGAGAATTAGCTTGTTAGTTGGCCTTAATTCATGCTCATGAAAGAACTAGTCCTAGGGTTTTCACCATTAACCAATTTTCCTTCTTTTAAGCCAAGACCAAGACTTAGTGTGCAATTTAACCCTAGCCTGAGTTTTTGAGTTGGCCCATGATACATGGAAGTTGTCCAAATTCAAATGACACTATTCCATTGGTTTTTGAATTTTATTTGAATTTTTAAAGATTTAAAATGAATTAAATTATCAAAAATTAAATAAAATAGAAAAATCAATATTTGGTCTTGAAATTAATCATGGGACACGTGTGTGGCATGACAAGGATGAATCAAGTGGAAGAAAGTGGGCCCTTTAGTCAAAAATTGGAGTTTCAAGGATAGTTGACTTTTGCCATTTCACAAAAATTTCCCAACTTCTACAAGGCATAACTTGCTCCATTTTTAAGCTTTTCACATGTTCTTGGACATTTTGGAAAGGTCTTTGAGTCCTCTAACCAATGCCTTTGGTCCCATGTCGTTTTGATTTTCCAATCTCAAGTTATGGCCTTTGACTTAAAGTCCCTTTTTGTTGACTTTTGAAAATGACCTATAATGTTGAAATTGATAACTTTTTGTGAGAGCATTTCTTGGACTTGAAGTATGAAGATGAGTTGTAGGAAATGTCTTTCTCTTCAAAATGAGCTTTGGATGGGATTTTTCTGATAATCCATGTGAAAGTTATGCCCTGGTCAATTTCAGTTGACTTTTTCAGCTGTCCAAATATAGCAACCTTTGCATCTTTGATGATTTCTGAGCCAAATTTTGAGAATCATGATCAAGCATTGATCAAATGATGTTTGTGGCTTCAAAATGATATGTTGACCAAAAATTTGAACTTTTGACTGTCAAATGACCATTTTGCCCCTACAGTTGACTGTAGTGCAATTTAGGGTTTTGACTGTGCAATCTTGAGCTGAATGCCTTGAAACTTGATATGAGGATGCTTGACCATGTTTATAAGCATATGAGACTTGATTGAGCCCTTGAAAACTTCCTTTTCTTGATCAGACTCAAAACCCTAATTTTGACTGTATGGGAGACTGTTGCACTGCACAACCCTTGGGGAATTTTGTAACTTGGCTTGGCAATTTCTTGAGGAATATGGGAGGGCAAATTTTGGGGTATAACAGTTGCCCCTGTTCAATCTTCTTAGACCTGAGGATGCAGATTGGCTGACGTGCCTTTCGTAATCCGAGGGTAAAAGATGATTGGACACTAGAGTGCCCAGAAATTTGCGCTCACATGTTAGCAATGATGGGGGAATGGGCTTATAGATGCCATCTGGATGTTTGATTGCGTAAGAGATTCCTTGGCGAGAACCTGCATACCTGCAAAACAGAAAATGAGTACCTGACACGTTGCAGGAGCTGATGTTTAGATGCCTGGTATAGATGTGTCCTGACTGGTTACAGGAGCTGAGTCTGGAGCTTCAAACGGCGATGAAAGAACCAGGGACGGTTACTACCTTAGCATGAATGGTAAGAGAATCTTGGGCGGCTTTAACTTCAACGACGCTTGTTGAGAAAAGTCTGGGGTGATTTTAACTTCAACCACGCTCGTTGAGAAAAATCTGGGGTGTCTTCTACTGGGATAAGAATCAGGGAGATCTTAGGGTCGATCTGACTGAACCAGAGAGGCCTTTGACTGGGTAAGCATCAGGAAAATCTTAGGGTCGATTTAACTGAACCGGTCTAGGTCTTGAAATGTCTTCAATTGGATAAGCATCAGGGAGATCTTAGGGTCGATCTGACTGAACCAGAGAAGGCCTTTGACTGGATGAGCATCAGGAAAATCTTGGGACGATTTAACTGAACCGGTCTAGGTCTTGAAATGTCTTCAACTGGATAAGCATCAGGGAGATCTTAGGGTCGATCTGACTGAACCAGAGAAGGCCTTTGACTGGATAAGCATCAGGAAAATCTTGGGACGATTTAACTGAACCGGTCTAGGTCTTGAAATGTCTTCAACTAGATAAGCATCAGGGAGATCTTAGGGTCGATCTGACTGAACCAGAGAAGGCCTTTGACTGGATAAGCATCAGGAAAATCTTGGGATCGATTTAACTGAACCGGTCTAGGTCTTGAAATGTCTTCAACTGGATAAGCATCAGGGAGATCTTGGAACGATCTGACTGAACCAGAGAGGGCCTTGAAATGTCTTCAACTGGATAAGCATCAGGGAGATCTTAGGGTCGATCTGACTGAACCAGAGAAGGCCTTGAAATGTCTTCAACTGGATAAGCATCAGGGAGATCTTAGGGTCGATCTGACTGAACCAGAGAAGGCCTTTGACTGGATAAGCATCAGGAAAATCTTGGGACGATTTAACTGAACCGGTCTAGGTCTTGAAATGTCTTCAACTGGATAAGCATCAGGGAGATCTTAGGGTCGATCTGACTGAACCAGAGAAGGCCTTTGACTGGATAAGCATCAGGAAAATCTTGGGACGATTTAACTGAACCGGTCTAGGTCTTGAAATGTAGCTTGAGAACTTAACTGGATCTTTCCTGAAAGATAAAAGTCAGTCATATGCAATGCATGATATGGATCAAGCAATGATGTTCTCAACATAAATGAGATTTGTATGATGCAATGCGTTATGCATGCTATAATGATGTATGTGATGTTTTATGTATGTTTTCGTCTAGGAAAGTAAATCCTTGACGGATGCCGGGAAGTCGTATCCTGGGCTGATGTCGAAGAATAGATTTTTCTTCCGCTGGGGATGATAATTGCAAGGATACCGGTAGGAGAAGATGACTCCGTTGCGGAATAAACTTGGCGAATGGAAGATTCTGCGGGGAGAAAAGATACTCTAGCGATCATGCTGGGAAGCAATACTCTGTGGGGATAGAGATGCTTTGCTGAGTGTTGATAGCAGTAATTTGCTGAGGATGTCTTTGTTGTTGGAACTGTTAATGGACTTCGCTGGGGATAGGAAAGAACTATGTTGACGACGACCTTTCCGTGGCTTTTGGCTGAGGATAACCCAGTTATATCCTGTTAAGGAAATAACTCTTTAAATAAAGCCGGACGACGCGTTCGTGCTCTGCTAGGGGATGAGCTTCCAGAATATACTGGGGATAAGCTTACTGCTTGGGGAGATGAATTCCATCTTTCCTGGGGAACTTGGATGGGACTCTCCTGGGGAAGTTAAGATGTCTGGTTAGGTTCTTTAGCTGAACCTACCTTGGTACCTTGGAGGATAGAACAATTAGACTGCTCAGACAACTCTTTATTGCCCCTGTTTCTAGTGTCACCTGCGATTAATTCTTTGTTTCGTATGCAAATATTTATGAGCTAGCAAATTATTGTCAATGCATATATCACAAATTGAACCTTGGACGTTCTTCACAAAACAAAACAGAAAAAGAAAAACAGTTGGTATGTTTAACTGAAAAGTATATTTGTATTGATTTTGAATAGCCTGTGAATAGGCGTTTTGTGTACAAGAGGCTGACGTCCTAGTAAGCGGAACGTCGCCGAACAAGAGAGTTTATACAAGTTTTGTACAAAAGAAAATAAAACAGCTGTGTGAAAGATGAATGATCCACTGGGTTTCAACTCTGCTATTGCCTTTATACTCCGTGCGTCTCATCACTTGATGACCTTGGTTGAAGGTGAAGCTGACTGATCGATGCCGTCTGAACTTGATGTAGATACCGGATTCTGGATGCAAAGTGATCTGATGTGACATAGTATTATGTTTTTATCCCTAACTTTTGCCTGGACTGCCCTTTCGGGTTTTCAGTCCACCGGGATACCCATTTTTGCCCAAGCCGCCTTTTCAGGTTTTCGACTTGCCGGGTGTACAGATTTTCCATTTTCATCCCTTCATTTTGCCCGAACCCTTTTGGTTCGACAGGAAGCCCTAATTTTTGCCTAGACATGTCAGCCTAGCGGGTCTTTTTTCATGCGTAGTATTTTTTAACTATGTCTGCATTGGCGGGGTGAGGAAGGTCGTCACCATCCATGTTGGTTAATATCATTGCTCCTCCTGAGAACACATGCTTAACCACAAATGGCCCTTCGTACGTAGGGGTCCATTTGCCCCTTGGATCACTCTGAGGAAGGATGATTCGCTTGATCACCAGATCCCCGACTTGATATTCCTGTGGTCTGACCTTTTTGTTAAATGCCCTGATCATTCGTTTCTGATACGTCTGACCATGACAGATAGCAGCAAGTCTTTTTTCGTCAATAAGGTTGAGCTGATCAAGTCGTGTCTGGATCCAATCATCTTCATTCAGATTTGCATCCTTCATTATCCGGAGAGAAGGAATTTGTACTTCGATCGGCAAGATTGCCTCCATGCCATAAACCAGAGAGAAAGGAGTTGCCCCGGTTGACGTCCTAGCTGAGGTACGATACCCATGCAGAGCGAACGGTAACATCTCGTGCCAATCTTTATACGTTACTGTCATCTTCTGCACGATCTTCTTGATGTTTTTATTAGCTGCTTCTACAGCCCCATTCATCTTCGGTCTGTAAGGAGAAGAATTGTGGTGCTGTATTTTGAACTGTTCGCAGAGCTCAGCGATCATCTTATTGTTCAGATTGGTACCATTATCTGTAATAATCCGCTCAGGGACACCATACCGACAGATCAGGTTATGCCGAATGAACCGTGCCACCACAGTCTTGGTTACCGTAGCATAGGATGCTGCCTCAACCCACTTCGTAAAATAATCAATCGCCACTAGGATGAAGCGATGTCCATTGGATGCCGTAGGTTTAATCTCGCCGATCATGTCTATGCCCCACATTGCAAACGGCCAAGGTGCAGTCAGAACATTCAGGGGAACCGGAGGAACATGCACCTTGTCTGCGTAGATCTGGCATTTATGGCATGTCCTAGAATGTTGGTAGCAATCAGCTTCCATGGTGGACCAGTAATACCCTGCCCGTAGGATCTTCTTTGCCATGGTGTGTCCACTGGAGTGTGTACCAAAGGTCCCTTCATGCAGCTCTTCCATGATTCTTTCTGCTTCAGTCTTATCCACACAACGCAGTAAGGTTGAATCATGGTTTCGCTTGTACAAGATGCCGTTGCTTAGGAAGAACTTGGTTGCAAACCTCCTCAGGAATTTCCTATCATTGACAGAAGCACCTTCAGGGTATTCCTGAGCTTCCAGATATCTCTTCACTTCGTGGTACCAAGGCTTCTCAGTTACCAATTCAGTTTCGAGATCACAACAGTATGCCGGTTCGTCCAGTTTCCAGATGATGATCCGGGGAGCTTCATTATCCCATTTAACCTTGAACATTGAAGACATTGTAGCTAACGCGTCCGCCAACTGATTCTCTTCTCTTGGAAAGTGCTCAAATGTTATCTCTGTGAAATGGGGGATCAGGGCCAACACACATTCTCTGTAAGGAATCAAGTTTGGGTGTTTCGTATCCCACTCTCCTTTGATTTGATTGATCACAAGAGCGGAATCTCCGAAGACACTCAGAAATTTGATCCTCAGGTCGATCGCAGCTTGAAGACCCATGATACACGCTTCATACTCCGCCATGTTGTTGGTACAGTTGAAACACAACCGGGCGGTGAGTGGAGTATGAGTACCTTGTGGAGATATGATGATGGCGCCAATGCCATTTCCCAAAACGTTGGATGCTCCGTCAAAGTGCATAGACCATCGGGATCCTGGTTCAGGTCCTTCATCCGGTCCAGGTATTTCACAGTCAGTTACTATCATAATGCTTTCATCTGGAAACTCGAAGTTCATTGATTGGTAGTCATCCACAGCTTGATGTGCTAAGTGGTCTGCCAATACACTTCCCTTGATGGCTTTTTGGGTCGTGTACTGAATGTCGTATTCCGTCAAGATCATCTGCCATCTTGCAATTCTCCCAGACAGAGCAGGCTTTTCGAATATGTATTTTATAGGATCCATTTTTGAGATCAACAAGGTAGTGTGAGTCAGCATATACTGTCTCAGCCGGCGAGCAGCCCATACCAAAGCGCAGCAAGTTTTCTCAAGCAGTGAGTATCGGGTCTCACAGTCGGTAAACTTTTTGCTAAGGTAATAAATGGCATGCTCTTTTCGGCCAGACTCGTCATGCTGCCCCAGCACACACCCCATTGCATTATCAAGCACTGTCAGGTAAAGTATCAAAGGTCTCCCTTTAACTGGTGGCATAAGGATGGGTGGTTCTTGGAGATATTCTTTGATTCTGTCAAAAGCAGCCTGACATTCATCATTCCAGCGTACTACCTGATCTTTCTTCAGCAGCTTGAAGATTGGTTCACAGGTAGCAGTTAAGTGTGAGATGAACCGAGCAATGTAATTCAGACGTCCTAGAAAGCCTCTGACTTCCTTCTCTGTCTTAGGAACTGGCATCTCTTGAATGGCTTTGACCTTAGCAGGGTCCACTTGAATTCCCTTGTCACTTACCACGAAGCCTAGCAACTTCCCCGATCTTACCCCGAAGGTGCACTTATTCGGATTCAACCTCAGCTTGTACAGTTTCAAACGGTCAAACAGTTTCTGCAGATGATCAAGGTGTTCTTCCTCAGTCTGGGACCTAGCGATCATGTCGTCAACATACACTTCTATCTCATGATGGATCATGTCATGGAACAAAGCAACCATGGCACGTTGGTAGGTTGCCCCAGCATTCTTTAGTCCAAAAGGCATGACTTTGTAGCAGAAGGTGCCCCACTGAGTAACAAATGTAGTCTTTTCCATGTCTTCCGGAGCCATCTTGATCTGATTGTAGCCTGAAAAACCATCCATGAAAGAGAACACTTTATGCTGAGCTGTATTATCAACAAGGACATCAATGTGGGGTAGAGGGAAGTCATCTTTGGGGCTGGCCCTGTTCAGATCCCTGTAATCGACACACATCCTGACCTTGCCGTCCTTCTTAGGTACCGGCACTACATTAGCAACCCACTGAGGGTAAGAAGTCACTGCAAGAAATCCGGCATCAAACTGCTTCATAACCTCGGCTTTAATCTTCTCAGACATCTCTGGACGCATACGGCGGACCTTTTGCTTAACCGGAGGGCAATCTTCTTTAGTTGGTAAGTGATGGACCACAATGTCGGTATCTAATCCGGGCATATCTTCGTAGGACCAGGCAAAGATTTCTTTATAGTCATGCAGCATCTGAGTCAACCGTTGCTTCACGCTGAGTTCTAGGTTGGCACCAATCTTCACCTCTTTCTTGTCTTCTTCAGTACCCAAGTTTATTATTTCCACTGGTTCTTCATGGGGTTGAATTGCCCTCTCTTCCTGTTGTAACAGTCTTGCAAGTTCACCAGGCACTTCGCAATCATCTTCACCTTCGTCTTCGGCTAAGTTGATCGGATTTTCGAAGTCATAACTGGCAGTAGCAGAGTCGTTACCAGTGAGATCCAGAGTGGATTGAAACCTGTATGAGTGAGTGTGTGTGTAAATACAGCTGTTTTGCAATATGTAAAGAAAGGAAAGAAAAGGAGCGCAAAATTTGAATTGTGAAAAACGTCCAATGCTTTTATTCATGATATATGATAGTGACAAACAAAAGCCCTCATAAATAAAACCACGGTGCCCCGGGTAAGACACCGGGCCATATAGTTTCAAATTATTGTTTATTACAAATCAAAAACAAAGAAATTCATTACTGGGGAACAAAAGTTATGGGTGTAAAATCTTTAGCAGTCCAATTGGTCAATCCACCGTCGGCCGTCGGGTAGATCCAGCTATCGAACTCTGACTTTTCTATTTCATCTTCCTCTCCAATAGCATTCACTTCTGAGTGGGTGATGAGCACAGGAGGTCTTCCAATTCTCGCCTTGCGCACCGCTTTCTGAGCTTCTGTGGTGAAACCCAGCCCAAACTTGTTAGTCTTAGGAGTAAGATCAGGGAGCTTGCCCCAGTTTGCACATTCACCTTTTTCGATCACAGCCCGGGCGTCCTTTAAGGAGGCCATCTTCATAGGAGAAACCTCTTCATCTGCTTCTGCTGCTGCCAGGGTTTGTGGCACTTCCTCAAAATGTTGAAAGGGGGTTTCAATGAACTCCCCATCCATTTCTACGTATCTGAAGGAGTTGAGGTGACTGACCATGTACTCCTCTTCCCCTTGCATTGTTACGATCTTCCCCCTGACCGGGTACTTGAGCTTCTGATGTAATGTGGAGGTCACAGCTCCAGCCTTGTGGATCCACGGGCGGCCCAGCAAACAAGAATAGGACGGATGGATGTCCATCACATAGAATTTTGACTCGAATACCTGTGACCCAACCCTGATTGGGATGTCCACTTCACCATGTACCATTCTTTTGGACCCGTCAAAGGCCCGGACAACAATGTGAGTTGGTTTGAGCTCTAGACCCTCACAATCCAGCCTATCCAGAGCCTTCTTGGGCAGCACGTTTAATGAAGAACCTGTGTCAACCAGCACATGAGCAAGAGTAGTGCCCCTGCATTCGATGGAGACATGCAGGGCATCATTATGGTTCTTCCCCTTTGCTGTCAGATCGGCATCAGAGAAACCCAGGCCATTATCAGCGGTTAGGTTGGCCACGCAGTCGGTGAACTGGTCAGCAGACGTCTCTTGGGGTACGTGGGCTGTCTTTAAGAAAGCAATCAGAGCCTTTGCATGGGCCTCTGAACACAGCAGCAGTGACAACATGGAGATTTTAGAGGGGGTGTGCCCCAGCTGTTCTACAACGTTGAAATCACTTTTCTTTATTATCTTGAGGATTTCTTCCATTTCCTGCTTGGAAGCCTCAACAATGGTCTTTGGTGCCTCCGTCCTGGCAGGCCTATCAGCAGCAATTCCCTTGCCCCGAGTATCAGATGACTCAGTAGCAGGGGTGGATACTTGGTCAGGGGGAGAAACAGGCACTCTGGCAGGTGTGAAGACCAAAGGCCTATGAATTGCCGGAGGAGCAATGTCTGGCGAGAACAGTCTTCCACTACGAGTGACCTTAGCAGGCCCGATGATGTTGGAGACACCAGTATCAATGTTGCACTCTTGTTTCACACCCAGAACATAAACATCCGCCCCATAGTGCCATGGGACAGCCTTATCAGATTTGTAGGGTATAGGCCCCGGAACAGTAATGGTGATGGGAGCACTCTTGTGAACTGACAAAATTTGTATAGGCTTCTTTGAAGGAGCCTTGGAATGGTTGTTGAAGATGGTAACGATTGACACTTCTTCAACAGGAGCAGCAGGAACAACAGTCTTTCTGAACAAAATCTCTCTACTATCTATCAGGTTTTGGATGCCTGACTTCAGCAGAGAACAACCAGCAGGGGAAGCAACACATAGAGGGCAACTTTCGCTACATCCCGGAAATAAACCGGCTAGCAACAGATTCCTCTTAACCATCAGCAACGGAGTAGCAACATCATCCACCGAAGCTACATACAAATCCTCCTCAACAGCATTCACTCCATGCTGGGGCATGGGAGCAGTTACAACATTCGGCCTCTCGGGCGCCTCAAACTGTATTTCCTTTGCATCAATGAGGTCTTGAACCTTATTCCTTAGGGCCCAACAGTCATCTGTGTTATGCCCCGGGCTATCAGAGTGATAAGCACAGCGAGCATTTGGATTGAACTTGGGGGATGCAGTATTGGGAAACTTTGGAGCCTCCCTGACAGTCACTAAATTGGTGGATAGCAACTGTGGCAGGATCTGTGATAAGGTCATGCTTAACCGGGTAAACTCTCTCCGGGGTCTTTCAAACTTTTGAGGATTAGTTGGCCGAGGAGCGGCAGCAGGTTTGGCAATCATTACCGCACTGACAAATTGGTGGCGTTCAGGTCGCTCTGTTCTCCGGGAGCTATATACAGCACTAGCCTCCTTTTTGAAGGGTTTCTTTTCAGTACTGGAGGAGGCAACTTTCTGTATCTTCCCCGATTTTATACCGGCCTCGATCCTTTCACCAGTTAGGATCAGATCAGTAAACCCAGCAGAGGAATTACCAATGAGATGATTGAAAAATGGACCAGATAGGGTCCCCAAAAACATATCTACCAGCTCCCGATCCGTCAATGGTGGTTGCACCCTGCCAGCCAGGTCTCTCCACTTCTGAGCGTACTCCTTAAAACCTTCACCCGACCCTAGCGACATACCCTGGAGTTGGGTACGCGTAGGAGCGAGGTCGGAATTATATTGATACTGCTTGTAAAAAGCAGTGGCCAGATCCTCCCAGTTACGAATGCTGATTCCATCCAGCTGATAGAACCAATCGAGGTGAGTCCCTGAAAGACTCTCCTGGAAGAAGTGGATCCAAAGGTTCTTGTCTGCTGTGTAAGGCTGGATCTTCCTTACATAAGAACGAAGGTGCATCTTGGGACAGGAAGCCCCATCATACTTCACGAAGGCAGGTGTTTTGAACTTGTGTGGGATCACCACCCCAGTAGATAACCCCAAGTCTCCGAAATCCAATCCAGGCACCCGCTGAACTTCCATAGCCTTTAATCTGTCTTCCAGCTGTTTGTACCGGTCTTCAGCAGGAGGGTACTGTTCGTCGTTGAAGTCTGTTTCAGTATCAGAGCTCACAGGAGTAGGGACCTCCCTTTCTTGGTGACTACCTTCCTCCATAGATGGAGGAGTCCTTTCAGCTTCAACCAAGGTGTTCCCGAGTCTGCGCCCAGTGTTAAATAGCACAGTCCTCCTCTTCTTCTTAGTCTTCTTCAGCAGCATGGTCTTCAACTCTTGTTGACCCTGAGCCAAGCCCTTGATCAGCTCCTGAAATTGGGCGTTCTGCGCCTGAAATTGGACGTTCTGCGCCTGAAGAGCCTTGATAGATGCCTCAGTTGATGATTCAGGATTCATGATGCTGAAATAAACAGCGAAGAACAGTAAACAACCTGAAAAGAAGAGTACCTATGATGCACATGATGAATGATATGTGTTTATGCAATGCATTCAAGAGTTCGAAAATTCAAATTTGTTGTAGACCAAAAGGAGCACACATTATTATTAAGAAAATCATTGTTTAATACATCAAAGCCTTATGGGCAAAAGTACAAAAAGATCAAATCAATCCCAAAATATGTTGCGCATCTTCTTTGGAGCTATGTAAGTGTTGAGGTTCCTTTCCTCATGCAACAGGCGGGTGAGCTCCAAGACCTTCTTTTCACTGGCATGCAAACTAGTCTCAAGAGAATTCCGCTCTTCCTTAAGCTGGATCCAGCTCTTCTGCATCTCTTCCCAGGATGTGGGCATATCAGGGTGCTGAATAACGTGAGACACCTCTCCTTCCAAGGCAGGCTCTTTGATTACTGGAAGCATGTGAGGATAAGGCATTACTAACTTCTGAGAGCGGGCTCGTACCCACTTGAGGTAAGGCTCCAAAGGGATGGAGTTCCTGTGCCCCAGTGTCTTGCTGTCTATCCTACTAGGCATCCTCCAAGCTCTGATAAATCTCTGGCGAAGTCCTTGAGTATCGTTGTCGAAGTCAAAAACTATGTCAGGAATCAACATGTCATGAGGACCATCCCTCCGAGCATAACCAAATTGTCTCCAAGCCAGGCATGGGCTATAAGTAATACCCCCTCTGATTCCAAGTAAAGGAACATTAGGATACTCCCCGCAACGATCAATGATAGTGACATCTTCTCTGGACCTAGGGCACCAATGTATATCTGCATGTGTAAGAGTCATCAATCGTTGCGACCATCTCAAACCCCGCTCGTTCTTCAGGACTGATTGTGGAAGGTGCGAAATAAACCACTTTCCCAGGAGAGGAGTGCAACACATAAGGACACCTCTTTTTCTCATGGTTCGAGTGTAACATGAGTGAAGGAGGTCCCCCAGCAACGTAGGTATAGGATTCCTGGACATAAAGATCTGGACAGCATTGATGTCAACGAGCTGGTCTGGGTTAGGGAACAACACCAAACCATAAACAAGGAGGGCCACAACCTCTTCAAAAGCTTGCAAGTCAAGGGAGTTCCAACATTCATAGGCCTTTTCAAACAGAAACCTGGCTAAGAACCCTTTAATACCACTTCTAACTTCCCAATGTCCCTTGAGGTCAGATGACTGTAGGTGCAAGGCTTTAGCAATCTCTTCAAGCTTAGGTTCCTTTTCTGTACCGTTGAAGGGTAGCTGATCAAGGATAGGGATCTTCAGGAGTCGGGAGAACTCCTCTAATGTAGGTACCAACTGATAGTCCAAGAAGGTGAAACAATGATGCAGAGGGTCAAAGAACTGGAACAAGACCTTTATCATATCTTCCTCAATGTTGGTGTTGACCAAGCTGATGAGGCTTCCATGCCTTTCACTGAATGAAGAGTTCTCGGGAATCCTGGATATAAGCTCCTTAAGCTGAGGAGAGATCCTTACAAGACTGATTTGAATTGTCTTTCTACGAATAGTTTCCATGTCCTACAAAACAAGAACAAAGATGAAAATTCGAACCCCTGAAATGGTTAGTTAATGCATATGATGCTGGATGATGTCATGATGCTATGATTAAACACACCACGGATATGTACAAAGACAAACATGTAAGGCACACAAGGCACACAAGACAAGCCCTTAAGGTTTAAGGCCAGCATGGGGTCTGGGTAGTACCCTCTTGAAGTTGGTGGGTTCAACCTGTCCTAATCAAAGTAACCGGGTTCTAAGGTTCCCAATATCACGGGATTACTTTCATTGTTCATCGTTTCGATTTAGCCACTGAACTGGCGACCGAAATATTCCAGGAAAGCAACCCTCAATTGAGTGTAGTATCGAGTATCAACCAACCTCGGACTGCACCAAAGTCAGTTATCTCACTACCCTAAAGAGGCCAAGATAGTTCAATTAAGGTTCCTAAGGTCTGTTGATGCTTCACGACACCACGCGGAGGCCCCGTACTCTCTTTGACTGAACTCAAGGGTTACCGGTACACACCAAAGTGCCACATCAACGTAGCAGACTGTTTCAACCATGTCGGTATACCCTGCACAGTTCCCTCACAGCCTTGTTGCTACTTTCTAAAAGGGTATCCCCTAGATCCGGGTTAGGATCTATAGAACTCCCAAGACAGTCCCACAATTTAAAGCAAACAAAGCAATACAATTGAAAACACAGTTATGAACTAACCCTAAGGTACACCTCACTTTAAGTTTCCTATCCCCAGCAGAGTCGCCAGTTCTGTGATCGGTGGATCTGGAACTGACTGTTTAAAGCTGGTTCGCGAAATGTCGCGGAAGCAAGAGTCGCCACCGTCTTTTATTTTCTCCAAATGGAAAGGACAAAAGCACAGAAAAATTCCTTAAAGAGATTGCTCTCGGTTCGGGAGGTAGGTTATAGAAAGGGAATGTGTTAGCACCCTTTCTATCCATGGTTATCCATGGGCTCTTAGGTACTTGCTCAATGTGTTTTCAAAATTGTTTGTTTGCTTTTCAATGTGGGTTTAAAAAGTTTCTTTGAAAAAATTTCAGTTCGACTCGTGCGTCAGAGTGTTTGAAAAATTTGCTTTGAAAGCTTTTGAAAATGTGTTGGTGAAAAGTATTATTTGTTTTGTTTTTGAAGAGAGCAAGTATCTACGAGAACCTACCTACCCTAAGGAATTCGTCTGTGTAAATGTCCTTTAAAGTAGTGCCATCCCACCATTGAGAGGTAGGTAGCACCACTGTTGGAGGTGTTCGGGTCAATTCGAGTTTTAGGGACATGGTGATCACCGGAGCAATGGGAAGACACCTTAGAAGCTACCCTCATGCCAGGTTCCCGGATCATGAGGACTTACTAAGACGTCTTCTACTCGACGACCACCTTTCGAAAGGCAACAGTGAGGCGTACCCTAGGGGTGGTGTGTGCGAATTGTGTGTCATGTTTCAATTATTTGTCTTGTCATGTTTGTTGTGTTCTACGCTTGATTTTAATTAGGGCCATTCATTCTTGCATGCATATTTAACAGTTATAAAGTTTGCGAAAAATAAATCTAAGGCTATTACAAATGGCGCGGGTCCACATCGCCAAAATTAAACCGGACCCGATTTGACTGAAAAATAAATAAAGCGAATAAAAGTGCGAGAAATAAAATTATTACAAGGCTTTGGGACATGTACATAATTATAATAAGCGACAAAGTAAAATACGCGAAACAAAATAATTAACAACAATGGGCGTTGGACCCTTCTTGCAAAAAGATTAAATTTAATAAGGAATTAAAAAAAATAAATGTTTTTGGTATTTTGTGTTTTTTAGATTTAAAAGAAAAAGAAAAATCAATTAAAATTAAAATGAAATACTAAACCCTAATTCTAATGTTTTTTAAGTTTATTGTGAAAATATTGAATTTTTGACCTAATTAAAATCTAAGTTAATTTACATGCAAGATTTAATTTATGAAAATAAATAATAATAATATTATGGTAAAAAAGGAAAAAAAAAATCAAAAGGAGTGGAAATTATTAATTAACCTAATTCTAATTATTTTTATTTAATATGAAAGGAATTAAAATTGCAAAATCCTAATTAAACTAAATTTATTTACATACATTTATTCATAAAAATAATTAACATAAATAAATATTATACTTTTTTTCCTTTTCTGAATTTATGATGTTTTTCATATTTTTTTGTAAAAAATAATTAATTAATGAAAACAAATAAGAAAAATAAAATAACATAGCAATTGAGAAAATAAAAATATAAAAAGGAAAAGCAAACCAGGGGGGGTAGCCCCAAATTGGAGGTGTTGATCCAAAGGTTCTGGCCCATTAAAGCTTTGATCCATTGACTTTGCCAGTTTGCATGCTAGCGCGTTGACTTGGATTCATGGTACACCCTACCTCTGAGCCCTTTGATGGACCTGCCAGGACGCGTGGCTGCTTGGATTGTGATGGTACATGGTGAACCATAGCATTGTGCCTGCATAGGAATGAGTATGGAAAAATAATAGCGAAATTATTCAGACCTGGGGTTCGAACCCAGGTCTTTGGACATCAATGCGTTGATAGCGTGCCAGCTGAGCCACCTTGCCAATTTGATATATAATTAACAAATAAATATAATAAGAACAATCAAGAGTTAGTGCTCCAAAACGCGCGCGATTTCAAAATGGCCAATGACTGATGGACACGAAACCATCTTCTTCCTCATCCTGTAAAACAAAACACTATGGCAACAGTTTTCGTAGTGTTGTGTTAGAGGGTCTTTGGAAAAATAGCGATTAGCGCTACGTGAATCATAAATTAATCGCGAGTATATCACTCTCTTCGTCCAGATGCGTGGAATGTAGTGGTGTGACTTTCATGGGCTAATTGTTCTTGGTCTGAAAACCCCTAATTTAAAAAACCTGCAACCCTAGAAATTGGTTATGGCAACATCGCATACGATGCATGATTATTCAATTAAATACCATGGTCAGCTTTAGAACTTCATAAGGAACAAGAATCAACAAATAAAAAGTGCAAAGGATGCTTAAAAAATGATGCACGATTTCAACAATTTTTCTTTACAGTTTGAGTTGTAGCTACCACTTCTTTGCGTTTTGATTGATGTTAGGGATTGGCACACGTTCAGAGTTTGTCCAGGAAGCTATTAGAAAAAAAATTAAGGCTTAAAACTCACTAGAACCTTGATTTCAGAATTGAGTTATATGGCCAATTTTTCAAGTTGTCAATAAGCTTTTGAGCGAGCCTTTTGCTGTGTTGTGGTTAGGGTTTGACTTAGTGCTTATGATGGAAGAGAATTAGCTTGTTAGTTGGCCTTAATTCATGCTCATGAAAGAACTAGTCCTAGGGTTTTCACCATTAACCAATTTTCCTTCTTTTAAGCCAAGACCAAGACTTAGTGTGCAATTTAACCCTAGCCTGAGTTTTTGAGTTGGCCCATGATACATGGAAGTTGTCCAAATTCAAATGACACTATTCCATTGGTTTTTGAATTTTATTTGAATTTTTAAAGATTTAAAATGAATTAAATTATCAAAAATTAAATAAAATAGAAAAATCAATATTTGGTCTTGAAATTAATCATGGGACACGTGTGTGGCATGACAAGGATGAATCAAGTGGAAGAAAGTGGGCCCTTTAGTCAAAAATTGGAGTTTCAAGGATAGTTGACTTTTGCCATTTCACAAAAATTTCCCAACTTCTACAAGGCATAACTTGCTCCATTTTTAAGCTTTTCACATGTTCTTGGACATTTTGGAAAGGTCTTTGAGTCCTCTAACCAATGCCTTTGGTCCCATGTCGTTTTGATTTTCCAATCTCAAGTTATGGCCTTTGACTTAAAGTCCCTTTTTGTTGACTTTTGAAAATGACCTATAATGTTGAAATTGATAACTTTTTGTGAGAGCATTTCTTGGACTTGAAGTATGAAGATGAGTTGTAGGAAATGTCTTTCTCTTCAAAATGAGCTTTGGATGGGATTTTTCTGATAATCCATGTGAAAGTTATGCCCTGGTCAATTTCAGTTGACTTTTTCAGCTGTCCAAATATAGCAACCTTTGCATCTTTGATGATTTCTGAGCCAAATTTTGAGAATCATGATCAAGCATTGATCAAATGATGTTTGTGGCTTCAAAATGATATGTTGACCAAAAATTTGAACTTTTGACTGTCAAATGACCATTTTGCCCCTACAGTTGACTGTAGTGCAATTTAGGGTTTTGACTGTGCAATCTTGAGCTGAATGCCTTGAAACTTGATATGAGGATGCTTGACCATGTTTATAAGCATATGAGACTTGATTGAGCCCTTGAAAACTTCCTTTTCTTGATCAGACTCAAAACCCTAATTTTGACTGTATGGGAGACTGTTGCACTGCACAACCCTTGGGGAATTTTGTAACTTGGCTTGGCAATTTCTTGAGGAATATGGGAGGGCAAATTTTGGGGTATAACAAATATGGTGAATAAATATACTATCGAGACTCATTAGATAATTTGAATTATTTCATATGTATATGGAATAAGTGATATTAAGTAATAGTATTTTAACTTAGTTTCTTAGTGATGAAGAAACCTAAAATTTGGTGATGGAGAAGAAGAAAAATATTGAAATTATTTACATCTATTATACTTTAATACAATATGAATATGGTGAATAAATATACTATCGAGACTCATTAGATAATTTGAATTATTTCAAATGTATATGGAATATGTGTCATTAAGTAATAGTCTTTTAACTTATTTTCTTAGTGATGAAGTAACCTAAGATTTGGTGATGGAGAATTAGAAAATACTGAAACTGTTTACATCTATTATACCATAATACAATATGAATATGGTGAATAAATATACTATCGAGACTCATTAGATAATTTTAATTATTTCAAATGTATATGGAATATGTGTCATTAAGTAATAGTCTTTTAACTTAGTTTCTTAGTGATGAAGTAACCTAAGATTTGTTGAAGGAGAATTAGAAAATACTGAAACTGTTTACATCTATTATACCATAATACAATATGAATATGGTGAATAAATATACTATCGAGACTCATTAGATAATTTGAATTATTTCATATGTATATGGAATAAGTGATATTAAGTAATAGTATTTTAACTTAGTTTCTTAGTGATGAAGAAACCTAAAATTTGGTGATGGAGAAGAAGAAAAATATTGAAATTATTTACATCTTTTATACTTTAATACAATATGAATATGGTGAATAAATATACTATCGAGACTCATTAGATAATTTGAATTATTTCAAATGTATATGGAATATGTGTCATTAAGTAATAGTCTTTTAACTTAGTTTCTTAGTGATTAAGTAACCTAAAATTTGGTGATGGAGAATTAGAAATACTGAAACTGTTTACATCTATTATACCATAATACAATATGAATATGGTGAATAAATATACTATCGAGACTCATTAGATACTTTGAATTATTTCAAATGTATATGGAATATGTGTCATTAAGTAATAGTCTTTTAACTTAGTTTCTTAGTGATGAGTTAACGTAAAATTTGGTGATGGAGAATTAGAAAATACTGAAATTGTTTACATTTATTATACCATAATACATTATGAATATGGTGGATAAATATACTATCGAGACTCATTAGATAATTTGAATTATTTAAAATGTAAATGGAATATGTGTCATTAAGTAATAGTCTTTTAACTTATTTTCTTAGTGATGAAGTAACCTAAGATTTGGTGATGGAGAATTAGAAAATACTGAAACTGTTTACATCTATTATACCATAATACAATATGAATATGGTGAATAAATATAGTATCGAGACTCATTAGATAATTTGAATTATTTCAAATGTATATGGAATATGTGTCATTAAGTAATAGTCTTTTAACCTAGTTTCTTAGTGATGAAGTAACCTAAGATTTGGTGATGGAGAATTAGAAAATACTGAAACTGTTTACATCTATTATACCATAATATAATATGGATATGGTGAATAAATATACTATCGAGACTCATTAGATAATTTGAATTATTTCAAATGTATATGAAATATGTGTCATTAAGTAATAGTCTTTTAACTTAGTTTCTTAGTGATGAAGTAACGTAAAATTTGGTGATGGAGAATTAGAAAATACTGAAATTGTTTACATTTATTATACCATAATACATTATGAATATGGTGGATAAATATACTATCGAGACTCATTAGATAATTTGAATTATTTCAAATGTATATGGAATATGTGTCATTAAGTAATTGTCTTTTAACTTATTTTCTTAGTGATGAAGTAACCTAAAATTTGGTGATGGAGAAGAAGAAAAATATTGAAATTATTTACATCTATTATACTTTAATACAATATGAATATGGTGAATAAATATACTATCGAGACTCATTAGATAATTTGATTTATTTCAAATGTATATGGAATATGTGTCATTAAGTAATAGTCTTTTAACTTAGTTTCTTAGTGATTAAGTAAGCTAAAATTTGGTGATGGAGAACTAGAAAATACTGAAACTGTTTACATCTATTATACCATAATACAATATGAATATGGTGAATAAATATACTATCGAGACTCATTAGATAATTTGAATTATTTCAAATGTATATGGAATATGTGTCATTAAGTAATAGTCTTTTAACCTAGTTTCTTAGTGATGAAGTAACCTAAGATTTGGTGATGGAGAATTAGAAAATACTGAAACTGTTTACATCTATTATACCATAATACAATATGGATATGGTGAATAAATATACTATCGAGACTCATTAGATAATTTGAATTATTTCAAATGTATATGGAATATGTGTCATTAAGTAATAGTTTTTTAACTTAGTTTCTTAGTGATGAAGTAACCTAACATTTGGTGATGGAGAAAAAGAAAAATATTGAAATTATTTACATCTATTATACTTTAATACAATATGAATATGGTGAATAAATATACTATCGAGACACATTAGATAATTTGAATTATTTCAAATGTATATGGAATATGTGTCATTAAGTAATAGTCTTTTAACTTAGTTTCTTAGTGATTAAGTAACCTAAAATTTGGTGATGGAGAATTAGAAAATACTGAAACTGTTTACATCTATTATACTATAATACAATATGAATATGGTGAATAAATATACTATCGAGACTCATTATATAATTTGAATTATTTCAAATGTATATGGAATATGTGTCATTAAGTAATAGTCTTTTAACTTAGTTTCTTAGTGATGAAGTAACGTAAAATTTGGTGATGGAGAATTAGAAAATACTGAAATTGTTTACATTTATGATACCATAATACAATATGAATATGGTGGATAAATATACTATCGAGACTCATTAGATAATTTGAATTATTTCAAATGTATATGGAATATGTGTCATTAAGTAATAGTCTTTTAACTTATTTTCTTAGTGATAAAGTAACCTAAAATTTGGTGATGGAGAAGAAGAAAAATATTGAAATTATTTACATCTATTATACTTTAATACAATATGAATATGGTGAATAAATATACTATCGAGACTCATTAGATAATTTGAATTATTTCAAATGTATATGGAATATGTGTCATTAAGTAATAGTCTTTTAACTTAGTTTCTTAGTGATTAAGTAAGCTAAAATTTGGTGATGGAGAACTAGAAAATACTGAAACTGTTTACATCTATTATACCATAATACAATATGAATATGGTGAATAAATATACTATCGAGACTCATTAGATAATTTGAATTATTTCAAATGTATATGGAATATGTGTCATTAAGTAATAGTCTTTTAACCTACTTTCTTAGTGATGAAGTAACCTAAGATTTGGTGATGGAGAATTAGAAAATACTGAAACTGTTTACATCTATTATACCATAATACAATATGAATATGGTGAATAAATATACTATCGAGACTTATTAGATAATTTGAATTATTTCAAATGTATATGGAATATGTGTCATTAAGTAATAGTATTTTAACTTAGTTTCTTAGTGATGAAGAAACCTAAAATTTGGTGATGGAGAAGAAGAAAAATATTGAAATTATTTACATCTATTATACTTTAATACAATATGAATATGGTGAATAAAAATACTATCGAGACTCATTAAATAATTTGAATTATTTCAAATGTATATGGAATATGTGTCATTAAGTAATAGTCTTTTAACTTAGTTTCTTAGTGATGAAGTAACCTAAGATTTGGTGAATGAGAATTAGAAAATACTGAAACTGTTTACATCTATTATACCATAATACAATATGAATATGGTGAATAAATATACTATCGAGACTCATTAGATAATTTGAATTATTTCATATGTATATGGAATAAGTGATATTAAGTAATAGTATTTTAACTTAGTTTCTTAGTGATGAAGAAACCTAAAATTTGGTGATGGAGAAGAAGAAAAATATTGAAATTATTTACATCTATTATACTTTAATACAATATGAATATGGTGAATAAATATACTATCGAGACTCATTAGATAATTTGTATTATTTCAAATGTATATGGAATATGTCTCATTGAGTAATAGTCTTTTAACTTAGTTTCTTAGTGATTAAGTAACCTAAAATTTGGTGATGGAGAATTAGAAATACTGAAACTGTTTACATCTATTATACCATAATACAATATGAATATGGTGAATAAATATACTATCGAGACTCATTAGATACTTTGAATTATTTCAAATGTATATGGAATATGTGTCATTAAGTAATAGTCTTTTAACTTAGTTTCTTAGTGATGAAGTAACGTAAAATTTGGTGATGGAGAATTTAAAAATACTGATATTGTTTACATTTATTATACCATAATACATTATGAATATGGTGGATAAATATACTATCGAGACTCATTAGATAATTTGAATTATTTCAAATGTATATGGAATATGTGTCATTAAGTAATAGTCTTTTAACTTATTTTCTTAGTGAATGAAGTAACCTAAGATTTGGTGATGGAGAATTAGAAAATACTGAAACTGTTTACATCTATTATACTTTAATACAATATGAATATGGTGAATAAAAATACTATCGAGACTCATTAGATAATTTGAATTATTTCAAATGTATATGGAATATGTGTCATTAAGTAATAGTCTTTTAACTTAGTTTCTTAGTGATGAAGTAACCTAAGATTTGGTGAATGAGAATTAGAAAATACTGAAACTGTTTACATCTATTATACCATAATACAATATGAATATGGTGAATAAATATACTATCGAGACTCATTAGATAATTTGAATTATTTCATATGTATATGGAATAAGTGATATTAAGTAATAGTATTTTAACTTAGTTTCTTAGTGATGAAGAAACCTAAAATTTGGTGATGGAGAAGAAGAAAATATTGAAATTATTTACATCTATTATACCATAATACAATATGAATATGGTGAATAAATATACTATCGAGACTCATTAGATAATTTGTATTATTTCAAATGTATATGGAATATGTGTCATTGAGTAATAGTCTTTTAACTTAGTTTCTTAGTGATTAAGTAACCTAAAATTTGGTGATGGAGAATTAGAAATACTGAAACTGTTTACATCTATTATACCATAATACAATATGAATATGGTGAATAAATATACTATCGAGACTCATTAGATACTTTGAATTATTTCAAATGTATATGGAATATGTGTCATTAAGTAATAGTCTTTTAACTTAGTTTTCTTAGTGATGAAGTAACGTAAAATTTGGTGATGGAGAATTAGAAAATACTGAAATTGTTTACATTTATTATACCATAATACATTATGAATATGGTGGATAAATATACTATCGAGACTCATTAGATAATTTGAATTATTTCAAATGTATATGGAATATGTGTCATTAAGTAATAGTCTTTTAACTTATTTTCTTAGTGATGAAGTAACCTAAGATTTGGTGATGGAGAATTAGAAAATACTGAAACTGTTTACATCTATTATACCATAATACATTATGAATATGGTGGATAAATATACTATCGAGACTCATTAGATAATTTGAATTATTTCAAATGTATATGGAATATGTGTCATTAAGTAATAGTCTTTTAACTTATTTTCTTAGTGATGAAGTAACCTAAAATTTGGTGATGGAGAAGAAGAAAAATATTGAAATTATTTACATCTATTATACTTTAATAAAATATGAATATGGTGAATAAATATACTATCGAGACTCATTAGAAAATTTGATTTATTTCAAATGTATATGGAATATGTGTCATTAAGTAATAGTCTTTTAACTTAGTTTCTTAGTGATTAAGTAAGCTAAAATTTGGTGATGGAGAACTAGAAAATACTGAAACTGTTTACATCTATTATACCATAATACATTATGAATATGGTGAATAAATATACTATCGAGACTCATTAGATAATTTGAATTATTTCAAATGTATATGGAATATGTGTCATTAAGTAATAGTCTTTTAACATAGTTTCTTAGTGATGAAGTAACGTAAATTTGGTGATGGAGAATTAGAAAATACTGAAATTGTTTACATTTATTATACCATAATACATTATGAATATGGTGGATAAATATACTATCGAGACTCATTAGATAATTTGAATTATTTCAAATGTATATGGAATATGTGTCATTAAGTAATAGTCTTTTAACTTATTTTCTTAGTGATGAAGTAACCTAAAATTTGGTGATGGAGAAGAAGAAAAATATTGAAATTATTTACATCTATTATACTTTAATACAATATGAATATGGTGAATAAATATACTATCGAGTATCATTAGATAATTTGATTTATTTCAAATGTATATGGAATATGTGTCATTAAGTAATAGTCTTTTAACTTAGTTTCTTAGTGATTAAGTAAGCTAAAATTTGGTGATGGAGAACTAGAAAATATTGAAACTGTTTACATCTATTATACCATAATACAATATGAATATGGTGAATAAATATACTATCGAGACTCATTAGATAATTTGAATTATTTCAAATGTATATGGAATATGTGTCATTAAGTAATAGTCTTTTAACCTACTTTCTTAGTGATGAAGTAACCTAAGATTTGGTGATGGAGAATTAGAAAATACTGAAACTGTTTACATCTATTATACCATAATACAATATGAATATGGTGAATAAATATACTATCGAGACTTATTAGATAATTTGAATTATTTCAAATGTATATGGAATATGTGTCATTAAGTAATAGTATTTTAACTTAGTTTCTTAGTGATGAAGAAACCTAAAATTTGGTGATGGAGAAGAAGAAAAATATTGAAATTATTTACATCTATTATACTTTAATACAATATGAATATGGTGAATAAATATACTATCGAGACTCATTAGATAATTTGAATTATTTCAAATGTATATGGAATATGTGTCATTAAGTAATAGTCTTTTAACTTAGTTTCTTTGTGATGAAGTAACCTAAGATTTGGTGAAGGAGAATTAGAAAATACTGAAACTGTTTACATCTTTATACCATAATACAATATGAATATGGTGAATAAATATACTATCGAGACTCATTAGATAATTTGAATTATTTCATATGTATATGGAATAAGTGATATTAAGTAATAGTATTTTAACTTAGTTTCTTAGTGATGAAGAAACCTAAAATTTGGTGATGGAGAAGAAGAAAAATATGAAATTATTTACATCTATTATACTTTAATACAATATGAATATGGTGAATAAATATACTATCGAGACTCATTAGATAATTTGAATTATTTCAAATGTATATGGAATATGTGTCATTAAGTAATAGTCTTTTAACTTAGTTTCTTAGTGATTAAGTAACCTAAAATTTGGTGATGGAGAATTAGAAATACTGAAACTGTTTACATCTATTATACCATAATACAATATGAATATGGTGAATAAATATACTATCGAGACTCATTAGATACTTTGAATTATTTCAAATGTATATGGAATATGTGTCATTAAGTAATAGTCTTTTAACTTAGTTTCTTAGTGATGAAGTAACGTAAAATTTGGTGATGGAGAATTAGAAAATACTGAAATTGTTTACATTTATTATACCATAATACATTATGAATATGGTGGATAAATATACTATCGAGACTCATTAGATAATTTGAATTATTTAAAATGTAAATGGAATATGTGTCATTAAGTAATAGTCTTTTAACTTATTTTCTTAGTGATGAAGTAACCTAAGATTTGGTGATGGAGAATTAGAAAATACTGAAACTGTTTACATCTATTATACCATAATACAATATGAATATGGTGAATAAATATAGTATCGAGACTCATTAGATAATTTTGAATTATTTCAAATGTATATGGAATATGTGTCATTAAGTAATAGTCTTTTAACATAGTTTCTTAGTGATGAAGTAACGTAAAATTTGGTGATGGAGAATTAGAAAATACTGAAATTGTTTACATTTATTATACCATAATACATTATGAATATGGTGGATAAATATACTATCGAGACTCATTAGATAATTTGAATTATTTCAAATGTATATGGAATATGTGTCATTAAGTAATAGTCTTTTAACTTATTTTCTTAGTGATGAAGTAACCTAAAATTTGGTGATGGAGAAGAAGAAAAATATTGAAATTATTTACATCTATTATACTTTAATACAATATGAATATGGTGAATAAATATACTATCGAGTATCATTAGATAATTTGATTTATTTCAAATGTATATGGAATATGTGTCATTAAGTAATAGTCTTTTAACTTAGTTTCTTAGTGATTAAGTAAGCTAAAATTTGGTGATGGAGAACTAGAAAATATTGAAACTGTTTACATCTATTATACCATAATACAATATGAATATGGTGAATAAATATACTATCGAGACTCATTAGATAATTTGAATTATTTCAAATGTATATGGAATATGTGTCATTAAGTAATAGTCTTTTAACCTACTTTCTTAGTGATGAAGTAACCTAAGATTTGGTGATGGAGAATTAGAAAATACTGAAACTGTTTACATCTATTATACCATAATACAATATGAATATGGTGAATAAATATACTATCGAGACTTATTAGATAATTTGAATTATTTCAAATGTATATGGAATATGTGTCATTAAGTAATAGTATTTTAACTTAGTTTCTTAGTGATGAAGAAACCTAAAATTTGGTGATGGAGAAGAAGAAAAATATTGAAATTATTTACATCTATTATACTTTAATACAATATGAATATGGTGAATAAATATACTATCGAGACTCATTAGATAATTTGAATTATTTCAAATGTATATGGAATAGTGTCATTAAGTAATAGTCTTTTAACTTAGTTTCTTTGTGATGAAGTAACCTAAGATTTGGTGAAGGAGAATTAGAAAATACTGAAACTGTTTACATCTTTTATACCATAATACAATATGAATATGGTGAATAAATATACTATCGAGACTCATTAGATAATTTGAATTATTTCATATGTATATGGAATAAGTGATATTAAGTAATAGTATTTTAACTTAGTTTCTTAGTGATGAAGAAACCTAAAATTTGGTGATGGAGAAGAAGAAAAATATTGAAATTATTTACATCTATTATACTTTAATACAATATGAATATGGTGAATAAATATACTATCGAGACTCATTAGATAATTTGAATTATTTCAAATGTATATGGAATATGTGTCATTAAGTAATAGTCTTTTAACTTAGTTTCTTAGTGATTAAGTAACCTAAAATTTGGTGATGGAGAATTAGAAATACTGAAACTGTTTACATCTATTATACCATAATACAATATGGAATATGGTGAATAAATATACTATCGAGACTCATTAGATACTTTGAATTATTTCAAATGTATATGGAATATGTGTCATTAAGTAATAGTCTTTTTAACTTAGTTTCTTAGTGATGAAGTAACGTAAAATTTGGTGATGGAGAATTAGAAAATACTGAAATTGTTTACATTTATTATACCATAATACATTATGAATATGGTGGATAAATATACTATCGAGACTCATTAGATAATTTGAATTATTTAAAATGTAAATGGAATATGTGTCATTAAGTAATAGTCTTTTAACTTATTTTCTTAGTGATGAAGTAACCTAAGATTTGGTGATGGAGAATTAGAAAATACTGAAACTGTTTACATCTATTATACCATAATACAATATGAATATGGTGAATAAATATAGTATCGAGACTCATTAGATAATTTGAATTATTTCAAATGTATATGGAATATGTGTCATTAAGTAATAGTCTTTTAACCTAGTTTCTTAGTGATGAAGTAACCTAAGATTTGGTGATGGAGAATTAGAAAATACTGAAACTGTTTACATCTATTATACCATAATATAATATGGATATGGTGAATAAATATACTATCGAGACTCATTAGATAATTTGAATTATTTCAAATGTATATGAAATATGTGTCATTAAGTAATAGTCTTTTAACTTAGTTTCTTAGTGATGAAGTAACGTAAAATTTGGTGATGGAGAATTAGAAAATACTGAAATTTTTACATTTATTATACCATAATACATTATGAATATGGTGGATAAATATACTATCGAGACTCATTAGATAATTTGAATTATTTCAAATGTATATGGAATATGTGTCATTAAGTAATTGTCTTTTAACTTATTTTCTTAGTGATGAAGTAACCTAAAATTTGGTGATGGAGAAGAAGAAAAATATTGAAATTATTTACATCTATTATACTTTAATACAATATGAATATGGTGAATAAATATACTATCGAGACTCATTAGATAATTTGATTTATTTCAAATGTATATGGAATATGTGTCATTAAGTAATAGTCTTTTAACTTAGTTTCTTAGTGATTAAGTAAGCTAAAATTTGGTGATGGAGAACTAGAAAATACTGAAACTGTTTACATCTATTATACCATAATACAATATGAATATGGTGAATAAATATACTATCGAGACTCATTAGATAATTTGAATTATTTCAAATGTATATGGAATATGTGTCATTAAGTAATAGTCTTTTAACCTAGTTTCTTAGTGATGAAGTAACCTAAGATTTGGTGATGGAGAATTAGAAAATACTGAAACTGTTTACATCTATTATACCATAATACAATATGGATATGGTGAATAAATATACTATCGAGACTCATTAGATAATTTGAATTATTTCAAATGTATATGGAATATGTGTCATTAAGTAATAGTTTTTTAACTTAGTTTCTTAGTGATGAAGTAACCTAACATTTGGTGATGGAGAAAAAGAAAAATATTGAAATTATTTACATCTATTATACTTTAATACAATATGAATATGGTGAATAAATATACTATCGAGACACATTAGATAATTTGAATTATTTCAAATGTATATGGAATATGTGTCATTAAGTAATAGTCTTTTAACTTAGTTTCTTAGTGATTAAGTACCTAAAATTTGGTGATGGAGAATTAGAAAATACTGAAACTGTTTACATCTATTATACTATAATACAATATGAATATGGTGAATAAATATACTATCGAGACTCATTATATAATTTGAATTATTTCAAATGTATATGGAATATGTGTCATTAAGTAATAGTCTTTTAACTTAGTTTCTTAGTGATGAAGTAACGTAAAATTTGGTGATGGAGAATTAGAAAATACTGAAATTGTTTACATTTATGATACCATAATACAATATGAATATGGTGGATAAATATACTATCGAGACTCATTAGATAATTTGAATTATTTCAAATGTATATGGAATATGTGTCATTAAGTAATAGTCTTTTAACTTATTTTCTTAGTGATAAAGTAACCTAAAATTTGGTGATGGAGAAGAAGAAAAATATTGAAATTATTTACATCTATTATACTTTAATACAATATGAATATGGTGAATAAATATACTATCGAGACTCATTAGATAATTTGAATTATTTCAAATGTATATGGAATATGTGTCATTAAGTAATAGTCTTTTAACTTAGTTTCTTAGTGATTAAGTAAGCTAAAATTTGGTGATGGAGAACTAGAAAATACTGAAACTGTTTACATCTATTATACCATAATACAATATGAATATGGTGAATAAATATACTATCGAGACTCATTAGATAATTTGAATTATTTCAAATGTATATGGAATATGTGTCATTAAGTAATAGTCTTTTAACCTACTTTCTTAGTGATGAAGTAACCTAAGATTTGGTGATGGAGAATTAGAAAATACTGAAACTATTTACATCTATTATACCATAATACAATATGAATATGGTGAATAAATATACTATCGAGACTTATTAGATAATTTTGAATTATTTCAAATGTATATGGAATATGTGTCATTAAGTAATAGTATTTTAACTTAGTTTCTTAGTGATGAAGAAACCTAAAATTTGGTGATGGAGAAGAAGAAAAATATTGAAATTATTTACATCTATTATACTTTAATACAATATGAATATGGTGAATAAAAATACTATCGAGACTCATTAAATAATTTGAATTATTTCAAATGTATATGGAATATGTGTCATTAAGTAATAGTCTTTTAACTTAGTTTCTTAGTGATGAAGTAACCTAAGATTTGGTGAATGAGAATTAGAAAATACTGAAACTGTTTACATCTATTATACCATAATACAATATGAATATGGTGAATAAATATACTATCGAGACTCATTAGATAATTTGAATTATTTCATATGTATATGGAATAAGTGATATTAAGTAATAGTATTTTAACTTAGTTTCTTAGTGATGAAGAAACCTAAAATTTGGTGATGGAGAAGAAGAAAAATATTGAAATTATTTACATCTATTATACTTTAATACAATATGAATATGGTGAATAAATATACTATCGAGACTCATTAGATAATTTGTATTATTTCAAATGTATATGGAATATGTCTCATTGAGTAATAGTCTTTTAACTTAGTTTCTTAGTGATTAAGTAACCTAAAATTTGGTGATGGAGAATTAGAAATACTGAAACTGTTTACATCTATTATACCATAATACAATATGAATATGGTGAATAAATATACTATCGAGACTCATTAGATACTTTGAATTATTTCAAATGTATATGGAATATGTGTCATTAAGTAATAGTCTTTTAACTTAGTTTCTTAGTGATGAAGTAACGTAAAATTTGGTGATGGAGAATTAGAAAATACTGAAATTGTTTACATTTATTATACCATAATACATTATGAATATGGTGGATAAATATACTATCGAGACTCATTAGATAATTTGAATTATTTCAAATGTATATGGAATATGTGTCATTAAGTAATAGTCTTTTAACTTATTTTCTTAGTGATGAAGTAACCTAAGATTTGGTGATGGAGAATTAGAAAATACTGAAACTGTTTACATCTATTATACTTTAATACAATATGAATATGGTGAATAAAAATACTATCGAGACTCATTAGATAATTTGAATTATTTCAAATGTATATGGAATATGTGTCATTAAGTAATAGTCTTTTAACTTAGTTTCTTAGTGATGAAGTAACCTAAGATTTGGTGAATGAGAATTAGAAAATACTGAAACTGTTTACATCTATTATACCATAATACAATATGAATATGGTGAATAAATATACTATCGAGACTCATTAGATAATTTGAATTATTTCATATGTATATGGAATAAGTGATATTAAGTAATAGTATTTTAACTTAGTTTCTTAGTGATGAAGAAACCTAAAATTTGGTGATGGAGAAGAAGAAAAATATTGAAATTATTTACATCTATTATACCATAATACAATATGAATATGGTGAATAAAATATACTATCGAGACTCATTAGATAATTTGTATTATTTCAAATGTATATGGAATATGTGTCATTGAGTAATAGTCTTTTAACTTAGTTTCTTAGTGATTAAGTAACCTAAAATTTGGTGATGGAGAATTAGAAATACTGAAACTGTTTACATCTATTATACCATAATACAATATGAATATGGTGAATAAATATACTATCGAGACTCATTAGATACTTTGAATTATTTCAAATGTATATGGAATATGTGTCATTAAGTAATAGTCTTTTAACTTAGTTTCTTAGTGATGAAGTAACGTAAAATTTGGTGATGGAGAATTAGAAAATACTGAAATTGTTTACATTTATTATACATAATACATTATGAATATGGTGGATAAATATACTATCGAGACTCATTAGATAATTTGAATTATTTCAAATGTATATGGAATATGTGTCATTAAGTAATAGTCTTTTAACTTATTTTCTTAGTGATGAAGTAACCTAAGATTTGGTGATGGAGAATTAGAAATATACTGAAACTGTTTACATCTATTATACCATAATACATTATGAATATGGTGGATAAATATACTATCGAGACTCATTAGATAATTTGAATTATTTCAAATGTATATGGAATATGTGTCATTAAGTAATAGTCTTTTAACTTATTTTCTTAGTGATGAAGTAACCTAAAATTTGGTGATGGAGAAGAAGAAAAAATATTGAAATTATTTACATCTATTATACTTTAATACAATATGAATATGGTGAATAAATATACTATCGAGACTCATTAGAAAATTTGATTTATTCAAATGTATATGGAATATGTGTCATTAAGTAATAGTCTTTTAACTTAGATTCTTAGTGATTAAGTAAGCTAAAATTTGGTGATGGAGAACTAGAAAATACTGAAACTGTTTACATCTATTATACCATAATACATTATGAATATGGTGAATAAATATACTATCGAGACTCATTAGATAATTTGAATTATTTCAAATGTATATGGAATATGTGTCATTAAGTAATAGTCTTTTAACATAGTTTCTTAGTGATGAAGTAACGTAAAATTTGGTGATGGAGAATTAGAAAATACTGAAATTGTTTACATTTATTATACCATAATACATTATGAATATGGTGGATAAATATACTATCGAGACTCATTAGATAATTTGAATTATTTCAAATGTATATGGAATATGTGTCATTAAGTAATAGTCTTTTAACTTATTTTCTTAGTGATGAAGTAACCTAAAATTTGGTGATGGAGAAGAAGAAAAATATTGAAATTATTTACATCTATTATACTTTAATACAATATGAATATGGTGAATAAATATACTATCGAGTATCATTAGATAATTTGATTTATTTACAAATGTATATGGAATATGTGTCATTAAGTAATAGTCTTTTAACTTAGTTTCTTAGTGATTAAGTAAGCTAAAATTTTGGTGATGGAGAACTAGAAAATATTGAAACTGTTTACATCTATTATACCATAATACAATATGAATATGGTGAATAAATATACTATCGAGACTCATTAGATAATTTGAATTATTTCAAATGTATATGGAATATGTGTCATTAAGTAATAGTCTTTTAACCTACTTTCTTAGTGATGAAGTAACCTAAGATTTGGTGATGGAGAATTAGAAAATACTGAAACTGTTTACATCTATTATACCATAATACAATATGAATATGGTGAATAAATATACTATCGAGACTTATTAGATAATTTGAATTATTTCAAATGTATATGGAATATGTGTCATTAAGTAATAGTATTTTAACTTAGTTTCTTAGTGATGAAGAAACCTAAAATTTGGTGATGGAGAAGAAGAAAAATATTGAAATTATTTACATCTATTATACTTTAATACAATATGAATATGGTGAATAAATATACTATCGAGACTCATTAGATAATTTGAATTATTTCAAATGTATATGGAATATGTGTCATTAAGTAATAGTCTTTTAACTTAGTTTCTTTGTGATGAAGTAACCTAAGATTTGGTGAAGGAGAATTAGAAAATACTGAAACTGTTTACATCTTTTATACCATAATACAATATGAATATGGTGAATAAATATACTATCGAGACTCATTAGATAATTTGAATTATTTCATATGTATATGGAATAAGTGATATTAAGTAATAGTATTTTAACTTAGTTTCTTAGTGATGAAGAAACCTAAAATTTGGTGATGGAGAAGAAGAAAAATATTGAAATTATTTACATCTATTATACTTTAATACAATATGAATATGGTGAATAAATATACTATCGAGACTCATTAGATAATTTGAATTATTTCAAATGTATATGGAATATGTGTCATTAAGTAATAGTCTTTTAACTTAGTTTCTTAGTGATTAAGTAACCTAAAATTTGGTGATGGAGAATTAGAAATACTGAAACTGTTTACATCTATTATACCATAATACAATATGAATATGGTGAATAAATATACTATCGAGACTCATTAGATACTTTGAATTATTTCAAATGTATATGGAATATGTGTCATTAAGTAATAGTCTTTTAACTTAGTTTCTTAGTGATGAAGTAACGTAAAATTTGGTGATGGAGAATTAGAAAATACTGAAATTGTTTACATTTATTATACCATAATACATTATGAATATGGTGGATAAATATACTATCGAGACTCATTAGATAATTTGAATTATTTCAAATGTATATGGAATATGTGTCATTAAGTAATAGTGTTTTAACTTATTTTCTTAGTGATGAAGTAACCTAAGATTTGGTGATGGAGAATTAGAAAATACTGAAATTGTTTACATCTATTATACCATAATACATTATGAATATGGTGGATAAATATACTATCGAGACTCATTAGATAATTTGAATTATTTCAAATGTATATGGAATATGTGTCATTAAGTAATAGTCTTTTAACTTATTTTCTTAGTGATGAAGTAACCTAAAATTTGGTGATGGAGAAGAAGAAAAATATTGAAATTATTTACATCTATTATACTTTAATACAATATGAATATGGTGAATAAATATACTATCGAGACTCATTAGATAATTTGATTTATTTCAAATGTATATGGAATATGTGTCATTAAGTAATAGTCTGTTAACTTAGTTTCTTAGTGATTAAGTAAGCTAAAATTTGGTGATGGAGAACTAGAAAATACTGAAACTGTTTACATCTATTATACCATAATACAATATGAATATGGTGAATAAATATACTATCGAGACTCATTAGATAATTTGAATTATTCCAAATGTATATGGAATATGTGTCATTAAGTAATAGTCTTTTAACTTAGTTTCTTAGTGATGAAGTAACGTAAAATTTGGTGATGGAGAATTAGAAAATACTGAAATTGTTTACATTTATTATACCATAATACATTATGAATATGGTGGATAAATATACTATCGAGACTCATTAGATAATTTGAATTATTTCAAATGTATATGGAATATGTGTCATTAAGTAATAGTCTTTTAACTTATTTTCTTAGTGATGAAGTAACCTAAAATTTGGTGATGGAGAATAAGAAAAATATTGAAATTATTTACATCTATTATACTTTAATACAATATGAATATGGTGAATAAATATACTATCGAGACTCATTAGATAATTTGATTTATTTCAAATGTATATGGAATATGTGTCATTAAGTAATAGTCTTTTAACTTAGTTTCTTAGTGATTAAGTAAGCTAAAATTTGGTGATGGAGAACTAGAAAATACTGAAACTGTTTACATCTATTATACCATAATACAATATGAATATGGTGAATAAATATACTATCGAGACTCATTAGATAATTTGAATTATTTCAAATGTATATGGAATATGTGTCATTAAGTAATAGTCTTTTAACCTACTTTCTTAGTGATGAAGTAACCTAAGATTTGGTGATGGAGAATTAGAAAATACTGAAACTGTTTACATCTATTATACCATAATACAATATGAATATGGTGAATAAATATACTATCGAGACTTATTAGATAATTTGAATTATTTCAAATGTATATGGAATATGTGTCATTAAGTAATAGTATTTTAACTTAGTTTCTTAGTGATGAAGAAACCTAAAATTTGGTGATGGAGAAGAAGAAAAATATTGAAATTATTTACATCTATTATACTTTAATACAATATGAATATGGTGAATAAATATACTATCGAGACTCATTAGATAATTTGAATTATTTCAAATGTATATGGAATATGTGTCATTAAGTAATAGTCTTTTAACTTATTTTCTTAGTGATGAAGTGACCTAAGATTTGGTGATGGAGAATTAGAAAATACTGAAACTGTTTACATCTATTATACCATAATACAATATGAATATGGTGAATAAATATTATATCGAGACTCATTAGATAATTTGAATTATTTCAAATGTATATGGAATAAGTGACATTAAGTAATAGTATTTTAACTTAGTTTCTTAGTGATGAAGAAACCTAAAATTTGGTGATGGAGAAGAAGAAAAATATTGAAACTGTTTACATCTATTATACCATAATACAATATGAATATGGTGAATAAATATACTATTGAGACTCATTATATAATTTGAATTATTTTCAATGTATATAAAATATGTGTCATCAATTAATAGTCTTTTTACTTAGTTTCTTAGTGATGAAGTAACCTAAAATTTGATGATGGAGAGGAAGAAAATACTGAAACTGTTTACATCTATTATACCATAATACAATATGAATATGGTGAATAAATATACTATCGAGATTCATTAGATAATTTGAATTATTTCAAATGTATATGGAATATGTGTCATTAAGTAATAGTCTTTTAACTTAGTTTCTTTGTGATGAAGTAACCTAAGATTTGGTGAAGGAGAATTAGAAAATACTGAAACTGTTTACATCTTTTATACCATAATACAATATGAATATGGTGAATAAATATACTATCGAGACTCATTAGATAATTTGTATTATTTCATATGTATATGGAATAAGTGATATTAAGTAATAGTATTTTAACTTAGTTTCTTAGTGATGAAGAAACCTAAAATTTGGTGATGGAGAAGAAGAAAAATATTGAAATTATTTACATCTATTATACTTTAATACAATATGAATATGGTGAATAAATATACTATCGAGACTCATTAGATAATTTGAATTATTTCAAATGTATATGGAATATGTGTCATTAAGTAATAGTCTTTTAACTTAGTTTTTTAGTGATTAAGTAACCTAAAATTTGGTGATGGAGAATTAGAAATACTGAAAATGTTTACATCTATTATACCATAATACAATATGAATATGGTGAATAAATATACTATCGAGACTCATTAGATAATTTGAATTATTTCAAATGTATATGGAATATGTGTCATTAAGTAATAGTCTTTTAACCTACTTTCTTAGTGATGAAGTAACCTAAGATTTGGTGATGGAGAATTAGAAAATACTGAAACTGTTTACATCTATTATACCATAATACAATATGAATATGGTGAATAAATATACTATCGAGAATTATTAGATAATTTGAATTATTTCAAATGTATATGGAATATGTGTCATTAAGTAATAGTATTTTAACTTAGTTTCTTAGTGATGAAGAAACCTAAAATTTGGTGATGGAGAAGAAGAAAAATATTGAAATTATTTACATCTATTATACTTTAATACAATATGAATATGGTGAATAAATATACTATCGAGACTCATTAGATAATTTGAATTATTTCAAATGTATATGGAATATGTGTCATTAAGTAATAGTCTTTTAACTTATTTTCTTAGTGATGAAGTGACCTAAGATTTGGTGATGGAGAATTAGAAAATACTGAAACTGTTTACATCTATTATACCATAATACAATATGAATATGGTGAATAAATATTATATCGAGACTCATTAGATAATTTGAATTATTTCAAATGTATATGGAATAAGTGACATTAAGTAATAGTATTTTAACTTAGTTTCTTAGTGATGAAGAAACCTAAAATTTGGTGATGGAGAAGAAAAAAAATATTGAAACTGTTTACATCTATTATACCATAATACAATATGAATATGGTGAATAAATATACTATTGAGACTCATTATATAATTTGAATTATTTTCAATGTATATAAAATATGTGTCATCAATTAATAGTCTTTTAACTTAGTTTCTTAGTGATGAAGTAACCTAAAATTTGGTGATGGAGAGGAAGAAAATACTGAAACTGTTTACATCTATTATACCATAATACAATATGAATATGGTGAATAAATATACTATCGAGACTCATTAGATAATTTGAATTATTTCAAATGTATATGGAATATGTGTCATTAAGTAATAGTCTTTTAACCTACTTTCTTAGTGATGAAGTAACCTAAGATTTGGTGATGGAGAATTAGAAAATACTGAAACTGTTTACATCTATTATACCATAATACAATATGAATATGGTGAATAAATATACTATCGAGACTTATTAGATAATTTGAATTATTTCAAATGTATATGGAATATGTGTCATTAAGTAATAGTATTTTAACTTAGTGTCTTAGTGATGAAGAAACCTAAAATTTGGTGATGGAGAAGAAGAAAAATATTAAAATTATTTACATCTATTATACTTTAATACAATATGAATATGGTGAATAAATTTACTATCAAGACTCATTAGATAATTTGAATTATTTCAAATGTATATGGAATATGTGTCATTAAGTAATAGTCTTTTAACTTATTTTCTTAGTGATGAAGTGACCTAAGATTTGGTGATGGAGAATTAGAAAATACTGAAACTGTTTACATCTATTATACCATAATACAATATGAATATGGTGAATAAATATTATATCGAGACTCATTAGATAATTTGAATTATTTCAAATGTATATGGAATAAGTGACATTAAGTAATAGTATTTTAACTTAGTTTCTTAGTGATGAAGAAACCTAAAATTTGGTGATGGAGAAGAAGAAAAATATTGAAACTGTTTACATCTATTATACCATAATACAATATGAATATGGTGAATAAATATACTATTGAGACTCATTATATAATTTGAATTATTTTCAATGTATATAAAATATGTGTCATCAATTAATAGTCTTTTAACTTAGTTTCTTAGTGATGAAGTAACCTAAAATTTGGTGATGGAGAGGAAGAAAATACTGAAACTGTTTACATCTATTATACCATAATACAATATGAATATGGTGAATAAATATACTATCGAGACTCATTAGATAATTTGAATTATTTCAAATGTATATGGAATATGTGTCATTAAGTAATAGTCTTTTAACCTACTTTCTTAGTGATGAAGTAACCTAAGATTTGGTGATGGAGAATTAGAAAATACTGAAACTGTTTACATCTATTATACCATAATACAATATGAATATGGTGAATAAATATACTATCGAGACTTATTAGATAATTTGAATTATTTCAAATGTATATGGAATATGTGTCATTAAGTAATAGTATTTTAACTTAGTGTCTTAGTGATGAAGAAACCTAAAATTTGGTGATGGAGAAGAAGAAAAATATTAAAATTATTTACATCTATTATACTTTAATACAATATGAATATGGTGAATAAATTTACTATCAAGACTCATTAGATAATTTGAATTATTTCAAATGTATATGGAATATGTGTCATTAAGTAATAGTCTTTTAACTTATTTTCTTAGTGATGAAGTGACCTAAGATTTGGTGATGGAGAATTAGAAAATACTGAAACTGTTTACATCTATTATACCATAATACAATATGAATATGGTGAATAAATATTATATCGAGACTCATTAGATAATTTGAATTATTTCAAATGTATATGGAATAAGTGACATTAAGTAATAGTATTTTAACTTAGTTTCTTAGTGATGAAGAAACCTAAAATTTGGTGATGGAGAAGAAGAAAAATATTGAAACTGTTTACATCTATTATACCATAATACAATATGAATATGGTGAATAAATATACTATTGAGACTCATTATATAATTTGAATTATTTTCAATGTATATAAAATATGTGTCATCAATTAATAGTCTTTTAACTTAGTTTCTTAGTGATGAAGTAACCTAAAATTTGGTGATGGAGAGGAAGAAAATACTGAAACTGTTTACATCTATTATACCATAATACAATATGAATATGGTGAATAAATATACTATCGAGACTCATTAGATAATTTGAATTATTTCAAATGTATATGGAATATGTGTCATTAAGTAATAGTCTTTTAACTTAGTTTCTTTGTGATGAAGTAACCTAAGATTTGGTGAAGGAGAATTAGAAAATACTGAAACTGTTTACATCTTTTATACCATAATACAATATGAATATGGTGAATAAATATACTATCGAGACTCATTAGATAATTTGAATTATTTCATATGTATATGGAATAAGTGATATTAAGTAATAGTATTTTAACTTAGTTTCTTAGTGATGAAGAAACCTAAAATTTGGTGATGGAGAAGAAGAAAAATATTGAAATTATTTACATCTATTATACTTTAATACAATATGAATATGGTGAATAAATATACTATCGAGACTCATTAGATAATTTGAATTATTTCAAATGTATTTGGAATATGTGTCATTAAGTAATAGTCTTTTAACTTAGTTTCTTAGTGATTAAGTAACCTAAAATTTGGTGATGGAGAATTAGAAATACTGAAACTGTTTACATCTATTATACCATAATACAATATGAATATGGTGAATAAATATACTATCGAGACTCATTAGATACTTTGAATTATTTCAAATGTATATGGAATATGTGTCATTAAGTAATAGTCTTTTAACTTAGTTTCTTAGTGATGAAGTAACGTAAAATTTGGTGATGGAGAATTAGAAAATACTGAAATTGTTTAAATTTATTATACCATAATACATTATGAATATGGTGGACAAATATACTATCGAGACTCATTAGATAATTTGAATTATTTCAAATGTATATGGAATATGTGTCATTAAGTAATAGTCTTTTAACTTATTTTCTTAGTGATGAAGTAACCTAAGATTTGGTGATGGAGAATTAGAAAATATTGAAACTGTTTACATCTATTATACCATAATACAATATGAATATGGTGAATAAATATACTATCGAGACTCATTAGATTTTGAATTATTTCAAATGTATATGGAATATGTGTCATTAAGTAATAGTCATTTAACCTAGTTTCTTAGTGATGAAGTAACCTAAGATTTGGTGATGGAGAATTAGAAAATACTGAAATTGCTTACATTTATTATACCATAATACATTATGAATATGGTGGATAAATATACTATCGAGACTCATTAGATAATTTGAATTATTTCAAATGTATATGGAATATGTGTCATTAAGTAATAGTCTTTTAACTTATTTTCTTAGTGATGAAGTAACCTAAAATTTGGTGATGGAGAAGAAGAAAAATATTGAAATTATTTACATCTATTATACTTTAATACAATATGAATATGGTGAATAAATATACTATCGAGACTCATTAGATAATTTGATTTATTTCAAATGTATATGGAATATGTGTCATTAAGTAATAGTCTTTTAACTTAGTTTCTTAGTGATTAAGTAAGCTAAAATTTGGTGATGGAGAACTAGAAAATACTGAAACTGTTTACATCTATTATACCATAATACAATATGAATATGGTGAATAAATATACTATCGAGACTCATTAGATAATTTGAATTATTTCAAATGTATATGGAATATGTGTCATTAAGTAATAGTCTTTTAACCTACTTTCTTAGTGATGAAGTAACCTAAGATTTGGTGATGGAGAATTAGAAAATACTGAAACTGTTTACATCTATTATACCATAATACAATATGAATATGGTGGATAAATATACTATCGAGACTCATTAGATAATTTGAATTATTTCAAATGTATATGGAATATGTGTCATTAAGTAATAGTCTTTTAACTTATTTTCTTAGTGATGAAGTAACCTAAAATTTGGTGATGGAGAAGAAGAAAAATATTGAAATTATTTACATCTATTATACTTTAATACAATATGAATATGGTGAATAAATATACTATCGAGACCCATTAGATAATTTGGTTTATTTCAAATGTATATGGAATATGTGTCATTAAGTAATAGTCTTTTAACTTAGTTTCTTAGTGATTAAGTAAGCTAAAATTTGGTGATGGAGAACTAGAAAATACTGAAACTGTTTACATCTATTATACCATAATACAATATGAATATGGTGAATAAATATACTATCGAGACTCATTAGATAATTTGAATTATTTCAAATGTATATGGAATTTGTGTCATTAAGTAATAGTCTTTTAACCTACTTTCTTAGTGATGAAGTAACCTAAGATTTGGTGATGCAGAATTAGAAAATACTGAAACTGTTTACATCTATTATACCATAATACAATATGAATATGGTGAATAAATATACTATCGAGACTTATTAGATAATTTGAATTATTTTAAATGTATACGGAATATGTGTCATTAAGTAATAGTATTTTAACTTAGTTTCTTAGTGATGAAGAAACCTAAAATTTGGTGATGGAGAAGAAGAAAAATATTGAAATTATTTACATCTATTATACTTTAATACAATATGAATATGGTGAATAAATATACTATCGAGACTCATTAGATAATTTGAATTATTTCAAATGTATATGGAATATGTGTCATTAAGTAATAGTCTTTTAACTTATTTTCTTAGTGATGAAGTGACCTAAGATTTGGTGATAGAGAATTAGAAAATACTGAAACTGTTTATATCTATTATACCATAATACAATATGAATATGGTGAATAAATATTATATCGAGACTCATTAGATAATTTGAATTATTTCAAATGTATATGGAATAATTGACATTAAGTAATAGTATTTTAACTTAGTTTCTTAGTGATGAAGAAACCTAAAATTTGGTGATGGAGAAGAAGAAAAATATTGAAACTGTTTACATCTATTATACCATAATACAATATGAATATGGTGAATAAATATACTATTGAGACTCATTATATAATTTGAATTATTTTCAATGTATATAAAATATGTGTCATCAATTAATAGTCTTTTAACTTAGTTTCTTAGTGATGAAGTAACCTAAAATTTGGTGATGGAGAGGAAGAAAATACTGAAACTGTTTACATCTATTATACCATAATACAATATGAATATGGTGAATAAATATACTATCGAGACTCATTAGATGATTTGAATTATTTCAAATGTATATGGAATATGTGTCATTAAGTAATAGTCTTTTAACCTACTTTCTTAGTGATGAAGTAACCTAAGATTTGGTGATGGAGAATTAGAAAATACTGAAACTGTTTACATCTATTATACCATAATACAATATGAATATGGTGAATAAATAAACTATCGAGACTTATTATATAATTTGAATTATTTCAAACGTATATGGAATATGTGTCATTAAGTAATAGTATTTTAACTTAGTTTCTTAGTGATGAAGAAACCTAAAATTTGGTGATGGAGAAGAAGAAAAATATTGAAATTATTTACATCTATTATACTTTAATACAATATGAATATGGTGAATAAATTTACTATCGAGACTCATTAGATAATTTGAATTATTTCAAATGTATATGGAATATGTGTCATTAAGTAATAGTCTTTTAACTTATTTTCTTAGTGATGAAGTGACCTAAGATTTGGTGATGGAGAATTAGAAAATACTGAAACTGTTTACATCTATTATACCATAATACAATATGAATATGGTGAATAAATATTATATCGAGACTCATTAGATAATTTGAATTATTTCAAATGTATATGGAATAAGTGACATTAAGTAATAGTATTTTAACTTAGTTTCTTAGTGATGAAGAAACCTAAAATTTGGTGATGGAGAAGAAGAAAAATATTGAAACTGTTTACATCTATTATACCATAATACAATATGAATATGGTGAATAAATATACTATTGAGACTCATTATATAATTTGAATTATTTTCAATGTATATAAAATATGTGTCATCAATTAATAGTCTTTTAACTTAGTTTCTTAGTGATGAAGTAACCTAAAATTTGGTGATGGAGAGGAAGAAAATACTGAAACTGTTTACATCTATTATACCATAATACAATATGAATATGGTGAATAAATATACTATCGAGACTCATTAGATAATTTGAATTATTTCAAATGTATATGGAATATGTGTCATTAAGTAATAGTCTTTTAACTTAGTTTCTTTGTGATGAAGTAACCTAAGATTTGGTGAAGGAGAATTAGAAAATACTGAAACTGTTTACATCTTTTATACCATAATACAATATGAATATGTTGAATAAATATACTATCGAGACTCGTTAGATAATTTGAATTATTTCATATGTATATGGAATAAGTGATATTAAGTAATAGTATTTTAACTTAGTTTCTTAGTGATGAAGAAACCTAAAATTTGGTGATGGAGAAGAAGAAAAATATTGAAATTATTTACATCTATTATACTTTAATACAATATGAATATGGTGAATAAATATACTATCGAGACTCATTAGATAATTTGAATTATTTCAAATGTATATGGAATATGTGTCATTAAGTAATAGTCTTTTAACTTAGTTTCTTAGTGATTAAGTAACCTAAAATTTGGTGATGGAGAATTAGAAATACTGAAACTGTTTACATCTATTATACCATAATACAATATGAATATGGTGAATAAATATACTATCGAGACTCATTAGATACTTTGAATTATTTCAAATGTATATGGAATATGTGTCATTAAGTAATAGTCTTTTAACTTAGTTTCTTAGTGATGAAGTAACGTAAAATTTGGTGATGGAGAATTAGACAATACTGAAATTGTTTACATTTCTTATATCATAATACATTATGAATATGGTGGATAAATATACTATCGAGACTCATTAGATAATTTGAATTATTTCAAATGTATATGTAATATGTGTCATTAAGTAATAGTCTTTTAACTTATTTTCTTAGTGATGAAGTAACCTAAAATTTGGTGATGGAGAAGAAGAAAAACATTGAAATTATTTACATCTATTATACTTTAATACAATATGAATATGGTGAATAAATATACTATCGAGACTCATTAGATAATTTGAATTATTTCAAATGTATATGGAATATGTGTCATTAAGTAATAGTCTTTTAACTTAGTTTCTTAATGATTAAGTAAGCTAAAATTTGGTGATGGAGAACTAGAAAATACTGAAACTGTTTACATCTATTCTACCATAATACAATATGAATATGGTGAATAAATATACTATCGAGACTCATTAGATAATTTGAATTATTTCAAATGTATATGGAATATGTGTCATTAAGTAATAGTCTTTTAACCTACTTTCTTAGTGATGAAGTAACCTAAGATTTGGTGATGGAGAATTAGAAAATACTGAAACTGTTTACATCTATTATACCATAATACAATATGAATATGGTGAATAAATATAATATGGAGACTTATTAGATAATTTGAATTATTTCAAATGTATATGGAATATGTGTCATTAAGTAATAGTATTTTAACTTAGTTTCTTAGTGATGAAGAAACCTAAAATTTGGTGATGGAGAAGAAGAAAAATATTGAAATTATTTACATCTATTATACTTTAATACAATATGAATATGGTGAATAAATATACTATCGAGACTCATTAGATAATTTGAATTATTTCAAATGTATATGGAATATGTGTCATTAAGTAATAGTCTTTTAACTTATTTTCTTAGTGATGAAGTGACCTAAGATTTGGTGATGGAGAATTAGAAAATACTGAAACTGTTTACATCTATTATACCATAATACAATATGAATATGGTGAATAAATATTATATCGAGACTCATTAGATAATTTGAATTATTTCAAATGTATATGGAATAAGTGACATTAAGTAATAGTATTTTAACTTAGTTTCTTAGTGATGAAGAAACCTAAAATTTGGTGATGGAGAAGAAGAAAAATATTGAAACTGTTTACATCTATTATACCATAATACAATATGAATATGGTGAATAAATATACTATTGAGACTCATTATATAATTTGAATTATTTTCAATGTATATAAAATATGTGTCATCAATTAATAGTCTTTTAACTTAGTTTCTTAGTGATGAAGTAACCTAAAATTTGGTGATGGAGAGGAAGAAAATACTGAAACTGTTTACATCTATTATACCATAATACAATATGAATATGGTGAATAAATATACTATCGAGACTCATTAGATAATTTGAATTATTTCAAATGTATATGGAATATGTGTCATTAAGTAATAGTCTTTTAACTTAGTTTCTTTGTGATGAAGTAACCTAAGATTATGTGAAGGAGAATTAGAAAATACTGAAACTGTTTACATCTTTCATACCATAATACAATATGAATATGGTGAATAAATATACTATCGAGACTCATTAGATAATTTGAATTATTTCATATGTATATGGAATAAGTGATATTAAGTAATAGTATTTTAACTTAGTTTCTTAGTGATGAAGAAACCTAAAATTTGGTGATGGAGAAGAAGAAAAATATTGAAATTATTTACATCTATTATACTTTAATACAATATGAATATGGTGAATAAATATACTATCGAGACTCATTAGATAATTTGAATTATTTCAAATGTATATGGAATATGTGTCATTAAGTAATAGTCTTTTAACTTAGTTTCTTAGTGATTAAGTAACCTAAAATTTGGTGATGGAGAATTAGAAATACTGAAACTGTTTACATCTATTATACCATAATACAATATGAATATGGTGAATAAATATACTATCGAGACTCATTAGATACTTTGAATTATTTCAAATGTATATGTAATATGTGTCATTAAGTAATAGTCTTTTAACTTAGTTTCTTAGTGATGAAGTAACGTAAAATTTGGTGATGGAGAATTAGAAAATACTGAAATTGTTTACATTTATTATACCATAATACATTATGAATATGGTGGACAAATATACTATCGAGACTCATTAGATAATTTGAATTATTTCAAATGTATATGGAATATGTGTCATTAAGTAATAGTCTTTTAACTTATTTTCTTAGTGATGAAGTAACCTAAGATTTGGTGATGGAGAATTAGAAAATATTGAAACTGTTTACATCTATTATACCATAATACAATATGAATATGGTGAATAAATATACTATCGAGACTCATTAGATAATTTGAATTATTTCAAATGTATATGGAATATGTGTCATTAAGTAATAGTCTTTTAACCTAGTTTCTTAGTGATGAAGTAACCTAAGATTTGGTGATGGAGAATTAGAAAATGCTGAAACTGTTTACATCTATTATACCATATTACAATATGAATATGGTGAATAAATATACTATCGAGACTCATTAGATAATTTGAATTATTTCAAATGTATATGGAATATGTGTCATTAAGTAATAGTCTTTTAACTTAGTTTCTTAGTGATGAAGTAACCTAACATTTGGTGATGGAGAAAAAGAAAATATTGAAATTATTTACATCTATTATACTTTAATACAATATGAATATGGTGAATAAATATACTATCGAGACTCATTAGATAATTTGAATTATTTCAAATGTATATGGAATATGTGTCATTAAGTAATAGTCTTTTAACTTAGTTTCTCAGTGATTAAGTAACCTAAAATTTGGTGATGGAGAATTAGAAAATACTGAAACTGTTTACATCTAATATACCATAATACAATATGAATATGGTGAATAAATATACTATCAAGACTCATTAGATAATTTTAATTATTTCAAATGTATTTGGAATATGTGTCATTAAGTAATAGTCTTTTAACTTAGTTTCTTAGTGATGAAGTAACGTAAAATTTGGTGATGGAGAAGAAGAAAAATATTGAAATTATTTACATCTATTATACTTTAATACAATATGAATATGGTGAATAAATATACTATCGAGAATCATTAGATAATTTGAATTATTTAAAATGTATATGGAATATGTGTCATTAAGTAATAGTCTTTTAACTTAGTTTCTTAGTGATTAAGTAAGCTAAAATTTGGTGATGGAGAACTAGAAAATACTGAAACTGTTTACATCTATTATACAATAATATAATATGAATATGGTGAATAAATATACTATCGAGACTTATTAGATAATTTGAATTATTTCAAATGTATATGGAATATGTGTCATTAAGTAATAGTATTTTAACTTAGTTTCTTAGTAATGAAGAAACCTAAAATTTGGTGATGGAGAAGAAGAAAAATATTGAAATTATTTACATCTATTATACTTTAATACAATATGAATATGGTGAATAAATATACTATCGAGACTCATTAGATAATTTGAATTATTTCAAATGTATATGGAATATGTGTCATTAAGTAATAGTCTTTTAACTTAGTTTCTTAGTGATTA